>OX388026.1:1667203-2868006 GCA_947578705.1 Lacanobia wlatinum
TCTTAAACTAATTACACATGTAAATGGCTCCATAGTGCTCACATTTACAAAGAACTGAAAATATGGTTTTACGTTATACAAAACTATGGTTTTCAAGTAACTAAAAAAAAGAAGGCTGCTTTATTGTGTATACTTACTTTGCTAATACAATATTGCAAAGAAATAATAAATAAATGATTGTATAAGAGAACAAAAAAAGGGTAAGCATTTCTTCCAATTATCAAAAACCTAACTAGTGGACCCATGCTGCTGTGGCTGTGGAGCAGGACCGGCATTTAGCCCAGTATTTTATCAAGGACATAATCTTCCAGTTTATAATATGCTTGTCTACATAGTGTGCGTTTTATACATTTTTAAAATTTTCTCTCATTCAGTTCGAGAATATTAAGTGGTATTTTATTATAAAATTTAACACAGTACCCCATAAAAGAAGTGTGTACTAGCTAATCTGAATCGGGGTTGATCTAATTTGTTCCGATTTCTAGTATTAAAATTATCATGCGTTTATTACAATAAAAAAGGATTTGGCTAAAATTTGTGAATGGAGTGAGGCAAATGGTCTTGAGGTTAATCCATCAAAAACCCAGGTCATTGTTGTTGGCAGCTCTAAGATGATTCCAAAAGTAAATTGGTCTCAGCTTCCCCAGGTTCAATTTAACGGAACTACTATTCCCATAAGTGGGAAGGTTAAGAACCTTGGGGTCTGGATCGACAAACATCTGTCTTGGGGTCCGCAGCTTCAGGACGTAAGCCGTAAAATGTTTGCATCTGCCAGGTCCCTTAGACGATTGCGGAACTTTCTTCCCACTGCCACTAAAATTGCGCTTGCACAGTCCCTTCTGCTTCCTATCCTTGACTATGCTGATGTCAGTTAACTCGATCTCACTCAGGCACAACTCGATAAACTTGAGCGTCTTCAAAACCTGTGCATAAGATTTATATTTGGCCTGCGCAAATATGATCATATTTCTGAATTTCGGACAAAGCTCAAGTGGCTTCCCATACGACTTCGCCGGGATTCTCATATTTTATTTCTGCTCTACAGTATTCTGTTCAATCCTACAACCCCTCTTATCTTAAAGAACGTTTCAAGTTCCTTCATGACACACATAATAGATATCTAAGGTCATCGGAAAACTTGAGACTAGAGATGCCGATGCATTCCACCAGCTTCTATAACAAATCCTTTACCATTCAGGCCGTGCGGTTATGGAATGCCTTGCCGGTGTCGGTAAGGCGTGCTCAATCTTTGTCTACTTTTAAAATTATGGTAAAAAGTCATTATCTCTCTCCTTAATCGTCTTTACTTGGGTTCTTTGCTATATTGTTTATATGTATTTATCTATGTAATTATAGTATATATAAATAGTACACCTAAGACTACCTGCAGTACTGTCACTCCTCTCTTTAAAATCCATCCAAAGGTTGTCTTTAAAAGATCGCTTTTAGCGATAAGGCCGCCCATTGTGTCACCCTATGTAATGTTTTCTTCATCTATTTTTTTTTTCTGTAACTTATATGGTGTACATAATAAAGAGTATTCTATTCTATTATCACTCATTTTGCTAAAAAGATGAAGATTTTTCCGAACATACATAATATTTTCATATATGTATTGACAAGGTACCGTCATGATGTTAATATCCTTAAACAGTTCCCTTAGGGAATCGCGCCGGCGGAGATTGTAAATAGCTCTGATAGCTCTTTTCTGCAGAATAAATATAGACTCGATATCTGCAGTACGTCCCCATACTATGATACCGTAAGACATGATACTATGAAAGTAACCAAAATAGACCGACCTCGCGGTATCTATATCAGTGAATTGACGGATTTTTCTGACAGCATATGCTGCTGAACTGAGCCGTCCCGCACGAAATGTTAAATCAGGATCCCATTCTAGCCTCGAGTCAAGCGTGATCCCCAAGAAAACTGTCTTCGACGAATTCAAAAAGTATAAAAAAAAAACAAAAAAATCAAGTTTCTCTTGGTTCAATACTATGTCGCAATTAATACTTTTAACGTTCCGTAATGCAAATCTGATACATTTTGTTTTTTTCCCATTTAAAACTAAATTATTAGCAGTAAACCAATTTTGGACCTGCTGAAGGGTGTTATTTACATATCTTAAAAATTAAGGACGTATCGTCAGCAAATAACACCATTTGAGTTTGATTTTTTTAAAAGATGGGATAGATCATTAATGTATACTAGAAAGAGGAACGGACCCAATATTAAGCCTTGTGGTACCCCCATTTTAACTTTCAGACCCCGTGAATTGACACCATTTATTTGAAGTTGCTGCTGTCTGTCATTTAAATAAGACCTCACTAAACTGAGTGCAAGTTTACCCAGTCCGTAATGTTCTAGTTTTAGCAGCAAGGTTTCGTGATTTACAAAATCAAATGCCTTGGAGAGGTCCCAAAAGATTCCTATAGCATCTTGCGCCTCTTCCCACGCTGTATATATGTGTTATAACAACGTGAATCCAGCGTCAGTCGTACAACGACCTTTGGTAAAACCATACTGTTGTTCGTGTAAGATTTTATTGGTGTTAAAATGATTGAGCATTACTTTTTCAAACACTTTGCTGAAAACCGGCAATACGGATACAGGTCTATAATTATTAGTGTCTTTAATGGCTTTGGCACCTGATACCTGGAAATCGGCCGTCGGCCTAATTACCAAGTTTGCGTCCGATAAAAATAAAGTTCACAAACTAAAACCAGACTATTACAAATTGCGCTCTTAAAAGTATAAATAAGAAAATAATGTTATCTGAATTCTCAAATCCGGCAATCTGCTCTATTTTCGGGAACCCTGACCAGAAGTCCCAGGTTGGTATCGAGTTTATCGTTCACAGGTTCCTAGAGTCCAATTTGGTGAGGATCGAGAGTGTGTCCACCAGGGTGGCGTACCTTAAACTCAGATTATCGTCAAGATATTCGTTGAAGGTCGTACAGGTTTACGCCCCAACCTCCCGACGACGAAATAGAGACCATGTATGAGGATATATCCAGAGTCATACATGGTCATAAAATTCACTTCACCGTGGTCATGGGGGACTTCAACGCGAAACTGGGCAAACGAGACGGTGACGAGCTGCGAGTGAGCCAATTTTGGATTTGGACGTCGGAACCACCGGGGATACCTACTAGTTAGTTTTATGCAGAAGGAGAGCCCCTATATGATGAACGCCTTCAGCAGAAAGCGTGAGCATAGGAAGTGGACCTGGGAGAGCCCCAACGGTGTAACTAAAAATGAGATTGACTTGATCATGTCGGCGAAAAAGCAAATATTCAATGATGTCTCTGAGATAAACGCGGTGAAAACCGGAAGTGATCACCGCATGGTAAGAGGCACATTGAACCTAAATATAATATTAAGCTGGAAAAGTCTCGACAGATTTCTACGCTCCGTCCAGCACAAATCCAGATCCAAAACTACGAAAGCTTTCAGCTCGAACTTCAAAATCGATTCGAGTGCCTAGGGAGCGAATACAACGATGGGTTCGTGGAAACTGTCCATACGGTCGGGTCTAAGTTCTACAAGACTCGCCGTGCAGATAAGAACAAGGGGCTTTCTGATCCTAATCTCAAGCTCTCATGAGGTTAAGAATGAGGAGAAGCAAGAGATTTTTCTACAGCTTTCAGACGATGCGTGCAAATACCGGCAGCTCAATAGAATGATCTCCAAGTCCTTGAAAAGCGACCTTCGCCGCTTCAATACTGAAAACATTAAATACGCGATAGAGCGGAATAAGGGATCCAAGGTCTTTAGTAGAGATCTGACTATTGGGCAGTTCACGAAACTGAAGACCGCCGATGATAGAACCATATCCGCCAAATCGGAGCTTCTGAGAGATATCGAGACATTCTATGGACAGTTATACATGTCAATGACTAAACCCACTACGAATCTATCTACCGACCAAAGAGCAAGATTGACCCGGCACTATACCGAAAACGTCCCGGACGTCAGCCTGTATCGTTAACCATTAGGATGGCTCTGAACAGCTTAAAAACAATCAAGCGTCGGGTGAGGACGTAATTACGGCCGACCTCCTGAAGACGGGTGGAAAACTGACCGGAACTGTTCAACTCCGTCATACTCGAGAGGAAAACGCCACAGGCATGGAACAGAGGTGTAGTGGTACTCTTCTTTAAGAAGGGCGCAAAAGCACTGCTTAAGAATTACAGGCGCACCTCACTTCTGAGCCATGTCTACAACCTGTTTTCCAGAGTCATCACAAACCGTCTCGCGTGCAGGTTTGACGACTTCCGGCCAATACATGCGCTGCAGCAGGTTATACAAAAGACCGAAGAGTATAATCTGCCCCTCTGCTTAGCGTTTGTGGACTACGAGAAAGCCTTCGATTCAATCGAGACTTGGGCTTCGTCTGTGTGCGTGAATCTCTCCAACGGTGAGATCGACTATCGGTACATCGAGGTGCTGAAATGTTTGTACGAAAACGCCACCATGTCAGTCCGACTTTAGAATCTGACCTCGAAGTCTATCCTCCTTCAGCAGGGTATGAGGTAGGGAGACGTCATTTCTCCGAAACTGTTTACGGCCGCAATGGAGGATGTCGTGAATACTTTTTATCCCGGTAGTTACATGGCTTAATGGAAACTGAGGATGAAGTGGAAATCCAGAGCTGCTGCTGCCTTAGTACTTCAGATTCAAAAGTACCAAAAGAACAGAAACATATTGAAGTTTTTCCCAGGCTGAAATTATGAAAGGTAAAGATTCACAAGTACTCATGGTACTTGTGAATCGTCGTTCGGAAAATAGTCAAAGTATTTTTGAGCAAGTTTTTTTTTAGCAGGTGAACAGATACATATCGCAGTTGTTTCGGGATTGAAATGTGAACGCTATAGATTCACAAGTACCAAGAGAGCAGAAACATGTCGAAGTATTTGTGGTGCTGGAATTTGGAGTATTTCTGGCGCTGGAATTGCAAGCGGTTAGGATTCAAAAGTACCAAGAGAGCAGAAACATGTCGAAGTATTTCCGGTGCTGGAATTGTGATCTGATAGGATTTAAAAGTACCAGGGGGCTAAAAACATGTCGAAGTATTTCCGGCGCTGGAATTGCAAGTGGTTAGGATTCAAAAGTACCAGGGGACCAGGAACATGTCGAAGTATTTCCGGCGCTGGAATTGCAAGCGGTTTGGATTCAAAAGTACAAGGAGAACAGAAACATGTTGAAGTATTTCCGGCCGGCGCTGGGATTTTGAGCTGTTAGGATTCAAAAGTACCAGGAAACAATTAATATTTCGATTTTGAGCGCTAATGATTCACAAGTACCAGGAGACCAGAAGCATGTCGAAATATTTTGGGAGCTAGAATTGTGAACGGTTAGGATTCAAAAGGACCGGCTGACCAGAAACAGTCAAAGTATTGTCAGGTTTGGCATTATGAGCGCTACAAATTCACAAGTAGAAACCAGGAGACCAGAAACACGTCGAAGTTATTTCTGGGCTGAAAGTAAGAACGGTAAAGACTCACAAACTATCAGGATACCAGAATCATGAAGATGTATTTCCGAGGATGAAAATATGAGACAAAATAGTTGTGCATAAAGAAGTCGCAGGCAGAAGCTAGTTTATAATATTAGTGGAATATAACAACGAACGATATAATTTCATTTGATATTCTTCATTTGTTATTATTATTGTCTATTGTTATAACAACTTATGATATACATTCAAGAGATATGATTTCATTTCATATAAGCTTCGGTTGACATAATGATATCATACCTAAACTAATTATTGAAATTTATAATGTCAAAGACTTCTTTCGAACCAATAACACAACATGGACGGCATTAGTAACTGCGACCTGCGTACTTATCGCCTTGTTGCCGTCTCAAATAAAAAAGAAATTTGAAAAATGAATTAGTCGGGAGTGTTCTTAGCTATGATTAATAAAAATCGGTCCAAGATGGTTTTCGCTACAAAATGGCGGATTACATATTTTTACACAACTCCCTCAATATGGGTATCAAATGAAAGGGCTTGATTAGTAAAATACTATACACTATGACAAACTTCAAATTCAAGATGGCCGCCACCACAAAATGGCTAAGACCGCTAATAATACTTATACTTAGTAAATACAAAAGATTAGCGGTTTCCCGAGGTGAAGGTCCAAAGAAACGTACCTATATTAAACTAAAACGATCAGGAATATTTTTTTATTTTTTAAAGTATTTTTTTTTGTCAGGGGTTTTAATTTTTTTATGTTGAATGAATTCGGCTTAAATTACATTTGATGTAACCACTGAACAAAGAGCGACAGCAGCAGCTCGAAAACGTAAGGTACCTCCTTAAGTTCGCGAGCTGGTGCGGTCGCTCTTTGTTCAGCAGTTACATCAAATGGCAATTATTTTAAGATGACAATTAGATTAAAATATTATGTAATCTATACATCTATTTTATATCTATATCTATACATATAATAAATTTGTAGACTAACCGTATCTGTAAATTTAATATTTTTGCATGAAAATTACACAGATAACTCAGGGAAAAATATAAAACACAAAAATGTAATTTTTGACATTTTTGCTGTTTATCTGTTTGTCTGTGCGTTTGTGGGAGCATCACGCATAAACCACAGATTGGATTCCAAATCTAAGTACTTAAAAATATTAAGTGATAACCCGAGTAACATTTAGCGTTTATTTCATCAAAATCGACCCACAAAATCAAAAGATATTGAATTTTTAAGTTTAGGAAGAAACTTCCTAATGTATTCTGATGAGTCAGAGCGCCATCTATTGAGAAAAAATAAAATGCACGAAAGCATTCAAAATCGTTGAGTTATCTATATCTATACATATAATAAAATTGTAGACTAACCGTATCTGTAAATTGAATATTTTTGCATGAAAATTACACAGAAAACTCAGGAAAAAATATAAATAACAAAAATGCAATTTTTGAAATTTTTGTCTGTTTGTCTGTTTATCTGTTTGTCTGTGCGTTTGTGGGAGCATCACGCATAAACCACAGATTGGATTCCAAATCTAAGTACTTAAAAATATTAAGTGATAACCCGAGTAACATTTAGCGTTTATTTCATCAAAATCGACCCACAAAATCAAAATATATTGAATTTTTAGTTAAGTAAGAAACTTCCTAATGTATTCTGATCAGTCAGAGCGCCATCTATGGAAAAACCATAAAATACATGAAAGCATGAATGTCAAAACACATTGATTGAGTTATTTGTGAAACTTTTAATACGTAGACGTAGCAAAATAAAAGTAAACATTTTAATACCTTATTGTTATTTTATCGTTACATACGGGCTTCTTATTTAACGTCTTCCGCTGTCAAATATTTTGTCAGTTTACATGGTCGATAGATGGCGTTGCACTGATGACGCGTTTTTCTGAATTGCGGTGTTGATTTTCCGCTGGAGAATAACCTCACACGATTTTCAAATACAGTCGTAGTTCGTAGGGATTTTGGTTTGGTCTCTGAAAGGTCTGAAAATTGCTTAAATCTCTGAGTTATGCTGGTTTCGTTTAAAGTGCATTTATCGTAGAGTCTTAAACTGATTTAGTTTTGCGAAGTACTGGACGGTTCGACTTGCGGATTAGGCCTGTAGGGTTTCGTACCAAAGGTGCTGACGGGACCCTACTTCTAAGCCTCCGCGATTGATTCCGTTTAGAGCGAAGTAACGAACGGTTCCATTTGCGAAACAAGGCTAATAATAATAAGGTACCGTACCAAAGGTGGTCACGGTGAAGGGAGCGATCGATTCTGGGGGGCTACTCTCTAAGTCCGAAGTCCGTAGTTTCGGGCTTAGTTGCGGGCGGGCGTATTCTACTCCGTATCACCTACAGACTTACGATTAGTCCCAAACCGGAACTAAGAATGAATGACAACAAGATTTCACAGTAACTGTCAAATCGTTATCATTAGTTGTCAGTGGTTAGGTGATACGGAGTAGAATATGCCCGCAACTAAGTTTTTATTTCGTATCAGACGGTTTGATTTGCGAGCCAAGGCAAATTATCGGGTTCCGTACCAAAGTTGCTAATGGGACCCTATTATTTAAGCCTTCGCGTACGATTTTGATTCGTGCGAACCAAGTCGATTTTTAGGGTTCCGTACCAAGGTTACTAACGGAACCCTATTTATTAATAAGTCACCGCTGCCCGTCTTCCTTCAGTTTATTCGTTTTATTTCTGTCTCGGTAATATAAAAATTTCTTCTAGAAAAAGGTCGATTTTTAGCAAAAATCTTAATCTTCTTAACATAATAATATATAAAACAAAGTCGGGTTTGTTCGAACACTTTTCTAACTCGAGAACGGCTCAACCGATTTTTCATAGTTTTTGTGTTTTTGGATTAGTCTTCGGCCGGAATAGCATAATAAGAATTAAAATCCAAAAAAAAGAAATGAGTAGGTAGGTAAGGTAGAGTAGGTAGGTAGAGTAGGTAGGTAGGGTGGGTAGGTTAGGGTCGGTAGGTAAAGTAGCCAGTTGACGGGAGCGAAGCCGCGCGGGTCAGCTAGTACTAAATAAGAATACACTAAACGAACGAATAAATCCCATTTTGTTTTCCCATGGGTGTCTTTTTTATTTCGCTAAAATTCAGCTTAAATTGTTGCACTAAGAGAGGATTCATCATCATCATCATCATCATATCAACTGAAAGACGTCCACTGCTGGACATAGGCCTCGCCCAAGCGTCGCCACAACGACCAGTCCTGTGCGTCTTGCAGTCATCGGCTACCCGCGCCTTCACCAGGTCATCGGTCAACCTTGTGGGAGGCCTTCCAACGTTGCATCTTCCGGTACGCGGTCGCTACTCCAGGACTTTTCGGCCCCATCGACCATCTGTTCTGCGAGCAATGTGCCCTGCCCACTGCCACTTTAGTTTAGCGATCCTTCGGGCTATGTCGGTAACCTTGGTTCTCTTGCGGATATCATCATTCCTGATTAGCTCACGCAAGGACACTCCAAGCATTGCCCTCTCCATTGCCCTTTGAGTGACTTTGAGCCTTCTGATGAGGCCCATTGTGAGCGACCACGTTTCAGTTCCATATGTCATAACTAGCAACACGCACTGATCATAGACTTTCGTCTTGAGACACTGTGGTATTTGGGACGAGAAGATACCACACGACTTCCCGAACGCTGTCCAGCCGAGTCGGATTCGACTGTTGACCTCTTTCTCGAAGTTGGCCCTATCTAGCTGGACCGTTTATCCTAGGTAGACGTACTCGTCTACAACTTCGAGTATAGAGTTTCCGATCTTGATGGGAGTGGGTGCTACATGGGTATTTACCATGATCTTGGTTTTGCCCATGTTCATTTTGAAACCCACTCTCTTGGAAGCTGTACTGAGGTCATCGAGCATTGTACTGAGGTCCTCCATAGTCTCAGCCATGACGACTATATCATCGGCAAATCGAAAGTGACTGATGTACTCGCCATTGACATTAATGCCTAGCCTTCTCCAGTCCAAAACCTTGAAGACATTCTCCATTGCGGTTGTAAACAGTTTCGGAGAAATGACGCCAACCTGGCTCACACCCCGCTGCAGGAGGACAGGTTTCGAGGTCTGATCCTGAAGTCGGACTGACATGGTGGCACCTCGATGTACCGATAGTCGATCTGGCACCGTTGGAGAGACTGCAGCACAGCCCAATTCTCGATCGAATCAAAGGCTTTTTCATAGTCCACAAACGCTAAGCAGAGGGACAGATTATACTCTTCGGTCTTCTGTAAAACCTGACGGAGCGTATTAATATGGTCGACGGTGCTGAGGCCTTCTCGGAATCCGGCTTGTTCGGGAGGCTGGAGGTCGTCAAACCTGCGTTCGTGATGACTCTGGAAAACAGCTTGTAGACGTGGTTTAGAAGTGAGATGGGCCTACAGTTCTCAAGCAAGACATTGTCGCCCTTCTTAAAAAAGAGTACCACCACACCTCTACTCCATTCCTGTGGCGCTTTCCCCTCGAGTATGACGGAATTGAACAGTTCCTGAAGGGCCTTAAGGACCGGTCTTTCGCACGCCTTCAGGAGTTCGGTCGTAATTCCGTCTTCATCCGACGCCATGTTGTTTTTAAGCTGCTTCTGAGCCATCCTAATCTCATACAGGCTGACGTCTGGGATGTCCTCAGTATAGTGCCGAGTCAATCTGGCTCTTGGGTCGTTAGCTAGATTCGTATCGGGTTTAGACATTGACGGATATGGCTCTGCCATCAGCGGTCTTCAGTTTCGTAAGCTGGCTCCACGCAATAGACAGATCTCTAGCAAAGACCCTGGATCCCTAATTCCTCTCTATCGCGTCTTTAATCGTTTCAGTATTAAAGCGGTGGTGGTCGCTTTTCAAGGACATAGAGATCCGTCTATTGAGCTGTGCATCTTCTGAAGACTGCAGAATCATCTCCCGCCTCTCCTTCATGAGCTTTAAAGTAGGATCTGAGAGCTTTTTTTCCCATCTGTACGGCGAGTCTTGAATAACTTAGACCCGACCGTATGGACAGTTTCCACGAAACCATCGTTGCAATCATCCACGGAGCTCTCAGGCACTCAAAACAGTTCTGAAGTTCGAGCTCTTGGAATTTTGGATCTGGATCTGTGCTGGACGGAGCGTAGACCTCATCAGTCGAGATCTTTCTAGCTTGATATTTAGATTCAATGTGCCTCTTACTATGCGGTGATCACTTCCGATTTTCACCGCGTTGATCACAAAGATTTCATTAAATATTTGCTTTTTTGTCGACACGATGAAGTCAATCTAATTTTTAGTTACACCGTCTGGGCTGTGCTAGTTCCACTTCCTGTCCTCACGCTTTCTGAAGGAAGGGTTCATCATATGGAGGCCCTCTTTCTCCATAAAACTAGCCAGTAAGTGTCCCCGGTGGTTCCGACGTCCAAATCCAAATTGCCCCACTCGCAGCTCGTCACTGTCTCGTTTGCCCAGTTTCGCGTTGAAGTCCCCCATGACCACAGTGAAGTGAGTTTTATGACCATATATGGCGTTGTATATATCCTCACACATGGTCTCTATTTCGTCGTCGGAGTATGTCGAAGTTGAGGCGTAAACCGGCACGACCTTCAACGAATATCTTGATGATATTCTAAGTATCAGGTACGCCACCCTGTTCGACACACTCTCGATGCTCACCACATTGGGCACAAGGGGTCTGTGAACGATGAACCTGACACCACCCTGGGACTTCTGGTCACCCTCCCGGAAATAGAGCAGATTGCCGGATTTGAGAATTCTCCCCTCTCTTCGTACTTCAGACAATCCTACAATTCTCCATCGCAACCTACTCAAGTCCTCTTCAAATTCGGTGATCTTCTCGTCGGTCTGGAGTGTTCTCGTGTTCAGTGTTGCCAGGTCCTGTCATCAGTGTTTTTATAAGAGAGGATTAATAGGTAAAATCGTTCTCAAGTTATGCGCGTACTTACATTTCGGCTATTTATTTTTATATAAATATCTATTTCTTGTGAGTCGGTAATTCGGAGCAAGTAGGCTGTGATAGACGGACAAACAGACTCACGACTGATTCTAAAAGGTTGTTTCCATTGTGTGTGTGGAACCTTAACAATGATTAAGCTGCAGAAATCAACTCAATCATTCTCTTGCTCTCGATATTCACTTTCACAAAATAAAATGGTGGGTTTACGGTAAGTGTATTTGTGAAAGACAAATACTTTACATTTTAAGATCTTTTGCTAGGGTTTTTACTATGTGGGGAACCCCTCACAGTGTTTGCGTCCACGTCGCGTCCCCTGGAAACGACCTAGTTTGTCACCGTAACGGAGTGGCAGACTGGGCTCGGCCAAAGTATACTGTGCTCGTAGCTACCTAAATCCTTTATGCCTTGATTGTTACGAACCTGCGGGAGATTTTTGTTCTTATAATGTCTACACCCTCGCGGGACGCCTGCGGGTGGTTTTTAAAAGCAAAAGGCCCTTCTCAGGGCCAATCCGACGCTTCGGCGTCAGAGGCCAGCCGCACGCCATCTGCGGCTAGTCTCTTCGGAACGGTGGACTCGTTGTTGGACTCCGACAACGAGTCTGTTATAAGCGTCTCGGACGCGGGCGACTCCCGGTCGCGGAAGCGAGCCTATCTGAAGGATGGGTCCGAGGGCTCTTCGGCCTCGGGTTCGGCGAGGAAGTCCAGAGCCAAGAAGCCGACGACGGCCGCAGATACCCACGTCATGGGTCTCGCGGACGCCGAACGCCAATTGGACCTGGCTCAGCGGGCGCAGCGCCAGCAGGAGCTGGAAGAGCGGGTTGCTGTGAAGGAGCAACGGGCTCGTGCTTCCCGGGCCAAGTCCGGATACGGTGCGTCCCACGTGCTGTACGCGGACTACTCGTTGGCCGAGCTGGAGCGGATGGCGGAGGAGGACGAGGATGAGATCGCGGAGGTCGCCTCTAAGTCCTCCAACCTAAAAGGGACCTTCCAGAAGGCCCTTAAATTATTTATTTATTTAATACTTTACGCACATAGATGGACAGAGACGGACTTAATGCCTTAGGCATTTTCTACCAGTAAATCTTTGGGTGATGAAGAGAATAATAGTGGGCCGCGAGCATGCGCGGTATAGTCGTCGAGCTTGTCCAGCGGAAGGCAACCGACGAGACGAGGGAATTGCAGGCGATAGTCGATCGTCTGCAATTAGAAGTCACGTCATGTCACGGCTCGGCCAATCCAGGCCGAGCCGAGACCTGCGGCTGAGGCCCCGCCTCCGACCTTGAGGATGTAATCCGCAAGGTTGTAATGGAGGAGCGGGCCTTCACTTCACTAGGGCCTGCCTTGCAGGCATAGAGGACCGGCTCCTACCGGAGAAACGCCTCCGACCGCCGCTTGCGGCGGACAAGAGGCGAAGCGAGGCGGGGCCGTCCTCTATGGAGGAAGACGCCCTTCTCCAACGGCCGTCCCTGCCGTCCCCGCCACCACCCCTCCCAGCCAGTCACAAACGACTGGAAAGGGAAAGGAGAAAGGCAAGGCCACAAAAGCGGCAGCGGCCGCCCCTGCCGTCCCCACCACCACGCCTCCTAGCCAGTCGACCGGCAAGGGAAAGGGCAAAGAAAAAGGGAGGGGAAAGGGACAACTCGTCCCCCCAAAGTCCGCAGCCGTCGTGGTGACGCTCACAGCGGAGACTGCGGAGCGAGGGGAGACATACGCGTCCATCCTGTTGCGGGCGCGTGCCAATGCCGATCCCACTCAACTGGGGATCGGCAAAGTTTCTTGCCGGCGGACCCAAGCCGGGGCTCGTATTTTCGTGTTCCCTGGGGCGGAGGGCAGCACCAGCGCTGACCTCTTTGCAGCCAAGCTGCAAGAGGTCATCGCGGACGCGGCCAAGGTGGCCCGACCGGTCGGGTCTGCTGCTAGCACCGTGGTTCCCGAGGCTGGAACCGCGGTGGCTGCGGAGGAGGGGGGTGCGATGTCCGATTGATGGCCCTATCGATCGAACATTGCATCCTCCAGGCGAACACCAACCACTGCCGGGCAGCCCAGGATCTGCTGATGCAGACCATGGCTGAGTGGTTGATGGACTTGGCGGTGGTCGCCGAGCCTTACTCGGTCCCTCGCCATTGGCTGAGCGATCGAGATGGCTTGGTGGCACGGTCTTCCACAGACTCTCCTCCCCTCTCACTCTTATAGAGGGGACCGGGATACGTGGCCGCCGCGTGGGGAGATGTGGCCCTTGTGGGGGTCTATTTCTCCCCAAACTGCCCTCTCACGGACTTTGAGGATTTCCTGGAAGTCCTCACTGCAGCCGTAGGTAGGGCGTCGCCGCGCCATGTCGTCGTGTTGGGCGACCTGAACGCCAAGTCGGTGGCCTGGGGCAATCCGGCTGCCTCTTGTAACGTCCGGGGACGCGCCGTCGAATTTTGGGCGGCAACATGCGGCGTGTCCCTCCTCAACAGGGGGTCCACAAATGTGTGCGGCAACGGGGAGGGTCGGTGGTTGACGTCTCGTTTGCCACCCCCGTCCTAGCCGCACGCATCGTGAACTGGCGGGTGGAGTTGGTGGAGACCTTGTCGGACCACCGTTATGCGCGGTTCGACATCTCCACCCAGTGCCCTCGGGGGGATCGTCCCGGGGGGCGGCCTTTTTGGCCTCGGCTGGCGGATCCTTGGTCGCAGGGAGGATCCACCGCCTAGGGTTGAGGGTGGCGCTGAACAAGACCGAGGCCGTGTTCTTTCACGGGCCTCGGCAGCGCTGCCCTCCTGACGCCCACATATTCGTGAAGGACGTCAGGATAGGGGTCCAGGCACAGATGAAATATCTGGGCCTGGTGCTGGACAGCAGGTGGCGCTTCGGCCCGCACTTCAGCGGGCTGTCGACGCGCCTGCTGAAGGCTGCGGACGCCCTGTCTTGGCTCCTCCCGAAGCTGGGGGGCCCAACGCACGATGCCGGCGGTTGTATGCCGGCATCCTGCGTAGCATGGCCCTCTACGGGGCCCCCATCTGGGCGGACTCCCTCCACAGAAGGGAGAATGCCACCGCCATCCGCAGGCCCCAAAGGGCCATTGCACAGCGGGTGGCGAGGGCATACCGCTCAGTGGGGTTCTCGGCGGCGTGCGCTCTGGCTGGCACCCCTCCTTGGGATTTGGAGGCGTGGGTGTTAGCCAGAGTGTATGATTGGACGGCGCGGCGAAGGGCGCTCGGGGATCGCCCCGTCGCGGAAGAGCGGGAGGCCGTGCGGCGAGAGGCGAGGGACGCTATCGTCCTACATTGGTCGGAGGACCTTGCCACCGCCACCTTTGGCCGCCGAACCCTGGACGCGCTCGGTCCAGTCTTGCGGGACTGGCTCGAGCGCTCCCACGGTTTCCTCTCATTCCGTCTGGTGCAGGTGTTGTCCGGGCATGGCTGTTTCGGATCGCACCTGCACCGGATTGGAAGGGAGGAGACTCCGGCGTACCACGACTGCGGCGCGGCGGAGGACTCGGCACAGCACACCCTCGAGGTGTGTTGAGGGCTTGGTCCGAGCTGCGCCGCGGTCTCACCGCGGTGGTCGGCCAGGACCTCTCACTTCCCGGCGTGGTCAACGCCATGCTGGAGAGTGAGGGGGTCGGGGCAGTGGTCGCCTCCTTTTGCGAGGCGGTTATCTCACAAAAGGAGGCGGCGGAGCGCGAGCGGGAGGACGGCCCTCTCGCTGCGCCGCTACGAAGACGGAGAAGAGGTCGGAGAAGGCATGGCCTTCTCCCTCCTCGTGGTGGTGATGGGCGGGCGATAGGCGCGGGGGCGCCTTCGCCCGCATTGCACCCGTCACCACCTTCGTCAGACATTCCCGGCCCTCCCCCAACGGGGAGGGCGTGAAGGGCCCGCCGTGAAGGCGGGCGGACGTCGGAGGGGTACTGGACGTAAAGGCTGTGCCGATTTCCCAGTCCCTCTCTACTCAGACGTTGCGGGAATGCCGCTGGGTTATTTTAGTGGGTATACCGGGCTAGCCCGGGGAGTCCCACATAGCCCCCCATCTCCCGATGGAAGGGTATGCGTAATGCATTTTTTCCAAGCGCAAAAAAAAATGGGTTGTACTATATAACCTACATGTAAGTAATTTTGGGTAAGGTCAAAGTTCACAGAAGTTACCAACTGTGGCTTTGTCATTCATGGGTTTATTAACGTAGGCAAAAAGTGTGAACATTCACTAAACCTGTCAATGAAATGAAACTCGCTCATATGCCACACAATTATTAAAACAGCATAATACAAACAAAGTTTTAAAATAATATCACGCTTCAAATAGAAACCACTCTGAATCAAAACAACCTGGTTGAACATTTTATTACCTCCGTTCTCAATCTTCGTTACTTACATCTTCATATTTTTATAAAAAATGTATGTTATTTTATTCTACATCGTAATTGCTATAGAGTTATCCTCAGTGAAGTTGGCTTCGTTCCGGTTTCAAGCAGATCGTATATCAGACGTCGGTGTGTCGAACCCGTTGCATAGCGTGCCACCTGACGCAACCCATCCCGATACTGTCAACAAACCGAGACCTTCATGTGGTATAGGAAACTCACCGAACAACAACTGTGAGGTATCGCAGCCATTGCAGCCTGAGGAGATCATTTTAAACCAAACAGTTGCTGAACCATCGACTGACCTGTTGATACATCTTAATTCAAAATCCAGCAAAACTGATGCTGATTTGGTGCAGGATAAAATTACACAGAAAAAGCTTACAGCTGTGAAAGTTCCCGTGAGTGTGTCTGTAAAAACGCCCTCAGCTGGAAGGATGACTCAAAGTAGAAAAGATCACCATAAGAACATAACTCGAAATTTTAACTCCTCCTCCTTTACTACTATCCCTCTTCGAAATATAATGGAGCAAAGCACAAGGTCACCTCAAGTAGTGGCCTCTTCATCTCGGACTGTCGCAACTCAGAACCAGGTATCTTTAAATGCTTCGTTTCACGTTCAATCATCCGTGACTGTAAAATCTGAAAGTGTATTTAGTATTCGAGATGGCGTGTCACAAAGTTCAGCGGCACAAGATGTTGCAAATGTATCTAGGGTTACGTCACATGGTATGAACCAGTCAGAAGGAAGACTTCTACAAATCTCGTGTAATGGTTCATCAGTTACAATGAAAGCAAGTACTAAAGAGCCTCAAAGCGACCTCAGAAGGTTCTCGAAACAAAATAATTTTGCGAGACAAGAGAAGAAACTGGTTCATACTCGAAGCACTTATCCTTTCTACCCACCAGAATCCACGGCTGTTACAAAAGAAGGTTACACATTCTGTGAATTTGCTATATGCTCCAAATTTAGCTGGAAAGACCCGAACGATCCTCAAGATCCTGTTAACCCAGACAAACTACGACAATTTCGTGTGCAACAGAAACTGCGGTCGCCAAGATTTCGAAACCAAGGAACAACAAAGTTAACAACAACTACAATAACAACAACTACTGTAGATGATGATGATGATTTTATGTTTCCAGAGCAATATATTTAAACGGTTAAACACGGATTGTAGTAACACCGTATGCTGTGGTGGACGCGGGCGAATGGATTTAAATCTTTGAATGATCCGAGTGAAGTGAACTTTTTTTTTTAAGTATGAGACATAATGAAATGACTCCTCCCGCTCTGAGCGGAGCAGAAGGGAATGTCAAACTCTTACTGACTAAAATCCATCCGGATTTAAAACCTTAGGGTGTGTTTGGGTATGTTTAGTTACACAGATAGATGGCACTTTGGAAACGGTTCATCATCATCATATACTGTATATAATTTAAATTGCAACTTAACTTAAACATTTATATTTTGTGTATTATCTTAAGATTAGTATATATAAGCTAAACATAGGAAAATGTACTTCCATTGCATATTTACCCCTAATGGTCACAGTACATTATCTTAACTTAAGTTAGTGTTAAGTGTACGATATTGATGAAGAGCGGAGCCTTCTTCTAACACAGGCATTTTTTGCTTAACTGGAGGCTCCAAACACGTTCAAATGTGATGTAATTTTCTATTTGGCACAATAAACTATTTTTGTATTTGTATCATCATCATATCAGCCGAAAGACGTCCATTGCTGGACATAGGCCTCCCCCAAGCGTCGCCACAACGACCGGTCATGTGCGTCTCGCATTCATCGGCTACCCGCGACCTTCACCAGGTCATCGGTCCATCTTGTGGGAGGCCTTCCAACGTTACGCCTTCCGGTACGCGGTCGCCACTCCAGAACTTTTCGACCCCATCGACCATCTGTTACGGAAACGGTTATAGTCAACTTTTTGTTCGAAAATCCATTAAAAGTGAACGAAGCTACGGGCAAAAGCTAGTTGAATATAATGTTGATAAGGAAAATCTCCCCGTGACGTTCTTTCCGACTTCTGTTACAACCGATGCATAAATCACAACGTTAGAAAATGTAAGCTGTTATCATCCCTATTTTGTCATCGATACGCTCCGAAGAAGTTTGTAATATACTAGTGCCGCAGTACGCGCTCCTTTGTGGTAAGCGGTGCCGTAACGCTACTTGCGCTATTCGCCACACTAACAATACATGTACGTATTATTCTCTATTTATCGGAACTTCGGAGATACAGACGCCGCCTAGTTTGGGGACCACTGCAAGACTTAATGTATATGTTAATAGTTACAGTCCGACATTAAGTAAAGTTTATTTTAAGGTAATCATTGTAACAATGGCTCAATAAATATTATTATTATAATTTATATTATTATTTAATGAGTATTAGCTATAATTATTATAATTATACTAGCTGACTAGGCTAACGTTGTTTTGCCAAATAAAAAAAAAATAGCGTACTATCTATTCTCAGACCCACTAAATTTACATAAAAAGTTTCATAACAATAGGTCAAGCCGTTTTGGAGGTGTTCGATAAAAACACCGTGACACGAGATTTTTACATATTAGAAGATTATCATTAAATAATTTGCTCAGTAATCTTATGCGCTACAAAGATCAAAATATTCAAGGCATTCGTCTACACTAAAAATAAAAATAGCCTATATTCAGATCAACTTAATCTACGAGTTATATTCTAAAACAAACATAAAACTTATTCTAGTATTTGTTGCTTTTTAAGTTTGTTTCCGTACCTCATAAGGAAAAAAACGGAACCCTTATAGGATTACTTTGCTGTCCGTCCGTCCGTCTGTCTGTCAATCAAGACCCTTTATCTCGGGAACGCGTGAAAGTATCAAGTTGAAATTAAAACCTATGTATACTATATATATACCTATATATGTATACCTATATATATATATATATACTCAGGTTTACAGTCCCTGGAAGCTGTAAAAAAATAAAACTTCTAAGTTAATGTAAAAAAAAATACGGCCGTAGTTATGTTTCGGCGGTAGGGAATTTAGTTAAAAAAATATTTATTTATTACAAATTAATTTAATTATAAAAAATACAGGATATTTAGCTGATGGCTCAGGCAAGACTGGATATAATGCAAAGAAAAATAAGTAACTTTTATTTCCAGTATAATGCATAGGTCCAATACGACGCACGCTGACGGTCACTGCATACTCAGCGTAAACGACTGTTACGATGAGTTAACTCCTCCCTCCATAAGATAGAAGCAACTCTTGCTGCTTCTGGCGGCGTCCACGCTGCCCTTGGTGTCTTCAGCGATGATCTTTGTTTTCCATAGATACTGCTTCCAGGATGATGCTGCGACCAGTAGGATGTACAGGATGATTGTGTTCCAGCTAGGTATGGCTGCTATGGTTGGCCAATTATCATCTTCTGGCACGGAGATGTCGCCTGCTCTGTTGATAAGTTCATGGATGCTATCTAGTGAGATGTCTTCTAATTGGAGTTCATATTGTATTGATTGCGCCGAGACTTGATGCTGCTCTGGTAATTCTTCGTTGATGACGACTGTGTCGGTGTGAGATCGCAGTGTCTTGTTCATGACGTTCATCTGGCGTCTTGTGTTAGTGTAACGAGATGAAATCCGGATAGCTTCTTGTAATCTGTCTTGGTGTTGCATTGTTAGTGATACTTGTGAGCGATCGTAGTGAACAGACGTATCGAACAATATTAATATAAATAAATAATCACTTGCGAAATCGTGACCTAGTTTTTTATAAATAGCCGGTAGTAAAGCAAACAGAGTCATACTCTTGGTTTACGTAAGGTGAATTTTATGAAGATGATGATCTTGTGAAGTACTAACAGTTCGGCAATTATTCATAATGAGCATTGTACTAAAACAACACGCAGCTCTTTGCTACAACACTGAATATACTAATAAGAGACGAAAAGACATTGTTTGCCCCACAAAAAGTACAAAACATGCTTTCACAGCCAAATTTTATGTTTTCCTTGGACCACTACTCTATAATAGACTGAATGCAAAATCAAACATCTATTCCCTAAATTTTAGAAATTGTAAGAAAACTCTCAAAGAAACCCTTCAAAGTATGTCTTATGAAGATACAGAGAAGTTGCTAGCGGTATTGAAATATGATTGTTTGTGTCCTATTAATTTTAATTTAGTAAGCTAAGTTAGTAAACTAAGGTTTTAGGAAGTATGATTATTACACTATTTAGACCTGTTTTACATACCTAAAAGACAACTGTTTTGTTTTTTGTATAATTACCGTGATTAATTCATAATATTAACCTCCTTTTCGCCTGAAACACAGGATGTCCTAGTTCAGGCACAGAACACTAGTGACCTTGACATAGATTTAAGCAAAAATGAATTTACTGTTTGTACTCACATAATAATGAATAAATTTGAATTTGTTTTTTTTGAAAAATTTGAATTTAAATTGTGTTTTGGTGACTTCGTCTTCTGTGAGAACTAGAAGTCAGTTGTTGTCTCCGATCTTCTAAACTTTCCCTCTTCTTAAGTTCATCTTAGCGTGAGTGCAGTTTGCTGGGCGATGCTGAATGAGTGATACTATGCAGTCATCGGTGTCTTCGATTCTTCTGGTGTCGAGGAGCTTGCAGAGCTGGGTGTCATCGGTCAGTGGCTGACAATCTTCTTCCATGTAAGCGTACTCATTGTTCCCAAGTGCTAGGTATTTGGATTTGGGGATGATAGTAAGGTTATTTTTGTTTGGAATAGAATAGAGATGGATAAGGTCGTAGGTCTTCGAGGTAATTGAGGGGATTTTGAGAATAAAGTTAACTGAGTGTTCTGTGCTGTAAGCTTTAACTCTAATTGACTTCTCTATCCTGTATATGTTACTAATGCTAGTACTAGCTACTATACTTTCTAGGTTTCTTAACTCTTCTACTAAATTCTGTGGACTTATAATACTAGGATGCATGGTGCCCATCTGAGCAAAAGTCATAGCATCTTTTAATAACATTATATAAATTATCTGTAAACAAAAATCTATCTGTACATAAAAACCTAGGAAATGTAAATGGTTAGACAGATCGTTGGAATTATTAGTGATACTTTGTAATAAACTAGCCAAATGTTTCTGATTGTTATTTAATTTTGTTAACTGTTTACTGAACTCATCGATTGTATTATGTGCTAGGGATTTCCTTTGTGAATCCTGAACGTTTCTAATTCTGTTTCTCATATTTAAATTTTTTTCTTCAAACTTAGCTGCATCTTCATGATCAAGATTACCTGTAATAGACTTAATGACAGTACCTAATCCATCTACAAGACCGCGTCGCTTTCTAACTTGCGGCGTTAAAAACTTAATCTTCTTATCTATAATATTAAGGCTATATTCTATTTGATTCCTATACGTTTTATGTAGCTTTCTCGATGTCGTATTCTCAGCGTTTTTCGCACTTGTATATAAAGACATCAATTGGATAGCCGTAAAATGCAAATTACTAATGTTGTAAACGCAAGCAAGGCTAAATAAGTTGTCTTGTTTAAGGAGTTGACTTTGTTTAAGGAGGAGAATACCATTGTCATTACCTACATGGGTAATGGTTACGGTTGCTGTTGTGTTGAGCACGACCGCTCCTGCGATGAAGGTCCTGCAACAAGATGAGGCCTCCGTAGTAGCTTGTAGTGAACCCAAATGGACTTAGAATTTGGATGGTTACATATTATTTCAGCCATGTTATTTGGGTGAAGGTGTATGATCTTGTATGGTCCTTTGAAGACTGGCTTCGTTTTGTCGCTGCGTGCTGACTTTACTACCTGTTTATAGACAGTTTCACCTACCTTGAATTTCATTTCTTCTGCTTCTTGGTTACGTTTAGCAATAACTTGCTCCTTGTTTTTCAGCATGTGTGCAGCGATGCACTCTTGAACTGCTTCTGCATTGGCACGATGCTTAATAATATAGTCCTGGTAAAATTCTTTTGGGTAGTATAACTCTAGTAGGTTTCTGGATGCTGTGTGTCTAAATAATAACTCATGAGGTGTATAATCTGTTGCAGAATGGATAGCGTTGTTGTACGCTATTACGGAGTAATTCATAATTAAGTGTATAGGGTCATCTTAGTTAGTCATTCTTTGTATCCTAATTATTTCAGCTAGGGTAGAATGTAAAAGTTCAATAGGGGAATTAGAATTAGGGTTATAGAGTGTCGTAAAGTGTATATGGATGTTATGTAGTGCTTATATTTCTTTAGTAACATCGTTGTCAAATTTAGTGTCTGAATCAGTGGTTATTTTACTCGGTAAACCTAACACTGAGAAAACGTTTAGCAATGCTTCGGCTATATGGACACTACTGCATGCTGTTAGTGGGATTGCCTGGGCATATTTAGGGAAATAATCAATGATTGTAAGGAAAGTTGCGCCTCCGGTTGAGTATAGGTCCATAAATATATGTTTCATAGGTTTACGAGGTGTATCGGTTATAGCTAAAGGTGGTTTAAGAGGGTTGTGTTCATATTTTGATTTTAAACAGATGTCGCATTGATTAACGAATCTTTGATCGGTAAGAAGCATGTTTGGCCAATGATAATTTCTGTACGACTGCTTGTAAGTCACCTGAATACCGCGATGAACAGTTTTACCTTCGTGATATTTCTTAATCAACTCTTGTTGTTCTTGTTTGTTTTCTACTAGAGTTACGCGTGTTGTACATTTAAGTAGCTTAGGACCTCACTCATTGAATATTGTTGTGTGAACTCTAGAAAAAAGCATGGTATAATTCTTCGTTATGAAAGTAACAATGGAATATACGGTCAGCGATGGTGTGTTCTTTAAGGAATCTAATTATCTCGGACTCAGTATCATTTACTGGGATAAAGTCATCTTTTATAACAATTTTTGAGTTAGTGGATCTGTTATCTACTCTATATGTAGATCCGGGAGTTAACCTAATGTGGAACTGCTTTAGCTGTCTGTCAATAGCGTCTGCAATGATGGGTATACCTTTATTTTCATTGTCAGGCTGTGTATGTCTTGTAGAATTCAGGTTCAGCTGACACTATACTCATGCTATCAGTATCTCTATGAGATTCGGGAATGCTTGCGTTTTTTGGTTGTATATTTTCATTGGGTGTTACTGTGTCTGTTTGATTTTCGGCTTCCCTACGTGCGTTTTCGAGTATCCTATTAAATTATCTCATCGTCTTCGTTACCGTCTAAATTAACAGCTAAAGAGTCGATGCTACCTTGGAAGATTTTAACACGTGATAGAGCGTCTGCGTTAGTGTTTTGGCGACCTTTCTTGTACACAATCTTATAATCGTATTATGAGAGTTTTAAACGCCATCAAGTTAATTTAGATAAAAAAAAACGCATTCGGCTATCACCATAATTCGTTACTGCTGTTTCGGTCCTAAATTGACATATTTCCTTCGTGCTTCGCATATGTGGAAACCTTACCTTTTAGAAAAAATGGACCAAATTATCAAGCATACACTATCTTCAATTTTAAATGTGGCCATGGACGAAGCCCAAGCTCGGTCGTCCATGGCCACATTTAAAATTGATTCGTATGGGAGGTCCATCAGAGGTCCATCCCATTCGTATGGGAGGCCTCGGCGTCCGCAAAATTACCAGTATTAGTTTACCGGCTTTTATATCTTCGGTTCATGGCAATGATAAAATAAACAGGAATATCCTAGCTTCCACGCTGATTAATTTTGATGTGCCGTGCTTCACCGAGGCTGTGAATGCCTGGAAACTCGTTTGCCCGAATGTAAATCTACCCGACAACCCATCATACCAGAGACAGTGGGATGAGCCGCTCTGCAGAGAAGTTCAGAGGAACCTTATAGCCACTTCTGCTTCTACTGCGGAGCGTGCGCGCCTGCTGGCTGTGGGTGAGTGGGAGTCGGGCCTCTGGCTTCACGCACTACCGTCGTCGAACATAGGTACTATTGACGCCTGATTTTAGTTAGGATTTTTATATTAAGTGTATATATTTAGTACAGTTTAATTTAATAAAAAAAATTTGTGTTAATTTAGAGTTAGGATCATTTAGTGACATTAACCAGGTCAGAGGCCTGTGGTCAGTGTAGATGATAAACTTTATATCGTAAAGATAGGGCCTGAACTATTTAATTGCCCATACTATGGCAAGTAGCTCCTTTTCTATTGTAGAGTAACGCGATTCGGTATCTGATAGTGTCCGGGATGCAAATGCTACGGGTTTGTCTGATCCTACTATTCCTTGGGATAACACTGCACCTCTGTCTGAAGCATCAGTGGAGGATAAATGATTCGTCAAAATTTGGGTACTGTAGTATTGGGGCATTAGTTAATATTTGGTTGCACTTATTGAAAGCTTCTAAGAAGTCTGGGGAGTGTACGATTTTACTATTTTTCTTAAGGCAAAGGGTCATTGGTTTAGTAAGCATGGCGAAATCTTTAATAAATTTTCGGTAATTTCCAGCTGGTTAGAAAATTTGGATGCATGCTGGCAAGAGTATCAATCAAATCATTTGAAATTGTGTAGCATCGAATATGCCAGATCGCATACTTACTTCACTTCGAAGGAATTTGAAACTGTGAAGGAGAGGTATGACCAAATCAGAGCAACTATTCAGAATCATCAGCCAACGGAGCAAAGACCATCAACACCGCTTCTAAAGCCTGCTACTCCTCTAGCTACTTCAAGCACCGTTCAGCAACCTTCAGTTCAATCTTCAAAGTCTCAGGGATCAAACAGCAAGACCGATGAGATGATGAGGAAACAGATGAGCAACTTCAAGGCCTTTGAACATACCGTTTCATGTATCGACATGGATACTGTAGCGGAGAAATGGGAATTCGATCATCTGTTGAGTATGGTAAAATCTCGCTGGGCGAAGATTGACACTCAGCACTGGGACTTAGACAGTGAGCTGGGAGACCGAAATCAAGAGTATCATCGTATGTACCTCAAATACGAAAGTACGTACAACGCTGCTATCAAAGCAATCAATAAGAAGATTTCGTCCATTTCACATAGAGAGCATACTACGCCAAAAATAGAAATACCTACATTCAGCGGTAATTACCATCAGTGGACATCTTTTAAAGATCTCTTCACAGAAGCGGTTCATAGCAACCCATCATTATCTGGAGCTCAGAAGATGCAGTTCCTCAAATCGAAAGTTAAAGGAGAAGCTGAGCGTCTCATACAGCATCTTCCGATCAGCTCAGACAACTACGTAATAAGTTGGGACATCTTGAGCCGTCGTTATGACAACAAAAGGATGATATTCACATCGCATATTAACATTTTACTGAATATGCCCATTTCGCAGCAAGCATCAATTAATCATATCAAACGAATCCATGATACTGCACTTGAAACGATGAACGCCATACAGAATCTCGGCGTAGACGTGACGTCGTGGGATCCATTGATCGTGCACATCCTGTGTCAGAAATTGGATTCGGAAACATTCTGCGAATACAACGCAGCTATCAAACAACCTCGAGAATTACTCGAGTTGAATGAGTTTCTAGCCTTTCTAGAGGGGAAGTTCACTAGCATGGAAGCAAGCAGAAGAAAACAGGAGGTCAATCATCAAAAACCCTTTTCTTCAAACACCAATAAACCATCAGAATCAAAACATTATCACTTCAAGCAGTCATATTCAAGCAACAAGGCTATTTCGCAATCACCTAATTACAGGAAATTGCAAAACAATCGACAAAACTGTCCAGTCTGCAATGACGCACATGCTATATTTTATTGCAAACAATTTGCTGACTTTTCCCCGATGAAGAAGAAACAATGTGTTGCTAACTTAAATTATTGTCAAAACTGCTTATATGACCATAAGGGAAAAGAATGCTTGTCAAAAAGGCGTTGCCTCGAGTGCAACGGATTTCACAACACATTGCTTCATGAATCGTACTCAAAAGAATTGACAAAACAAGGAGGTAAACCGACGCCTTCTACACAGCAAAATAACATTCGTTCTAATCAGGAACGTGCAAATCAAGGCAACACGCACGTGACACATCAGAATATGACGCATGAAACTCTACTTTCAACCGCACTAATCAAGGTTCAAAAGGCAGATGGGACATATCTGATCCAGCGGGCTCTTATTGATCAGGGCTCACAAATGTCTCTCATCACAGAGAACGCCGCTCAGCAATTAGGATTGAAGCGATCTAGGTGTGATGGCATAATCACAGGCATAGGGCAAACAGAAAACAGTTGCAAAGGAATCATGAACCTCAACTGTATGTCAAACTCAAAAATCAAACAATATCAATTTAATATCGATGTTTACATCATGAAAAACTTAACAAAATATTTACCATCACACTCATTCCCGAAAATAGTGTGCACATTTTTGAATAACTTAGAATTAGCAGATCCTGAGTACAACGTCAGCCGACCCATAGACATTTTATTGGGTGCGGACGTCTATTCGAATATTCTTTTAACTGGCATGTGCAGATTAAGCGAATCACTTCCACTTGTTCAAGAAACTCAACTAGGTTGGATATTATGTGGAAATATCAAAACTAAACTAACATGCAACGTCGTGCAATTCGATTTAGACAGAATTCAACAATTCTGGGAGATAGAAGATGTTACAGAAGAAAAATCACTGTCATCAGAAGATCAAGAGTGTATTCAATACTACAAAGCAACAACAAATCGATTGGACGACGGAAAATACCAAGTGAGACTTCCACTTATACCACAATTTGAGGAGAAATTGGGGCAATCTAAAAATAAGGCTGTCGCTCAATTCGTTAATTTAGAAAAGAAATTGCATAAAAACGATTCATTATTTAACGCATATAAGTTATTCATTACCGAATACAAAACCTTAGGTCACATGAAACCTTCACCTTGCAATCAGACACCGGAATGTTTCCTACCGCATCATTGCGTATTGCGCGAAGATAGCACAACCACTGCATTAAGAGTTGTTTACAATGCTTCGGCAAAAACAACTACAAATAAAAGTCTAAATGACCTGATGTACACGGGGCCCAATTTACAGCAAGATCTTCAGTCTCTTATCATTAAATGGAGACAATATCAGTACGCATTTACGGCTGATATAGAAAAAATGTTTAGGCAGATTTGGGTACACCCGCAAGATCAACCTTTACAAAAAATTGTTTGGAGAGATAACCCGTCGCAAAAAATACAAGAATATCAATTGACAACAGTGACGTATGGCACACAAAAGCTGCTCCATTTCTTGCAATGATGACATTGAGACAATTAGCGACTGATGAACGGGATAAATTCCCAGAAGCTGCCAAGGTCATCGAGGAATCGTTCTATATGGATGATCTGGTTCATGGAGCCTGCTCCCTATCAGCAGCACAACAGTTGCAGCAAGATTTGAAGAATCTACTGAAGTCAGGCGGTTTTAACTTAAGAAAGTGGACTTCAAACGACAATCGTCTGCTGCAACTAGAAGATCAAGACTATTATAAACAAGAAAGCTAGAATTTTAATCAAGCAGGATTAACTAAGACATTAGGACTACGTTGGAACCCCACAAGCGATAATTTCACATTTGTATCAAAAATTGAACCATCACATAATAAAATCACTAAAAGAACCATACTATCAGACATGTCTAAAATATTTGACCCATTAGGATGGATTGTGCCAGTAACAACAAAATTGAAGATTTTATTTCAAGAAATATGGTTATCCAAGCTTCAGTGGGATGAACAGGTACCAGATAAAATCAGCAAGGAATGGATCAAAATCAAGGAAGAATTAGAAAATATCAATCAATTTAAAATACCAAGATGGTACGGTACGGAAAACGCGAGTAGTGTAGAGTTACACGGGTTTTGTGACTCATCGACAAAGGCCTATGCGTGCGCCATTTATTGCAGAGTAAGAAATAGCAATCAATCAATAATATTAGTAGCAGCTAAATCAAAATTAGTTCCAACAAAAAAGCAAATATCACTTCCTCGATTGGAGCTATGTGAAGCACTGTTGCTGGCCAAACTCATGACCAAAGTCAAGCAGTGTCTAGCAGGTCATGACCTACATATATTTGGTTGGAGTGACTCTACTGCCGTCTTGGGATGGCTTCAAGGAAACCCAAGTCGATGGAAAACATTCGTAGCAAATAGAACAATACAAATAACAGATATCATTAAACCACAATCATGGCGATATGTAAAATCAAGCGAAAATCCCGCTGACTGTGGAAGCAGAGGACTCACAGTGGCTCAATTGAAGGGTTGGCATTTGTGGTGGCAAGGACCAACATGGTTACAATCTTTTGAACCAACGAAAGACGGTCACACAATCTATACCACAGACGAGGAAATAAAGAAGCAAGAAGACGTTCATGCTGTTACAAAGCATGAATCAAGCATCATAACAGACCTATTAAACAAACATCAATCAATCAGAAAAATTACACTTATTCTAGCATTAGTGATGAAGATTACGACGTACAAAAGAAAAGCAAAAAAGCATTATCTATCATTATCAGAAATCAGTCAAGCAAAACAAAAAATTATCAAGCAAGTTCAGCAAGAAGAGTTCGCGAATGAAATAGGAGATTTAAAACAAGACGGAAAGCTAAAATCAAAAAGCAAATGGTTAAAATTAAACCCTTACCTGGATGAAAACGACATCTTAAGAGTCGGAGGGAGACTTAAAAAGGCACATATCAGTCATGACATGCAGCACCCTATTATTCTGCCGCACTGTGGACGTCTGACAGAATTAATAATAGAGGACGCACATCATAGCATGTTACATGCCGGAGCCCGGCTGACCTTGGGTTTTATCAGACAAAAACATTGGATTCTAGGAGGAAACGTCGCTACGAAGAGGCAGCTTCGTCGGTGCGTACCATGTAAAAAACAAAATCCACATTGCCAACAACAAATTATGGGGCACTTGCCGGAGTCCAGAAGCAATCCATCCCGTCCTTTTACACACACAGGCGTAGATTTTACCGGCCACATTTACGTCAAAGCAAGTAAAGGACGAGGCGTCAAAAGCACTAAAGGATATGTAGCTGTCTTTGTGTGTATGGTCACTAAGGCCGTACACTTAGAACTAGTAAGTGATTTAAGCACAATTTCATTCATCGCAGCATTAAGAAGAATGGCGGCTCGCAGAGGGACGCCTAGTCACATTTACAGCGACAATGGACGCAATTTTGTCGGTGCGGACAAGGTACTACAACAGGAATATCAAGCACTAATGAACATAATGCAAGATAAAGATCTAAAAGCAGAAGTATTAGAGATGGAGGAATGAGTACCTAGTACAAATTACAGAAAGAAGTAAGTGGAGACAAGCTACGAGCAACCTCAATGTTGATGATATTGTCATGATTCATGATGACAACCTTCCGCCGGGAAAATGGCTGATGGGCAGAGTCATCGAACAACATCCGGGTTCCGACGGTAAAGTTCGCGTGGTTACCGTAAAAACTAAAAACGGAACACTGAAACGTCCTATCACAAAGTTATCAAAACTCCCAGTTAACAATGAATCCCCGTAAATCAAGCAAGCAAATACTGCGGGTAAGGGAAATTCTAACACAAATAAGCAGTCTGAAACAAGAAGAGGCACTCGTTACAATATAGCGTCAGTGTTTGCAGCAATCATGTTGTTCTTTAGTATCATAACAACTTCCCAATGTGCACTTAATGTCACACAATTTAGAAATAATCAACATATTTACTTCGACAAACTAACAAACATGCAGATCATACGCGACGACTGGAAACTAATCATATATTACGATTTAGATCCTTATTGGGAAGGAATTACAGCACTTAACAAAAGTATAATGGCCCTGGAACAAACATGCAGCTCAATACAAAAACAAACACATTGTGACATAATATTATTGCAATTACGTCACGGGTACAATGAACTCGATTACAATAATCATATATTACTCAGTCAGCATTTTGCAAAGCATGCGAACAGGTGGCGGCGAGGTCTTATCGACGGTGTCGGTTACATAGCAAACGGCCTCTTCGGTGTATTGGACGCTCGATTCGCAGAACAATACGAAAAAGATATCACTCTTCTACGCAAAAATCAAAAGCATATTGTATCTCTTTGGCAAAATCAAACTTCAGTCATAGAAGCTGAATTCAGTCTCTTAAAGAGGACGGAGGCTACAATGCACAAACAACATAAAATGATTCATCAGCAGTTTGCAAACATCGAAAATACATTAGAAGTTTTAAAGGCTGAAACTCAAAACATTTCGAGAGCAAGTGAAGTTTCTATGGGAGCTATAGTCGCGAGCAATCTATTACGTGACTTGAAAGATTTACAGAACGCTTTAGTGGATACAATAACAGACATGTATCATGGCCGATTTAATCCACATTTACTAACAGTGGAACAATTACAGGATCAGCTGAGCACTATAGCTAGTCATTTGTCTAATGACGTCACGTTACCTGTAGAAAATATTCATACAGATCTTGCACAACTGTATAAACTTCTACGAGTCAAAGCAAGAATGCTTAAGTATTACTCAATATTTGAAGTACAAATTCCTTTGATTAGCAGGGACTCCTATGAAATATTCAAGCTTATACCAATTCCCACAGAGAAACCCAATGACACAATGTTATCAATTAAACCAGTGTCAGATTTCATAGCTGTAAACTTGAAAAAGGATGCATACGTTATCATAACACAAAATATCATAGAGTCATGTCTAGTGACAAACGTACACTTGTGTTATATTCATTCTCCTATTTACAAATTAAGCAGAGATAAAGACTTCTGCCAATCAAAGGCATCAGCGTGTGAAGTCAACGTTGATCCCTGTAAAAATCTTTGGGTGGAGAGCCATTCTATCAACAATTATATCTATTTTTGCTGCGGTCAATGCCACCTACGAACAGTATGTGGAGATCAAGTTACCGCGCATCAGCTGACTCACTCCGGACTTATAACTATAGATTACGGCTGCATAATAAAAACAGAAAATTTTGAAGTAACTGCTCATCAACAAAGAACGAGCGATGTTAGTATTCGTGCTAACCTATACTCACCAGTCATTGCATCCATAAACCACGTTATAAACGTGTCGATTCCTCAAGATGTCTTAAACGACTCCAGCATAGAGAGCGATCGAGAGCTTAAAACGATTGAAAACAAAATCAAGATCATGAAAGAGAATGGATTGTTACTTGACAGTATGTCATCTCATGACATTCATCATTACACCGCGATCTACTGTATGATCGGCGTGGTAGTAGCATGTCTTGGAGTGTTCGCGTGGAGACGCGCGCGCAAACGGTGCGCCCCCACGCCCGAGCCTGCGCCTGCGCCGGCGTTACCCGCAGCAGACGGCGCGCCCGGTGGCGGCGCACGCCCGGTCATGCAACGTGCGTTTGTTGGAGATAGTGTAGTGGTAGATAAAGCCACCTCCAGGGTAACAAGTGCGCGAGTGTTAGATAAAGCCACCTCCCCTATGTTAGGTTCTTATACAAGCATATCAAGTTTGTGAACAGTGTCAGTGTTTGTGTCATCGATAGAGACACTAGGAAATTAGATTAATATCATTGATTAATATCAAATCTTTTATCAACTGTCATTTGTTTCTTCTCACACTATATTGTCTTTATATCTTCTCTCGGGGAGCATGTACGAGCAAACCCGTACAATTCAATTGTTTCATTTTTATGCTGACATCGACGCGCAGCGAATGAATTAAAATCACACGTTTGAGTAATCGTTTAGTAGTTGCATAGCATTGGTGAAAGACTCATTCGCCGCGAGTCGATCATCTATCAGTTTTGGGTCAATACACAAATTTAACTTAAAAACAGTTTATCATTTAAATGTACCTTTACCCGTACACCAGCTAAACCTAGGAAGGCTTTTATTTCCTTCTGAGACTTGGGTAGGGGGAAGTTAAGTACGGCTTTTATCTTGTCTTTGTTTGGTTTTAAGCCTTCGTCTGTTAGTTCGTGTCCTAAGAAGTCAACTTGTTTTTGTAGGAAATGAGTTTTATCTAACTGGATTCTTAAGTTATGTGTTTTAAATCGATCGAATACTTGTTTTAGTTTTTCTATGTGTTCTTGTAACGATGTAGATATTATTATAACGTCTTCTAAATATGTGAAAACATTATCAATGCCTCTTAATATATGATCCATTAGTCTTTGAAACGTATTTGGTGCATTTTTGAGTGCAAAGGGCATTCTAAGGAACTCATAGTGTCCTCGTTCAGTAGTAAATGTGGTTTTTTCGATATCATTTGGGTGCATTTCCACTTGGTGGAAACCGCTAGCAAGATCTAGGGTTGTGAAGTATTGCGCTCGTCCTAATCTTTCTAATATGTCGTGTATGCTGGGTAAAGGGTATTTATCTTCAATGATACGGTCATTGAGTCGTCTGTAATCTATTACAAGTCTCCATTTGACGTTGCCTGAGAAATCGGCTTTTTTCGGTACGAAATGCACGGGACATGACCAAGGGGATATGCTCTCTCGCACGATACCTTGCTGGAGGAGCTCATCTACTTTTTACGAATTTCTTCGCGTTGTTGGGGAGCTTGTCTGTAACTACGTACAAAAAATGGTGTATTATCGCTTAATCTGAGCTCGTGTTAACGGCGTGTGTAAAAGTGAGTGGTATATCTTCTGCATAGAACAAGTCTCTGTACTGATAACATAACCGGGTTATTTCGCGCTTTTCCTCTTCGTTCATGTGATCTGTACGGATTTTCTCAAGATTTTTGTTTAATATATGGTCAATATTACTTTGAAACTGTGGTATTTATATCATGACTATCACTATTTGGTTTTTACTTTGACATTTATCATGTAGTTGGTTTTTACTTTGACAACCTTTTCACATCTAGGTTCGATACTTATCTTTTGGGGTAGAGAACTAAAGTGAATTGGTATTTCCGCTGTAGATGTACGCAACACATTATTATTCAAATCAATGTTACTCTTTAATTTTTGCAGAAGTTCCATTCCGACAAGACCTTTATATGTAGGGTCAAAGTCGAATATTAGAAATTTATGTGTTATATCGCTACGCGGGAGGTAAGGGGAGGTACACTACTTTATCATGAATTGATGAACTGTGTGCTGTATTAATTTGAAAAGGTTCTGTTTCTACACAGTACTCAAATATGGTACCTGCGACTACGTCAGTTGCTATAGTTGAATGACTGGCTCCTGTGTCTAATAGAAACGTACCGTCAAATTCTGGTAGTATTATGTAGGGCATTTACCCTGTGATATTTCTTGGTTTGGAAGTTTATTGAAACTAGGTCTGGCTGTCTCGGTTGGTGTCCAAGGTAAAATCCTGGCTACCACCTACCTCTTGTTGGTCCGTGGTTACATTCGGCTTGAGCGTGATGCCGTTACTTTCTGCGATACTGTTATAGAGCTTCATGCAGTGACATGGAGCTCTGTAACAGTATCGCAGAAAGTGAATGGTCTGAATGTCGAATGGTCCTGGTTGGTCTTGAGTGGCCATCTCAATTGGAATATAGAACAGCTGCTGTGCGAACTGTGGTTTTTCTGGCTTACCTGCCGTACGCATAGTGACGTCTGATGATACTGGCGTGGGAATCGGTGGTTTTGGAATGTTAGGTTGATTTCTAAAGTTATTTGGACCATTTGGCCTAGAGTTACCTGATGTTGGTTTGGCATTCCAGGGCAATACAGATTGTAGCCACTGTTGACGCTGTTCGGGGATTATATTATTTTGTTGCGGTGTTAAGTTTTGTGAGGAAATAATGACGCCAGGTAAAAACGAGTTTACTGTATGGATGGGATTATTATTGCCAGGTTGTTTGGATAGCTGCTCCTTTGGCTTTGCTTGTGATAATGACGAATTATTCGTGTAATTTGCCCTATTGTATGACAAATCAAATAGTATATTTCAAATAAACCATTTACAGGCACTTTTAAATTGTCAAAGTCGGTCAGTCAAAAACATGAAGCTATTTGCATGTTCCAAAGCGTAGATCTCTATGGAGAAGAACGTGCAAGAAACTCCACGGACAGCCTAGCTTCTTCTTGTCTAGCCGCTATGATAGCTGCTTCGAAGGTGTCTGGTTTTGCGATTCGAACGCCCAACGAGACATGGAAGTCTAACTGGTTTATATACTGTTCAATGACCATCTTTTCATAATAAGACTTGTTGCCATGCTCACCTACGGAGTACAACGTATCTAACAGCTCGCGGAGGTGTTTGCCGAAGCTTTCGGCGTCTTCTGTCTTAGACTTACGCACTCGCGTTAATTCTTGCATAACTTGTATTTCATTTCGTGGTTCGCCGAGGCGCCTAATTAATACGTTCTTAATCGACAGCCAAGAGTCTAAGTAACCTTCGTACGCTATTGTATCTATGGCTGGACCACTGAGCCTACTTTTGATTAAACAGATAAAAGCTGAATGCGCACGATCTGCTTCAGAAGTTAATTGAATTAAAGTTTCTACTTCCCTAATATAATAGTTGAGTAACTTAGGATTGCCATCATAACTTGGAATTAAATCTGCGATTAGTTTGTAAGGTTTATAGTTAGCATCATAATCCCTGAGCGATATTGTTTTTCTGTAGGTTGCTTGTCTAGTGGCGCTTGACGCAAAACAATAGAGGTGTCAAATTAAACACTTGGAATTTACTCGTGGGATACTTAACGCTACTTATTATAATTTTGTGGTTGCCTACTGCGATTTTAGCCTATAGACAGACACACATAGACTAACATTAAATACACAAACTAAAATAAGACAGGAAATCGAGCAAGGACACTTGGTAAAACAAGAGCACTTACCAAAGCAGCCACTGCATCTCCTGTCGAGTCGAGTCTCGTCCAACACAGCTTCCTCCAATTCTCCGGAGATTTATACCGATGACTGTAGAGATGTCCGACCGCGCGAAAGGTTCCTTTTAGACCGCGAAAGAACGATTTGAGAACCGTCGCTCTTAAGAGGCAGAGTTGGATTCGATCTTAGAACGTCGCGATCCTACCGACTGCGCCAGTTATGTTCCGGCGGTCGGGAATTTAGTTAAAAAAATGTTTATTTACTACAAATTAATTTAATTATAAAAAATACAGGATATTTAGCTGATGGCTGAGGCAAGCTGGATATAATGCAAAGAAAAATAAGTAACTCTAATTTCCAGTAAAATGCATAGTTGCAATACGACGCACGCTGACAGTCACTGCATACTCAGCGTAAACGACTGTTACGATGAGTTAACTCCGTTTATGCCGCAAAAAAACGTATGTTTCGGCACTTTCAAAGGAATCAAAATTTATAGGGTATTTTCCGTTGACTTAGAACTATGAAACTTGGCAAGTATTACTGTTTTATACTACAAGTATAGGGAAAAATCTAATAACTATATATTTGTAATTAAATCATAAAACACAATAAGGTCTTCATTCAACCTACTGCTACAAAGTATGTACATATTACTTTAAATGACTGTCCGTTTTTTAGTAGATCTGTTTACCAATCGGCAACGGCCTCGTCCAAATGCTTCTGAAAGACAATTTGTCTCAGATCACTTAGGGTTAACATCATTAACAGTTAATTTTAAGTCGTCTAGTGAGATTACATTGTTTCGAGCACCAGTATCACATTTATACACCGTTAAATTTTGATCGTTTTAAGCCCGTGGAGGGTCGATTCGCGACATGAAACACTATCAATTTGTAAAGATAAAATTAAAAAAATAAAGTACTTTTTTTTAACTCGAATTATTTTACGCATGTACCAAATTAATTTCTTTAAGTAAACGTCAGCGGGGCGAGTTCAATGACCTGTAGGTAGTTAGTACGCAACGACCGACAGCTACCTAAAAGGTGATTGACTGGTTTACCTACAGAAATTACTTTCGTAAATGCGTATATTAATTCGAGATTTAGATAAATGTATTGTATTTTTTTATTTTACCTTTACAAATCGACAGTGTTTCATTTACCGATTAAAACGATCAAAATTTAACGGTGTATGTGACTATTCCATTTTCAGTAACTTCTTCGCCACTCATTCTGACTACTCAAAGTTTTACTTCCAATAGCGTGTCAGACTTTAAGCAGTCATTAGTCATTGGCAGCGGCTCTTCAATTACGACAATCACGGTCCAGCAATTGGACCGTGATTGTTGGAATAGTATGACTATTTATGGTTTACACCAGTTTACAGTTACAGCACTTCACGCCAGTAAGCTGAGAAGGGGTTCGCAGATGTGAATGGGTATGCAGAATATGCACATCATGAGAGATTTTAACACCAACCTCCTTGCCCAGAACTCCCCTCGATCCCGTACACTCTTGCAACATGTCGAGTCAGCCGGTCTTCACGTACTGCCTCTCCTACCCACTGATCATAATAAAATAGGTGATGATACTTGGCTTGACCTGATCCTCGCATCTAATCTTTCCCTATTTTCCTCACACGGTTGACTTGATGCTCCTGGCTTTTCCCATCATGACCTTATTTACTTGTCCTATCTCCTCAAACCTCCTAAACCCAAACCCACGTTCCAGAACAGGCGCGCTTTTGCATGGATGAATAGAGAGTAGCTCTAAAAAGATGCATCCAACATTGACTGGACACTCTTGCAAGAAGCTGCAACAGTTGATGACAAAGTTTGCGTCTTCAACAATATTGTCACCAGTTTGTGTGATGCATATGCTCCTGTCAGGAAAGTCAAGTTGAAGCGTCCACCTGCACCATGGGTGAATAGGGAAATTCGAATGGCAATTTGACTTCTTCGTCTTCTGCCGATATCTGGAAATTTCTTAGAACTCTAGGTACCGGCAAATCGCGGCATTTAGACCTTCCTAACACAATTAGCTTGGCTTCTAAACCACTATTTATCGACTGCCTTTATATTGGTTAGTCTAATCAAATGTCAAACTATTGACTACCTTGCTAGTCTGAAGCGTCCCAATATTGCCTCCTTTATTTTCTCCCTAGTTCATATCGGAGAGATAAAAAGATCATCCTATACATTAAATCCAAAGCCGTGGGCTGTGATGACATCACTCGTCATATGATCGTTTCTTTGGATCAACTTCTTCTTGCCATATCCTACATTTTTAACTTTTTTTTACTCTGCTACGTTTCCTTCCCTGTAGCGTAAAGCTCATGTCCAGCCCCTGCCTAAGATTCTCAATCCCACTCTTCCCAGTCACTTTCGTCCAATTTCCATCCTACCCTTTCTGTGCAAAGTGCTCGAGGCCTGTGTTCATAAATAGTTTACCAATTATATCTACCGCAACTTCCTCATCAGCCCATTTTAATCTGGTTTCAGGCCCGAGCACAGTACCGAGGCAGCTCTCCTTAAAGTGACTGAAGATATTAGGCGGGAAATAGAAGACACTAAAGTTACTGCTTTGGTGGTGATCGACCTCTTCAACGCATTTAATAATGTCAGTCACGAAGTTCTCATAGCTATCCTATCATATCTTATGGTCTCTCTCAAGGTAGTGGAATAGCTTTCCTCTTATCTTCGGGGGCGTCAGCAGCCGGTTCTTGATGGAGACTCTTTGTCTGGGTGGTGTGACCTTGCAGCTGGCGTTCCTCAAGGCGGTATTTTATCTCCTCTTTTATTCTCAATTTTTATTAATCTTATAACTGCTCAGCTTCAGTGTGCGTATCATCTCTATGCTGACGACCTACAGTTCTATTGTTAGGCAAGTGTTGACTACTGATCGGATGCGATCGAGGAGCTCAACCAGGATTTGAGTTTGATTAAGAACTGGTCAGACGAATTCGGGGTGCCAGTTAACCCTTTAAAGTGTCAGGCTATAATAGTTGGGAGTCCTCATAGCTTGAGAAAACTGAATGGCTTAACTGTACCACCCGTAATTTTTTACTAGTACAGTCATTCCGTTTGGCTCCAAGGTTAAGGATTTTGGTCTGCTTGTCTACACCGGTCTTGACTGGCGGAAGCAGGTCCACAGTTGACTATGGTAATGTGTTGTACTATGACCTGAATACAAATCTCCTCAGTAAACTTGACCGGCTTCTAAATAACTGCATTCAATTCGTCTTCAACCTTCGTAAGTATTGTCACGTATCCTATTAAAATGGTTACCCATTCGCCAGCGCAGAGCGCTGAGGGCCTTGCCTAGTCAGTTTTCTTTTCTTAATAATCCTTCTTCTCTAACTTCACAAATTCAATTCCTTCGCTCCGCCCACAGTAAAAATCATTGCTCTACCAACAAGCTCTGAGTTTATCCATTCCACTTTCTTTGTCCAGGCGATCTTCCTTTGGAATGCGCTCCCTTCTGAACATCTGAACGGCAATCAGTCGGTTGTCCACTAAGGTGAAGGCACGTGAGCATATCCGCAAGAACTTGGAAGAATCATAACAGCGCTGATTCTTTGAATTTGTGTTTTCTTATTAACGTTGTTAATGTTGGTTATGTGTATGATGTATCTATGTATTTACTATAGACTTTTTATTTTTATTTGTGTTTGTGTTTTCTTTATGTTGCACCTACCATGCTGTCTCTGCACCACCCTAAGGTCGACTGGTAGAAAATGCCTACGGCATTAAGTCCGTCTTTGTACAGAGTTTTACTTGTTGTAGCGAAATAAAAAATGTCTTCGCCAAATTATTATACGTGTGAAATGTATACTAATTTTTATGATTTTGAAATAGTATAAAACAGACACATAAAAAAACTTGAAAAAAAACTACATCGTGTCGGTGAATTGTTGAACAGCCGGTAATATATGTTTAAAAATGCAAAAAGTAACTTAGGCACAGTTGTAAATTAATTAACGATACTTTTGGAGAATGAACGTGCTTCAGGACCTCAAATAGTAGATGCAACCAGGAAAACGGCCTAGAAGCGTCTCCAACTACAAAATTGCATAAATGATGCCGTATTAAGTAGTTTTTGCAACTCCTAGATATCCTTTATCTGCGTGTGTCCTAGGGACTGGCGGCTACAACGAATACGCTTCCAGGTTGCCTGGAAGAGATCGCGGAATGCGATAAAGCCGCCATTTGTATATTTTTTAGTTTAAGGTTTCTATAATGTATTTAATTTTGGTGTACAATAAACTATATATAATACTCTTGCTCGCGTACTTTATGAGAACTCGGACTAGACTTAATATGCTCACAATCAGAAACTTTCTTACGTTAGTTGGTGAACCGTGGACCGATACCGTTGTCTGTTTCAATCGGTATCATTATTCTATTGGTATGCTAAGCTAAAATCTTGAGAACATCATTAATTTTACGTCACAGTTTAACACGGAACTAAAAACACTATTTGTAAAACGTAACTTGAATAACTTCAATGGATTTCACTATAGTTTTTAAATACAATAAAGATGTACTCCATTCAATTCACAAGATACAATCATTTTTCGGTTCAAACAAATGAGGTTAAATTTGGGAAGAAGGATTGATGCCAAAACTATAAAGTAGTATCCACAATGCTGCACACTGCAAAAAAAATAATAAGTAGTAAATAAATGTGAATATGAATTTAGTTGTGGAGAATCACCACTTAAGTGTGTAAAGTAAAAATACTAGAAAGTATAAAATAATTTTAATTTCGGAAGTCGGTGTCAAAAAACGAAGAAACAAAACCAAACAACTTTTTAAATTTTAAAGTGTTTTTATTTAGAAGTCGGTTGTATTGTTTTGTAAAAAAGTTTTAAATACATATTTTCTTCAAATTGGCATCAAAATTTTCATAAAATATATTAAAATCTGTAAAGCTGGGGGGTCTGTACATACATATAATCAACTCTTGTTGCCTTAGTTCAAAAGCGCATTCCCGCTAAAGAGAACTTCATGATATCCGGCAATTCTTTATATTCGCATGTAACATCTATGTTTGCTCGCTTGATAATTCCTGGATGCACGTAGTTAAAGATCCGACTTGTTTAAAAGTCCAGCAATTTTTTAATGCAAAATACAAAAGTTATAGGAGAAAAAACTAGAGGTTTTGCGGTTGAACAGATTTGTTCGAAGTAAAATAAATTATACCTAATAAATAAATAATACGTAGTAAAAAAGATATATACCTAGTATAAAATTGAATGATATAATGTAAAATTTATGAAAAATGCAGAGAAATGCTAATTAATATACTAATACGTAAGGTGTTTTTAATGTTCAATGTAAAAAAAAATGTATTTCCATTTCAATTGCAATGCCTAAACAGGCAAATAAGTTCTAAGAACCTACCTATTTTTGTTAACATCTGTCCTGTACCTACACTTAGTTCGCAATGAAGAATTTTAAGTTTGAGTTTTTTGTTGTTAACAAGTAGCAATAAGTTTTTAGAAATGTTTTTCATTCTTCGGTTATTCAATTTTCTATCATACTTAGAGAACACGGTAAATTACTAGTTAACAAGACTTGGTAGTTGACTTTTGTCATATTTTTTTCAAATGTACCCAAAAAAAATTGTTTAGCTTAATTTTTTTTTTTATAATTTTCTAGCTTTTGACCGCAATTTTGTACGGGCATATCCCGTTTTAATCCGTTCCCGTAGGAATGTTGGAAAATCCTCTCGCAGTGCTCCCCTACATCTCCAAAGAACCTACATGCCAAATTTCAGCTTTCTACGACCAGTAGTTTCAGCTGTGCGTTGTCTGTCAGTCAGTTCTTTAGTAACGGAAGACCTTGATTCGTTGAAAACGTATATTTACTGTGTTAAAAATAATATCCAAATATTTGTGACGTGAATAGCTCAAGGAGATGTTGTTTAACCAATCCAAATAATTTTCCTGTATTTATGGAGAACATAATTATGTAAAAGCTCTATCAGATTTCGTTAGAAATACCTCTGTATTTTTGCGAGAACCAGAAAATATGAAACACAAAAACCAGAGCTGATAAAAAACATCTACCTGTATATTTGAACTTTGCATTTACGGTAAACTAGTGTTATTTATTTTTGGCTTATTGCGTCCCACTGCAGGGCAAGGGCCTCCCTTTTGATCCTTCCATTCTTCCCGGCGCTGGGCTAATGTGGACCAATCCTGTCGATAGCATCAAGCTCGTCCCGCCATCTTCGCCTGGGTCTGCCGGTTAAGTCGAATCATAAATCTTAATTGTACAAATTCAATTAGTAGTGTTTAATACACTACCAATTTTATTTGTATACAAGTAGATACGTATGTAAAACTACTAAACACGCCACAGCAGATTTAGTATCTTTAGTCTTATTAGCAATGGAAGGTATTGGGAGTTAATGTAAGAAATTAAGGTAAATCCTCAAGGTGTCGGGAATCTGCGTGAACAAAGCAAAGAAACCATATTTCTATTTTAAACCTTAGCATTGTCCATATTCGACATGCACACCGTTATATTATATTTATTGTAACGGACGGACATAAAAACCGTCAGGCGTACGAAACGTGCGCGGGAATATGAAGAAAGGGGATTTACCCTTGTCAACGGAGAGACGGGCGCGGTAATAACCGTGAGCAACCCAGATGAAGGGAACTCAATAACAACGTCTCTGGATACAAAGCTGATGCTCAGGGATACAGGCCATCTAGGCATAACACCTCGCGAGCATGCAATCATAACATCACGTCTGTGTAATCCCCTGAAGAGTTAGGGAAAGGAGTTTAATACAGTTTTATTTTGTCTATTTGCTATTGACGGGGCCCAAGTCTAGACTCAAAAAAGTGAGAAAAGCTAATAGAATTTCGAGGCTAAACTGTAATAGATCGAACCTAAACTGTCCGTTTCGGGGTGCCCTAAGTTCTTGGGCTGGCGCAGTCACTCTTTGTTCAGCGGTTAGATCAAAGGTCAATTATACATATGATAATTAGATCAAAAGAACGTTATACTAAAATATACATTTTTCTAAAAAAACTGTCGTCTTAAAATTATAAAAATAAAATACAAACCTATCATCCTAATATGTAAAATTCTTCCGTTACTGACTGATTGAGTGATTCAGTGACAGACAATGCAAAGCCGAAACTGTTGGTCGTAGAAAGCTGAAATTTGGCATGAAGGTTTCTCGGGGAATGTAAGGGGAGCAGTTAAAGATGATTTCCCGAAATTCCTACGGGAATGAGGAAAAAACGTGACATGCGCATACGAAGTCGCGGGCAAAAGCTGGTATTATGTATACATGCCTCCGCATATTCGAATAAACTAGAATAGAATATTCTTTGTAATGTATACCATTTAAGTTAAGTAACAAATAGTAGTAGCAGTTAAGTATATTCGTGTATTAATTTGAGTATATATTATATATTTTATTGTATGTATAGTTTATATATATATTTATCTTTGTATTCATTTTAATTGCGTTCCTGGTTTTTCTATTGATCCACATTGCACCTACTACTATTATTCTCAGCATCACTCAAAGGTTGACTGGTAGAAAATGCCTAAGGCATTAGTCCGCCTCTGTACATCTGTGTGCGTAACGTATTAAATAAATAAACAAGTAAACCAACAAGCCACCAACAGTAACCAATCAACAGTAAGTAAACTAGGATCAATCCTTTGGAATAGCTATTTGCATAGTAAGTACGATCATTGAGAATAAACATGTGATAAATTGTCATCCCTGTAGGAGCCAAAGGACGGACGTCGCGGAGGGAGGCCTAGGAAACGCTGTCGTGATGACTTGGAGGCGTTCATGACGGATTGGTTGAAGAGGGCATCACACCGGGAAGAGTGGAAGGGGGAACCTTGTGCCCAGAAGTGGAACAATATAGGTAGATTAAAAAATATCCTTTTTTATGTATTAGTAATGTGGTGCAACAACCAAATGGAAACAGTCTCTATCAGGAAATTTTCTTCCTAAAACCTGTTAAACCCAAACTCACGTAGTATAGCCGTGCCTTTGCACAGATAAAAAGATACATCTCATATTGACTGAGGGCAGCTGCTACAGTTGATGACAAAGTTTGCATCTTTAACAATGTTATAAACAGATTAAACAATATATATGCTCCTGTAACGAAAGTTGAGTTGAAGCATCCACCTGCACCCTGGGTCAATAGGGAATTTAGATAGCAATGCGACGAAGGGACCGTGCGTCGCTCAAACGGCAATTGGACACTATGCAAGAACGAAAATGCCAGGAATTGCTGTAACCAGATGACACGCAACGCTAAATGCCGCATTCTTAGTGCTATCACTTCTTCTTCTTTTATCGATATCTGGAAATTCCTTGTAACTTTTGGCTTGGCAGACCTAAATCGCTAATTCTCTACTGACTCTATGCTAGATATTCTAACCAAATATGAAATGAAGTACCGACTACCTTTTTGGTCTAACGTGTCCCAATATTACGTCCTTTGTTTTCACTTCAGCCGATCCAAGAAATATCAAAAAAATTATCGTATCTATTAAATCCAAAGCCGTGTGCATTAATGTATCCCCATCTTTCTGGCTAACTAACACCACGAAACACGACAGAAGAGAAAAAAAATCTTTACTATTGTGATATTCAAAAATATTTTTGGTTGGATCTTTAGATACAACCATAAATTTATCATGTCCAGAATGTTAGTGTCAAAAATAACTTTAAAAACAAGTAGAACCAATGGTTCACAGGGCCGTAGAGGATAAATTCCCTCTAAACTATTTCAACGCACCTCATCAGGCTGCAGCAAAATATATCTACGTCATTGAAAATAATATTCAACAATTTTATGGCGCGTGACAAGGGAGCAAACTTGTTCAGGTTTGTCGCCTCTAGGACAACCCTGAACAAGTCTAGCTATCCTCTAATAGGTCCAGTAGCGTAGGCGTGGGGCGTTGCGGCTACTGTAACTTTTCAAATTTTTTAATGGGGATCATCAAATGACACCTTAAACTCTGGGCGGAGTAGAAGGGAGTGTCAAACTCTTACTGACTACTCTTCGCAACCACTGTAGCCTACCATCCTATTACAAAGAGACTCGGGTACATGAGAGGTAAGAACGGATAGAATTTGTTCTGGGGGGGGCTACTCTCTAAGCCCGAAGTCCGCAGTTTCCGGCTTAGTTGCGGGCGTATTCTACTCCGTATCACCTAACCACTGAGGATTAATGACAACATGATTTGACAGTTACTGCCAAATCGTGTTGTCATTCATTCTTAGTTCGGGTTTGGGACTAATCATAAGTCTGTAGGTGATACGGAGTAGAATACGCCCGCAACTAAGCCCGAAACTACGGACTTCGGGCTTAGAGAGTAGCCCCCCTGGATTCTTTTCACCATGACACTGTACTTAGACTCATGGGGGTTCCAAATGGAAGCACTCGTTTCGAGATGACTCCGTACTAGCGCTTTAAAAGGTTAAATAATCACGTTTCAAGATTATTTCCATAGCAAAACACAACAAATTTCAGTCTGTTAATTATAATTTCACATGTTTACATAGTGTAAATTCGCACGTCGCGTTGTCGCATTTTCTTTAAAAATAATGACCATAGAAATTTATGTATAAGTGATGTGGTACAATATTCTCTTTTACATCGTAATTTTCAAGTTGCCTGCATCTGCAAACATGTTCCAGGTCCGTTCCGTAGCAGATATGACCAATATTCATAGAACTAAATTGATGCCACCTCCGCAAGAGCCGCCACTTGTGCCGAATCATGAACCCACTACTTGCATAGATATTGCAGGCAGATTTGAAGGCGGAATTTATAAAAATCAAAAAAGAATTTGTAACACGATTCAAAGGCGGCCAGGAACCAAACGCCAAGCAATGCCAACTACTCGAATGTTACTATATTCCCGAAATATAGCTCATATGCCAATTAGACAACAGCGCCCTTTGCCACCAGGAATGATCAGGCCTCAAGTGATACTTCCAAAACACCTAGAACTCAAGAAGTTAAGATATAATAACCCTCAAAATGTAGCAAACACACCCAGACCAGCACAGATGCATCAATACCGGGTGAGTATAACAGCACAGCGCCCCATCCACGATGGAACACGTCAGGCATTTTATCATGGAAACGTTGGAAATAGAGATTACCAAGAATATCAATTACTGCCACAAGCTGGCCCTCCAGATGATAGAGACAGAGATCAACAGGATTACCAATCATTACCACCTGCTGCTTTTGCGAACAATGGAAATCAGCAAGCTTATCAGCAACTTCAAGGATCTTATAATCCTTATGCTGAAAGTTTAGACCAGGAATTGTTCCCAAAAGCTTATTCAACAAGCACGGCAGCACCATTAGTAAATCAGAAGATTACGACTACGACTACGACTACAACTACAACTACGACTACGACTACGACTACGACAACGACTAGGCCGACTACGACTACGACTTCGCCGGTTACGACTACGAGCCCTGCCTCAAAGTCCACGACGAGCACCATGCCGCCTTTCCCAGGGGGTTTTGTACCACCTGATGATTTTTCAGGGGAACAATCTACGGTGTGCAACGGTAAGGCCAAATGTAACCAATATCTTTGGACGACAAAGAGACATGTCAAGAGAACAACGGAGGAGTTCCTACTGTGGACGCCGTAGTAACTTAGTCGTTTATAACTATAATAATTGCAATTACAGGCCCAAGACCTATTACAATATTTTAAAGACATTCTAACAATTTCATAATCTAGTTTAAAAAAAACATTGCTAAATATAGAGGGAGAGGGAATCAACGATAGCGAAATTCAATGAAATGCAACACTGCATTTTATGGTCTAGCTGTAGTTGCCCATCAATTTAAACATGTTATTTAGCAAAAGATTGAGATGTAACATTCCGGAGAATACCACAAAACAAAAGAAAGAGATACTCGTAAGTAACAACCCCGCATCCAAAGGAAAAAATATGATATTGCTTTTAAATATGAAATATTACGCCCAAAGTGTTCTTGTATTATGAAGAAAAAGGGTTGAGGACGTGACGGCCGGGCCGCGGCGGCCCAGCGCAGGCGATTATGTGTCTCTATTGTACAAACAATGAATTGATATTGCCCACTTCGTTATTTTATTATGCCTACTTGGCGCACTTTTATGGCTTTCTGTGGCAAATAAATGTTTTTATGTCTTGATTACGTCATGTTCGGCAAGTAACCATGAAGGCTGGGCATGAGACCCTGTTTTTATTAATAAACAGCGAAATACTGCAAATACATGGTAGGCGCCAGACAAACTTGAAATAAAGTACATGGACCTTTCCCTAATATCCCTTTGTAAATACCCGAACAATAAAATCTTATGAACCGTTTTTCATTAGGTACTTACATAAATTATCACTATAGAATTCGTTTCAGGACAGCTTTATGTCTTTATTATTTTCTGTTTTTGATATTAAGAAAGTCAATCAATGTATGTGGGACGATGGCCGTTATTGCACATTTATCTGATATCTAGTAAAACTACTATTTGCCAAGTCATGTGATGTGATAATAATTTAGGAAATTCACGTTATGTAATGAATGTATATTACAATGAAACAAGCACAATTTTGAAAAAGTGCAGTTTGATTCTAAGTATGTAGGTATCTACATGTTGTAGTCAAAACGAATAACCAGTCAAAAGAATTTTTAAACTAATAGAATTAGTGAAAAGAACTATTGACTCTAAGCTCCTGTCAATACTTAGTACTTTTTACTGTAATTATAGTCAAAACTAGTTTTGCCATTGGGACTGGTTAAAAGTAGTAATGCCGGACTAATTTAGTTAGAAATAACTTTGACTGGTTCTACTCTTAAAAGGTTAAGGTAGTGGACATGATTTACGAAGAAACGCACATATAAAGGTTTCGTTTCAAACATGTTAAATTTCCATTAAGCTACGTCATGCCAGCCCGGGGCCAGACATCCGTTGCGAGGATATACTTCTCATCTGGTTGCTTTTCCCATGGCCAACTTTATGCAGCTCTATCGCGTGTTCATAACCCTAGCAACTTCATTGTTTGTGTCCAGGTTATTGCGCCGCTAACAATGCCGCGCTGGAGATAGGGTCGGTGAGTGTATTTTGCTGCAGAACAACTTGCTGCTCTTGTCGCTATCGCGGCAGAATTAGCTTCATCTATTTGACTGACACACCTTGACTATTCAAAAGTGCATTCAAATTGTAACTGATCTATTTGAAATAAAGGATTTTGTATTTAACATCGTGTAAAGAGAAGCGATATCATTTAAACGTTATCTCATTACGAAAAATTACCAGGTCTGGTCGGAATTTTAAACGGAAGAGGTGATACAGTCAGTGCCTTGCTTATCACTCTTCCAAATTCCTTATTCTAATGGCTAGTTTACACAGTGCAAGTTAGCATGCAAGTCACCCTGCCGAGTAGCTGCAGTGCAGTAACTCGCATCGTATTGACGTATCTTACGAGCTACTGCCATGACAGTTGAATAGTAGCTCGCATCTGAGTTAATTCAACATTTTTTGTTTTCACTACCTGCTCACCTTACAGTAATTCGTACATGGCAGCAGCTCGGCCATCTTTCACTTCGTTCGAATGCGTGAGCAGTAGCTCTCCAGTGTCAGCCAGGCTGTTGCGAGCAGAATCTGTATTTTTTGGGTGATGCACCTCACAAGAATTGGGCAGCTACTATCACCATGTAGTCAGCTAAGTTGAGCCGAGCTATTGGCATACGAGTAGACGATCCGAGTAACTGTCTACTACCTAGTCAGCAGCTTGCACTGTATAAACTAGCCATTAGAGGGGTCAGGTAATTCTAGATAGTTTTTTTTTTTTACTATTGGTAGGCACGCGTTTGACCACTATCTCACCTGATGGTAAGCGATGATGTGGTCGAAGATGGAGCACGCTTGCCTAGAAGTAACCTATTCACTCTTGACTTAAAGACTCCCAGGTTGTAGTTATCAGGAAACACAGACTCCGGCAGGGCATTCCACTCCTTAGCTGTACGCACTATGAATGTGTTCCCAAAACGTTTTGTACGTGTGGGTGGGATGTCCACCATCATGTCCACCGGGATGTCCACCGGTGGCGCATCGCCGTTCGTTTTGTGGTCCGATGATGGAACGGGCTTGGCGGAATTAAATTATGCAATTCCGTCGCACATTCCCCAAAATGCAGCCGGTAAAAAACCGACACTGAAATTGACTGTTTGTGTATTTTATCCTAGCGATCATTTCTAGCGACTCCTTTTTATTTTCCGACATACCCGTGACCGGAGTCGCGGGCAACAGGTAGCATTTAATTATTATATAAATATACATCAAAATGATTTTTAGGGTTCCGAAAAAAAAAGGAACCCTTATAGGATCACTCGGGTGTCTGTCTGTCTGTCTGTCTGTCTGTCTGTCCGTCTGTCACAGCCAGTTTTCTCCGGATCCACTGGACCGATTCTGTTGAAATTTTGTACACATAATGTGGACTTCTATGACCCAAACACGGATGCGTTACGAAAATTATTAAATTTTTAGTATGGGGGTCACTTTTGGGGGTCAAACAAGAAAATTAAAAAAAAAATGTTTTTTGAACAATATTGTGTGACATATCAAATGAAAGGGCTTACTGTGAGGATTTTAATTATATTTTTTTCATAATTTTAAAATAAATGATTTAGAAGTTATTCAAGAAATTAGACGAAAAATGACCATTCCCCCCCCTTATCTCCGAAACTACTGAGCCTAAAATTTTGAAAAAAATGGAGATAATAGATCTTTACCTAAAGATTACAGGAAAACCTATTAGAAGTCTGTAGTGTTAATATAACATGTTAAAAAAATTAAATTCGTTCGGAACCCTTTGCACGCGAGTCCGACTCGCACTTGGCCAGTTTTTTATTTCAAGAATTACTATTTGAAGCTTCCAATATCATCTCACTTGTTCTTCTTCTTCTTATCGTGTGGGCAGTAAGGTCTCACGACCCCACACACCCAGTAGTGTCAGAGTTTCTAAACCGCCTCAAGGGCCTCTGAAATGGTGTTTTGACAACCGCCATTTGCCGGCCGTGACCTCCGGGGTATACGTCCCTTCCGAAACACGGAATCATCTTTTTATCAGACACAATCAGGTGATTCAAGCCTGCAATGTCTTAGCCAAACTGGAAACAACTTTACAAAGTATGCTTCCTGTGGGAATCGAACCCACGACCCCCGGGTCACAAGTCAAACGCCTAAACCACTCGACCACGGAGGTAGTCATTCATCTCACTGAAATGTTACGATTTGATATATTTCTGTACCAATAAAATGCAACAAAGCAGCATGCAAATTGCAAAGTCCTATAAATCAATGATAAAATAATTTAGCAACAGAGCCAGGGCTCTGTATAGAGTGGCGACTCTGAGGCGGTCATTCTACATCTAATCATTACAAATATTATTGTTCCATTCACATGACACGAATACGACACGAAATGGTCACGATTTTAGAAAATAGACGATGATATCGCGTTTGGATTCGCCGCTAGAGGCGCTAGCGTGGCGTGAGGTCTTCAATATGTCAAATTTCACTTATTTGTTTTGATTTTTGTGAATATTTTACTAAAACGGCCTTACTATGGTTTTACTGACCACTGCTTTGAGTTTTTTTTTGTGTCGAAAATATGTAGGTACTTATTATGTTGTTTTTTTTTTCGAACAAAATGTGCCTGCGTAAAACTGCAGTACTATCTGTGTTGTATTTAAAAAAAAAAGCATACCATTCCATTGGTGAATTTTTATCAGACAATTTAAATAAATAATAATTGAGTTTTTCTTTGTGTGAGTCAAGTGTCCGATTTATTTAAAAACTGAATTCTATGTAATGCTTTGATATTATATATTTTAATTTGAATAATAATTTAATTTAATGTATCCGAAATTTGTATGCCTATTAGGCTAAACATATCGATCCTAACATTACAATACGATTTTATTATTGTACCTAGGTTTTGCAAATAAATAATTTGTATTTGTATTTTTTGTGCGCGTAATAACATCTTCTAATAATATGATTACGGTCCTCACTCGCCAGTGGCACCAACTGGTGAGCACGAAAACGGTAGCCCTCATTGTTGTAAGTAGTGGAAAATATATTTAATACTTGAATAATAAACCTCTAAATTAATAGTGGTCCATGTGACCGATATTGGCCATGGCGACCAATCTCAATGGAGATCAGCCATCGGCGCGGGACATATTATAGTACACAACTGTGTGCGCAAACACAGGTGCACTCCCTCTTCTATCGCTCTCATAAGCCAATGGGATGGCAATCCAACACGACCGAAGGGAGAGATCTGGCGCTGGACTAACGACTTATTGTGTTTTTCGCGGCACGGGGTGTCACAACACCAAATTATAAACTCCGGACTATCACAGACAAATCCCTAAAGGAAAACCCAATGACACTTCTGCTCGACCCGGGTGGTCGCTTGCAAATGCGAGGTCAACGGTACACATGTTCAAATCAACTCTCTATTTTTAATACATAATAATATCCAATCGCAGCTCGTAAAAGCCTCTGACGATACGGTGGTAATTGTGCTCTGTCATTTTTTTTTATTAATTTTTTTAAATAAACTTTGCCCCACACTAGGAATTTCTCCTGTATCGTGGGTGCGTTCATAAACATACAAACTCACAACCACTATCAGCCAGCAGTGGCGTGCCTAGGGTTTCAAAATAAGGCAAGCCCAATAAAATTTTAACCGATTTCAAAAAAAGAAAGTTCAGTTTTCGACTGAGTATATAGGTACCTACGTATGTATCATCGCAATTTTCTCATAAACTACTGGTTAGGTACAATAAATTAAAAGTGAATTCATCCATCTTCTTCTTTCCTCTTCTTCAATTTCACTCTTGCTTGTCGTGCGGTGAATGAGTTAACCAAAGCACACTGAAGGAATGCTAGTGCTAGATTGAATATAATAAACATATCAGCAATTGCATACCTCCGGTGGCTTTGAAAAAAGCCGTTTGGTTTGCTTCATTGCTTGAGGGAACAAAGTTATGATAAGTAGGTGCTTGCTTCGTAACAGGACTAACAGGTTACAGACAAAAAAAAAAACAAAGTTACAAAACGAAAGTTAAAAATAGCTAGATAGAATGTAATAAGGAATTTAAATAAATTATTTATATTCTAATTGGAATCGTCTATCTTTCTTAAGAAATGATTTAATTACATCAGAGTAAAATGTTGGTGATCGTTTTAATTCTACCAACAACTGTTTTTCAATAGCTATCATTGATAATTCGGAAAGACGCTCTTGACCTTGTGTATTTCTCAGATAGGTATGGATACGTTTAAGAGACGAAAAAGCACGTTCCGCGGAAGAACTTGTAGCTGGAATAGTTACAACAAGATACGCTAATTTTAACAGCTCGGGAAAGGCATCTTCAAGGTTATTCTCATTAATGAAATCAATTAATTCGAAAACATTACGGTCTTTCAGATCAGGACTAGAATACAAGCAAATCAATTGGCTTTTTAATGTTTGTTTGTCGAAATAGTTTGCATAAATGTCAAATAATGATAACTGGCGTGATAAAGATGTCTCAATTCGTTGTTTACCAAAATTACCGAAAGAAACCATTGCACACAGGTGTTTATGGGAATTTGCGTGCCTTTTAATGGCGCCAGATATGTTATTTAAATCATTATAACCAGATGTATTCCAAACGGAATCTTCATTCGAAAAAAATATGCAGCACCAACAATACAGCTTATTCGTGTGCGAACAGCCAACAATCCAACTAGTTTTATACACTGATCTATTAAATTTTCGTTTATGCGATTTACTAGTCTGAGAAATACACAGATTAGGCGTCGGTTTTAATGAAGAAATTAACTGTTTTTTCTGAGCAAAGCTTAAAGATTTTACCTTATCTTCGCCAATCAAAACTTGAACACATTTTAAATCCTCACAAGGTACAATTACCTCCATTGTTGTAGGTAAGTCACTAAAACAATTGTATCACTAAGAAAATCTAAGAAAACACACAAATAACTTTAACAACATAACTTTTCCACTCAAGCGAATGAAACTGAAGTTAGTTGCACTCGGGTGTCGGAAACTACTTACCAGAGTTGCAGTGTTGTCATTTAGGCAAAAAAAGTCCCCAGGTATATGAAAAATCCAGCTAGATGTCGCAATTTTTTTATTTTTAAGATATTGCTTGAATATTTAATTTCGTTATTTTAAAAAGTCGCTAGTTTTTATTGTTGTTAAATCTTAAAAAAAGTCTCCAAACTCGTTAAAAATCTCCAAGATCTCACAACGTCGCTAAAACGGCAACACTGCAGAGTTGGCAAGGTGACAAGGTCACGCATACGCGGGCAACTTCATACGCATGCAGGGCTTAATTCTTTCATACTGATCGATTTGTAGACGCAAAAGTTTCTGACTCGTTATATGGCACATCGCTATAAGTGCGAAAGTGACAGAGCTAGTATTTGAAAGCCCGGTAAAAGCCGGTACGTGTAAGCGAGATAGCTATATGTAGATTCTGCATATGCGAAACTCTGCGCGCGAACAATCGCGATGTGTAGTGTGGCATAGGTAGATACTTTGTGTTATTTTGATAAGAATTAAGCGCGCGAACTTTTAAATAGTTTGGGTTTGATATTGATTCTCTATCGAGCATTTTAGTAAGGCATGCCGGGCTTTTGGGCTTGTATGAAGGCTCCGCCACTGTCAGCCAGACCCGTAACAACTATCTGTCATCATCATCATCATATCAGCCGAAAGACGTCCACTGCTGGACATAGGCCTCCCCCAAGGGTCACCACAACGACCGGTCCTGTGCGTCTCGCATTCATCGGCTACCCGCGACCTTCACCAGGTCATCGGTCCACCTTGTGGGAGGCCTTCCATCGTTACGTCTTCCGGTACGCGGTCGCCACTCCAGAACTTTTCGGCCCCATCGATCATCTGTTCTGCGAGCAATGTGCCCTGCCCACTGCCACTTTAGTTTGGCGACCCTTCGGGCCATGTCGATAACCTTGGTTCTCTTGCGGATATCATCATTCCTGATTCACTCCAAGCATTGCCCTCTCCATCGCCCTTTGAGTGACTTTGAGCTTTCTGATGAGGCCCATTGTAAGCGACCACGTTTCAGTTCCATATGTCATCTCTGGCAACAAAGTCAAAGTCAAAACGTTTATTGCGAACCAAGTGTATAAAGCCTTTTACAAGCATTGCAATAGGTGAAAAATTAGCATGCACACGCACACGCACTGATCATAGACTTTCGTCTTGAGACACTGTGGTATGTGGGACGAGAAGATACCGCGCAACTTCCCGAACGCTGCCCAGCCGAGTCGGATTCGACGGTTGACCTCTTTCTCGAAGTTGGCCCTACCTAACTAGACCGTTTGTCCTAGGTAGACGTACTCGTCTACAATTTCGAGAGTAGAGCTTCCGATCTTGATGGGAGTGTTACATGGGTATTTACCGGTTCTCTATTGTGTCACCTAACTTTTTTATCCATAATTTAAAGTGCCATAACTTTTTTTTGTCCTAATCATCATTTGTCCGAATGCTAACTTACCCGAACTTAACATCACATAATATCATATGCCATAAAATTGAAATCCCTAAATCCGTTTGTCATAAATATTACAATCCTTACTTCCTTACTAATATCATAAATGCGAAAGTAACTCTGTCTGTCTGTCTGTCGTGCTTTCACGCCAAAACTGCTGAACCGATTTAAATGAAATTTGGTACACAGAGAGTCTAGAGCCTGAGAAAGGACAAAAAGACATAGGCTACTTTTTATCCCGGGAGTATGTTCCCTCGGGCTCACGCGGGCGAAGCCGCTGGCAGAAGCTAGTAAGAAATATACAAAAGACATAAAACCGTTTTCAATAAAATTGAAAAGTCCTCAATTCGAATTACATAGGTACCTAACGTTTTTTACAAATTCTGAGAACAAATTTGTATAACAAAGCTTTTACTATGAACTTCTCTCAGGCGTTACGTAGTTACGAACGGGCAATATTTTTTCTCCTACCGACTTGTTTTGAGATAGTTCACTTGTTATGTAGCTTGTACTGAGGTCCTCCGTAGTCTCAGCCATGACGACTATATCGTCGGCAAATCGAAGGTGACTGATGTACTCGCCATTGAAATTAATGCCTAGCCTTTTCCAGCCCAAAACCTTGAAGACTCCATTGCGGCTGTAAACAGTTTCGGAGAAATGACGTCTCCCTGCCTCACACCCCGCTACAGGAGGATAGGTTTCGAGGTCTGATCCTGAAGTCGGACTGACATGGTGGCGTTTTTGTACAAACCTTTCAGCACCTCGATGTTCCGATAGTCGATCTGGCACCGTTGGAGAGACTGCAGCACGGCCCAAGTCTCGATCGAATCAAAGGCTTTCTCGTAGTCCACAAACGCTAAGCAGAGGGGTAGATTACACTCTTCGGTCTTCTGTATAACCTGACGGAGCGTATGTATGTGGTCTACGGTGCTGAAGCCTTTTCGGAATCCGGCTTGTTCGGGAGGCTGGTAGTCGTCAAACCTGCGTGCGAGACGGTTCGTGATGACTCTGGCAAACAGCTTGTAGACATGGCTTAGAAGTGAGATGGGCCTATAGTTCTTAAACAGGGCATTGTCGCCCTTCTTAAAGAAGAGTACCACCACACCTCTATTCCATGCCTGTGGCGTTTTCCCTTCAAGTATGACGGAATGGAACAGTTCCTGAAGGGCCTTAAGGACCGGTTTCCCACTCGCCTTCAGAAGTTCGGCCGTGATTCCGTCCTCACCCGACGCCCTGTTGTTTTTATGCTGCTTCAGAGCCATCCTAATCTCATACAGGCTAACGTCCGGGATGTCCTCGGTATAGTGCCGGGTCAATCTAGCTCTTGGGTCGTTAGCTAGATTCGTATCGGGTTTAGTCATTCACGAGTATAACTGTCCGTAGAACGTCTCGATCTCTCTCAGAAGCTCCGATTTGGCGTATATGGTTCTGCCATCAGCGGTCTTCATTTTCGTGAGCTGGCTCTGCCCAATAGACAGATCTCTAGCAAAGACCCTGGAGCCTATCGCGTCTTTAATCTTTTCAGTATTAAAGCGGCAGAGGTCTCTTTTCAAGGACTTGGAGATCTGTCTATTGAGCTGCCAGTATCTGCACGCATCTTCTGAACACTGCAGAATCATCTCCCGCCTCTCCTTCATGAGCTTTAAAGTAGGATCAGAGACCCTCTTGTTCCTATCTGTACGGCGAGTCTTGAACAATTTAGACCCTACCGTATGGACAGTTTCCCTAGGCACTCGAAACGGTTCTGAAGTTCGAGCTGAAAGCTCTCGGAGTTTTGGATCTGGATCTGTGCTGGACGGAGAGTAGACCTCATCAGTCGAGACATTTCAAGCTTGATATTTAGATTCAATGTGCCTCTTACCATGCGGTGATCACTTCCGGTTTTCACCGCGTTAATCACAGAGACATCATTGTATATTTGCTTCTTCGTCAACATGATGAAGTCAATCTCATTTCTCACAACTATCTTTAAGCCACACAAATATTTGTTCCGTGCGAGAATCGAACCCGCGACACGCAGCGCAGCAGCCTATCGCTCAACCACTGCGCCACCCGTGCCGTCAAGTAAATATGTAAAGCGTCGTCAAGTATTTGCAGACAGCGTTTGTTAATGGCGAAACTGTGAGTAAATGAGTAAGGAGTAACACTATTGGACCTACGCCCCGGAAAGAACTATAAAATGAATCAAATTCTTACGATTGTCAAGCATCACAGAACTAAGAGGCACACAAATGTAGATCAAACGACGCACCACGAACCACTGAACACACCACTTACATTACATTTAAGTTCATTCTCACGAAAAATAGTATTTCATAAAATATATACTTTACTAGAATCATAAGTTATACCCCGTATATCCCTACGCGAGATAAGAGGGGCAACGGAGCGCGAAATTTTACAAGTGTCGACGGACCCAGCGGTGCCAAGCTTCATACGCCCGACCATTATACGGGATGGGACACACTTAGATAATTTTAGCTCCAAACGTACCTTCGCCTTGTAAAACTCGGATTGGATATTTATCTCAATCTTTTGTTTGATGATGAAGTTGAATTTAAGCGTGCTATTCATGACCTCTTCAGCATTTACACACACCTCTTGGTATTGGTACCTATCTGTAGCACCAGAGCTTATGGAGTTACAGTGAGTTCGTGTACCGCATAGGGTACACGAACTTGGCAGGACTGTGACGTATGTACCAAACAGGGTACACTGGACTGTTGACGTGTGAAATCTCATTGATCAAGATTTTGGATTCTCTGTCATTCTTCGAAGGTTGTTCAATAAATTCCTAACGCAGTCATCAACCAACAAAGGTACGCAGATGTGCTATTTACGAATAGAGGACCTCCTGCATCACTTACCGCCATAATTTTTTTTCAAACTATATTGGGATTAGCTTTCAACCTAACCGGATATCTCTGAACAATTGTTTTATCATAAGTGACTGCCTATCTGACTCTCATGATTTTTTTTTTATTTTCTTGATTAGGGTTCCGTACTTCAAAAGGAAAAAACGGAACCCATATAAGATTTATTTATTTATTATTTATTTATTTAAACTTTATGTACAGTAGTGGTACATGGGCGGATAAGATCACGTTGTCCGTCCGTCTGTCTGTTAAGGCCCTTTATCTCGGGAACGCGTGGAGGTATCGAGTTGAAATCAAAACCATATTCTCAAGTTAGTCCCTTAAAGCTGTGAAAAAATCAAAGTTCTAAGTTACATAGTAAATACGGCCGTTTATGCCACAAAAAACGTAAATTTCGACACTCTCAAGGGAATCAAAATGTACAGAGTATTTCCCGTTGACCTAGAACTATGTAATTTGGCTTTTTAGACAAATTCAGGAATACTCGCCAAAATTTGGTTTAACCACGTCAAAATCATCGTAAACAAAAGATCCTATGACATAATTTACCAAAACGATAAATTCAAGTTACATGTTTCAACGTCAGCTGATAACTTGGCTTCCGCAGTAAATTCGGCGTCGCGGTCGCTCGTGCCGCCGCCGCCGCGCGAGGAGCAACTTTAATTGACGCTGGAACCGCAGCCGACTACACTCTCCACACTTTGACTATCGACTGGTGTTTCAGCTTGCAGCTAATTTTGATGACCGGACTGTTGTTCCGTTAAGATTGGAGTTTATTCAGGGGTGGTGTCTTTGTTTTGGATGTATTTTGTAGTTGGTAGTTAGTGATTCTTATGTTTTGTTTTATTATTGTTATGTTATTGTAGGATATATATACATAAAAGATGTTGTGTACCATGAAAGTGTTTTACAGAAAAAAAAACTTGAGTTATCCTGAACTTTAATATGGTTGTATCTATCTGTTATGGTGTTGGTCCTGTTTTCCAAATAAACAAACATCTGTAAGCGACGTTATAGATTCTTCATAAACATTTCAATTGGCTCCACGTCTTCGCACAAGGGATAAATAAAACAGCACATTACAAGCCCGATACCCTCCGAGTATTTCTATCAACATTAGCGATATATTTGTATCGTTAGCTCCGCGAACTCCCGACCCCCAACCATTAAGGCTTCTATTTTAACGCCACTTGTTTTTCCAACTGCCACGAGCCACTTTAACAAACAGTATTTATTTTCTTCTTCCCATCGGTCGGTTGTTTCAAGAAAAAATCGTTAGTTCCCTTCCTACTTCGGCAGAATTTCGATTAGAAAAAGACAAAGAGCCGATTGTAGAGCTATTGAAAATGGGGAATCAATTAAAGCGAGCCATAGATTCTGGAGTGGCGATAACGTCTGTCAGTGAGAGAGCGCGCCGATAAGATTGTCTGCGAGCCGGCCGGGGCCCCGCCCGCACACTTTTAATTATTTCAAACGTTTATCGCTATCACGTGTCGCCGTATAATGGCTCCTGCTGCTGCGCTCGCTCGAAGTCACACTTCTGCCTCGGTTTTTAAATAGAAGTTGATAGCATCTCAATCAATAGCTTGATTGAGATGCTATCAACTTGGTCTCTGTGAGTTCAATAGTTTTCTAGATATTTTGGCGGTGAAATCGGACACATCAGAAATAAATCTCCACACCATTTTATACTAATTTATTATAATCGGTATTTATTTACATTTTCAAAATCACACGATCTGTACAATAAATGTATGCATTTAACTTAGTGATATATCTCTTATTTTTAATAAAAGATATTTATAATTTATACATTAACATAATTATATCTATATTAGGTCGAATTAACAAATAATATTCAGATACGAAGATTTATATTACGTTAAAATTTTCATTTTGTTTACTGTGCATTTATTTTTATATTTACATTTTGACAAGCGTGAATAGCAAGCCTGGTTATACTAGTACTTATACAAAACGTATCTATAACGACCACCGTAAAATAGGTAATCAGAGAACAAAATTGGGAGTTACACTAATTTAAGGTAAAAAAAAATGATATAAATGGTGTAAATACCTTTGGAGATGCTTATCTTTGGCACAATTTCATGAGGATTATTCTACGCGAAGCACTGAATCACAAATATTCGTATGACGCTAGACTAGTCGCCTGCGGAAGGACAATGCACGTATAATACGTAATGTATAATTTAAAATGGAAATGGGAGTAGGAAATACCGAGTAGGTTAACGAGGTTCATGAATAATTACAGGGAACTATTGTGAAGATTCGTGTGTGTACTGACGAAGGATTGTCAAATAATAGTTTTCATTTAATAAGAAACGGTTCCACGAAAATCTTTTTTTAAGTTCCGCCGAGATGTCCATTTCGTAGTTTTAGTAGTTACAACGATTTTTCCATACTAAATTTTAATGAGCAAATAGTAGGTACTAATCAGTTTTTTTTTTAATTTTGTGAAATGTCACATCATAAAGAATTCCAAGCCATTTTGAAAACTTGATTAACAGACAGATATACCCATTCCAAAATAAGTTGGAATCTTAAACCTACATCTTATACTGGGACTTGAACTGAATACCGTTCATACAATTATAAAAAAATCACTCTCAAACATTCGTTTCTCGGGATATGAAATCACGATATTTGGGATGATATGTTTCAATTTTACATAGTATTATGTAGGTTATAATTATTATAATTTTTAAAATAAACATCAATCACATTTATAGGAAGACGAATCTAAACCTTTTTAGAAGAACATAATTATTTGGTCACACTTTCTATTGGGATAAGAATCAAATAGGTGGAAGGGAGGTACGTAAGATGTAAACAAAAGTAGTTACACGATGAGGTCCACTTGCACTAGAACAATGATCGCCAAGAACGATTGTCGCCAACAGTGGATTCGTTTTGATCCTGAAACAAATGAAAGTTTAGTTTAAGTAATAGTACTACTGAGTTATAGTCCGATCAAATTAGACAAAAAATTGTGATCAAATAACAAAAACTCCGACAAAGCTGAATTTTGGTAGAGACCTTGGGTACACCAGTAAAAATAAAGAAATGAAAAAAAAAAAAATTTTTTTTAAAGTCCCCATTGATCTCATGAGTGCTAAAAAAGTTATTCAAGGTCAAAAGTCAACATTTTCGGTTTTTTGGATTTCTCGAAAACGGTAAGTTTTATAAAAATATAGCTCAAACAAAAATTGTGGATCATAAAATTATCAAAAATTAAACTCTGTCGGAGTTTTTGTGATTATTTGGAGTTTTGTTCAGACTAGTAGTCCGCTGTATACAAAAAGAATCGCTGTAGACAATAGCAAGCCTATCCAGCTTAAGAGCCTAGCATAATAATTAGCATCTGGCTCACCGAGCGTGCGGTGCGCTCTCCTCGTACTTCCGCGTGGAAAGTTAAAAATATTGTTTATAGTGACTTCCCGTCAACTAATGCAAAAACCGCCAAATGATTCAATGTTGTCCGCACGCAAATTGTATTAACTTATGTCAGTACTCTTATAAACAACATTTTTAAAGATAAAATAAATATTCAAAGTAGACAAATAATACAATTATTCGTGTTATTCAGCGTGTAACAGAATAAACGCAATACCTCTTAAGGAGTCATTATGAACAACTTTCACTACGGGAGTATACCCGAAATCTCGAAAAAAAAACAGTTAATCGTCATTTTGTCGAGGTATGCGCACATAAATGTATAGGGCAGTCATTTTTTTACGCAATTTCAGTGTTATATAAATAACAACTTTAAGCTGCTGAACTACGAAAAATATTTAAATAACGAAAATCTGACAGCTCGGATCGGAAAAAAATGTGACATAGGTATTTCCTTGACAAGGTCCATGGACCATCAGAAATTGATCTGAATCGACAGTGATGCAAATACTGTTAAAAGAAGAGATGGTGATAGAATTGATAACGTAAATGCCAAAATTAATTTCAGATTTTATAACATAAAAGTATAGTGAAATCAAAATACGTTGAGTTTTTAGCTGGGTAAAGTTATTTTATACGTTTAAAATCAGTTTTCATAAAATCAATGTAATGCATTATTACGCCATGAATAAAAAGATAGATCGAATCGAACTTTGCAATTTTTTTGTTTCGAGAAAATTTCTTTGTTTTTTTTTAGAATAATCAAATCCCTGTTATAAGCATTTTGCGAGAAAACAACAATTCTCAAAACGGCCTTATTACACGTCTTAACAAAATTTGAAAATATTAACCAATGTGTACGTTTTATTATTTATAAATGCCAAAGGAAGGAGAAGAGACAAAAGTTAGAAAATGAATTAAATACCAGAAACAAATTAGTTCCATTCGAATAAACCCAAAAATTTAAAACGAATAAAGAACAGGACAGTTTATGATACTTTTATAAAATTCAGTGGTAAGCCACAAAAAGCAGTGGAGTGTTCACAGGTAGACGATACCGAACGCTTTCTTCATTCTAAATACATTCGCTGGGAGAGCATTGTCGCTATTTTTGTTTGCCGCGATAAGAGCGTTTCTACAGCTTACGGTCTACTTTCCAAGCTTCGAAGACAATAGGATTCGATTTATTTACAACGCTAATGTGTTTGGATTCGTGCGTAATTTATTTTACATAAATATTACATAAATAAACGCATTCTTTGTAATTCTGAGATAATGTATTGTGTATACTTCTAAATTTTTAAGACTTAAAAATGTTCCATTATTTGTTGTCCGAATGAGATTAACTCTATATAAGAATAACGTTGTTGTCAGCGGTGAACACCGTAACAGTATTCACACTTCCTTCGAGGAACGCGAAGCTTCGGCCGGCTATAAATCAATCGGCAATATTCTCACACAACAAAGCGTGCAGGAGTTAAATAAACCCAAATTCAAGATAAAGATATTCAAGTTTCATATCCCCAATATTTATTCAAACGTTAGGCGTCTCTATTTGATATCATATTATTCGGCTGTTCAAACACTTTTTCGTTGAGGGCGAGAGCTGCAAGAATTGATTGTACGCGGTCTGCACTGAATATTTATGAGGGTTAAGTGTGTATGCGAACTCGTTGAATGTTTAATCTCTATTTGGGTGTACGGGAAAGCGACCCGGGTGGATCTCAACCGCAGTAGTCAAGACTGCGATAGGGTAGAGGGACACCGGCAGCGGACGGCGGGCCACATATACCTACCTAACATGTATACATATAGGTATACTGCGCACTTATTTATCACACACGCTCGTGTGCGTTAACCACAACGCCTGCCTCGTACTACAATTGCTACAATAATAATGTATTCTGAAATGTTCCTGGTTACAAATATACCGTAGCGTGGTAAAACCTATGTCTTTGTGATGGTACGAAACTTTGTCGTCGGTTGTGAAAACCGGAGAGCTGTCAATAACATTCGTCGGTGCTATTACTGAACTTGGAATAATCAAAATGTATTTACTGCGAAAATAGTTTTGGTTAACGTGTATATAACTCGATGTTCAAAACCTATGAATTGATCAAACTTGGCTTTAAATTAAATTGATTGTGTAGAACTGAGTAAAAACAAAAAAAAAAACTACAAATGAAAAAACGTGGCATCAGCAAATTGTAAGCAAGAACTCAATTTGAAAGTAGAACGACAAAGCACCCAATAGCAGTAGCTATAAAGAAATAAAGACGTATGCGCTCCGGCACGGTAATGCGACTGAATCCAAAATTCTTCCTGCAGAGATAAAAGCACGAAATGCTAAGAGCATTTGGAGTCATTCAAACAATAGCGACGTTCAGGGCTCGTAACGTATTCCTCAACCCACCGCCAACTCCGGCCACATTTATTTTTTACCATGACACGGAAAGAGACGTTTTTAATAATGCAGTATATTCTAAGAAAGAATACAAAGAGGTAAGTAAAGCCTCCTGTGGCTCGACTCGCTTTGTACACGCTATTATATTAAAGGCTTTATGTATTAAGTTTTGGTTGTTTGATGGTTTGATACTGATACTACTATTAGAAGAGAAAGGAACTGTTACAGATATAAAAAGGATATTGTTAGGTAAGACAAACAAAAATCTCTTACTAATAAGAGCATACAGGGAATCTGATTGACACATATTATAACCGGTTAGAAGAAAAAAAAATATAACTTTTATTATGAATTCAAAACACAAAAAAATGTTGATGACAGCTTAGCAATAGCTCAACCAGTTCCAGAATACTAACGAACATGCCATTTCAAACGACATTTATGATTATGAAGTTTATAAACAAGATTGTAGCGATGGGAAAGCCAAGCACGGAAGCCGAAAGGCATCTATTCGAAATCTGTGTAATATGATTTTCCTGTTCCGAGTTTGCGATAAAATAAACATAACAATGTACGATGATGCGTAAAATGGTGCGTTCGCTGCGTACGGTGCGACATAAGTTGCGGAGCCAACAATGCGTAAAGTTGGGGTTTAATCGTTAGCGGGTCGAGAGGTTAATAAACTGAGTTGATGTGTCGCTACGGGGTTCACTATGGGGACACTTTCTTTCAATATCGTAACGTTGCGTAAAATACGATGGAAAGGTAATTTTTCTCGTGACATGGGGGTGAAGACGAGATCACCCCCATGTCACGAGAGAAACTACCCTTTGTGACAATAGAAATGTTTAAAATGCATCGATGAACAGCTGTTCACATGCTGACGGACTTCTGGTCGCAAGAAACATAGTATGGAAAATGGAATCGTGATTGCATTCGATACTGTCATAAATGACTAATGCGTCATCTTTGATCGTTACACCTACAGATGTTACATGAAACTGAATAAAGCTGAACTGACGTTTGTAACATTTCAACGGACATGACTTGTTAATAAGCGGCATAAGGAGGAATGCAGAACAGAGAGAGAGAGCAGTTTCGAGTATGAATTTGATTGGTTATGATAGGAGACGAAGACTAAGGAAACAATGGATGGATTGTATGAAATATGACACGGTAAGCAAGAACTATTTAAATAACGGGAAATAGACATGTATGGAAGAAGGAGACATTCTGTGACCCAAAGTAAAATGGAGTTGAAGTGTGGGTCGTCAAGCAGCAAGATGCGCAGACGACATTGTTACCATTGGGGTAGAGCCTGGATGAGGCTGGCACAGGACCATGGGGATTGGTATGAAAAATAGAGGCTTATGCTCATCAGTGGGCGAAGTCGGGCTGTGGATGATGATGAAAGGAGGATGAGTCGTTGTTCAGCATACAATGCTTCGTTTCCTTCGATTACCTGAGACGTGCTGCGGGTGAGGCGGGCGGTAGACGTGGTGTGCGGCGTCGCGGTCGGGCGCGCGGTCCAGCTGCGCGCGTACCACGCTCGGGCGCTCCGTGCCGCCAGGCTCGGCGCGCGCCACGGACCGGCTCACGTTCACGCGTCTCACGCCTGCAACACGCCTCGGATTAGCATGCAGCTACGATGACGATGAAAAATTAAAAAAATTTGATGCAATTTCCTGAATGCTTTGTGGTATTAAGGAGGATCCACATGTGTGCACGCGCACGCGCTGCTGTATCCTACATGATAAAAAACATCTTTGGTCGTGTTCTTTAGCATGTTTCTAAGATGCACACAAACCGTGCAGTTAGTGCACAGATGTGAATTCTCTTTGTATGAGATTTAAACTTAAATGACTGAAAATGAAACCTTTCGAGGAGCCGGCGTGATGTTATGTTATATTTGTATGTGAGTGAAAAACGAGTGGAGAAATCTGTAAAACTTGTATTTTTAAGACGGATACCAAATGAAGGTGTTTTGTTTCACCAGCCGCAAAATTGCAGCCCTGTTGTGGAATAACACTGTCTTGGAATATCAAAGCTTGCACCAACTTTGGCGAAAGCTTGGATATCAAGCATGTATATTGTATAATTTGTGGGAAAACCCGGATTTCCTAGCATTACAGATTTACGAATAATATAAAACAATATTTAATGTAAAATAATGGTCGCTGACATGCAAGACAACGGCTTGAAATTTTCGAGAAGCGGCATAAAATATCATGCATTGCCTTCTTCTTTCATATGACGATGACGTAACGGATCTCTAACTGTACATGATTATTACATGCAAGTATGCATTAATAACAGGTGTGGTTTAATGATAAAATCATTTGTTGAACTCAAGGGGATGAATCAAATCAAGTTGCCATACGTGCAGCATCAAGCCCGTTTACTGAAAAAGTATGGCCATGCGACGTTATCCGCCGAGTCTAGAGCTAATGATTTTTGTGAAGGTACGTTTTATAATCATAACTTTAATATAATAAATGCAAAAGTGAGCATTGTAGTTGTTTGTGTGTATGTTACGCCTTTACGAGGTGTAAATCTCAGAACCGAATTGAAAAAGTAGTATTTTGCCAGCGGCTAGTTCTGCTATAAAGCAAAACGTAAAAAATCTGACGTTATTTTTATTAACAGGGTAAAATGCAATCCAGTATAATAAAAAATGTAGCACAACTAGAAAATGTGGTTGTACTAATACAGCTCTGCCAAAATCTTCAGGGATTGTTGTTGAAAAAAAAAATATCTGACCATATTCTTTTTCAATTCGTCGTCTATTTCTATCGAAACCGAAATTTTGGAGTTCCAGGCAGAATATTGTGGCCGATGTGTTCGTCACAGGATTTGTGGCAGCCCTATTCATGATCCGCGTATATATATGTGCGTCGAGCCTTCACTTCCGCGGGTAGAATACCTGATTTCATGTTTTATGTTGTTTTTTGTTTGTTAACACGAGCGTTATATTATTATCTTGATTATCGTTCAGCTGATTACATGAAGTTTTAGTACAAATTAATTTTAAATTTCTGTTACTAAAAAATAATTATAACGTTACTATTTTAATACAACCATGATAGTATTTTCATTTAAAAGTGAAGTTGATCTTCAACTAAATGGACTGATAACATGAATAACGAAGCTGGATCTTTAGGATAGTCAGCAGCTGTGCGATATGAAGACTTGAACATTAAAATATAAATATTATTTGAGAAGCTAGCAATACGGGGATATTTGCATTTACTGAACTAATTATTCTTCTTAAAAAGCTTTTTTCATTGGTTTGTATCTTATGGCTTTTTTTATATTTTTTTAAAGATGGGAAATCATCAAAAGGAGTTATGTGATGATTTCCAATCCTTAAAAAAAAATAAAAAAATCCGCTCTTGGTGAAGCAGAAGGGAGTGTCCGACTCTCACTGACTAAAACCAATCCGTGTTCCTCCTAGGGCCCTTTCCGTTCCAGGGCCGCGGTGACTTTTTCAAACAAATTCCGCAACCCCAGCAGGCACTGGCCCTAGCGCGCCCCGTTTTCTATGCTGATAGCTCTTTGAGGCGCACGTGGCGCCTTCTTCTGTTGCGGCAGCTGGGGCGAGAGGTTTACCTCTCTCTCACGCAGCCTCCTCGTACGCTAGCATTACTGCTTCGCAGAAAGTGTAGCTTATGGCTATAATAGAGCTTTGGGGCAGATTACCATACTAGAACGATGCCCATTCTCTAAACCGATCCATTCCGTTATAGTGGATTATGTATACAAGCAAATAAATAAATTTTTATCTTTTAATTACAATATCACATCAACGACTACCAGTATGTGACTAAATTAAACCTATCCGCCCTCAAACACACGGTAGATGATAGCTACCAAAGATAAAATTACACATACACTACGTAATTACGGGCCTATAGTAAAACATGTCATTAAAATGTTAATTAGAGCCATAGTTTACCGAGCGCCGATGAACGTATTAAAATGGCCCACAATGATTAAACCTTTGCAATTTGGTGATAATACGTACTACGGGCTACGGGCCGTAGTTTCCGTACCTACAAGCTTACAGCTTGTTATTAAACATTCATTTTTGTAATTAGCTTGGTGACGTCGCCGCGCTTGTCAATTTATTCATAATTGATGTTATGACGATTAGGTAACTGCAGTGTTTGATTAGACGATACTGATACCTATTGCCAAGCGTTGGTATATTGCTGACGTTCTGCAGATGAACTCTTAACATAAGGCACCACGCCGGCTTGTTTCCCTACTGATGACGCTATAGGAATAAAATCATAAAAGAAGTCTGAACCTAATTTTCTTCTTACATATTTTGTTAATTACGATATTCATCAAGTAGAGGATTAGCTAACAGAAGACAGCGTTTAAAAAAGATGTTTTTTATTGAGAACAATAAAAATAAATAATAGCCAAGTTCCTCAATAACTCAAAAACCAGTTAAGTGCGAGTCGGACTCGCACACGAAGGGTTCCGTACCATAAACCTTAATCTAAATATATATAACTCAAAGGTGACTGACTGACTGACAGAGTGATCTATCAACGCACAGCCCAAACCACTGGACGGATCGGCCTGAAATTTGGCATGCAGGTAGATGTTATGACGTAGGCATCCGCTTAGAAAGGATTTTGATCAATTCTACCCCCATAGGGATAAAATAGGGGATGAAAGTTTGTATGAAACTTTGTCAATTTTAAACTTCTTAACGCGAGCAAAGCCGCGGGAAAAAGCTAGTTTTTATTATATTTGTTGTTATAGCGACAATAGAAATACACAATCTGTGAAAATTTCAACTGTCTACCTATTACGGTTCTTGACATACAGCCCGCAACAGACAGATGGACGGTCGGACGGACAGCGGAGCTTAGTAAAAGGGTTCCGAAAAATTATGACGAGAAAAAAAAAACTATAAGAACTTCTGACGACTGCAATCTTTGTAACTGAAACTCGAACCAATCAATCAGGGCTTTTTCTCAACACTTGGGGTCGGCTAACAGTCTAACGGGATGCCACTGAGTACCAGTATTTTAAATGGAGTGACTACCTGTCACCCTGCCTGTTCGTAGAGTCAGCATCAGCATCATCGTCATCATCATCTCAGCCGAAAGACGTCCAGTGCTGAACATAGGCCTCTCCCAAGCGGTCATCGGTCCACCTTGTGGGAGGCCTACCAACGTTGTGTCTTCCGGTACGCGGTCGCCACTCCAGAAATTTTCCGCCCCACCGAGCATCTGTTCTGCGAATAATGTGCCCTGCCCACTGCAACTTAAGTTTGGCGATCCTTCGGGCTATGTCAGTAAACTTGGTTCTCTTGCGGATAACATCATTCCTGATTCGATCACGCAAGGAAACTCCAAGCGTTGCCCTCTCCATTGCCCTTTGAGTGACTTTGAGCCTTTTGATGAGGCCCATTGTAAGCGACCATGTCTCAATTCTATATGTCATCACTGGCAACATGCAATGGTAATAGACTTGCGTCTTGAGACACTGTAGTACGTGGGACGAGAAGATACTACGCAACTTCCCGAACGTTGCCCAGCCGAGTTGGATGCTGAAGTGGAAGTGGGCCGGCCATATCTGCAGATGGACAGACGACCTATGGAGCAGACATGTGTTAGAGTGGAGACCCCGTATGGGCAAACTTAGTGTGGCACGATGGATCGATGATTTAAAGAAGGTGGCTGGCAGCGGATGGATGCGAACTGCACAAGACCGGGATGGTTGGCGCTCTTTGGGGGAGACTTACGTTCAGCAGTGGACGGAAATTGGCTGAAATGATGATGATGATGACTGCCTATCTGATTTGCATCACCCAGTAACTGGGTAATTCGGCACTATTCGCTCAAACTATTATAACGTAGGTATTATAATCAAGCCTTTGTTTGGACAACTGGGTAAAACTTAAGAGCTCTATCACAGAATTGCGTTTTCACTCACAAAACTGCTGACTCATCGCAGTATGTAGAAATTAGGCAGTTGCAATTACGTTTATTTTAGGGTTTATTATTAATTTATTTAATGAATATTAAATTTTCTGTATTCATTCATTAGTTCATAAGAAGTTTAATATTAAATGAATATTAAACTTCTTATGAACAAAGGTTTCTTTGGTATAAATTTTATGTAATAATATTAAAGTATAAAGGAGAAATTTGCAGTTAATTCTGAGCGTTTTTAGTAGTTTTTATGGCTTTAAGTGGGATTTTTTTATGGATATTCCATTCTTATTTCAAGTTTCTGAGGCCGCTATCATTGATATAGCCGCTATGCACGAAACTACTATATAATTATTATTTTTCATATTTTTCATTTCATTTGGTAAGTGAAATGAAATAAATTTCGAGTTCAATCCACGAGCTCGAAAAAGTGCCGTCGCGCTTTTCATGAGAAGCTTACTTCGGAATTTTGGCTTTTTACTAATAGATAAGAGAAAAATGCGAAAAGTGAGGCCGCTATGTTCAATACTATCTAATAACTATTCTCAACTACCCAATAAGCCCAAGTTGTCTAAATATTTAAGTTTCTGGGAATAACAATTACAAAGTTGATCATTTTACGCAAAAACACAGTCAAATTGTAATACCTACGCCTCTTAAACATAAGATAAGGTGTCAGTGTATTCTAATCTCGACCACACTCTCTCGCGTCGTTCAGACGTGAGTTTACTAGGCACGAGTCAACACGAAACTTAAATTAGTCATTACTGCATGTTTACCGTCTCGAGCCACGCCGCAAACTTTGTGAGTCGTACTGAGAGTGTTTACATGTGCACTGTGTACGTACTAAGATATTTACTGTTGCCTGACGTATATGTTGTACATGTTTGTATAGTCTGTCTAGATATTTGAGCCCTCTCAGTAATAAATGAAGTTGTGAAACCCTTTTTAAATTGAATCCAGGAGCAGGAATTGAGCAGTAAATTCAATCCAGGTGACGCAACGTAAGAACTACTTGACTTGTTGATCAAACTTATTTTGAAAATAGGCCTATATTAGTTAATACAGGCCAATTTTCAGGATCACCCAGTTGGATTATTTATATTTATTTTATTAATTTTCTATTTTGTACTTGCATTACATTTTAAATGTGAAAAAAAAACATTTCGAAGTATGAAAATGTATTGAAAATTATGCACGACTATTATTTTGTTCAGTGTTAAAAAGTAATTTTATTAAAATTGTAAATAAGCCTACAAGAGCACAATAGAACTTCGGGTATTACGTTGTGACCATCGTTGTTATTGTTTTATGTTGCTACCGAATATTGATTATTTATTTGTTCATCATACACAGGCTGTTTTAGAAGTGTGAGGTCAAATTTCAGGGTAATGTTCTGTATCTAAAAAAAAATTAAAGAAACAATACTAAAAAATATGTGATAAAGGCTTTATACGAAAAAAAAAACTGACCGCAAAAAACGACTAGCATATATGTACTTTTTTTCTACTAACTACTAATTTGTTTGAGCACCTAGATTTCTCACGTCAACGTATTTATTATTTAACTAGCTGACCCGCGCGGCTTCGCTCCCGTCAACTGGCTACCCTACCTACCTATTTACCTACCATACCAACCTACCATAGCTACCCTACCTCACCTACCTTACCTACCTGCCTACCTACCCTACCTACCTGCCTACCTTCCCTACCTACCTGTCTACCTACCCTCCCTACCTGCCTACCTACCCTACCTACATACTCATTTTTTTTTTTGTATTTTAATTCTTATTATGCTATTCCGGACGAAGGAATTAGTTTTCGTCCCGAATAAAACACAAAAACTATGAAAGTCGGTCGAGCCGTTCTCGAGTTAGTTAGTGTTCGGACAAACCCGACTTTGAGAATTTTGCTATATTGTGAAAGATTCGACCTTTTTCTAGAAGACATTTTTATATCAGCGAGACAGAAATAAAACGAAAAAAACGTTTTTTACAAAAAATGTAACCGACTTCCAAAACAAAACACTACAAAGTATAAAATAACTTTAATTTCGGAAGTCGGTGTTTAAAGTTTTTTCGCTTTTTGACACCGACTTCCGAAATTAAAGCTTTTTGATACCGACTTCCGAAATTCACAGCCGCGTACGTTGTGAATGGGTACCTGCGTACCCATTCACAGCGTACTGGCGTGATGTTATGTTATGAAAATAAAACTTACTAAGTGCTTTCGGTGTAAAGGTCTCGTCAATACGAATGAAATAAGCCCAAACACTTGGTAGTTCCTACATACCGATGTGGAGTTCCCTTGACTCTCTGTCGTCTCCATCATCAAGTCTGATCTAAACTTTCATTCTTTTGTAGTATCACCCGATATACACACGAATATCAAGTTTTTACCAAATACGTGCCTACAATTTTCGAGAGTTGCCCTCGATTTCTCAGGGTTTCCATCATCAGATCCTGACGTGGTGGCAATGGGACCACACGGAAAGCACCAGCTTTCAAATAAAAAAAGAATCATGAAAATCGGTTCATCCAGTCGGTTAATATGAGGCAAGAAACATAAAAAAAAAATACAGTCGAATTGACAACCTCCTCCTTTTTTTGAAGTCGGTTAATAAACTGAAGGAAGACGGACAGCGGTGGCTTATTAATAAATAGGGTTCCGTTAGCAACCTTGGTACGGAACCCTAAAAATCGACTTGGTTCGCAGGAATCAAGATCGTACGCGAAGGCTTAAATAATAGGGTCCCATTAGCAACTTTGGCACGGAACCCTATAATTTGCCTTGGCTCGCAAATCGAACCGTCTGATACTTAGCACGAATTAATAACTTAGTTGCGGGCAACCTGGGAGTATTTAAGACAAAAGTGAATAGGTTGCTTCTAGGCAAACGTGCTCCATCTTCAACCTCATCATCGCTTACCATCAGGTGAGATAGTGGTCAAACGTATGCCTATCTATAGTAAAAAAAAATCTACTCCGTATCACCTAACCACAGAGAACTAATGATATCTCGATTTGACAGTTACTGTGAAATCGTGTTGTCATTCATTCTTAGTTCGGGTTCGGGATTAGTCGTAAGTCTGTAGGTGATACGGAGTAGAATACGTCCGCAACTAAGCCCGAAACTACTTAGAGAGTAGCCCCACCAAAATCGATCGCTCCCGTCATCGTGACCACCTTTGGTACGGTACCTTATTATTATTAGCCTTGTTTCGCAAATCGAACCGTTCGTTGCTTCGCTCTAAACGGAATCAATCGCGGAGGCGTTAGAAGTAGGGTCCTGTCAGCACCTTTGGTACGGAACCCTACAGGCCTGGGGGGCTACTCTCTAACGAAATCCGTAGTTTCGGGCGGGCATTTTCTACTTCGTATCACCTAACCACTGAGAACTAATAATAACACGATTTGACAGTTACTGTGAAATCGTGTTGTCATTCATTCTCAGTTCGGGTTCGGGACCAATCGTAAGTCTGTAGGTGATACGGAGTAGAATACGAACGCCCGCAACTAAGCCCGAAACTACGGATTTCGTTAGAGAGTAGCCCCCCTGATCCGCAAGTCGAACCGTCCAGTAGTTCACAAAACTACTGAGTTCTAAATCAGTTTAAGACTCTACGATAAAAGCACTTTAAACTAAACCAGCACAACTCAGAGATTTAAGCAATTTTGGCCCCTATTCGTTTAAGACCTAACCGAAATTCCTACGAACTACGACAGTGTTTAATAATCGTGTGAGGTCATTCTCCAGCGGAAAATCTTAACACCGCAATTCAGAAAAACGCGTCATCAGTGCAACGCCATCTATCGACCACATAAACTGACAAAATATTTGGCAGCAGAAGACGTTAAATAAGAAGCCCGTATGTAACGATAAATAACGATAAGTTATTAAAATGTTTACTTTTATTTTGCTACGTCTACGTATTAAAAGTTTCACAAATAAGTCAATGAATGTGTTTTGGTGTAACATTCATGCATTTTTTGGTTCCTCAATAGATGGCGCTCTGACTGATCAGAACACAGTAGGAAGTTTCTTAGTAAACTAAAAATTCAATATATTTTGATTTTGTGGATCGATTGTAACGATAAATAACGAAAAGGTAAAAAAATGGTCACTTTTATTTTGCCACGTATTAAAAGTTTCACGTATAGCAACAATTTTGAATGCTTTCGTGCATTTTATTTTTTTCTCAATAGATGGCGCTCTGACTCATCAGAATACATTAGGAAGTTTCTTCCTAAATTTAAAAATTCAATATCTGTTGATTTTGTGGGTCGATTTTGATGAAATAAACGCTAAATGTTATTCGGGTTATCACTTAATATTTTTAAGTACTTAGATTTGCAATCCAATCTGTGGTTTATGCGTGATGCTCCCACAAACGCACAGGCAAACAGACAAACAGACAAAAATTTCAAAAATTGCATTTTTGTGTTTTATACCTTTTTCCTGAGTTTTCTGTGTTATTTTCATGGAAAAATATTCAATGTACAGACACGGTTAGTCTACGATTTTATTATATGTATAGATACTATCTTGTATTTCTCATGTTAAGTGAATTGTATTATTTTTGAAGAATAAATGTCTTAAACCATAAAAAGTTCCATGTACATCACTTTTCAAGCGGTCTGATACAGTTGGTGGCATCAAATGTTTGTAGAACTAAAATAAATGCCAAAATCTGCATGAAACTGCTTGAAAAGTATTTTTTTTGAACTTTTTAGTACTTATTATCTAGCGGTTGATTTTTTTGAAAAAAAAACGCGATAATTTTTTTTTGCTATTGTTTCCTTAAGTTCTTTATGGAACGTTCCCTTTAAATATGAGCACGCACGTCTGACACCCTGTATATTGCTAAGAGATACAACTTACTCTCTTTGTTGGCATTGCTCTTCATTTCCGTAGCCTTTGGTGACGTCGACGGCATCGGGATTTCTATGGAGGACAAATAAAAATAATTAATTATCCAGTTGATTCCTAAATTCTATACAGCACACAGCAGCAAAGAGATGCACTATCGAGTGCATCTCTTTCTTTACTCAACTGGTCGCAAATGTGATCTGACATAGAGGTTGATTTTGATTACAGTCATTTCCTTTTGACACTCAGAAAAATTAAAACAAATCGGCACCCGCGTATGATCTCTAAAGGGTCACGAAGGAACATACATCCATAGGCTGATAAAAATGTTACCCTCCCACGGACCTCCTTCAATCGCGTAAAGAGTACATGTTCTTCAAACAACTAACTCTTTATACCATCGGACATCCAGACGCACTGCAAGTTACTATCCCTACCTTGTTGCTATTCCACCAATTCACACTAAGCGTTTCCAAACGTCTTTTATAATGCGCACAGCAAAGGAGTGGAACTCTGTGCCTGCGTCTGTGTTTCCGAACACACATATATATCCCTAGTCTCTGTAAAATCAGAGTGAACAGGCTTCTCCTGGGTAGGTTCGCACCATCGACTTTTTCATCTCTGACCTAGATTACAGTCAAGAGCAAATGTACTCAAATAAAAAAAAAAAAACTAAGTCGCATAACAAACCACAACTCAACAATTACCACAAGTTCTCCCAGAGCCTGGAGAGTTACCTCCTAATCACAGAGAGAATAGACGATGACGTCAGAGTCACTTACCGTACAGGCGGATGGAGCCCTCGGTCTCCCCGAGGGAGTTCTTGGAGATGCAGCGGTAGTTGCCGAAGTCGCCCGTCTGCAGGTTGCGGACTGTGAGCTTCATGTGTGCTCTGTGGACGGATAATGAGGTTAGGTGTTACGGTAATGTGAGGCTAAATCGATCGTTGAAGATTAACTGTATTTTAAATTCACTCAAGCAGCACTCAAGTATATGATTGGTTAGCAAATTCTGGCCTGATAATTTTAATACAAAAGTGAGCTACTTTGTTGGTTACAGTTTCACGCGTAAATTGTTTTACCGATTTCATGAGTTTGGGTGCAGAGATAGATAGGACACCCTTTTGCAAATTAGATATATTTCAAAATCCATATAATATTTATAGTTGCTGCTGCAATTATTCTGTAAATATTTTGGTATTTATCTGCTGAACGATATATTTTTTTATTAGCTACTGCTGTATAAATAGTCCTGTCGCCCTTTACAAACTCTATCTTATGTGTTATTGTGATGTGTAAGCTATGTTACTGTAAAATTCATTCAGTAGTTTTTGCGTGAAACAGTAGCCAAAATCCATTAATTCTCACAAACTTGTGTATTTTATGATAATATATGTAAGTAAAATTAGTAGGTTACGATTTATTTTCTCTCATATCCTTCATTTTACAATGCCATATATGCCAGGTTACAGATCCAGTTAGGGCCCGAAAATTATCAACATGATTGGTTTGTTGTTTATTTATTTATTAATCTAAACTTTATATACAATAGTGGTATATAGGCGGCCTTAATGCAACAAAGCATTCTCTACCAGTCAACCTTTGGGTTAAAAAGATTACACTGTGGTAGATGTGCAACAAAAAAAAAGAGTAAATATAAATAAAAGTTAAATGGAATCTTTTCGGAAACAATATACAAATAATATATTTAATAATAATAAAATACATATACAACCTGTAACAGAATAAACGCAATACCTCTTAAGGGGTCATTGAACTCATCATTATGAACAACTTTCACTATGGGACCAACACCGAAATCGCGAAAAAAAAAATCCCCCATACATTTATGTGCGCACAACTCGACAAAATGTACTGAAGAGCTGACTTTTTTTTCGCGATTTTGGGATCGGTTCCATTGTAAAAATTGTTCATAATGATGAGTACAATGACTACTTAAGAGGTATTGCGTTTGTTGTGTTACACGTTGTATTTAATACTTATAAAATACATAAATACGCTAAAATAATAAACTAATAAATATGGTGAGTTATAATAATCTTTCTGATTAAGAAAACTGCTGCTGTTCAGTCTGCATGTCTAAATGTAGGTCTTAGAGCCGTCTCGGTGGAGCAGCAAGCCGCCCAAAGACTTGAGTGGAGGACTTTGGTTAAAACCAACGTTCATGATTTTGAATTACAGCGGCGCCGTGAGCTAAATTAGTTAGGTTTGTATTTAAATTATTAATGTGGCATTTAATGAAACAATTAGCCAAAGCAAGCCCGAAAATCTGTGACTCTGTGATAAAAGTGTGAAAAGTTATAATTACCTAATATCGAACAAGTAAATTGTATCGTCCATTTGAAAATGTAATTACCATGTTTGAATGCGAAAATTACCCTGTTTTAATGTTATTAAAAGCCTATAATTTTGTTATTTGTCGGTACCTAGGTAAGGTTGACTTATTACTTACCAATTTGTTACTTTTTTCCACGAGTTTTATTACTGTTGTCACCTGTTTCGTTAACATCAAGTTTGACGTTATGACAGCTTTCACACGGAAAGTATACTGAAACGCCGAAAATAATACCTACCTGCCTTTCATAGTTACCTAGGTAAAAGGTAAGATTAAAGGTAAGATTTCTTTTGAAATAAGCATTACCTTTGTACCTATTTTTCTGTTTCCTTCTTTAATATTTCTGTGCAATGTGTGTACATAAATTGTTAAATAAATAAATAACAAATAAAAGCTTCGTATACTGCAAGTCTTTACCAACATCACGAAACCTTTAAGACCTTTTCAATGATTTTTACTTAGTAATAATGCTTATTAATTACTTATTTTATTCAGGATGGGAAATCATCAAATGATTCCTCCCGCTGTGGGCGGAGCAAAAGTGAGTGTCAGACTCTTACTGACTAAAACCCATCCGTGTTCATTCTCATGCCCTTTGCGTTCCGTGCGGTGACTTTCAAACAAATTCCGCAACCCCGGCAAAATACTTTTTAATACTTTTCAAAGCAAAAGTGTAAAGGCATCTTCTAGGCTTGCTCGTTCCATCATACTTTCTAAAGCTTTCCATCAGACAGATCGAAGTCACAAGCGGTCATTTTTAAAGAACAAAAACACGGCATAATTAAATTAAAACATTAACATAAATCCCGGAGCAGCACATCAAAAATTAAACCAATCCGAAACAGCATTGTAAGCTTAAACACGATTATAATAACAAGCCATAATGGATTTGTAATATTCAAATTTATTACCGACGAGCGCCGTTAACAAGGGACCTTGCAAATGGCGCGGATAATTTCCTTGTTTGCTCTATACTGCGATAGCCCGCGGCGTTGCCCGGTTTGCTTAGCGGTGAACTTGGATTTCGTCAAGTTTCTTAGTCAATTATTTATCGCTGTTTGTGATGCGGAAAGTTTTGGTGAGTCTATGTAACGTTGATTTAATGTTCTGTTTGTTTTTTTCTCTTAAGTTGGCAAGGGCACTAAATTTATCAATCAGCATATTCTATACTAGTGGACGTCACGCGGTTTCACCCGCGTAGTTCCCGTTCCCGTAGGAGTACGGGGATAAAATATAGCCTATGTTACTCCCTGATAATGTAGCTATCCATTGCTGAAAGAATTTTTCAAATCGGTCCAGTAGTTTCGGAGCCTATTCATTTCAAACAAACAAACAAACAAACAAATCTTTCCTCTTTATAATATTAGTGTAGATGTAGACTAGTTTTCGCCCGCAACTTTGTACGCGTATATTATTGCCGTTTCCGTTAGAATTTCGGGAAATCCTCTCTCAGTGCTCCCCTACACTCCCCAAGGAACCTACATGCCTAAATTTCAGCTTTTTACGACCAGTAGTTTTAGCTGTGCGTTGTCTGTCAGTCACCCAATCACTCAGTAACGGAAGATTTTTTTATATTAAGGATTATCTTTGCATTCATTTGTTTGAAAAAATAATATAGGTAAATAATCCCAGGCAGAGATTTTTGTCAATGAAAGGCTTTAATTTACGTGCCCATTACAGTTATCCAAGTAGGCTACAATGTACGGTCACATAGGCAGTGGCCCTATGTTAATACATCTGTATCCATCTAGACGGAAAGTAGACTCCATCATGCGTACCTACAGGTATAGTTGAGATTTCTGAGTTTGCTCACCATTAAATTCAAAAATAAAATTGCATTTGTGAAAATCACTTTTTTAGGGTTCCGTATAACCAAAGGATAACCAACGAAACCCTATTACTAAGCCTCCACAGTCCTTCCGTCCGTACATCTGTCTGTCAGCGAGCTGTATCTCAAGAACCGTAATAGGTAGACAGTTAAAATCTTCAGTGTGTATTACCGCTATAACAACAATAAAACACTTGAGAGGTGTCAAGGGACACCCGGATGGAACGAAGTTCCTTTCGATTAATTAGTGAAGGAATTGTAATATTTTTTTTTAATTTATAATAATGTTAAAAAAAATAATAATAAAAAATATTTTTTTATTATTAACAAATACATATAATGTAAACAGAAATAGAAAGACGAAACAAAAATAACTGGCTTGCTTTCTATGAGAGAGAGAGAGAGAGAGACAGACAGAGAAACACGCGCACGCCGCACGGCTTACAACTATAGCAAAAAGTGTCGTTACAACTTTTCGCATGATTTTTTTCCGTCTAGCCCCCTTTCACAACGCGCGATAAGGAACTTCGTTCCAAAAAAATACAGTTGATTAAAAATGAAAGAGTACTCCAATACAGGAAACGTGTTTTTTTTTTGTTTATGGTACGGAACCCTTCGTGTGGGAGTCCGACTCGCACTTGGCCGGTTTTTTAAGGCTTATTAATGGTACTTTTGGGCTACCACGACAGCACTATTTTACAGGCTCATGTCCAGTGAATTATTCCAGGAACGGTTGACAAGGTATATTAATATGACGTGACGTGCTCAATAAATCCCTTTGCCGGCGATAAATACATTTTCACGCATATCTCCAGGCGATTTAATTAAAATATAAAATTTTCCAAAAGGATCCAATAAAAATCAGTGACAGCTGACAGTTAAGTTAAAGTTAATACTCAAAACTTTAATGCTGAACATTAATTGTAATTTTAAGTAGTGTGTATTTTGAAAATCATGACTTTACGACTGCAAGCACTTTTTTAATCCTATTATATAAAATTCTTCCGTTACTGACTGATTGAGTGACGAAGCTACTGGTCATAGAGAGCTGAAATTGGCATGCAGGTTCCTTGGGGAGTGTAGGGGAGCACTAACAGAGGATTTCCCGAAATTCCCACGCGAACGGGAAAAACGGACTATGCGCGTACGAAGTCGCGAGCAATACCTAGTAATATAAAAAATTCTTCCGTTACTGACTGATTGAATGACTGACAGACTACGCACAGCCGAAACTACTGGTCGTAGCAAGCTGATATTTGGCATGTAGCTTCTTTACACTCCCATAAGGGAGCACTAAGAGATTTCCCGAAATTCCTACGGGAACGGGAAAAAAACGGGATATGCGCGTACGAAGTCGCGGGCGAAAGTAGGCTATAATATGTACCGGCCGTGTATCAATCTGCTAGCCTTTTTTTGGGGTGACTGTTAACCTGACCTCCGTATTGTAGTTCCTATTGGCTAAAGCAATACCGCTTGGAAAAACTACTGTCACGTTCCTTGTCTTCTCACTACCTAAAATGACAACGACTGTCAACGATCTAAAAATGACAGCCAGGACAAACAGCTTGACGTGTTTTTCGAGGCACAGACCTACCTCGGCAAGAGTTGCTTCACCTTAAGATCGACTCGTGCGGCTGTTATTGGTATTTCATGAGCTCATCGTAATCAAATTGACACACCAAGAGTTTTAGATTATTTAAATCATCATCATATCAGCCGAAAGACGTCCACTGCTGGACGTAGGCCTCCCCTAAATGCCGCCACAACGACCGGTCCTGTGCTTCTCGCACCCATCAGCTACCCGCGACCCTCACAAGCGGGTCTAAAAAGGCCACTTCAGCAGAATTTTAATATTTATTTATTATTTATTTATATAATCATAATATTAACCACACAATAATCTGTCAATCTCCATTTTCATCTTTTTCGCTAACGCATTAGGTTCAAGGTTGATTGGGAAGATTTTACAGTGACGGGAAGCGAGATGTGCTTTCTGATTCTGTTAAAGTGGCCTTTTTGGGCCCCTGATCATCGGTCCACCTTGTGGTCCACCAACGTTAAGTCTACCGGTACGCGGTCGCCACTTCAGAACTTTTCGGCCCCATCGACCATCCGTTCTGCGAGCAATGTGCCTTGCACCTTATTTTTACAACTGTCAAAATTACGTTTGTCCGTAAATATTTCAATTTACGCAATATTTAAGTTGTAACCTATTCAATTTGATGAAGAAACAATTTTGCTGACTTGAAATGAATCAGTCACCGTTATTATTTCCAATTTAAATGGAGCTAATTACAATTTCTGTGTATAGAAGTCTAAAGTAGTGGCGAGAGTAGTAATAAACGTTTAGACTGGGACTATTAGCAGAATCGTTTGGGAGCCGAAATTAATTTTGTAATGTACCGTTTGCTCGTAGTTCGCTCGTTCTGACGTCGTTGCCTCATTTCTAGTCATGTCTAAACATAATGTTCGCACATTTTGTAATATAGAATAATAGTCGTAACTGAAATATTTTTAAGGTATTATTTTGAATGTACCTACCTACTACATAGTTATTTTCCAGAAACAAAGCGTTTTAATACGATATCTATTTGGTTTGCGCCTTTCAGTCAATCGTCTTAGTTTACGTAATTGATTGATCATAATCAAAATCGAATATGTAGAGTTACATTTTTTGTTTAACAGATCGAAACGAAATATAAATCCACTTTTTCATAATGATCATTAAACTTACACATTTCATAAAAATTAAAAAATACTGTATATGATTATAACGGTTGTTAAAATTTACTCAAAATTAGATAATATTCACTTCAAGTGAATATAATGTAATTTTAAGTAAATTATCACAAATCATTATTTTTGTCCTGAAGTTACACGATGACTTGATTGTCTACGATCGAAAACAGACGGATGTGAATCGTCGATTTTGTTTAATGTGGCTCTCGTGCGAGTTTATAAAAGTACTCGATTGCGTTACCGTAAACGTCGCCTTTGTTGAAAACGAATAAGCGCCCTTAATAACGGTCACAGAAGACCTCTTTTTTCCGTATAAATTAACATAGAGATAATTTAGGCTAACGCGATCGAATACATTTAAAAGCGCGCACTAAGGCTTCAGTTATAAGTAAAATAAACTTAAATGACCTTACCTATATACGAGTAGGTACGGTAATTTAGCGGGGTTTAGTTTCCGCACTAAGTCTTGATATTGGACCATTGTACATGATACCGTACCTGTAGGAGTTCTCCTCAGTATTGATGGCGTACTTCTTGGTGGGCAGTACCATGACGTTGTCGTACACCCAGTAGGAGATGGCGCGAGGATGCGCCTCCGTGTGGCAGTCCACCGTGACGTCAGTACCCGCTGGCGCGCCCACCAGCTGGTTCGGCACCCAGATCATTGGAGAGACTGGAACAAGCGACAGTTGGTTAACGGTTTGTTCCAGAACATAGCACTGCTACATAATATTAGGTGCCTTGAAAGAAACTGATTCTGATGAAGACTAGGTACCGTTAAAACAAACTTTCTTCTTACTCTTATCGTGTGGGCAGTAAGGTGTAACGACCCCACACACCCTAGTGTCAGAGTTTCTTAACCGCCTCAAGGGCCTCTAACATGGTTTATTTGACGACCGCCATTTGGCGGCCGTTAAAACAAACAAAACGCGATGACAAGAAGACAGATTGAACATCTGTGGGGATTGTATCGAAAAAATTCTTCTCTATAAAAAGTATATTCTATAACTATAAATTGTTGTTTAACGGGGTGAATGTAAACGCAGGGGTTAATAGTAACAAAACTTTGAATGGTATTTTCAATTTAAAGCCACATTGTTTGTTTCTAAAAAAATATCAAAGTAATATTGATTTAAAAGTTGGAGTCTATAAACGCTGCAAGCAGAATTTAAATACAGTGAAAATAATTATATTTCAAAGTTTTGTTTCTATTTACCCTTACGTTACTTTTCACCCTGTTTTACGGTCTGTCTTTTCTTTGTAGAGACAAAAATAGTCATGCTTTTAACGTAAATTACTTGACTGCCAATTCTACTATTGTTTTTTTAATTAGTAGAACTGGCCCTCGGAGCAGTTATTCTACAAATATTAATTACTGCATATCAATAGGCTATGGCTATAAAAATAACTTCAGAGGCACGTACATCTTTATATGTATAAGTATATTATTATTGGCAAGAACACTGGAGTGCATAGGAAACGACATTTATTATAAAAGAATTAGCTGAGTTTCATTTCAGCTTCAATCCCAAAAGACTCGTTGCAGTATGTGCACTTATAAGAACTACGGCACTTCTATAAATTCAAACTTTGGTGGCTTTAAACTTATTAATGTGGGTCTTTAGTAACTATTAAATAGTTACTCACATAAATAAGAATCTACACTCAATGATAAAAATATCACTGAGTGTAGATTTATAAATGAAATGATAAAAAATGCGTCGATGGGTACCTAAAACGCTAAATTAATATATATTTGAACAGAGACTTTCGGGTTATTATTTTAGAAATCTCTTATACCCCATTGTCCAACAGCGCAAACACAAGAATTTGCTTGAACTTTATACAAAAGATTATCTTCACAGACCGCGCCATTTATACAATATTTTAAAATCAAATTTCGCTCGGAGAGTGTATCATCTAGGCACTCTCGAGATTTATCTTAAAGAATATCAAAGAGTTGAGGAGGTAGAATGATAAACATTAAATACGTTGTATAAAACTTTTATTATTTAGCCCCGAGGTTATGAGAACCGTTCATAGTGGCAGATGACTTTAACTAAAACTGATCTAATCAGTGTATTGGGATACAAAAATAGTAGTTGCGTTTTTTGCAAAAGGCATGGCTTCGTTTCTATATCCTTTCTACATATATAATATTTGGATAACATTTTCCCAAATACAAATACAATCTATTTTGCGTTTTCACTGCCTAAAACTACAAAGTATTTATTCTAACTAACAGTTAGCTGAAACTACAATCATGGATTTGAAAATGTATAGGTAAAATTTAAAAAAATATTCTAAAATCTTTTTACGAAATAACTGGAACGCTACACAATTTGATCGGCCAAACGGGAGTTGTACCTCTAGATTCGTGTTTGTATTTACGACGACATAACCTGTAGGAGATACATTACCGTGTCTCCAACGCAGTGTGAACGTGTGCAGTGCTTTGAAACCGGTGATGGATAGATAACCGATAGACGGTGCCAACTAGAGGCTATAGGTTAGGACGAGATACCGATGGATTAACATGCGATCGAGTGATGCAGATTCGCTACACTGAACATGAATTTATACGTGTAAACATTAACCGTGCAGGAAATGGCAGAACTGTTTCGTTTAATCTTGGAATAGGTAAATGGTACCTTATCAAATATATAGTGCCTGCCAGGGTTGCGGAATTTGTTTAAAAGAGTCACCGCGGCCCTGGAACGCAAAAGGCATTAGGAGGAACACGGATGGGTTTTAGTCACTAAGAGTTTGACACTTCCTTCTGCTCCGCTCAGAGTGGGAGGAGTCATCTGAGGATTTCCCATCCATAAAAGACACGGACACAGACACGGACTGTGTAGACACGGACTCTCCAAATACATACTAACCCCTTCATTAACATTATAATATACTAGCTGTTGCCCGTGACTTCGTACGCGCATATCCCGATTTTTTCCCGTTCCCATAAAGCCTATAGTTGTCCCCATGAATGTGACTATCATATAAAAAAGGAATTTTCCAAATCCGACTCCAGTCAGAGTTCCAGAAATTAGCGCCTTCAAACAAGCAAACAAACAATCATACAAATAAACTCTTCAGCTTACGTTTTTATTCAGCGATCAAATAATTTAATAGCAGTTTAGTGACCAGTAACGCCATCAACTCTTTTCTGATTGCAAAATGTTTACTGTGCATCAGTACTACTATATCTACCACCGCGCCGGTTCAACCTTTAAATTATGTTGAAAAATAGAGTTACGAAATAAAAATATCATTAACATTCCACAAAGTAAATTTCACATTGACGCCGCTACAGGCAGAAGTTTGTATTAAGATAATCTGACTCAAAACGCTTGTGGAATGGACAGAATGGCATCCGTGAGGCAGATTACATAAATATGAATTTTGTAGCGAAATCCTCCGTCTAGATGTAAGTTTTAATCTAACTAAAACGTTGCTAAGTTGTATTGAGTTTAAATTTGATATCTAAATAAATTAAGAGCAGTATTCTGTACTGCTCTTAATTTATAATGGGAACAAAAGAACGTTTGAATAATGTCTTGGAAAATGATATTGTCTTAGCTTAATAGGACGTGAAAATGTATTGCTTTCTAAAATCGGACCCACCGTGTTCAATGAGTATCATACATTAGAATATGGGCAGTTAGAACTATCAAAAGAGAAGAATAATCTAAAACTAACTTTTTGACGTTTCAAGAAGCAACTATTAATTTAAAATAGGCTAGAACATTGTTTATTGTAAAAATAAAGTTTTTGATCATCAAATTGAAATAACCTAAATGAACCTGATTTTCTCTGAATCAGGTTCATTCAATTTAACCTATTAAATTTTTCACTTCATTAGCTTTATTCGTCAGAAACTAGTATTCCTGCAAATTTCAAACCACTAAACACGATCTAATATCAGCCAGCAATGACTGATTTTATCATTTAAATTTACCTGACCTTTTGTACATTTTCTGAGAATAGAGCAGCAGTATCTACCCAAACACTAATACCGTCATAGATTATCAGACAACAATGCTCTAAGATTGGCTATGGCGGTCTATTGAAGTGCCGTTCTCAACAAAGGGCCTACAGAATGTATGGTGTCGGTTAATAGGTAGGTCAGGTAAGCAACGAAGAAGATTATGATGATGATAATAATGATGATAAAAAACAGGTCAGAACAGGCCAAAAGGTTATGATGAAAACAGGTCAGAATAGGCCAAACAGGGTGTATCTAATGATACTGCAGAACAAGCTGTAGCAGTCAATGTGGCAGTCTATAGACAGAAACGGACTAATGTAGTGGTTTGCGTCGGACATCATGTAATTACTCGTACACTAGTAGACACTCAAGTGCGAGTACCGGAGAAATGCGAATGTGATTCTAACGTGTGATGTGGTGGAAACGTAAATACAGTGAATAAGTAAACTGTAATATGGGAAGGTTTTGCATGAAATGTTATTTGCATTCAGATAAGGAAGTAGAAATAGATAGAAATGCCATGGAATTTAATTTAAAAAATACATAGTGGAGAGGATGATGTTACCTGTGAACATAAATTAAAATGCAAACAAGTAGCAGTTTCTTATTTACAAACCTCGCATACTTCCAACAAACAAGTCCATATTATAACTATAAGTTATCAATTGAAGCAGCACTACGCTGCAAGTACATACAAACTTGAAGGAAGCAATTTATAAACTTTCAATAATGATGGATCGGCCCGAAGTTTGCCGAGTGCGCCCGAACGCCGCCCGACGATTTTTCACATAACGCCCAGATAATAAAATCCACACTTTGAAAACGTAATTCACAACGCTCGAGTTTATGGTGGCAATTTTCACGAGGTATAATACTCGCTTCAGTAATACACTTTAATATTCTACGACGTTTTAAAATATTTATAAAGTATGCGTTTTTTCATGTTCTTACGACTTCATTATCACGCCTGTGTTGACTGTTGCTGCGTATAAATTAATATGTTATTTATTTAGACGACATACTTACATTTTATGGCGCTGTAAACCGAGGACTTTAGTGTCTTACTTTATCAAAAAATTCATTATTATAATCTTAAATAACCGAATATAGATATTTAAATTGAAAATATTATGTTAGGTAAAGCTAACGTGCACGTTTTGCAGAAATAATATAAGTATCCATACATATGTATCGCTCATGTTTTATGCGAAGTGAGAGGAATTTTAAACGATATCAACGTGAGAAGGAATTTCCAAGTTGTGAACAATTTTAGATATTCTGTCTAGAGACTGCTATAGTGTATAAAATAAGGAGATCTGCTAGAATCAAGCACTAAACATATTTTGCTATGAATTCAAATTGCAAAATGTTTCATTCGTTTTATTTCCCCCAATTTACTGTGAATATAACCGTTACGCTGACGACTCACTTATTCCCGCTGACTGTTGCAATTGTGCACAAAAATTAACCGTCACACGTTACTGTCCTTTCATAACCAGACACATGAAACAACACATTTTAAACAACCACGACTTTATTTAACATACATCGGAGATAATTTTAATCACGAAATCTTTTGTGACAAACCAATAAAATTTCAAGAAGAACACTCTTTTCTTCAAAAACCGCCAAGAAAAACTTGAGTTCTTTTTAGCCTTTCAAAGGCGATTAATCGCAAACTACGTTTTCATCTTGCAAACATTTCAAAGGCTTTTCTTGAGCAAAAAGGATCTGCAGCCACAATCATGTCAGAGCGTGCACCGCGAAAAAATATTATCTTTCAATTATTGCGAGACATCGCGGTCTATTTAGTCAGCCGCAATTTGTAATAAGAATTGAAAATAAAGGGGAACCCAGCTCCGAATTCCCATTGAATCTCAGTATTTTTATCTTTTATTCATTTTAAAACATCGAATGAGGGTTGTTTTGTTCACAAATTCTTTTAAAATTCCATTGAAAGTCGAAAATCATCATTTGCAGATGACGAAAACATTCACGGTAGATGACATCGGAAATGAAAGACATAAAACTCTCCAGGTCATAAAATATGCAGTAATATTAAGGAAATAGGTCACCTATATGCTGCAGTAGATGTGCTGGCCTATTCTTACCATGTCATCCGGAAGGCGGTCTCTTTTGAGCGTAGGCTCACCTTGGAAACGTATGCATTATTACTGAGGGAGTTTACTAGTGCTGATTATGTTCATGGCGTTTGTATTTCCCTTAAATTGAATAAGGAGAAGATATATGTAAATTTATTAATAATAACAGAGGGCTGTAGACGTAGCTCACGTTTAGCTGCGGTTACGGAAAATATTTCATTTTTATCTGAGCATGAATTTGATATTCCAATAACTGGAACGGCAAATTGTGATGTAAAAGTGCATTACTTGGTAGCCGGTCTCAAAGGATATTAAAACAATGAATACTTTACAAAGTTCCGGTTGAAGATTGATGGTATAACTTTGCTGTGGTTATATGAAGCGTTCATACGTTTGTTTGGATGAGGAACTTTCTTCAGAAGAAATTATTATAAACTTTCTTTATCTTGAAATGGCATTGAAAGGCATGTTTGGCCTTATGATTGTAATTAGACATGAAAGCGTATAATTCTTGAAAACTATAGTAGATCTATTTTTTAGCGAAGAAAATAAAGTTATCATAAAACTAGCTACAACTAAGTAGATCAGAGACTAAGCCAAGTTGTGGCAGTACAAGTCGGTGATGTCGCCAAAGTTAGTGCACCTATAAGAACCTACAGCGACGAGAATGAATATAAAGAACATTGTATTCGTGTAGATTGAAGGAAATTGATGAATAATGGAAAACATGACTGTATGAATTGATTTGTTGAAACAGGAAGATGAGGCAGCAATAGATAATGGAGATATAATATTGAACAATGTATTTGAGGGGTTCGAAGCTATTGAAATAAAATTAATGAAACTGTTCATGCGTATGAAAAATAACACTGTCAGATAAAGTGAAAATTGCAAATCTTTAGTCTCTTTTACGCCATTCATTAAACCGTCATTAATTTGTATATGCCAATAACAAACCACAAACAACTCCACTTATTTGTTGATTACACAAATCTACTTATAGAGGCAGGTCCACATCATAGTAATGCATTGAAATCTTCTCAATTGAAACCGTCTCGGAGCCTAGTTGGCCGGCCTGAGTCGAAATCAATAATGACATAACAATACAGTAAGCTTGTAATGCGCCAATAGCAAGCGTACGTGAGCCAATTGAGGATTACAGCTGCCTGCGAGGGTCCTGTGCGATTTTACACACAATTTCAATGTTCAGATTTAGCGTCTACGGTACGGGACGGACATTTTGTATTTTAGATTTTTGTGAATACTTATCATTAGCTCATCTTTGTCTGTAGTTTTATGTTCAGAAAATTATTAGAACTAGGGACAAATTCTGACCAATTGCGTATGATTGTGTTATTTGAACCCAGTTTTGAGAACAGCAGTATCACCAGAGTAACTATGAGCACACACCCATAAGTCCAGTTGCTAGCATAATTCGTATGGAAAAAACTGACTTGGATTCAACATAGTAATGGCCATTTTACTGCCGACGAATATATTTGCGCGACTACCCAAAAAGAAGCGCCTCAGGTACGCCTAGTTTGATGCTTTTTGGGATCTTATCATACCTGCACGACCAAATAGCTACGATACTGCGGAGCTACTCTCTAAGCCCAAAGTCCGTAGTTTCGGCATTAGTTGCGAGCGTTTTCTACTCCGTATCACCTAACCACTAAGAATGAATGACAACACGATTTGACAGTTCGGGTTCTTAGTTTGGATTCGGAACTAATCGTAAGTCCGTAGGTGATTCAGAGTAGAAAACGCCCGCTTAAAGAGTTGCCCTGGTTATTTTACGCCACCCAGAAATTACATACATTGCTCTTACTACGTTACGTCACGAGCAATTCACTCCACACTATCATAGCTCGAAATTTTGCTTCGTCCATACTGGAAAACGAGCTGCAAGCTGTAAGCTTGTAAAACGACAGTCGTATGTACGTGAGACAATTGCGGATTACGGCGAATCCCCACTGATTTTACACGCAATTGCTCGGATTGAATCTGAGTGAGCAATATCTTTTGCTGGACAATCGACTAGCGAATTTCTGGTCACGGTTTTAATTTTATTGATTTTAGTAGCTACGATTTGGCAGAAGAAAGGTCGTTGAAGTTTATTTTATGTTTTTTCTGCGTTTAAGAGGACGTTAAAATTTTTGCGATTTTTCGGTGGCTAATATTGGTGAGCACTCAAATCTGTTACCAGGTTTTTATTAATTCAAGAAGATCTGTAATTTTTACTTGGAACATACTTATGATGTAAGCAAAGCATGGCATAGGCATGGTCAAGGTGTAGCAGACAACATAAAAAAATCAACTTGTTATATTGATTATGTTATGTTGTAACCGTGACTCAGGCCTTAAAAAAAGATAAAGAAGAGAATGTTAAAGAACTAGTACTCACATTCAACATCAACGATGATCCTCTTGGAGACGGAGGGCGGCACCGCGTTGGTGGCGATACAGAGGTACGCGCCCATTTCTGTGCGGCTGATGCGCTGTAGGCTCAGGGTGTCACCCTCGTACACTGTCACTGGAAGAGAGTGGATCTGTTAGTACAAGAGAACACAATAACGTTCAAGTAGACTTAGTGATAGGGTTCCGTTGCTTACCCGTTGGAACGGAACCATAAAAAAGACTGACATATTAATGTGTTATTTTTAACCTATTTACAAAATAAATATAAACTATCATTATGTCATTTATCAATGGAGATCTCTCAGTATATTATATCGCCAGTGGATTTGTAAAACAAGAACATGTTTTTTAAATCAGATTTAACTTCAAAATCAATATTTTTTTGCAATATTACGTAGTATCATTTGTGTAAAATGGATACCCGAAAAATAAGTACGAGTACTTTAACAATGCTTAACTTTTTTCATGAAAAAGACTGCGCAAATTCCCTAGAGAAGTTGTGTCCTAAAGTTAAAAGATTAGCGATTTGGAGAATTGTAGTACCAACGAATTACATATGGTGACGCTATGAAACAATAAAACATTTTATGCCACTTAAACGGTGTCAAACTTCACTAATAATACTCGTAGATATTATATACTTTCACCTATTTGTAGTGCGACATTTTATTGCAACCTTTTCATTTAGTCTTAACGTTGTAGCTCTAGTTTATTTTTGATAGATTTTTAGGGTTCCGAAAAAAAAAGAAACCCTTATGGGATCACTCGGGTGTCCGTCTGTCTGTCCGTCTGTCACAGCCAGTCTTCTATGACCAAAACACGGACGCGTTACGTAAATCATTAAATTTTTAGTATGGGGGTCAATTTAGGGGCCAAACTAAAAAATAAAGTTTTTTGAACAATATTGTGTGACATATCAAATGAAAGGGCTTACTGTGAGGGTTTTAATTATATTTTTTTCATAATTTTAAAATAAATGGTTTTGAAGTTATTTAAGAAATTAGACGAAAAATGACCATTCCCCCACCCTTATCTCCGAAAAAATAAATTCGTTCGTCCGTTAAAAAAAAAAAATTCGTTCGGAACCCTTTGCACGCCAGTCCGACTCGCACTTGGCCAGTTTTTTTTTTAATACCTAGTGTACAATTTTCGTCTAACAGTTTTTCAATCATCATCCCCATCTAAGATACCTCCATCACCCAACACCAAACCCTGAACTACCTCCATTGTGGTCATTTAAAACAATCTAGGTAGCTCGAGGTATAAAAATTAAAAATTCCTGGCTCGTAGCGCTGGGTCGGCGGCCTCCATCAAGTGCCCAAATGAGTTTGCCTCTATTTACAATTAGGGTAGGTTCTCTACCGCCGCTGGTTCGCTGGGACGGTGGCACGGTGGCAGCGCAATGAATGTAATGAGAGAACGCTCTCCGCTCGCCACTTGAATACATTAAACAATTAGTGCCTTACCCTGCACCCGTGTACTTGTTTTTAATGTTTATTTTATTGTTTACATTGTTTATTATAGAGGCAGTTAGTTTTGGCAATCAGCTGGCGCGCTATTTAGTTCTAGTGAGCAATTTTGCGTTAGAGAATGGGGGAAAAATGGATTTGGATGCTGTTCTGCTATAATTACGTTCTACTTAACTTACTTCTCGGAGATATTGGACTAGCGCTTATAAAATAGCGTATTTTAATGTAAGATTACTTATTTGTATTTCTCTCAAATATGTTGCAGTGCTAAAGTATATTTCAGTTCCTAAAAGATTTCTGTTAATAATACGAGACGTCCCTGAATTCCTAATCCTCTATAAAAAGCAAGAGATAAAAGATAACTCCATAAACTAAGTGCCGAATATCTAACACAACGTCCCCAAAGTAGAGTGTTTTAGTACTTACATAAATAATTTAGTAACAATGTCACAGCTCCACAAAATAAAATAGAGCTTCTCTAGTCACCCTTTCATTATACGACGAGCGAGAGTAGTTAACTAAGTGAGACGATTACAGCTTGCTCCGGCAGATGACAGCTGTTCCCTTCTTTTACTTTTATATTCCAATCTGCCAGTAAAAATGAACTTACATTATCTTAAATTGCAATGCATTTTGGAATTTCAAAAAGACCGACTAAAAATGTTGCCTCCTCTTTCCCATTTTGTACTTTATTGAAGCGACGAATAAAGTACATCGCCAGAGTTCCGCGCTTCAGTGTTCAGCATCAAATCTAAATGTTTTCAGGAGACCGCGCCATAACAACTTTTATTCATCAGCAGCACCGCGGCCGTTCGCACTCGACTCCTCCTATTCACCGCGAGTGAAAGGGTACACCGCCACCGCCACCGTATTAATTCAAACAAAAGATTAACACGTATAGAATCGAATGCGGGAGTTTTTCGATGGCGGCCGTAATTAAAACATCCGTCGGGACAAACATACGTGGGAATGACAGCAGGGGAGAGGGTCACACACAATTAGCGACAAGTACCCTCCACACCACACGTTAATTTTGCTCTGTACAAGGAAATCGCTCTTGAAATTAAACTCAATTTTTGGACGCCTTTGTCGGCGCTTCGGGTACTCTCAACCGGTTTAATTTGGCGGCACAACTCAGCTTTTCCGCGCCATAATTATCTTTAAACTGGATTTTTTCTTGAAATGAGGCTTAATCCTCAGCTAGAGTGGAGGCCATATTGGATGTGGGATTAAGGTGGCGCAAAGTGGTTTTGTTATCATATCTGCAGTATGATTACGAGTGGAGTCGAGTGTTCGTACCTAATTGGGAGTCTGTTTTTAAAGCAACATAGCTAGTACTTAACCATATTCTAAGGGGGTTAATTTTCCATATCTGTAAAGTTAATAATGATCTAGCAATAACCATGAAACATACAGTTTTGCTGCTATAGGTATAGATTTCTTTATTTCACTATTTGCACAATAAGACAGCTAAAAGTTTCTACGAACAAAACGAACTCCCTATCTCCAGATTGCAATAAAATACAGCAAGGATCAAGAAAGCTGCTCCACTTAACTCTCTATTAGTTAATGGTTCGGGAATGGCATCCGCTGCAATTGTATCAGCTACACGACCATTCACTGCCTTTATGGACGCATTAGGAAATGCAAACAAAACCAATTTTATGGGGAAAGGGGAAGAAACAATTGCATAAGTAGCGATAGAATACCAAATGTTGGGGCAGTATAATGGTAATGATTTTCCTTATGGTTGAATCTGAATTCTGATCTGTTTACTAAGGGAAAAGGGGGCTGAGTGTAAAAATAATAAAAGGATGGATAAAAATTAACAGGTTTTTAAAAACAAAGTATGATGACTAATTGAAACCCAGCATGTCTGTTGGCAAAGCATTTTGATAGAATTTTATTGCCAGATCATTTCCATAGTCATTCTTATTCAATGTGTAGACATATGCAGCACCTTGATAAGTAAAGTAACAAATTTTATAATTTCCCCTTCAATTTGAACTGGACCACAAATTCTATAAAAAGTAACCCAGCCTTAATTGCACTCTATAACATCAAACATTTTTACAAAGTAAAACCTTAAGTTAATTAAATTAAATTTCGAGTCTGTCAGGAGTAGCAACCCTGCTATAGAGATCTGTAGTTGGCAGCGGTAACAGCTGCGCTCTGCGGATTGTTAAAATATATTATATGCTACCGTAGCAACATGCTCCTACATAGTGGTTTAACTTGAATGTCGAGAACTACTCCTTGATGTATAATAGTATGTTGATGTCATGAGGAAGACGTTACAAGTAACTTGGACCGGACTTTTGGATTTGGTAGGTTAATCAGAAATTCAAATATGGTAGGCGCCAGATAAATGTGCAATAACGGTCATTGACCCAGATATATTTACTGACATTTTTAATTTCAAAAACAGAAATAGAGACATCAAGCTGTCCCGAATCGATCGATCTATCGTGATCCTTTACGTTATCTAGTAATAAAAAATGGTTCATAAATTATTGTTCGACTCTCTACGAAGGGTTATCAGGGAAAGGTCAATGCACTTTATTGTAAGTTTATCAAGCGCCTAACATAATCCGTTTTACTAGGCTAGGTCATGATGCGAGTTAGTGTGGTGCGGTTCAAACCATGTCCCATTTGCTGGAGTGTCCCCAATATCAATACACCTGCAGCCTAGATGATTTGAATAATGCCTCCATCGAAGCTATAAACGTGGCCACCCACTGGGTCCAAAAATATAATCCAAGAAACCGTCGACACGATAAGAAGAAGAAGAAAACTATCATTAATTCAACCGAAAGATGATAATTGCTAGATTTAAGTCTTCTTCAAGTGTCACTACATCCACTGGTCCTGTGCTTCCCGCATCCATTGGATTTCCGTGACCAGGTGGCTTTATTTCTTACTCAAATATGTTTTGTATTTCTTTAACTAACCAACATTTCTTAGGTCTATACTTTTAGCACAATTTTGTAATCTACAGAAGACTTTGTATCGAAAACTGAAGATAACAAAATTGCACGTAACAGTCTGTTTCTTTTTATTAGGAAATTAAAACTAACTAGGTATTATTTCACGTTTATTGCGAGTGCTGTGTAGAAGTCGAGTCGCGACGGAACAATGAAAAGAAATGTTGCCAATAAAAACGAAATGAACCGTTAAGCTAGTTTTATTGCAATCTATAATCTTAATGCTCATAAAATATAGGTTATCTGTATTTTTAAATTGCTTGACTCTCTCTCTATTCTTTCCTTTTACAAAAACGGGCTAAGTCTGCATGTTTACTGCATTATTTTGATCTATCTGTATTATTTTGAGATTTATTTGTTTTAGTAAACTAAGCTATTTAAGAGAAGTAATTTTAGTATGCTTAATTTTAGTAAACCACCTACCCTCAAGATTTACAAAACCAAAAAGACGCTAGACATCCATACCAGATCATTAATAGTTTGAACAATACGGCACACTAACGAAAAAATATATTTAACAATAAACGCGCTTCTATTTTTCCCGGAAAAAAATACCAACAACCCTAAAAATTCTCCTCAAAATAAAGAGAAGATAAATTGTATTTTAACAGCAATTGGCACTGCCCTATCAGTGCGCAGTAGATAAATCGCTGCAACACTCGCTGCTAATTGACACGCAATTAAACAACTTTGCTGACGCCGCCGAGAACTTGGCTAACTGAACCGGCTTCGGCTTCAAAATGCGATTTTAGATTGCGGTATCTTTTGGGACTTCGGTGGCTAAGTCTGTAATTGCACGTATCTATGAATTATATTGTAGATTGAAGGACGTATTTCTTTAAATACCGACTTCAAAAACGAGGAGGTTATGTTCGGCAATATGTAATTTTTTACAGAAAACATTTGCATCGCTTTTAATTCTTCATATTCCTACCACTATTCTCTGCATCACCCAAAGGTTGACTGGTAGAGAATGCCTATGGCATTAAGACCGCCTATGTACTTTTGTGAGCTGAAAACGTTAAATAAATAAATTTGAAAGATTTGGATACAAAATTTCTTGATCTTTAGCAAATCCTCAAAAACTTTATTTTATTCAGGTAACATCTACTTGAAACTAGGTGTAATTACCTCTGAGTGTAATTACCGGTGTTTCTTCTAAGCAGTCACCTAGGAAAAACCGGCCTCAACTAGTTTAAATTGATGAAAAAATACCTGTAGAAGTGTATAACCAATTTATAAAATAAAAATATAATTTATCAATAAAGAGTAGAGGTAGTGAACTATCTCGGTTTTAGGTTGTATAAGAAACCTTTTAAATGTGACTATGGAAAACGAACTGAGCTGTTTTTCTTATTCTAAGCCTGGCATGTCTTCAACTTCTAACTGATACCCAAGCTCACCTTTCTTCCTCCTGTCCACAGAGATGGGCTGTCCGTCCTCCCTGCGCCACATAATCTTGGGCGCGGGGAAGCCGTCTGCCTTGCACACCAGACTGATGTTCTGGTTCTCACGCACTGCTACTGCGGACTGCGTGCTTTCCTCATCCAGGATGTTTGGGGGCACTGGTGGGGAAAATAAAGTGATTATAATAGAGGGTGGAAAGTCTGAAATGTTAATGAAAGTTTTAAGACTGAATTTTGCTTACGTTTTATACTTTTTTAAGTTTCGAAATCTAAAACGAACGTAAGTACATAAAATTCAATTTTAAATCGCATCAAAATTTTGATTTAAAGGCTTAAGAAAAAATTCCACCCTTCCCGCCCCGATTAATAACCCGCTTCTAAAAATAAACGATGCAGATTTAGAACACGTAAGCGGCCACAAGTTGCGTCCTAAAGCAATAAAAACAAGATAAAAACTACGTGGCACGTTTAAAATGCAAACACGAGAAAAAACCACCGCTTTATTTCCACTTAAAAGTTTGTAGGAAACGGCCATATAAAAGACTAAGTGTTACCCGTATCGGTGATTTGGGACCGAACCACGCCTACGCCATTTTATATATCTAACATTTCCACTGGGCACCAGATAGGAATGTTATCTCGACTGAATTGTAACTGAGACTTTGGCTACGTTCCATATTTGCTGATTTTCGGGTTGGAGCGCTAAAATTATTAGTTAATAACGACAAATTTAGTTGTATTGTAGAGGAGCAAATACGTGCTGCGACGTAAACAATGGCAGCTGTACAAGCCGTAGATGCCAAGAACAGGTAAATTATTGATAGTGCAGATTAGTAAGATGACAGTTATATTGCTCCAGCAAACAACAATTTATGTTAAGATGATACGGTAGAACCCCGACACAGAATTATGCTGCCTCATCCTCGTGTCTCTTACAGGAAATTATGATCAAAGAAGAAGCGAAAGTATGTCAATGCCTGTTTAACGTTCTCGGTGACTCAAAACATATAATGTCAACCGAAAGTAATCATTTTCGTTACGTTGTTTGACAATTTACGTCGACATTATAAAACAACAATTAAATACTGCCAAAGAATTTATTTCACAAAGCGATAAGAAGCAAAAGAAGAAGCTATTACCCCTTTCAAAATACTAAAGGAAAGTAATTAAAAGTTTCTTCGTTGAGCAGGATCAGCGGTAAACAGGGCTCGTCGATATTTTCCCATTCGTGATAAACAAGTTTCTATTATATTGCCAAATAACTCCAGTTGTGAATGAGAACATAATTAGTTGCTAATGGGTTCCGCCAAAATAACACACGACTGTTGAGGTACATAGATTAATTCTGTTGTAAACGTGGAATTTAATTTCAACAAAGTTTTATGAATATGATAAGTAAACTGAATAGATTCAACGAGTTTCTCCATCTCCACCCAAGGCTTTACAATTGTACTTTATCTAGACCCGAGTTCCAAGAAATTCTATATCTATTTGAATACACGTACAGCTAGCACAAATAAACCGTAACGTGAGATATATCCACCTGTCGTGCAGGCTAGGACTACATAAGCGATGCATCCATCGCACTTAATCGCACGTCGGTGTATATATCGACGAATTCTGGATCGTAACGGTACGTCCCACAGGACTTGACGCGTTTGATACATGAGAAGTTGAGTGCACTGCGCCAGGTTAGAGCAATAAATATAAAGGATGACGATAGTGTAATGCGATAGGTAGGAACACAGATGATCATTATGAGATGAAAGGTAAATGATTGAAGAAGTAAAATTGTATGGCTAAGAGTGCCATCAATTTGCACAGGCGTGAATTTATCAATTATCCGAAATTGTTCTGAATTGTCCTAAAAAAAGAAGTTGTTAGTGGCTACATAGTACTAGCACAGGTGAATTGACCAAGGTACCATACTATACAAGCCACGATCGGTTCCTGGATCAATTAATTTATCAATAGAGCCTCGAAAAGCACACTAGGTAAAAAGGTAGGTAATCTGCCTACCTTTCGTCGGCTTTCAGTCTAAACAAATGCAGCTGCGAGCGATTGCTTATCCAACCTCCACAACTCAGTAATAGGGTGTAAAACGCGGTCCCCTTGGCAAGACTGGTATTTTGAGTACCCTCAACGACTGTCAAAGATATAGAAATGATAGCCGGGACCAATGGCTTGACGTGTGCTTCGAAGCATGTAGGAGTCTCGATATGTAATAGATGGATGGTCACACATCTACAGGCTGACCTAGGCAACCGTAGCTTCCGCCTCGTCACTATCAAGGCCATCGGGCCAGTGCTCGGGAGAAAGCACGGCGCCTTTCATTTCGTGCGACGCAGATCCCCTCGGGGCATGGCTGCTTCGGGAGGTTCCTATGTCACATAGGCAGGGAGCCGGACGCTCGATGTCACCACTGCGTCGACTATCGAGAGGACACGCAGACGCTGGCAGAGTGTGTCACTTGGGAGGAGCCGCGGCGTGCCCTCGTTTCTATGGTAGGCAGTGACCTCTCGCTGCCGGCCATAGTCCGTGCTATGGCGAGGATTCCTAGGACGCGAAACAGTTATCGCTCGTCTTCTTGTGCGAAACAGTTATCGCGCAGAAGGAGACTGCAGAAAGGGAGAAGGAGATCTCAACCTCTCTTCTGGCCCGCAGCACGCGCACCGGGCGTCGAAGGATACGCTGCCCTCTTTTGGCCCCCCTAAATGGGTCCTGGGGTTGCGGACTTGGGGACTTCGTCGCCCCCTATTAATCTGGACCCGAGGTGGCGGTGCGTGGTGTTCCCGTATGCCTCTCTGTGACGTCGTGGGGGGAGACAAAAACCTCAATCCCCCGCTGACCCAAGGTGGCTCGCAGAGGCAGACCTGCCAGGGATTACGAAAGTCCCGTAAGTTCTCGCGATCCCCGGCGTAGGTAGAGATGGAACACCGGGGTGGTTTAGTCAGTAAGAGTCTGACAGACCCCTCCGCCCGCCCCTGGGTGGAGGACATCCATGAGGATTTCCCTCCGTTAAAAAAAGGCAACCGCAGCTTCACTTAAATTCGAGCCATGAGCTCCTTAAAAATCAAGAAATAGGTACAGTACGCTCAAATAGTATGGAATTGATGTTTTTGGAAAAACAAGACAAAAAAAATCACACTCACCAACAACCTGTAGATATCCAACTTGGCTGATCATGGGGTTGGTATTAACTTGGCACATGTAGTAGCCGCGGTCCTCCTGCTGTACCTGGCTGACGTGCAGCAGCCAGGTCATGGCGTTGTCGTGTGACACGCTGAAGCGCGCCAGCCGCGTGATCACGTGCCGGTGGATCGTAAGGATCATCTGCCGGTCGATGTGGATCCATGCCACCTGCGGACAAAATTGAAAGTTTTTATAAATATAATCATTTATTACAAGTAACAAGACTCATAGTACTAGTAACGATATACTTACAAACTATATTAGTAAAACATTAAAAAACACAAAAACAAAAATCGAAACCGTGTGCGACATCACTGCTGCAAAGTGACAGGCCCAGCTGATTGCAGCAGTGGCTCACAAACGCACAATTTAGCCTGCCTGCTACCATAGACAGGACGCTGTTGGTGCTGTCTCACACCCAACTGACCAGGAATCCGCACCGCTTCCAAAATTTCCTTTACCAATATTTAAAAGCTAGTTGTTCAAATTAAGATGAGAGTCAGCCGTTTTTGAACGTCAGTTTGACATAAAGGCCCACACGTGTTTCATCTTTGGGAGAGTGGACTTTGTTTGCCTGGACTTTTTGGATTACGATCGATGATAACTGTCGAATTTAGGTGTAACTAGGATTTTTTTTTTAATCTTTATTTATTTAAGGGACTTTTGTACACTTATGTGACGATGTCAATCCTATCGTACTGCTACAAATATTTAACAGAGAAAAAAAGCTTAGACTACTTTCTTAACTAATATACAACACTTTAATTGGGTATAACTAGGTTGTTATTTAATTTTGGTGCGCCCGCTCATGTTTTGGTCTTGCTTGATAATAAGCAATAGCATATGAGCTCTGTGATGAAGTGAGCGTCCGTAAGCATAGTAAGAGTGAACTTCTGTAAATTAACTCTTACTTTGAAGGCAGCCGGGTCATAGTTGGTACACCACACAGATGCTGGCAGACAGTTTCACACTTAGCAGTAGATCAACGATATCGTAACATTTTGAGACGTTTAATATCGTTCGAACATTAAGATCATTCATGGATCGGATTGCAACCGAAAAATCATAAAATTATAATTTAACCAATCAATTCCAAACACACATGATACACAGTTATTAAATAATTCATGTTCAAAAGCGAGCTTAATCCAAAGTTCAGTTTCCTTGTAAGCTGTGAGTGAGGCGATAGTGATCACAATTTATTAAAATTAGGATCCAGTGTACAATAGCTTTTGAATATTTAAATCTGCATAAAATAGTTTAAATTATATTATGAACCGATATATTTTTAATAAACCGTGTTATACGTATGTCTATAACCTTTGAACTACTCGTATTTTGTACATTTTATGTTCAGCTATATGATAGTAAATACTAAAAAGCTTTTTATATTGTGGAACTCTCTGTTGAACTCCGCATCGTTTTTAAAAAACCCTGCACATAACTGGTTTATGAACACAGAATACTAAACATCTGAATTCATAAAAGTTCTGGCATCAAAGCAGCGAGTTATCATTTGGCCGTCCGACTGGTTGATATATCGAGCCAAAGCGAGTTGTACTACAAATTCCCTACCTGGTAGAAGTAATAAAACTAAAATAGAAAGTTTATTGCGGCTGCTTTTACTATATCCAAGTGAAATTTATGCTGCTCTGAAGTCAGGTTATTGGTCGGGAATGGATTGAACTGTAGTATAAATTCACTTCTAACTCGATCGGAAATTGAATTCCAACACATACCCCTGTCCTATTATATAGCGGTTTCTATCGTTTATTGTTCTCTTACTGTAGTCATATTTAGTTTTAGCTATGGTTTTCTAAGAAATATTTTATGAAAATATTAACTATTTTTTAAACGCTATATCATAAAAGTTGCATGTCATTAGAATCTCACCGACATGATAGACATTCAAAGAAAAGACATGAATGCTTTTCAGTCTGTCAACAGCATACCAATAAATTATAAAATATTTCCTTTTATGTCCACACTTTTCATGTCTACTTAATTTTCCATGTAATTTCCGGAAGTAAGCTAAAAGATAGAGCTCTTGGGCGAATAGCCAGCAAGGTATCCATCCTTATGTTTTATAGCAGTTTTAAAACCCAGTAGTTTACGAGCATACGTGCCTTGAGTGACACTGACGTACTACTCACATACTGAATGACTAGGTCTTCAAATATCTACGAAATTACAACTGTATTATAGAAGATTATTTTTATGATAAAGCATGATGATGGTTCCTACTGAATGAGCCTTTCAAAAGATATATCTTCATAAAAGATATAGCTATAACTATTACACGACTGAAAATAAATATTAATAAACTCTTTGGTATTGTACAGTTGCTTGTAGACATACATAATCCTTAAAGCAAAGACCCAAACAATAGCAAACAACAGATAAATAAAAGCCGTTAGCTTAGATCGAACTCGCTAAGCTCCGAATCTATTTCTATAATTCTATAGTTGGTCTCGCGCGAGACAGACAAACAGATAAGACCACCAATCCTAAAACCAAACGACAAACTGCGAAACTGGCTTAACCACGCATCGTTGTTTACTTTGACGGAGTCTGTCGAGCCGCCGCAGACGGCCCGCCGCCGCGCCGTGCCGCACTGCGCAACACTCGATACAGTGCATATTTTACGAGACCTGACTCAGATACCCTCAGACTCGCGATACAATCGGAATTTTAGTTTCTCCACTTACTTATTTATCTTAATTATCGGACCGGGAACGTTTGTGAGGCGACGATTGCAGACAACGCTGGTGCAATAGCCAGCTGAATTATATATTGTGTATATTCATGAGATTGGAGATTTTCTACCCTTTTGGTGTAGCTTCCGTAACAAAGAAAGTTTAAAAAGAGAATTTTATGCCTAAAAGAACTTCTAATTTTTACGGGAATGATAAAAAAAATCATGAATAAAGAATAATGGTTGATTGCTCCCCAAGTGCGAGTAGCATTTGGAAGGTAGACAAAAAAAAACGTATATTTTTCAGTCCCCCTTTAGACAAAGAGTGATGATACATTATTTATTCAACAACCTCCCGATAAAATCCATTCAGTGTTGTTTATGTGACGCGTTATGTTTTTACGAGAAACGGTTTGATTTCAAGCGTAAAAAATCAGAGTGTCGGTAGTATTAAGCGCGTTGGCAACCCTAAAGGCTGCATGGGATGGGACTCACGTGTTGCGTAGAAGTTCACTACTGCGTGGGAGTCGAACTTCAACCCCCGACAATCACAACATTAATCCTACTGTCTATGAAAATTAAACAAGCACGAACAACTCGAATGTTCAAATACTTTAAATATTTCAGTGGTATTTTTAAGCCGGTTTTATATCAGACACGATTTCAATATTTTATTACTTTTGTGATCCCAGTCTGCGCCTCAACAACTGAGCTCGTGAACAATTTAACGAACCCACTCTTTGCTCATTGATAATACAGAAGACTCAATTTAGAAACTTAGCGGTAGAATTTCGATCACAAAGCGCGCCACTGGGATAATTCTCGGTCGAATTAGTCGTTATTATAAATCAATGCTTTTCGACCTCTGCTGCTATTAAGAGCAATGGCGGATTTGTGATTAAGTGACGTCATAATTTATCTGGCACAGTTCCGGGTATTAATAAAGTGGCACCGGCTGCGAGTTCTGCTCACCTTCAGTCTATTAGCTTTCAACAAGATGAGTTATGGTCTATTGAATATCTGTTACACTGTTCTAGTGAATTTTGTAAAGTACCTAGTTCAAAGTTCGCTTTGAACTAGGTACGTACTAGATTTAGGTAGGTACTAGATTTGTAAGATATATATAAGTTTACCGTGTAGGGTGCAGACGTAGTTGGTTAGTACAAGTTTAGTGTAGCCATTTAGACTCAATACCTGGTTCTATTAATGTCGAAGTTGAATATCTAACGAGCAGGTATGCTGAGTGAATGAATGTGATATCAGAATGTTCAAGAGATATTATTAAATTAGTCTTATTATTACTTTCTCAGAAGAATAAATAGTTCATATTTATTCAGATTCACGAAAGGGTAAAAAATAATGATCTTTATGAAATTCAGCCAATTATTACTAGCTAGCTTTTGCCCGAGGTTTTGCTGGCGCTAGAATAGATTTCCACAAAAAAGTCGTCAACAGGGTCCATCTATCTCTGTACTAAAATTCATTAAAATCCGCAACTTAGGCGTGAAAGCGTAACAGACAAACAAAAAACACTCACTTTCGCATGTTTATAGTATTATTCAGGATTTTACAATATTTATTTATTGTGATGTGATTAAGATCCAATTAACTGAACCCATGTTGGGCACGAATATCTCCAGTTGGCGCCCACAGTGGGTCTAGTTTCATAAATAAAAACTAGAATTATCAAAATGTAGTGTGTGACACATGAGGAAAAATAATTTAAATGAAGTAATATTCAAGAAAAATCAGGCCCTTTGAGTTTCTCCGTGTTATTAAATCTTATTGGCGCCCAACGTGGGACCAGGCAGCGGCGTAATGCAGAATCTTCCCGCGCGTACATTGTCACCGTGGGCGTGTCGCAATGTAATTGCATTACGCTCGGCTTTCGCGTGTTGCATGCAAAATATTGAAATTGTCGGGTAATTTTCCTTTGAAGATAAAGTGTTGAAAGACATTTTAATGAGTTTCTTGTTAAATAAACTCTTGGAATTCTTACTTAAGGTGTAAAACTAGTTTCAGCGCTGAATAAATTGTATTATTAAGAACATGCTGTTATAACTGTGTGAAAATGTTTAATTTCGTTATTTTTAACTTTAAGTTTCTAAACGTTCGATGTAAATATTAAAATATGCTAAGATTTTAATTAAAAGTTTAGGAAGAATTCATTCTAAAACGAATATTCTATTAACGCCACAATAAACTAAAACGTACTTTACTCAACAACACGATTAAGATTTCAAATTGCTACACCTACGACGTTTCTTTTCAACTTTATCACACAAAATCCACCACTTAATCACATAGGAAATGGCACGTGAACAAACAAGCTGTAAGGGCATAACTCCGTGAAAACTTGGCACTCGCGAGCCGCGCAAAGCCCTTTAAGCCTCTTTGCCCCCTTTTTATATCCCCACCACATACTTAACGGCAATTTCAAGCGTGCCCCTTCATCCAACGTTACTTGGGCCCGTTTGAGCCCGACGCCGACATTCGAATGTTCTGAATTCGGAATTCGAAACTATTGACTTTTGAAATATTAGTTTTGTTTTGTTTGTTGACAGTGGTAAAAGTTTTCGATCCGGTGTCAATGTATTGTGGATTGTTTTTTATAAATAGGGCTCTAATGGATGTGCGGTGTGTGCTCGAAGTTTTGTGTAATAGTTTTTGGATTTATGCGTACATTACTGAAATTAAATGTGACCATTTTCACAATGTTCAGAAGCTAATAAAATGATTATATACCTTACAATAGTTGAGATTCAACTTCAGGGTAAATAGCTGCTTATTTTTTTAAATAAAAAAGCATTATTTAATTTCCTCTGAGCTCATTTCCTTGTATACTCACGCGGCTAGTCACTTGGTCTCATGTACTAGGTGCAGTCCACACCATCGAGTCGGCGAACATGTTTGCAGTCGACAAGTATTTGTTCGGGCTCACGTGTTTGTGTTGTGTTATCTTCGGCGCCGCAACTGCCATCCTTGTTCCAGCCGTTATGTATGGGATTAGCAGAAGTTAGTTTGGAGATTATCTTAGTGGTAGAGAACTCGTGGGACTATTTTGTTGCTGAATTTACGGAGGTTTATTAAAAATGTTGTCGTTTAATGTTTTTTGTGTCATAGAATTTACAAGTAAACTAGTTTTGTCCATAGCTTCGGTAAAAAAATAGCTAGTAACCATTTCTAGGGTCCCATCTCTGTACCAAAATTCATCAAAATCGGTTCAGTGATTAAGGCTTGAAAGCGTTATAAAACCTCTTTTTGCATTTTTAATATTAGTTTGGCAGTTTAATATTATTAGACCAATCCGACTCGCGTGATTAAAACGTTATTGGTATGCGTCTTGCGGCTTATTTTTGCTTGGCCCAATTTGGACTTACGGGTTCGGACGGTTGGGGACGATTTTGTCCCAAGGGGGATTTACGGTTATGATCATCAAACTAAAAAATATAAGTCTTGTTGTTCTTAAATGCGTAATAGGTTTTCACAGCTATTTACAAGTAAGAAACTGGCAATAAAAAGCAATGAAGACCTTACAAAAAACTTTACATATTTTTATTTCGAGACTGGACACAGCCGTTCTGTTCATAAAATCTTTTATTATGAATGTGCTTCAAACAATACACGAAGGAGAAACACACATTGTTCAAAAAAAGAGAAAATAATAATTTTATTACGGAGCACAGAAAGAGAGACATTATTTTCCCGACAGCGTAACTCTTAAAGGGTTTGTCCTCTATGAACATAAAACTATTTTTTCCTTCGAAGGTATCATTACATCAATATAGTACCCGAATTTCGAACATGAAATTGGTCGCAGGTGCGATCAAGCAAAAGAATAAAAGTATTTCCAAAAATCACTTAAGGTCCCAACATAATCCGCGCAGGTTATAAACTGGGTTCGCACCGGCCTCGCCTAAGGTATATTTGATTAGGGTCCCTTGGGCCACTTGGTCCTCTGCTCATACTGCTATTTTTATTTGCCTTGTATTAAATCGTTTTCAAACGATACCTTTTGCACAATTTATACGAATCCTATGGAATATTATTACAAGAGTATATTTGGTTTTAATTTAGATACGGATGATATTGTTAAAGGTAATGTGTCGGTTTCATTTTGTGGTGCCTGCATGTAATGCGTTGTGTCTTGATCTGATTATTTTTGTTCAAATTATTAATTTTTCAGGTCGAATTTGTGATTTCCGAGAATTAATCATCACACAACATTTATAGTAATAAACGAATCTGTTACTGGAACAGGCTTTTTTTTAGGATGGGAAATCATCATCCCACTCTGGGCGGAGCGGAAGAGAGTATCAGACTCTTACTGCCTAAAGCCCATCCGTGCGTGTGTGTTTTGTGTTTTGTGCGTCGCTTTCGGTGACATAAAAGTCTTTTCTTTCTTTTTCTTTCCAAAGCCGCGGTGACTCTTAAGAACCGGCTGGGCTACTATTTAAATTTTCAATATCAATTAAACATTTAAAAATGTAATTTATATATTGTAAATAGTAGTATTGAATTGAATAAAACAAATGTGTCCTAATAAGTATTTGTATTTAATGTCTGTATTATGAAATATGAAATCCGACCGTTTAGTAAAAATAGTGTAACCACTTAAACGATTTAGAAGCCAGGTTTAAACGTACATATATCCATGTAAGAAGTAACGCACAGATTTTTTTGTTTATGTAAATTTACTATTCCTTTACCAAACAAGATTATGAAGATAAACTACTCTAGAACGTTCTATGGCAAAATTAACAAAAATATTTTTGATTGGAAGTTGTAGCCACACTTGCTATGTTCTCCGGTTGAGTCGAGTGTTTTACAAAACATAAAGGTTTTTAAAACATGATCGTATCTTCTAACGCCACAGCTACACAACTTGTTTGTCCACGATATGAAAACCAATAATCGTGGTGAACGTCGGGCTAATTGAATCGCATTCACTGTTAGCACACCTCCGGCGTTTTATAAACACACGCCTGTATCGACGGAATTAACAAAATTGATGTTTGCTTTGTGATCGACCGCGTGTCATTGATATTCATAAAACTATTAACGAACGGAGTAATTGGTATTGTGTCATCGGGAGTTTTCGTGTCTTCCTGAGCTTATTTTAAACTGTTTCCTACAAAAATAGATTTTTTGTGAGTTCGGTTATTCAGAAACAGTTATTTGTGTTAGAACTGTTACTACTACTACTCTATTGTTTTTTAATTATCCAGACCTGTAGGTATCATTGCAATATTATAAAAGCTCCACCAAATTGTCCAGTATAATAGAAATCAGGATTTATTATAGGTAGCAGCTACCTCACAAACACTTTACGTCCCAATATAGAGAATCTTGACAGACAATAAAATATTAAGTTACATTACTATAATATAATTCCTTCTTCTATGTATATTAATTAAGCTACAATGAATTTGATAGCATACTTAAAAACAATTTCCCAATAAATCCGCTGAGATAACCATAAAACAATAAAGAAACAAGATTAAACAAATAAACTCAGAAGAAACGAGACGACTCCTCAGCGCCATACATCAAGACACAATCTAACGATACCAACAAATCTACAAGAAGTAATATTTGAAACAAACCGTCTAAAATGCCTTTGAAATTACTTCAAAATTCAAAATTACCCTCCACCGCTCAAGTATTTACGAGGCGGGTGTTACAGGATAATAGGCGTCGTAAAATAAAATAAATAATTAGGTCTGAGGCACATTCATGAATAAGTTAATTGTTCCCTGCAAGGGAGCTCCCTTCACTTAATTACCGCCCGAAAATATGACACTGGAATATGATTGGGTAAAGGATTGCCCACTAAACTTGTTTATATTTGTACAGGAAAATTAAAGGGGGGTGTTATAGGGGACAGTTACTCTTCAGGCTTTGTTGCTGGCTGGTAAATAAGCTTCGGTACAGTTATAGAGGTAGGCGTTGTCAGGAGTCTTGTTTTTCGAAAAAATATCAGATCGCTATTAGGTTTAAAGTAGGATCCATATCTACCTGTTTTCTCTTGGATATCGTTAACACTAAACATTTTTTTGGGTTGCTGAATTTATTTTAAAGAGCTCAGTGAAAGAAAGTGAACCAATAGTTAAGTTTAGAATTTTGAAGAAGAAATCAACGTTTAAGTCGGTCCCTGAAAGATAAGAATGCTTGGAAACATGCTAGTCCTGCTCCATAGGACAATCTAGGGTGTAGTAGACATAGTGAAACTGGTTGATATGTTTGTGTTTATTGTATTAATATTTACTATGTATACAGGTGTATTTACTGATTTTTATATTTAATTATTTTAATTGACACACTGATCATATAAATCAATAGTTGCAAAAATTTGTACATATGTGAGTATTATGTTCCCTTACTAGCAAACTTGTTAATTTTACCTCTGCTGGCATTTCTTTATTGTACCTATTAGTAGTATATAAGTGTTTTTTGGGAGCATCGTCCTCACATATAATCAACTGATTAATGTATGCAAATATTGTAAAGCTTATTTTTGAAAAGAGTAACTATGGAGTTTCTTGTCCGTTCTTCTCCATAAGAATCTACCTTTTGCGAACGGACGACTAGAGTCACTATAATATTTTATTTTATTTTAATTTGACGTTCAAAAGTGCCTTTATTGGTCTAGTTGAAATAAATCATTTGACTTTGACTTTGAAAGTTTATGTTTACATCTTGATCTCATGGGAAACGTTAGCGTTACAAATAATCTATATCTATATCCATATCTATATTCTATATCTATACTTCTATATTACTAATATTTATATATTAGTAATATAGAAGTATAGATATGAAGAGTTTGTTTGTTTGTTTGTTTGTTTGCTTGAACGCGCTAATCTCAGGAACTAGTGGTCCGATTTGAAAAATTATTTTAGTGTTAGATAGCCCATTTATCCAGGAAGGCTATAGGCTATATATCATCACGCTAAGAACGATAGGAGCGGAGCAGTAAAGAATATTGTTACGCAGACGAAGTTGCGCGGGTCAGCTAGTTTTCTATACTAATATATAAAGCTGAAGAGTTTGTTTGTTTGTTTGCTTGAACGCGCTAATCTCAGGAACTACTGGTCCGATTTGAAAAATTCTTTCAATGTTAGATAGCCCATTTATCGAGGAAGGCTATAGGCTATATATCATCACGCTAAGACCAATAGGAGCGGAGCAGTAATTAAAATCGTGACGCAGATGAAGTTGCGCGGGTCAACTAGTTTATTATAACGCCATCTAACGCATATAACCATTGCATATAACTATCTATACACATGATATGTTGTATATCCCAGTACATACATTGACCTACTCCTATATCCCGCGGCACACACCCGCCAGGTGTTCCCAGGACACGTAATTGTCGCTGACGCAGTTAACTTGCACATCCATTGTGGGAACAAGACAATGTACTTAATGAGAGCGCGGAGCATACAAAATTAAATTGATATACTGACGTGATAATGTAGAAGGCATTATTATGTCTCAGCGCGAACATGCTTGCTTCATTATTTACATTATAAAATAATTTGACTGTGGGACTTGACAAGCTTGAATTTTGTCACTAATAAAGTACAAATATTTTGGGTTTATTTTCGTTCAAAACTAAAACAGTAAAATAGCCTTTAAATTGTAATTCAATAATGTCTGTGATATGTACTTGACATTGGAAAAGAGGGTCTTAAAATAGAAATAGAGGTATATTGTACTTTTTGAGCAGAATATTCTAGTCGTTTTAAAGTGCTGATTTTCAGTCTAGTTTAAATAAATTTCTTGACTTTGATTTTTGTTTTGAAGTTTAATGTACCAACCTAAAAGTTTACATTAAAAACTGACCAAGCGCGAGTCGGACTCACGTGTAAAGGGTTCCGAACGAATTTAATTTTTTAACGTGTTATTTTAGCACTACAGACTTCTTATTAAGATCTATTATCTCCATTTTTTTTCGACATTTTAGGCTCAGTAGTTTCGGAGACAAATGTGTCATTTTTCGTCTAATTTCTTTAATAACTGCAAAACCATTTATTTTAAAATTATGATACTTATTTTTAAAACCCTTACAGTAAGCCTTTTCATTTAATATGTAACACGATATAGTTCAAAAAACAGTTTTTTCAAATTTTCTAGTTTGACCCCCAAAAGTGATCTCCTTACTAAAAATTTAATCATTTGCGTAACGCGCCCGTGTTTGGGTCACAGCAGTCCATATATGTACCAAATTTCAACAGAATCGGTCCAGTGGCTCCGGAGAAAACTGGCTGTGACAGACAGACACCCGAGTGATCCTATAAGGGTTCCTAATGTAGCTTTTATAGGAATTTTAAAGCCTGTTTTTAGATGCTATCAAATTATTTACTGAAGAACAAACATATCCTAATTTTTCTAATTATGTTTGTTATTATTTTTCTCTTTCCGTTTTTTGTTCGGAACCCTAAAAACAATGAAAAAATATCTTTGCTATTCTACTGAAATTTACGAGATATCACAAGCTTGCTGTAAACCTTTGGAATAATCTTTTACTGAACTTTGCTCGTAAAGGTTTGCCCTAAGACGTTAAAGAACGATGTGAGAAATACTCTTACAAGTTGTCATGAACGGTGTAAGCTCATTGAGGTGAACGCGTGTGCCCGAAGATATGTCGCTCTGCAGTTGTCGAGAGGGACGCTGGGAGCATCCTCTTTGGCAGGAATGCATTAGTTGTGACAAGGGTAAGGTGGCTAACACGGTTCAGAATACTTTCGTTAGAGGACGAAGTATGTGGTGGGGCGATAGTGTACTATTGATAACTAGCACTTTCACTGCGCAGATTTAGTACGAATAATATCCCCCTTTTCACCCTCTTAAAAGTTCCAAAAATCCCTTCTTAGTGCTCAACTATATAAATCATAAAAGGAAACGTTCTGCCGACCCCTGAGACTAAAATCATCTAGTTCCAGTTCGATTCAGCTGTGTCTTGATGTGACAGTCAGTGAGTTTTTCTTTTATATGTGGTTATTTTTTTAGGAAAGTATATTGTGTAGATTTTTATTCCTCGAAATACCCAATTTATTGTGACAGTTACTAGAAAAACTACAGTTGTTGTTGCGAAGTTTGGTCGTGTTGGAGTAAAAATGAAAGTGATATGAGTGGACTGTATAAAATGTATAATATGTAACATGAATTAAAACAAGCAAACAAGTAAATATGTAAAATGAACGCTAAAGACGCGCAAGCGCAGCCGTGCGTGGAGGCGTGCTACAGCTGACTCGTTGGAGTGGGGGCCTGCGACCGGCCGTCGGCCGGCTGACTCCCCGCTGTCCCCGCACCCCTCGTTCACTGCCGCCGGCGCGCGGCGGTGTTGAGAGCAGCGGTCTCAACAGTTGTACTAGAGTATGCATACATTTTTCTTGATACAGACGATACGTCATGATATGGGGCGACATACTCAAATCTAAACTGCAACCTTGTCAATGACAATTTCATAATAATTGAACAAGCTAACAATAGAAACCTGTTTTAGGATTTTTAATAATAATAATACTCCTTAAATAATAATGATTATACTAATAATATAAAAATAATACTCTTTAAGCTCAATAACTCCTTATTGATATGGCCATTACCCAACAGGTTCGTCGTTCCCGAAAGGATCTGTCGACATGCTGGATAGACTATATGAAACGACTCGGTGACTCATACATGGCTCATGAGGGTGCTAGAATTGTATAATTGATGCAACACTACGCACCTTCCTGATGTCGTGTATGGGGCAATGGAGGACAGTCCTTCGCTATCCAGGATGTCGAAATATCCAGAGGAATAGCGAACCGATAAGGATCGAACGGGGTATATTTCAGGGCGATACTTTGAGTCCTCTTTGGTTTTGCCTAGCCTTGAATCCTCTTAGCACATTGCTAGAGAATTCAAGGTTAGGCTATCGGTTGAGGAGAGGTGGTCAGGTTACATCTCACCTTTACATGGATGATCTGAAACTCTTTGCCCCCACAAATCTGCAACTGATGGAGCTACTGAAGGTAACTGAAACTTTCAGTGACGCCATCAGGATGGAGTTTGGTGTGGACAAATGTGCGGTCATGCATGTAAAGCGTGGAGAGATTATGGAATCCGTGGGAACTCAACTCTCGGATTCCATAAAGTTGAGATCCCTCTCTTCAAATGAAACTTACAAGTATTTGGGTATGTCGGAAGCGTTAGGTATCAATGTTACTGACATGAAGCAATCGTTGAAGGAGCGCTTCTTTGGCCGCCTGAAGAAAGTATTCAATAGCCTTCTATCAGGCGGAAACAAGGTGCGCGCCTTCAACGGTTGGGTCATGCCGGTATTGATGTACTCTTTCTGGGGATAAGGAGGGGTTAAGTAAACAACATGACGTGTATTACTTTGAGAGTCAATTGTGAACAGAGACTCAACTGTACTCAGCTACAGTCCTCAACTGTCCTCTCTCCTTTAATAGGTGGTTTAAATATACATAGATAGTACGTGACTACGTGCTAACACGAAGTATATCTACCTTAACTTAACCCTGAACAATACGTGACATGCTGATGTACAACATACGTGACACTCACCACATCACCCCTCTTACAGAAAAAAAAAACTAAATTACGGTTTTTTTTCCCTTTTTTTTAACATTTCAAACTTACATTCTAACTCCTACAATATAATTTTGTTCTATTCTTATGAATTACATCTATCTTATTATCATTCTTTTTTACAATTACATTTGGTGACTCGTCCTTTACAACTTCAAATGGTCCATTATAATTACATTCTAGTTTATTGCCTGTATCGTTTTTTATTAATATCCAGTCACCTTCTTTATAATTTATTGAATTAAGGTTCTTATCATAACAACTTTTCCTTGCTAACTTACTTGCTATCAAATTTCCTTTCGCATCATTTTGAGCCCTCTGCAATCTAAACTTAAATTCTAAAGGATAATCATCAAAATTGTACAATGGTTCAACAGTTTCACCTTGAAGACTACTTGGTAACCTGCAAATTTTACCGAAAACTAATTCATAAGGTGTATATTTGGTCACAGTATTAACTGTAGTGTTATATGAAAAGCACCAATATGGAATCCAAGAACTCCATGACGATGGATTATTTTCCGTCTGTATCCTTAAATACGCGCCTAAAGTTTTGTGAACATTTTCCAAAGATCCTATACTCTCATGATGATATGATGTCGACAAGATTTTATTGATGCACAAGATGTTACATAACTCTACCATTACTTTTGAAATGAACTCAGAACCCCTATCTGTAGCAATTGTCCGCGGTATTCCATATCTCAAAACAAAATTTTCTGCCAACGCTTTCGCTACCTCATTCGCGGATTTATTCTTTAATGGATACGCCTCTACAAATTTTCTCAAACGGAACTTGACGCCCTGGATAGGCGGGTCCGCACACTGCTTACTGCATATCGAATGCATCATCCACGGTCGTCGGTAATGAGACTGTATATCCCGCGAAAGTGTGGAGGTCGAGGCTTTTTAAATGCTAAGACTCTCCACAATCGCGAGATATGCAGTCTCAGGGAATATTTCCTAGCTGTCGACGTGGGTATGCATCGAGATGTAGTGGCGGTGGACAAGGGACTCACCCCGCTCTCCTTGGCAAATGAGAACTGGCGCAAAACTGCGGTGCTTGACACTAACGATCGCAGGGCGGTATGGCAGAGTATGGAGCTTCACGGACGCTTTTTCCGGGCCCTTCATGGGTCGGACGTAGACCAACTAGCGTCCGTAGCCTGGCTGAGTTTTGGTGATCTGTTTGGAGAAACCGAAGGTTTTGTCTGTGCAATTATGGACGAAGTTATTATGACAAAGAACTACCGGAGAATTATTGTGAAGGACAGCACGGTCGACATATGTCGGGCATGTCACCGTCCGGAGAATCAATTCGCCGTATTATCTCTAGTTGTTCTCGTCTAGCTAACGGAGAATACTTGCATAGGCACAACCTTGTAGCCAGGATTATCTATCAGCAACTTGCTCTGAAATACTCTCTTGTGGAGTCGGAGGTGCCGTACTATAGGTATGCGCCCGACCCAGTTCTCGATAATGACAATATCACATTGTACTGGGATCGGTCCATCATCACTGACAGGACTATTGTTGCCAATAAGCCTGATATAGTGGTGGTGGACCGGATAGTGAGACGTGCAATAATTGTAGACATAACCGTCCCGCATGACGAGAACCTCGTGAAAGCTGAGAAAGAGAAAGAAAAAATCAAGTATATTGACTTGGCTCGCGAGGTTGTCGACATGTGGGACGGTTATGTCTCGTGGTGGACTCCGCAATCATTGTACCGATAGTTGTGACAGCCAACGGCTTAATAGGCACGGGCCTCAACCAACACCTCAGGAGGCTCTCGTTAGGCAGCTGGGTCAAGGGCTTGATTCAGAAAGCGGTACTTCTGGACACGGCTCGTATTGTTAGGAGGTTCCTCTCTCTGAAGCCCTGACCGCCGGTAGCTTAGACCCTGTTCCCGATACCGGTGGGCTACTATTTTTATATTTTTAAATGTTTTTTTTTATGATTTCATTGAAATATTTAAATATAAAATATGTAAAAAAAAATAAACGAGAATAATACTCCAAAAACTTTTGCTCAGCTTGCGAACAATAGACAACGAGGTGGTTTCACATTTCGTTAAAAATGGAACAACCTAGCCGAAAGATGTCCACTGCTGGACATGGGCCTCCCTCAAGTATCACCACATGAATCGGTCCTGTGCGCCTTACATCCCGCGGATCCTCGCGACCTTCACCAAGTGGTCGGTTAGGTTAAGTCATAGGTCTCCGGCAAGGATGATGATGATGAAACTAGCTTTACACATTTTCGGGAGTCGCAGGGCGATTCCCAGCAGCCGTAGGCGCTGGCCTGTCGGGCGATCAGTACCAGGCCCGGGTCGACGGCGCGTTGTGTACCTCGCGCGTCTCAAAGAGGTGTCGGCATAGTAGACGGGGTCCTCTAGGGCCAGTGCCTGTCAGGGTTGCGGAATTTGTTCGAAAGTCACCGCGGCCCTGGAAAGCACACGGATGGAGAGAGTCTGTCACTCACTTCCACTCTGCCCAGAGCGGAAGGAGTCATTTGATGATTGCCCATGCTTAAAAAATACCGGTCAAGTGCGAGTCGGACTCTCACACGAAGGGTTCCGTAACATACAGCGAAAAAATAACACGTTTCTTGTATGGGAGTCCCTTTTCATTTTTATTATTTATTATTTTTTGTTACAGAGGCAATAGAAATATACATAGTCTTTGAAAATTCTAACTGTGTTCTTATTTTGGTTCTTGAGATACAGCCTGCTGACAGACAGACGGACGAACGGACGGACAGACGGAGAGCTTAGTAAAAGGGTTCCGTTGGTTACCTTTCGGGTACGGAACCCTAGAAAAATGCTATATACATTTAAACAATTTTTTAGAATCCACCTTTGCAACATCATCATCACTTTCCTGCCCGTATCCCATATTACTTGAGGTCGAAGCAACACGTTTTCTTCTTCCATTCTCCCTTGTCAACCTTATCCTGATTACTTTTAACTCTTTAAACCAACTTCCTTATTCAAACCAGCTCTGCAAAGGTGAGTCCACACCGTAACAGTCGCACGATAATTAGGGAAATGGTCTAACGTACATTATATCTAAATGTTGTGCCGCTCATCCGCGCCATTCATGAATAACTTAATTGGTTCAGTGCAACTGTTAGCGTTAAGCAGTCTGCGCACTAAAACCAGAGCGATGTAGTTTTTTGTTTTGTTTTGAAGAATAAATGTCGTGTATGTTGTGGGAAGTTGTGTTAAGCTTGGGGTAGAAGTTGCTCTTGAACGTGTTTGGTAAGCACTGATGTATGCAAAAGGAGCTTGAGGCTAAAGACGAACAGTCGCACGGGCCGATCTTTAATTTTAAGCAATGCTTGCTGAGTGACCAACTAAGCATACCGAGACTCTTCCGTCATTAGCAGATCTTTGGCAGTCGTTACGGATTATATCAGAAGCCAAAAAAACTGACTCCAGTCTTGCCAAGAAGTACCGTGTTACCCAGTTATAGGTAGGCAGACGCTTCATACACTCGTAAAATACTAATATTCAGCTGAATCCGGTTTGACTAAAAGCTGATCATTGTGAAAAGGCTAGGCAGAAGTTGATGTAAGCAGGTTTTAACTGTTACTCAGGTTTAAACTGTAGCTATATCGTACATAGGTAAACGCAAACCGCAGCTTTGGCCGTGTTAGTTACAATAACCACATACCGTTAATCGCAGTTTAACCGCAATAACGTTTAGTCTGAGTGACTGAGTTCCTGTCTATCGGTGTTTGACGATCTTACAGTACTTACTAGCTTTTCCTTCGTACGCGCATATTCCGTTTTTTCCCGTGCCCGTAGGAATTTCAGAAAATCCTCACTACGGCGTGTAGCCAACTTTCATGCCTTTCAGCTTTCTACAACCAGTAGTTTCGGCTGTGTGTGGTCTGTCAGTCACTCACTAACAGAAGAATTTTATATGTATGAAAATTACAAGATGCAAATCACCAGAACTTCTAACAGGTTCACTTTCCATTCAACAGCGAATAGATTTAGTGTAGGACTGGATTCAAGCAGTGCGATAGGTGCATTCAGATTACCCGTAATAGATGATACACGTAACCGTACGATAATGCGAGACTATAAACAATGTTTGTCGTTTACCTCCATCAAAAATAAAACCTCTAGATTAAGAACAATTCCTCTTTCAAATAAAATAAATCCCCGTATTCTCTTAAATCTGCAACGGGCCTAACCGTATTGTACCGCGGTACTCGTAGGTACACTTTGCTACCTTTGTACTCGCTATGACGCTGAACTTAATGAATAACCGAGCCCCGACTGGAATACAGCTTGAAATTACTGCATTAATTCCTTCAGCGATATTTATTATAGCGTAATAATTAGTGGAGGAGACAGGGGCTCGAGGATAGAAGGGGAGAGCGGGGGGAAGCGACTCTAGACCTATCTTTTTAATAAAATGTGTAAAGACGTTAAATTATACGATTAATTAGGATGATTAATGCTCTTTAAGAAGGGAAGATGAGAAAAACAGTGTAAGAAAAGGTGGAACAGATATTCTTGTTTTAATTAAGTTATTATTCTCACGGAATTATGTCGGCTCTTGATTTTCTCGAGAGCTGGAGAGCTTTCTTGCTTTATTTAGAAATGTTGAGTTTTAACGTAGAGAAGCTGAAAACGGCGACAAAGCTACGATGATTGAAAATGTCTTAGAAAGACAACTTGGACATAATATGTAAGTAAGTCAGCACTGTCCTTTATACGAAGATTTTGAAAGTTTTAATTGCAATTAAGAAAGTAAAACTCTTTCATCTTCATTCCTCTATTGTCAACTCGATATCATTTCCCGGTAACCGCTACAATAGGAACCAGTGGATGGAATTACTCATTCAAATACATCTTATTCAAATTTGAATAAACGTAAATTCGTATTATAAATATTTAAAGCATAATTCTCGCCAGAATTAATGCTCTGAATTACAAAATTGGCTTAATAATGGTCGGTATACCCCCGGATAATACAGCACGGGGTTGAACCACAAACTAAATAGTTACAGAAAGTCAACTCCATTCAACGACCGAAAACGCACGCACACATAGATATGCTTCACGTACAACAACAAGTGCAAGTGCACTCGTGACTGTCATGTGTTTGAAATCGCCGCCGCGCCGTACATTTTCGTCTATGTGTACGTGTTCCTGATTTTGCTAGTTGTATCGAGCTGGTCTTCTGTGTCTGAACATTTTGTGGTAGAAGCCCCCTTCTTTCGGGATCTTGACGAGATAATTACATTATATTTCACTCACTTCAAGGCTGAATGCCGCCGGATCTGTACTAGAACGGCCCATTAACATTTTAAAATAATATTATAAGTTCACTAGCGGATAGGGTAACAAAAGCTATGGGTTCATTGTTCCGTTTTAAGGACGGATTTATTGAAAATTATGTCCAACATTTTTGCGTCCAATTTGGGATGGAATTTGATCGAAACGCCGTACCGGGTATTGGTTGCGTTATTAATAATAATTAAATTGGTGTTTATCATTTTATTTAAATTGCGCTTTTGATCGCTTGCCGGGTTATGAGCTGCAATGGACAGTGGTTTTTCTTGTTTTAGCAAGTAGGTTCTAAATCGTTCACAGCTTTAGCGACAGAATCTTTAAAGCTCGGAGTGCTAATTCTACTATTTTTAAGTAACGTTCGTATTCGCATCTCAGTCAAAATCTATCAAAAATGGAAATAGAGGATTTTTTTACTTTAAAAATTGTACAATAATTTATTGGCACTGGGAATATTTGAAGCTTGTAAAATGAAGAGAAAGTTTAATCAAGCACAAGTAGTAATAAGGCCATAACTGTGAATCAATGTACCGGATGGTCATGCTCTCCGGCAATGATGCACTGATCGAGTTTCCGAATCCTTACATAATAGCACAGAGTTGCCAGCCTGTCGGTTTTGTATCGATTATATTTCATGGAGTATGCGTCGGAATTGCAAAGCTTTAATTCCACCTAGTCCGCTCCTACAGCAAACTACAGGACGTAAACCGATGCACCACTGCAACATGATGTACCTCCCATACATACGCACAAAACGTTTCGAGATTATTTTCATAGTTCACTAAGCTAAGGAGTGGAGTTCCCTGCTAGATTCTGTGTTTCTTGATACTACCACTTCAATGCTTTTCATCAGGTGGGGTTGTGGTCAAACGAACCTAATGAAATAAACCGTACCTTATAAGTGCCGAGATGTTCGACGACGCACGGCAGGCTGGCATCCCTGCCCAGCGCCACCGTCACGTTGGGGATCGGCTCCGCGAAGCGAGGTTCCTCCGTCAGCACTGCGAACAATGACATGACGAATACATTAATTGTCACTTCTGGTTTGACTACAGGCCATGGCACACTATACCGGCACCGGAACGGCACCGATCCAACCCAGCAGTTTACTTGTCATTCAAATTATAGCATCAAATTGTGGGTAGATAATATATTTCATAATGTCAATGTGAAAATGCCAATGTCGGGCAGTCAGCGCGCTATATTTTGTGCCATACTTTGAGTTTTCCCGTGAAAGAGTAACAAACATTCAACCACGCATCTATCTTAACAAACTTTGCCATTTATGATTATATTAGCACACATAACACACAACACAACACATGCGATAGAACATGCGCATACGCATGCGATGCGATAATGTATGTGTTATATGGAGTTGCATGTGTTAGCTAACACATGTATGTATTTTGCCTGAAATAAAGGTTTTTTTCTTATTATGTACGAATAAGATAAAATGGAAAACGTTACGCGTTACAAAATTGTGATAAGCTTCACGCTACCAGGATAGGGTGCCAGTTTCTTACTGCCATTCAGTAACAAAGTCTTGATCAGTACATTAATTTACAGCAAAGCATTTAATACAGGCATTATGTATTTACTGCGAATTCTCATAAACTATTCATTCACTAGTTCTAAACTGTTTGTTGCGGCTAATATTATTACAAAGCTATTTAAATAATGTCACGTCATGAGCAAATCTAATTTATCGATGCATCAGTTGCTGTTTACATCCCTGCACGCTACATTTAATTTATATCTATTCAATAAACTATTGACAACGAACGTACTCGCAAATTTATGCGAAATTTAATACGTTTAATATTTGTATTGATGTAAATATATACTGTTTTGTAATGGTCTCATGAACTGAACGTGCTACGGAATGAACGACAGACTTGAAAAGGTTCATTGTACTCATTACATTATGAAAAATTTGAATATGAGACCAACCCCGAAATCGTGAAAAAATAATCAGCTGTTCAGTATATTTTGACGAGCTATGCGCACATTTCGTAGGCGCCAGATACACTTGCAAAAAAGAACATTGACCTTTCCCTAATAACCCTCCGTAGATACTCGAACAATAAATTATGAACCGTTTTTAATAACTAGAGAATGTAAAGGATCACGATAGAAGTCGATTCAGGACAGGTTTATGTCTTTAATTCTGTTTTTGATATTTAGAAGTCATGCATATGGGTCAATGACCTTTCATCATCATCATCATATCAGCCGAAAGACGTCCACTGCTGGACATAGGCCTCCCCCAAGCGTCGCCACAACGACCGGTCTTCACAACCCCTGGACTCTTATTGCATATTTATCTGGCGTCGTATATGGGGCAGTCAATTAGTTTTTCGATTTCAGTGTTGTTAACGTTGTAGATGGGTTGGTACACTCATTTGCAATATATTTACGTCTAACACAAATTGTTACAAAGAGCTCTCACTACCTTGCAAGCATAACGCGCAGTATAAAGTAGCTCATTACCCTCCATGAAATTTGTATTCCGCGCTCGTCTCGGTACACTTCCCCGTTAATAACAAGAGTTTTAATTACGGCAAACATCCTCAAAATATCAGCCATTTGCAACATCATAAATCCAACAAATTATCTTTTAAAGCAGTTTGTTAAACCAAAGATATCAACCCTCACATAAATCAAAGAGAACGACACATTTTACAACCGAACAAGTAATATTTCAGATTAAAATTACGAAAGCACTTGAAGGACAAGTTGTAATATTTTAGAGCTGTTTAAAAAGTTTCATAGTTACGACTTACGAGCTATGAATATCCACTAACCTTCACACTGACGACCTCTTGTGACGTAAAATTGTAACTTTGATAAAATTATGAAGAATTTGAGTGGAGTAGAATGTAAAAGAGCTTATATTGATATTTTTAATCAAGCTCAAAGTTAGGAACGCGGGAGTCGTCGGCTCGTTATGACAAGCAAAATATTGTTTATTACGGAAGTTTGGCAAATTCCCCCACTTCAGATCGCGGCGGTGATAACGATGAGCCTGTAAAGGGTGCGCGGAACTTCGGCGGCGGCCACATCAACGAGGTCAAATTAACGGAGACGATTTTAAAGGCCTTTTCATTTTCATCATTTAAAATTATTCCACGCTGATCTAAAATTTCAGGGAAATATTGGGAGAGTTGTTTCTTTATAAATATTTTAAAGAGTAGGTTGACGATATCCTGTGTCAAGTCAAAGAGATCTCAACAGTTGTTAGTGGTCGCATTTTTCTTTTTTGTTGAGTTGATAAAACTTGAATGTTTAGATAGAAAATAAAAACGTGTAGGTACTATTGAGAATTTGTACCTCAAATAAAAATTAGCTACTTTCTTTTATTTAAATTACTATTAGGTAAAAAATAAGGTAATATTGTATCTATTGTGTAAACAAACACGGTTTCAGACCAGGAAAATGTTAATGAAGGTAAATGTCACAATAAATATTTACGAAACACCCGATTGTTATCTATCGCCGATTGAAACATTAACCATGCATGGAAGGCCTAAATCTCGTCTAACGTTTATAACCGGATAATAAGGGATAACTGCCTGTTCGATAAGGATTAACGTTAACTTTATTACAGCACTGAATACCTGAACGACCTCTCTAAACCTCGCTCCAATATTTACTTTACACTTCCCTTTCGTTGTACGGTAGACAAAATACAGAAACGAGAAATTACTACACATCTTGTAAAACGGGAAGTAAAACTTGGATTCATAACTGGAGTCAAGACGGGCGCCGCTGTGTGTACACAGCCTAACGACTCATACTTCGTCGAGTATGGTAATTAAAAGTACGTTACACAAACTCAGATGTACACCATTCCAAAGCAAAAAAGCGCCTGTAGCGACAGAGCCTTAATAAATGAAGCTAACATTTTGCTTTTAGCAAACGTAGATAATTTTTTATCAATAGATATTTTTTGTGTATCAGTTGTACGATATTATTTTGCGTTCGTCGCAATGATTACTTTCTTAGAATTGTGATTCTTACTTGCGTATTAATTTCGGAAAGATTTTTCGATGAAAATGATTTCACTGCCAACGATTAGATGTCTTACTTGAGCAAACTTTTTAATTTCTACATTTATTTTTAGACAGTGTCATGGCATCATTATCGTTTATTTTTAGATTTTAATCCATGTTTCAGTTTTCAAAGAAATCTACGTCGTTTATTTTATAACTCCGTATCTTTTTCAACTTACATAGTTCGCACATTTTATGCAACAAAAATGTTAAAAGTTCCTATGACTTGTGAGTATTATGAATTAAGCGCCATTACCGTAACATGTAGGATCATCACAAAGGATATTAAACACAGTTTTGCTCTCTCCGACTCGTAATCCGTTAATTAAATTATTTGTTTATGAGCCACAAATTCTTTGAAGGACCTTTTATGATTACGGCTTTTCAGTTCTCATTTAATGCCTAGTAATAGATTTCTTTTTATTTTTACCTTTTGCTAAGTGAATAAATTTATTCATTACTAGCTGCTACCCGCGGTGTTACTCGGAACATTTTCCTGGGTTTGATGGAAGTAACAAACAAACTCAATTCGTATTTATAATATTGGCTAGAATCTTTTCCTTAACATTATCTTCATCTGTAAACCAAGGTAAGGCGCATACATATAGTTTTGTAAAAAATAAAAAGTATCAAGTACACTGATGACTGATGTCGCGGAATTTACTCGAAAGAACCGTGGAACGCAAAGGGCATTTGGAGGAACACGAATGGATTTAGGCAGTAAGAGTCTGGCACTCCCTGCCATTTCGCCAAGAGTGGAAGGAGTCACTTGATGATTTCCCATTTTTAAAAAAAGACTGATGACTGATGTTGCGAAGTTTGATCAAAAGAGTCACCGCGACGCTGGAGCGCAATAGTTATTTGGAGGTACACGGATTGGTTCAGTCAGTAAGAGTCTGTCTGATGAACATTGTATAATTCTAAAAAGGATCCATATGTTATAAACATCCACATTATTTCTATCCAGACCACTCCAAACTTCTCCATCAAACATTAATGCTAAATTAACTTGCCGCAATGATTCCGAGTATATCGCTACCTCAAATTCACCGCTGCCCGCGTCCCTGATAGCTCTCTCTCTGAATAATTTGCAAGTCGAAATGGCAATAAATTTTATATTTTAGTCGGAGTTGCTTTCAAAGAAAAAGTAATATTGTTTCTCGACTGCGACATTTTTCAACTTGTTTACCTACTGAGAAAAACATCTGCGTGTCTCGGCATTTGTAAAACACCGCTAAATTGAGTGTACGCTTGACGCCTTGGATAAACTTATTTCGTGAAAGCCTTTAGACTTTGATGTGTTATATCTTCAGCAAATTAGGTAGTTTACTCACTTCAGTGTACCAGGGTTTGGTTTTATATGATCGATCATGTTTGCTGTTTCGAGACACTGGTTTATCGGCGTTTACGATACTTTTGATTTTAGGTTCACTTCTTTTCATGGACGATGTAACTTTCGATAAACATTGTGTTTGTACAACAATCTTTACGGTGACATTTAAGTCGTCTTACAAAGGTGGTCCACTTAATGTACACGATATAAACTACCTCTAGGCGCGATTACTTTTTTTAAATAATACATTAAGGAACAATTAAAATAGTAATGCATAAGAATTATCAATCACACTGTTAATAATGTTTACGTATAAAAACAATGTTTTCGCGCCGTTCTTGAAACAAAAGTCTCGGACCGAGCTCGCTCCTGGATGTTTCAAACTACGTCATGCGTCATGATAATATTGTTAATATTTTAATCTACACTAATATTATAAAGACGAAAGATTTGTTTGTTTGTTTATTTGTTTGTTTGAATTTAATAGGCTCCGAAACTACTCGACCGATTTGAAAAATTCTTTCACCATTAGAATCCTACATTATTCTTGGGACGACTTATAGGAGATGAAGTTCGTGGAGTACCTACTAAAGCCGCGCGAACGAAGTTGCGGGCAAAGTGCTAGTTTTTAAAATAATTTAAATGTTTAGTCATTGGATAGATGAAGTGGTTTGTTGTTTTAAGACGACTAAATGGCACCGTATCACCAATACCTGAAAGTATTCTACCGTAACATTCTCTTAACTGTTTAGTATCCTTCTCTAATCGTGAGTTTCCTACAGATGACATCCCTACTAAATTCCTGTCTACCACCGAACCCAAAACTACAATTACGTCGTGGAAACACACAAATTGATCGACACCACGACTAATTTAATAACCAATTACTCTGTCTATACCTCCGTTACTACAGGCGGAGATATGAGCCGCGAGATTTAATTACTCGAGTTGAGAGCCCCTCAAAATATTGTCTTCATTAAGGGCCCGCTCCCTTTGTGTCGCGTTTTATTCGAAAAGTTCGCGTGTAATTTCGGAAAACTTAGTTAGGTGGCCTGTTAACGTTCGCGTTCCTGATTCTCATCACATTTAAATGTGTTTATGTTTTTGTGTAGCCTTTGTTTGTCATTACTGAGAGTCTAATCTTTGTAAAAGCACTATGACTAATCCGATTTAGTCATGGAAAATAGCGTAATCAACGTTTCACCAAGTACGTGGATTATGTGCACTAATAACTCTCACTGTGTAACACTTCAAATATTATCACAATATTCCTCTAATCAGTATTATCCTTTCTTGATCCATTTTGTATTTTTCACTTTTTGGTGGGAACCGCAATAAAAATGTTAAATTACATACGTCAAGTTGACATCTGTCAGATTCGTTCTAAATTCAACATGAACATAAATAACATCGTTTCAATACCGACTCTAAAGGCGTGGATATTATGGTTTCTTTTGTTTTTGATTAAGGATTCGAAAATCAGACATCGTTAATAAGCAATGATCATATTGCAAAACTATTACTTTAGGAAAACATTAATCAAAGTTCTAATGTCAATTCAAGATTAGAAAAAAAATGGAGTTTGGGAGCTCTAAAATGACTTAGATAAATGAAACGACGCAGACTCGGTTAAATTTTATTAAGTCGTGCAAGATGAACGTGAAGAATGTTTTCAGTTAAAACAAATATATTTTTATATGATACCATTATTTTACGACTTGACCTGAAATCAGTGAACCGAATTTTCAAAGAATTGACGCATTTTGCGAAACAAAATTCACATTCGTTAACTGAAATGGAATAAAAACACGTTTGAATGAGATCTGAAAAGATCACCAAGAATTCAGAAGAATTTATTGAAAAGGAAGTTACATAGATTTTTAAAATAATACTGAAATATGTAATGTTGTTTGGTTTTTTGTATTCAATGATGAAGACACTGATGTTACTTACAAGTCGAGCGTTATTGAGTTTGTTTTTCCACAAGCAGAATGAAATGAAAAAAATGCGATGTTGTTTTATATCATTTTTAAAGGGTGTAACTTGGATGAGGGGGGCACAGGAGCGCGGAGATTGCACAGGAAAAGAAGTCCCACGGCCCAGTAGAGGGCAAAGTCGTGCTGTGGATGATGACATTACCTTGACATATAATAGTGATGATCTGTATGACGCTGATGGCGAAGCTCCTGCAGGGTCCTCGGCGGGTCATGGTGCGTCACGTTCTCATCGCGTCACCAATCAACCTCTCGTGCTGCGTCCACTACTGTGGCTTCTCGTCACCATCTGTGGACATGGAGACAGGTGAAGTTAGTTTATCATCTAGGTAACTCATTATTTGAAAAACGTTATAAGTACAATCAAGTAACTGGAAATCCAGTAGGTATTATTACTATGGTAAGCGTCGGATAAATGTGCAATAACGTTCATTGACCCATATACATTTGATTACTTTCTTAATATCAAAAACAGAAATAAAGATATAAAGCTGTCCTGAAGCGACTTCTATCGTGATCCTTTACGTTCTCTAGTAATGAATAACGTATCATAATTTATTGTTCGGGTATCTACGAAGGGATATTAGGGGCAGGTCAATGTACTTTATTGCAAGTTTATCTGGCGCCTACCATAATTATTATGATAATTTGCAGTAAGTATCTACCAAAATTAGTTTTACATAAAAAAAGTATCTGGTCATTAATATAAAAACGATGAACTCAAGTTCCTTTCCAAAATACATATTTGATGATAAGCCGTTGATATGTCAAAAAGGATTATCAACTATTTTCGAGGCATAAGGATTTCGCCGTACAAAAACAGTCGAAATCTGCTTCGCCACAAAAGGCCGATAATAATTCATGAAGGGGGTCTTATATTATGATATTCACCCTGTTAGGATAGAAGGTAAATACTGCCGTCCCCTAGACATAATACCGTTGTCCCCCTCTTACGATACCCATGGGAAATGATGGGGCGGTGTAAACCGACACCGAGAACATTTTGGAACAAGTTCACCTCGTTTGGTTGGAAATGCATATCGTGCAGCTTTATCTAACTCAAATAACATGGTAACACATTTCAACAAAATTGACCAGAGTAATAATATCAATTCATTCGAGCCCTTTATTTTAATGTCATTAATGTTGCCATCCTATTCCCCTATGTCAAAACAAAACGATGTTATCATTACACCCAATAAGTTTTGTATTGTCATTGCTGATACAAATTGATAAACGAGTGGGGTTGCCCGGTAATTAATCACATACACACGGCATTTTAATGTTTATCACGTATCGTGAATAAATTGTCAATGAAATGATAACGACTGAGAATTATTATCGTATTTCATTGGTTTGTGGGATGTGGTGATATATTAGCTTGATGATTAATACATAAACAGACTATGTTCGAACTAATATTATTTATTTATTTAAACTTTATGTACAATAGTGGAACATGGGCGGACTGAATGCAACAAGGCATTCTTTACCAGTCAAGCTTATCAGCTGTACCAGCAGATTCTGAAGGAGTTTGTGTTGCATTGGTATAATTGCTGCAAAGATTTCCAAATGCGAGAAAAAACTGATAAATATTTCGGAGTTTGAGAGGAATTTATCTCTAAAATATTGGATGCGTCCGCCATATTGCACGTGAATGCGCTATGTGTTTTACAAACTGTTTCAACCTTGACATTTGACAGCACAGTGACAATCTAGACTTCAACTGACTTAAAACAATATTAATCGACAAACAGACAATGGTTCCTTGAACCTCAATATTTGGCGTTACCGCTCCAGCAGTTGGTATATTTGTTTCACTAGCCAATAATAACTGTGTGCTTCTTTTTGTGTGTACTTAAATAAATTGCTGTGACTGCATAGAAATATATCATAAAACCTGCATCATGTATAGTTGGCGTGGTAAGAGTGTTCATAAATAACATTATTTTTATCAATTTCAGTGAAATTTCTATAACAGTAGGTAATGAAAAATGTTGTACTTATTAAAAACACAATGACCAAACATTCAACGAGAAATCATGAATTTTATCCGATCCGACAATTTTTATTAAATAAGTAATGCAAAACTATGAACTAAGCCAGCATTGAGATCTAAATCTGTTCAGCGAGCGAGTTCAATCGATATGATAGTCCGGAGACCAGTTCAGCTGTATTCAAAACCACAATATTGTTATAGGCTAGAAATTTCTCTTAGTCTGAATTTATGTAGATTTCTTGGAAACTGTATGTATGTACAATTAAGAAAACTTGAATAAAGCTTCTATTTTTGCCTTGAATAAAATCTGGATGTGCTAATTAAATATTGAGTACCTACTTACATTTTGAGAGCAATTAAAAGTGATTATAAACAGTAGTTTTCTCAGTCAAATCATCTAGTTTTACTTGAAATTAAATAACAAAGATTCTACCCAGTCAATCGTCTGTGTTCCTTCTAACACAAATCTCTTCCATCCTTTTTCTCGGCCTTAGCACACGACTTATTTCACCATTAAGAAACATAAATCAACAAAACAAAAGACTGAGAAGCGACAAAATATTCTGTTAATCCTTCGGTCGATTTGCATTAGGCACAAATGAAGTAAGAATCGAGGAGGAGACTCGTTAAGTAGCCTCGAACGATTCCACTGGGGTCGACACAGCCCGAGATAAAGGTTTCGAGGAAACGAGTTAAGTTATTGTCGAGGAGCGGGAAATATTGCAGGAAATAGGAATTGATTTGGGGAAAGATTTGTAAGTGATGTCCAATTGAGTAGTGGACACAATTTAAATAACTTCGTGCAAGCAAGCTGTGTGTTCTTCTTCAGACAGTCTTCAAGCTTCAGACAGTCTTAATATTTATTCTGAAATTTTAAGACTATCCGAAGTATTCTTTGCTGGTAAAAAAAAATGCAACGAAACACTCGTTACTGTATAAAATTACTAAAATATGAGGCTTATTGATGCAGTAACAAACTACACCAATGAAGCATTAAAAGTTAAAAAAAATACAATAAAACGTTTGGAATAATCTTCTCCATTTGTAACAAATACCACTCACCAAGCTCCCAAAACAATGAACATTGATACAAACGTATACGCAAACACAATTTCTCCACATAGATCCAGAAATACACCGAACATTCCAACTCACTCCAATTTTAACGTAGCTGCGGCTTAACTAAAACAGAAATAGTCCTTCTAGTGAGTGGTCCTAACATTCAGCTCCATTATACACTGTCATTGCTTCGACCACAGTCGACGGCTTCAGTGGAAGTCAGGCCCGCTCGTGCTCAGAAACTTGATTTATCCCGCGATCAAATTCAATTGTGTCAAACGAGAAATTGACTAAAAATTCTACTGTCGCACCGACGCTCTGTGGCAGCGTTACATTTTTGAGACTATTTCATATTTTTTATTTTAAGTTTAGGAGAGTAAAATTCCCTGTTAGAGTCTGTGTTGCCTGATAGATACAACCTGGTAGTCTTTAAGTCAAGAGTAAATAGGTTACTTCTAGGCAAGCGTGCTCCATCTTCGACCGTATCATCGCTTACCATCAGGTGAGATAGTGGCCATACGTGTGCCTATCAATAGTAAAAAAACAAAAAGATCGTCTTCTAATTTGTGTAGTGCGTAGGAAGTGAAACGTAAAGTGCATAATGATACTTTTACTGTTACACTTCCAAACCATATTGGCATGGAAATTGTTGATAGAATCCTTAAAGCGTCTACATTTGCCACCATTAAAGACATCAATATAATAATTTACTTAGTTTTATCAAATCAAGCAAAATTTTAATCTCGATTGTGATTTTAATTCAATTTGATTATGATATCCGTATGAATTTAGTTCGATTATGTTTTCGTTTATTTATTTTTGTGTTTTTAATTATGACTCTGTTGAATTCATCTTGATTAAATTTCTGTTGGATTTTAATTTTATGTTTAATTTTAATTTTGGTATGTTTAATTTTAATTTTGTTATGTTTAATTTTAATTATTTTGAATTGATTTAATTTGATAATGATTTTAATTTCGATTGTAATTTTATTTCTGACAATGATTTTTAATGTTTTATTTCAATTTTTAGTTCTGAATTTGGCTTGAGGAGCCTGATTGCAATTTGTGTATTTAATTACCCTCTAATTGTAAGTAGCATTTATATAATTTCAACTTAACCAGTATTAATGCATGATGTGCTTACCTGTAAGAGATTGATACACTAGACCCGAATGTGATTGTTTTTAACCCATAATTTACATATGATATTTTAATTCTAATATTATAAATCTCACGATCACAAAAAATAATGTTTATGATGTTTTGCTTTGGAAAAAACATGTTTTGAAACTAGTTGACCTGCGTAACTTCGTCTGCTCCGTTCCTATAGAACTTGGCGTGATGATATATGAACCTATAGCCTTCCTCGATAAATGGGCTATCTAACATTGAAATCATTTTTCAAATTGGACCAGAAGTTCCTGAGATTAGCGCGTTCAAGCAAACAAACAGACAAAATCTTCTGCTTTATATATTAGTATAGAAGTACTAGACCTTGCATTTTAGCCATTTTAAAACCATATCGTTGGCACCTTGCCAGTCCCTTGTTTATGTTGTCTATTGCTTCCTTCTTACGTTAATATTATACGTGACTGCAAGCACTAAGTCATATTGTCTGTATCAATAATGTGAATTCTATTCCCTGCTTTATTTATTGCACATAATGCTGCATGCACTTTTTTACTATTTTAGTGATATTTCTTTCTTTGATTAATTTCATTCTATCACAATTTTTACTTGACATCAAATTTATTCATATTGCCGTACCTTAATATAATTTCGTTATATAATTATTAAAATAACTTTGAGCAAAAAACTAACCATGTGTCAGTTGTCTCATTAAAAGTCAAAAATGTTACGAAAATGTTCATCCAAAAATAACTAAAATAAATCCGAACAAAAATTTCGGCCGAACCCAAAAGTTAGGCGAGCGAAATGGCGGCAAAACGCCAACAATACATCATTAACTTTGCCGTTATTTGTAGCGAATCCTCGTCGCTTACTGACGGACATCATCATTGCTCCATTACAAGCAAATATTACTGATAAAAAGCTCCCAAAGGCCCGTGTAATGAAAAAATAACAGCGGTTAATGCCGCCCCTGATCGGCTAATACCCTGTATAAATATCCCACTACCGTACCATTATCGCTGATAAAAGTGTTTGGCCCGTCAACATTATCGCAAATTTTCACATCCAATACCTGTTTTGTTCGTCGGAAATCAATCGGTGGCGCTCTTGTAATAGAATTGTGAATTGAAACTCAATCGATTGCAGGGTCGTCGCGAAACCGCTGCGGGCGGACATCGTCTGGTTGTGATTCATCTTTACGTCGCTGTCGAGTCGAAGGTTCAGGGTTGACGCTTCTCACTTTTATTTGGTTTTTTATTAGTGAGATAAGCAAGTTATACGATTTTAAGAATTTATTAGATACATCTGTTTTCCTTAATAAATAGCAGGTTTATGACTAAGTTTCGCACTGAGAACTACATAAAAAGTATTTTATGCAGCAAACATTTTTATAGATGAAGTCAACATAGTAAAATCAGCTACCGAGAGTGAGGGTAAAACGGATGGTTTTTCAGCGAAATTTCACCTACAAGACGTGTTGATTTTCGAGCATAAATATTATATGATTAGAAATAAAATTATATTTCCTATTTTTGATAATATTATTAAAAGTCAACCGAGGCAAGCGCACAGTGAATAAATTGAACCTAACATTGTCCAATGTGTGACTAATCAGACTTGGGCCGCTATAATGTAATTAATAAGGCCTGTCCATGTTAGCGCTATCGGGCATTTAGATTGAAATCATTTAGCCTTAGTTTAGGCTGTGTTACAACCAGAGACACATCTCGATACGTAGCGAAGGATGTGTTGGTTAAGTCGGAGATACATGAGAGTAGGTGATTTTAAAATGAGAATCACGTCTAAACGGCTGGTCATATTTTTTTGGAAAAAATATATGTTACATAAAACTATTTCTTTAATAATTTGAAAATGAAAAAATTGAGTCTTATTCGTTCAATATAGTGTAATTAATTTGTAAAGTTATCTCTAACACGGACATAAAAACGATAATCGGACCAAAACCACTTGGCGCATTTTATTGGAATTTCTATCTCAAAGACACTATCTCAAAGACAATATAATTATCTACATTTTGAAATACGGCAATTTTTTTTTAAGTCTTAGAATAATAAGGTACAAAAAACTACTAAATTTTGGGTCGCGTGGGTGTTACACGAGTGCGCGTTTTGTTCCCCCAAGGCTGGTGTGTTGTCACCTTAAGAACGGCTTGTGCTGAGCGAGGCTAAGTGAATGAAGCGATTCTGCTAGTTCTTAAAAAAATACACATCACTCGCTACAAAGCCTTAACCTTTATGCGAAGTTAGCCTTGTATTAGGAAAAACTTGAACAATAGACGCGAATCCATTGATGGTTCGGTTTTAATTAATTAGTTCAGGATAACAAGAGTTAGTTTCAAAGGTTAACTGGTTTACAGCGATTATTCCGAGAAAAACGATTTCCTTCTCCATTATTCTCTATTGTTAGTCTTGTTGTCGGTTCTAGAACCGTAATTTAAATTTAGAAAAAAAAGTTATGGGTAAAGAAAATAACCCTTGAAATGGTTCCTGGAATTTCTTTCCTAATTGTGCTACGGCTCGTGTAATAATCTTTTGTTCTTGAACCCGTTACCAGTACTTTTGATTCCATTTTTCTACGTAAGAATAATATAAAAACAGACGTAGTCATATAATAATTTTTATTTTTTGTAAGACTCGTAGGTGTCATGACGAGCACATACCCAGATTTTTGAAGTAAAGCAATTTACGAAGCGAAGTTAATTCAGCAGTTATTCGCCGTATTTTCCTTCACTGTGAAATGAATATGTAATAAAATGTGAATATGAAATTAGAGTCTGAGAGCCTTACTTCAATATAATTTTCTTACGTAATTTTGAAAATAGATGTTTAATTTTCTTAGGTTACTCGTATTTTGTTAGAGGTGCAGCCCTGACATGGCCGCGGGCAGCGGTCCCTTGGCCCGAGTACTCGAACCGTTCATTTTGCTAAAATCCCAGTCGGAATGTTTTGTTTACGACACCCTTGTTTGTCTTGTTCTTCATGAGGTCGACCGTTGTGTCATTATCCTGTAATGTCACTCTAATAATCTTTTGTTTTCTTCATTATTATGGTCCTTTAATGTTTTGTTTGCTGAAGAATCAGCACCAGTTCTAAACTTTTCAGTTCTTGGGACGTTGTAAACGTTTACAGTAAATTTTGCATTTTGATATTTTTGATAGCATCACACTATTTACACGGAGTCCATTGAAATTCTTTTCTATTACTTTAAACAACAGAGGTTTTTATAGCCGATTTCCAATTATTACATCTAGCATAGCAACAGTCACCGACCATGCTTTATTAGACTAACGCTCATAAATTCCGACGATTTCAAACTGTAAGTCATAGTTCCACATTTTGCACGATAACGATTTTTTAAAGGCAAGCAGGCCATCTAACATGGGTTTAATAATTTGTTGGCGCACTACAACGCTATTACCGGGAACAAAGTAGAAATTCACTGGCTAAAAGCTTGGAACCAAAAGCGTCGCTGTTGTTACTGTATTTTGTGATTTAGCCATTTTCCTTACTTTAGTCGGATGATGGAACTCGGTAGTGTGTTTTGAGTTGCTGTCCTCATTATTTTTGAGTAAGATGTTTTTTACCGGTCCCATTGTACAGCAGCATTTTTTTTTAATATCGGCAAACACGGTTGACTGTCTAATGTCTTCTGCTGATTCAATTTAATATCTATGGAACTACAGAAGTGTGTGTACCAATACATTGACCTTTCCCTAATAACTCTTCGTAGGTACCCGTACAATAAATTATGGACCGTTTTTCATTCATGTAAAGGATTACGATAGATGTCGATTTAGGATAGCTTTAAGTCTTCATTTCTGTTTTTGAAATTAAGAATGTCAATAACATTGGTGGGTCAACGACCGCTATAACAAAATATTGCTTTGTCTTAAAAAGCACCTGCTTTATTTAATTAACCCTAGATTCATTCAGTGATACGTTGGACTTCAAACTCTTCCTTAAATCGTACATAACCCACAGTCCAAAACTAGTACCATCTATAACCCCACATCACCTAACGATGTATTATGATAAAACTCTTGAGCGTCTACCACCCTCCTCGGTGTGCGAAGGAGATAGTCGGTTTAACGGCGACGGTCTTCAAGCTGCGATTAATCTCCAGCCTGAACGTGTGAACCTTAGCCTGCGTGCCCCGAAATGGGATTTAGATTGTTACTCTTAGCTTTATTAGCTTTAAACTTTCGTCAGTTTCAGCTGGTGTTCGCTGTTCGCCTGCTCCTCGGTTTTGGCTTGTGATAATCGTGGTGGTTGTTGTGACTAATTTCTGTAGCTATTACAGAGACCATGAATTATTTAAAATTATTGACTAGCCTTTGCCTGCGGCTTCGCGTTATTATAGATTTTCGTCTAGCCTATAACAGTCTCCAGAGACTCATCCATCATTGTTTAAAAATAAATCAAAATCGGTTCCACGATGTAGGCGTGAAAGAATAACAAACAAACTAACCCACCTTGGCATTTAGTAATTTAGTAGGATTGTGATCTTACTAGTATTATAAATGTGAAATGGATATTACTTTCACGCAAAAACTACATAATGAATTTGGATGTGACATACATAACCAGAGTTTATTACCTGGATTAACGTATAAAATACTTTTTTCCTGACCTGAAGTCCACGCAGAGAAAATCACAAGAAGAAGCTAATTTAAAAAAAAAAATCACAAGCTTATTTTTAGCTTAAACTTTTATTTAGATTGCCAGTGAAAAGTAATAAACTGAATGTAAAAATCGAATTAGACCAGGATTTATTTTTCAAGAAATTATTAAGTGGAACGGAAATGATAAAATATGAAAGGGAAGAATGTATTTTACGGAAGGAATAGAAAAACATCGCAATGTTGCCATACACATGGTTAACAAGAAGCTGGTTAAGATGATACCATGAACCAAACAGGTATAAGCTAAAAGGTTGAGGTAAGTAAACGTAGTTAAGTTCTTGCAATGATACGATCTTGGAGGAGTTCTAGGGAATTGACTGCAAAGAGTAAAGTGGAGTAGCTTTCATCCTTGAATGTATAATAAATTATTAATTTTCTTAAGTAAGGTTTTCAGGTACTGCAATCTTAGTGTATCTTTTACTTTACGTTTACAGGAAATCTAGAAATGAAATACCTATCACGTTTGACCAAAAAAAAACACATTTTGAGCCCTTGGAAAAACTTTTACAGGAGATGCCATCGAATACTGTATGAATCAGAATTTAATTAAACATCAAAGCAACCACATTACCCGATCATTTTTCATCATCCCAAATTCTTTCATGGGCATCTATTGAAAAATTCTAAATCGGAAACTCCACGATGCGCCGATCATTTTTTGCTCCGAGATACCAATATTTCCAAGGGTTACAGTATAATGCGATTAAATTGAAAATGTTAAACCTTTGGCCCGGTAATAAGGAGCGTGACTATCAACATTTTTCCACCGTCTTATATTGAACGGTATTAAGAGGCCCGCAAATGAGTTTGAGAGTTTTATTATGAATGATGTCACGATTGGAGCGAAATAAAAGTATAATAGGGGATTGAAATGTTTGCCTCCATAAATTGGATTTCTGGTCATGCTGCAGTTTTACTTTTTATAACAGTTCTAGTTACTTCGAATTAAGATTGAAAACCGAATAACTGCAACATACAATGTACTGTTTGATAGAGTTCTTTGTTTTCTGATTTAATCTAATCAGAATTAAGGCTACACTATAAAATGTACAATCTAATTTTAGGCTACACTATAAAATGTACAAATATGCGTACTTTAACATGTATTCTGGTGTATGCTTTGTTGGTTGTCCTTAAATAAATAAATAAATCTATGCTTAAATTATGATTTTTTGTGCTGTATTTTGGATTAGCAGTCTTAATAGTCATGTGGGGATTAAAATCTATGTCATTAACGCCATCTTTTCATCTTATTATTATGAGATCATCTTATTTATGAGTTGATTGTTATACTTTTACTTACTGTAAATCTTATTTTTTCCTCGTATTTCCAAGAATCTATATCATTAGAATTGTACCAGCGAAATTCCTGTTCAACTTTTCTAGAATATTTCTCTAATAGGCGACATAGATTCAAAAACGAAACTCTGAGGATCTTCGTAATTCGCGAGGTATTTCGTAGTTATTTTAGTTTGCTGGAAAAATGTAACAAGAAGACTAGTTATTAAAACATATGAAGATCGTGGTACTGAGTAATATTCACCAATTTATTTATAACAGCTATAGCCGATGTTCTATTGTTTTGATACTGTTAATGGCTTGACGCAGCTTTTGTGCGACTCACATTGGTAGTTTATTTTCTTTTGTCTTCATTTTCTTTAGTGGTGTTGCTATCTACGTAAATTATTATAGTTTTCCGAGATTTCAAAATTAAACTGGCAAAAGCACCAACTTCATAATGTTATCAGTAAGTACATCGCAAACCAACCCAGATTTTCCACGACTTAGAAACACATTCGCCAACTTAATCTTCGGAATTGCCAAGACAATTACTTTTCAACTGTATCATTCTTTCATGCCAAGAGACACTGTGACTGATACATATTTTAATAAAACTTTTGTCAGAACAAAAAACATGGGACACACCGGCGCACGTAATCCACATTATTTCCGAGCAGCATTTAAAGTTTCATTCCCAGTGTCAGTGGCAGTACCCACTGCGGCCCGAATAGAGGGAGAGACGGGTAAAATGAAATATAGGCGGGCGCGAGCGCCGTGGAGCGGTTTTATTACCGCTATGTGTAAAGCTTGTAGAAAAAAATTACTCTCAACTCACTTTTTTATTTGGGTAGCACAGGGACGTCTGAAGTTCGGTGGGAGGCGCGAACAGGCAAGATTCAGTGCACAAGTATTCTCGTTATAAACACCTGGCTAGGTACGTGATTGATCGTCGAAAAAAGACTGCGAATGGTGCTTATAGAGGAAAATATTTTGTAAATAAGCTTGACGATACTAAATATGTCATTTTGATTTTTTATAACATGCTTTAATTAGACAAGACAACTGATATTATTAAGTCAAAGTAAAGTTATACTGAGATTGAATATGCACAAAAATTAACACAATTTTTCACAACCCAAAAGTCATCAAATTAACATCACGGAACACCCAAAAATATCGCACCCATTTTTCACACAAGAAATTGCTAACACTGCACCCTTCGAGCACCCATGCACGCTTCAGCTCCACGTCGGTCGTAAGGGCGCGGTGATGATAATTTTTTCTTCGTCTCGCTTTTCCCCTTGAATATTGCTCTCCAAACGTCTTTATTTGCAGCCACGCGTAATTGTCGAAAAGCGAAATAATGGCAGGCTTACAACCACCCCCAGTTCTGTGTTCGGCGTTTAATATAACTTTTTAAAGGTATCTTGGAATTTCTGCTGCTGAAAGGTGAATTGAAATGATCATTGTGTTTTTCTGTCTGTTTGTTGTTTATTTAGGAGAGGGTTCTGTAGTACAAAATGGGTGGCGCGTCATTTTGTAGAATTGGAACACTTGTTTAAAAATGGAACCATATGAAACTGGCAGCTAACACTGAAGTGTTACTGACACGAACTCTATTTTCATTCTATCATCTATGCATCGGGTTTGATTTATACCTACTATGTATTTCTACCAAAAACGATTTATACAACTACATTTTCTTTGTCTAGCGTCAAGATAATTCGATAACTTTATTTATTTGTACAACAAGCAATTCCACCAATAAAACAAACCTATTACATTTATCGCTACAAAGATTGGGTGAACCCACTTTCCTAACACAACATATTTATTTATTAAACTAAACCCAAGTCACTCAAAACCTTTCACTTCTCTGCCATAAATTATACAAAAACATCGTACAATTACATATACTACATACACAGTATATGTAACGTCAGGTAAAATTCAAGGGTGCTGGGAGTTTAATCAAGGCAGCTCGTTGCTAATAAGTCGACCCGAGGCGTTGCTAACAAGGGCTTATGTATGTACCACGTACGGAGATTTGAATTAGTGGACGTGTATGTAGCGGTGAGTAAAAATTAAGAGAGGAAACTTTGGTTTAGTAAATGGCTCGGAGGTGGAGATTTAAAGATTGTGCGTATTGTTATCGTGATTTTATTTTAATTCGATTGTAATAAATTATAATCGAATTAAAATAAAATCATATACCATGCGTAATCAGAGAGACAAATTCAATTTCACGTTTATAATATTTATTTGGATTGAGATTGATAATCAAGTTTAAAAAAGCCGAAGTTATTTTAGAATACGTTCAAAGCTTCTTAAGATAACCTAAAGAATATATTTCGAGAGGCGGTCAAGATATTGCTAACGTAAAAATCAATTGAAAATTTAGTTTTAATTTGTTATTAGTCTCCACTTTTCAAATAAATCTATATATCCCAATCTTATGTATCATAGATTCCCCTTATTTCGGGAGGACTCCACCTATCGCAGAGTTGTGTCGTCCAACCTGTGTAGGAGTATTGGATCAGATTAAAAACAACGAATTTCATAAAAAATCGGGAACAAGTCATTATACTTTCCATTCTTGACCTTTAAACTTGTGTGGGAGATAATTGTTCTTTCAAACTCTGAAAAAAATTCCGCCGTAAAAGAGGAAATGTAAATATTGAAACTGAGAAGGTTGTATTAGTTTTGTATCTGGATTGTTATAAAAAGATTTTCATGGACTTTTATGTGAGAAAAAGCCAACTGACACTGCCCAAGTCAAACTAACGAGTAGTACGTAAATGTAATGAACACGATACTAGCAGCAACTCAAAAAATATTAATAGGGTAGATGACTAGAAAAATCTAATTTCTCTTTTAAATATTTTTTCTTTTTTCACATAAAAAATTACCTTTTTACAGAATAGTGACGTCAAAAGCCTCCACTCCTGGGGGGCTACTCTCTAAGCCCGAAGTCCGTAGTTTCGGGCTTAGTTGCGGGCGTATTCTACTCCGTATCACCTACGTACTTACGATTAGTCCCGAACCCGAACTAAGAATGAATGACAACGCGATTTGACAGTAACGATCAAATCTTGTTGTCATTCATTCTTAGTGGTAAGGTGATACGGAGTAGAATACACCCGCAAATAAGCCCGAAACTACGGACTTCGGGCTTAGAGAGTAGCCTCCCAGAACTTTAATACGTTTTATCTTCGTCAATTTTTATTGATTTGATAAAGCAAAAAATACGTGTCCAATATTTTTCGAAAATCTAACTGACGGACTCGCTACTTCCCTTCGCTTAAGCGCATCCTGTTGTTCTCCTCATATTATAGTTAGGAATTTTAATTTCTATTTTAAGTGTCTATAGTTTGTTATTTAAATAAATGACACTGACGAACTAAACAGAATCATATTTTTACTGAATAACCATCCCTATTGCTGAAACCTTTCAAATCTTTGCGATTGTCAGAGATGACAGAACAACGAATTCACAAAGGACAACAAAGAAACCAAAACTCAGTTTGTCAGACATTTCAATCCATTACAGACAACAACATCAGCAATTCTCAAATAACGGAGAATTCTCCAAACCGCTGCCTACTACAGAATCTAATTCATTTGCTAATCTATTCAGATACATTAATGATCCCGAATTCCACATCTCATTAATATACAATCATATTTAAACCTCACGTAGCTTGAACACAGTGTTTTATTCAAATTGGCTAAAGACAAATACTGAGATAGTTGAACCGGTTATAAATCAGAATCAACTTCGCGTCCTAGTTTGGCGCGACTCTCGTCCATAATGCGAAGATATTAAAGTCGGATATTGTGTGAGTTGAATAAATTAAAAGAAGTTCTCTCGGTTCCAGTGTAATTTCCTTACAGGCGGCGTAAGCGAGGAGATATAGCGAGAAATTTTTAGGCACAGATTAATAATTTACGCTGTGGCCTAGTGGAGTTACTTGAAAAGTTGGCACGGTGATCGTTTAGGGCTTGTTTTTACTTAAACTAGAAGTTAGTGTGAAAAGAGGAGAATTTTTAAGTATGCCTTGATAACTCGATTTGCTGTTAAACTTTTGAAAAGAATCAGTTTTAAGGAAAAAGCTTTCTTGATAAAGAAAATACAATTTTAGAGGAATAGAATATTTAAATATACCTAAAGAGAAAGTTATAAACATAGTGCCGCATCCATCCATGAACAGTGTTTCCTTTTATGGGTTTCATACCAACGGAACCCTACTACTAAGCCTCTGCTATCTGTCCGTCCATTCGTCCGTCTGTCTGTCCGTCCATCCGTCCGTCTGTCCAATCATCTGTCAGCGGGTTGTATCTCAAGAACCGTAATAGGTGAAATTTTCACAGAGAGTGTATTTCTATTGCCGTTTTAACAACAAATAAAGTTCACCAAAATCGAATAAGTCCGATTTGACAGCTGCGTAGAGAGGGATAGGAGATTGCTTTACCACTAAGTGCGAAAGAGATTTATTTTTATGTCTCTTTCATACTTACTAGTAAAGCAATGTTGTATCCTGTTGTCAAAACGGCCCTTTTATTTTTTGACATCTATAACGAAAATGAATTCAAATAAAAAATTAAAGGGAATACCATAAAAGAAACGGTTTTTTTTCTGTTAATAGTACGGAACCCTTCGTGTGTGAGTCAGACTCTAACTTGGCCGGCTTTCAATAAATATATTCTGCCCAGAAATAGATCTATCTCTTATATGAGAAACACAGTCATGAAATATGATATGTAACTTCTATGATGTCTTTCAAGATCGTAAGTAGGTATGATGTAACAAAAACCTTTTCTTTTAACACTAAGGAGCATTAAAACTACACCCTTATCAAATCCACAAAACAGAAAATCCCTGATTTCCCTACGGGTTGGGGTTCAAACGAAATAAGCTTATCACAAGATCCGGAACCCGCTATACCTCTAGTATGGATACAAAGAGACTAGTCGTAAACTAATAAAATAACGTACGTTTTACCAGCGTGGATGTTAGCAATCAGTATCGCAAAATATTTAAAAGTAAGAAATGTCTCGTTTTACGTATTTCTCTTAACGTTTTCTTTAAATATGTACACAGACTAGGGTTGCGAAATTTGTTCGAAAGAATAATTGGGATGCAAAGGGCAATAGAAGGAACACGGATGGGTTTAAGCGGGAGGAGTCATTTGATTCTGTCCCACATGTAATGAAAAAAAATGTACTCAGTCATTCTGAAACGTTAACCACAACTCTAGCTATCTTCTCTCTTATAAAAACCATATTGACTAATATTAACCAAAACCACTTTACTACAGGTTTGTTTTTTGACTTATCTAAAGCCTTTGACCTAGTATCTCACGACCTGTTACTACAAAAATTGGAGGCAATTGGCATTAGAGGCATTGCACTTCAATGGATATCGACATACTTAAGTAACAGACAACAGCGTGTTATAATTACAAAAGTGGATAGATATAACGACATGACACCGCACTCTTCTGAACTCAAATGCAACAAATATGGCGTCCCGCAAGGAAGTGTGTTAGGCCCAATTTTATTCCTATTGTATATTAATTCTATTATTGACATAACAAATCATAAATGTATATTATTTGCTGATGACATTTCCATTATTGTGACATCTGATAAAAATAATAATACAATTGACGATCATGAAACTGACATTAATAATACAATTGACATACTCATTAAATGGCTAAATAAAAATAATTTATCATTAAATCTTGAAAAGTCTGTATATATACAATTTAACCGATCGAATAATCCTAAATATAACTACAAAATGAATATAAAGAAAATTGTTGAAGTAACACAAACTAAATTTCTGGGCATTACTTTGGATCAGGACGTAAACTGGAAAACCCATGTTGACTCTGTCTCAAAACGAATAAACAAGTTTGTTTACGCGCTAAAAAAAATTAGGAACATCACAAACATCCAAACGGCAATAACAACGTACCATGCATATGTTGAATCGGTGTTACGCTATGGGTTGATTATGTGGGGCAATAGCACCGATCAAAATAGAGCTTTTGTTGCCCAAAAAAAATGTATTAGAGCATTATACGGACTTCAATCCGATGATTCTTGCCGGCCGGTATTTCAAAAACTTGGTTTGTTACCGCTACCGTCTCTTTATATATATGAGATATGTATGTTTGTGTGGAAACATAAGGAGTTATTTACAAAAGCAGACGATGTACGTCCTCGAAACCGGCGCGACCCTCACAGGCTCGCGCTGGATGTAATTCCAAGACTGACCAAATATAAAAAGAGCTGTTTGTATATGTGTGTAGAAATATTTAATAAGATACCGAGTGACCTAAAAATCCTAAATACCAGAATGTTTCAACGTAAATTGCATGATTGGCTGTCCACTAATAGTTTTTATAGTGTTAGAGAGTTTTTGACAAAAAAAATGTAAATGATTGATTGTATGCACGAAAAATTTGCACGCTTATAATGTTAAGCAAAAACATGTATGCTCTGTATGTAATTCTTGTACCATCTTATATACCATGTTTTATGCAAATAAATATTATTCTATTCTATTCTATTCTATTCTAACGATAATTTATAAAAGATTTTTATATTTTTTATTTTTTTTTATTTTTTTATTTGTGATGGGTTTGCTCTTGACTCTAGTCTAGGTCAGAGATGACAGAGACAAAGTCTACGATGGAGCGAGCTTACCCAGAAGGAGCCTGTTCACTCTAACTTTGAAGAGATTAGGGTTGTATGCGTTTGGAAACACAGACGCAGGCAGAGAGTTCCACTCCTTTGCTGTGCGCATTATAAAAGACATTTGGAAACGCTTAGTGCGAATTGGAATTGGAATTGAATTTAAAAGATTCCCTAACATAAAAATGTATTATGTAAATATTCATACTTCTGTATTTCCGACGTTCACAGTACAATTAAAGCCGCTTTTAAAACTTCAGACGGGCTTGAAAATCACATGGTTAATGGTATATTTTTTACCATCTGTGGTAGAAAATTGTGTCCCTGGGAGCTAGGTTCCTAGACTTTGGTCTCTGATTTAAGCATTTGAAGTTGAAAAATAATCAAAGACTAACTTTTGCCCATGATTTCGTACGCGCATATCTCGATCCCGTAGTAATTTCGGTAACCCTCCATTTTTTAATACTCTTTTGCAGTCCCCAAGGAAACTATAAGCCAAATTTTAGCTTTCTATGACCGGTAGTTTCGGCTGTACGTTGTCTGTCAGTTACTCAGTAACAGAAAATTGTTATTATACATATTGATTGATAATCATAATCTATTTATTTAAGAAATAAATTCCATATCTATAAAAAATGATAGTATCATTTAGCACACAGTACACACATACAAAGATGTTAGTAACATAAAAACTTAACAACTAAGTTAGTAAACATTAACCGTTAAAATAAGATGATCAAACTGAACCGTTATGGTACAGTTTCACTAGTTCTTATTTTCAAATTCTCTATTCAAAATCCGGCTATTTGTAAGTATACTGTTTAAAATTCCCAGCTAATTGAAATTTTCTAAATATTAATTCGCTACCATGTTCAAAATTCCGCCATGTTCTCATCCCCCGCACCACATTCGATTCGCTCCACACTCCGCTGGCTTGAGAGTTGCGAAGTTTCCCCCTTTTGTTACTTTTTCATAACAATAACTAATTTTGTTGGTTAATTAAGCAACTGAGAAATGTTTGCCGCGCTGAAAATTTTAATGTTTCAATACAGGTCTGGGGATTACAAGAGTCAAAGTTTTCTAGTTAGCTAAGTTGTGTTACGTCTACTTTTGCTGCTACACTTAACGCCATTGGGGTTTAGCCGAGGTGTACATGTTTCATACTTTGGTATTTCGGATCTGTTTTGTTCTGGTTTTATGTGGCGTTCGCAATTTATTGTTTTACTGTGCGGTTTCCGATATGTAGAAGAAACTTTCTACAGGTATGTAAAATAGACAAAATTAATCATTTTAAAGGACTTAAAAATGTGAAGGTCAATTTCGGGATTATGTTTTTTTTTTCAATGTTTATTCAGAAATGTCTTAGCCATTTGTAAACCGACTTTAATGAATTAATGAATTTCAGAAGCGCAGAACGCAACATAAAAAAAAACATACTGTGACAACAAGTAAGGAATTGAATTAAATTGTAACACTGTTTAATGCAGAATTATTTAAATATCTTCAACTCACAAAAAGCGGATAGGTAATGATTTTCATCAATCAGTAAATCGGAACACATAATAATGTTTTGTAAGACTTGGTGAGTGACGAAAGTGAAGTCCGTTACATAGTCTAGTCATCTTATGCCAAATTAGGTGAATATCTCGGAAAATCGACATACCCAGTGTATTACCACGTAAAACCTTGTATTTTGGCATCCTAAAACTGTTCTCAAAATTCACATATCATTGGATGGTCGCAAGTTTTAAAGTCAGGGGTCAAAGGTCACAAAAATCGATTTTTTACAAATTTCTCGTTTTCAATGGGTTTAGCGCTATTTGTATTAATTTTCAATATTCTAGAGAATTAAACTGTCTACAACTTTTGACTTTAACATTTTTTTATACCTTGAACTGTTTTCGAGATAGAGGGCGTAGAGCGCGCGGTCAGAGAATTTTCTGAGGTCAACTGGTAGTCCCGATCAAAAACTAATAATATTAAGATTATAATTTATTGCTACTAAATATATAATTATCATTTTTATTAACTTTTAGATTAAATTCATTTCTTTTTGGTTACTTATTTATTTTTAATTAAGTGTCAATTTATTTAATAACACTTACGAATTTTGAGAACAGTTTTAGGATGCCAAAATACAAGTTTTTACGTGGTAATATACTGGGTATGTCGATTTTCCGAGGTCAACCCCCTATAATGACTGGATTAACAAGATCTTGCTAACTAGCTGATTTTGTGTTGTCTTTGAATAGACCACGCCAGCTAAAGACAAAATAAAACAAACAGTTTAAATGTTTAAGTCACGACTGAATAGGTTACTACTAGGTAAGTGTGCTCTATCATCAATCATATCATCGTTTTCCGTCAAGTGAGGTCAAACGCGACCCAAAAATTATAATTTAAAAACATATTCTTTCGGTGAAAATAGTATAAATTGATACCAAAGATCAAACATAAATCTAGGCATTTTAAACCCTTCTTTTTAGGGTTCCGTATCCAAAGAGTAATCAACGGCACCCTATTACTAAGCCTCCGCTCTCCGTCCATCCGTCCGTCTGTCAGCGGGCTGTATCTCAAGAACCGTAATAGGTAGACAGTTGAAATTTTCAGTGTATATTTTCTATTGCTGCTATAACAACAAATATAAGAATTTAATAAAATTTAAAATTAAAAGGGATTCCATATAAGAAAAGTGTTATTTTCGGTTAATGGTACGGAACCCTTCGTGTGAGAGTCCGACACGTACTTGGGCGGTTTTTTACCGATACCGACTTCATTTCTTATCCATCTCCAATGTTTAAACAAGAGTTTGAGTAAAACTGTTGCATTAAGTGATGTCGCCTCGAGTTCTGTTCGCTCGAGCGCAAAGATAAGTGCTATTTATACCTTTCGAGGAAAGGAACCTGGGAAGTGAATAAGTAGACGTATATTACTCCGTTTCTATGGAAGCGGATCTGCACAATGTATATGAATAGGACTTGGATACTGATAACAGCTTCTGTGGAAACTCGCTTAGTACGAAACGTTATAAATATGCTGACATTTAAGTAACCATGTCATAAATATCTACGGGTTTTCAATGAAGAAACTGGAATCACATCGTGACGGCGATAATCTTGATTTTCGATTTTAAGTCGATATTAATTAATACTACCTCCGAGGGACAATTTTCCTAACCTTTAAGCAACATTCGCATCTCGTTCGCAATCTGTCGCAAAAGCCTCAACTTCCCTACATTTTTGACAAATTACGAATAAGATACGAATGTGAACGTTGCTGAAAATTATTTGTATTGAATCTCTGAATAGGGCTACTCCTAAGGTATCAAAAAGCAATCCAACCCTTATAAAATTAACGTAGATAACAAATACTGGCCAGCACTCCTCCCTTATATATAATGAAAGAAAAGAACCAATATCAGTCACTCACGAAACTACAACAAAACAAACAACAACAAACTAACCAATCAGAAAGTAGACAGGTATCGAACAATCGTATAACTAACAACATGTTTTTATCTAAACAGTGGAAAAATCACGGTACTCCTGAAAAGTGTTAGGCCGGGGTCCCACGTGAGCGTGTCGCGCAAATTCCCCCGCTTTGTGCCCAAATAGGGCCGGGCCCCTGCCACGGGGCCCAGGGGACGTTCTCCTGTATTGAAAATGTCGGGTCAACCCTCACAAACCGGGTAGTTTTATTTTATTGAAAAGGCCTCGCGTAACGTTACTGCAGTAGCCCCGTGGAATTTTTGGCAACTTTTTTCGTTGTTATGTCGGCACTGTTTTTATACGTAATTGCAGCCTAAATATTTGGTTGCAGCTTTCGTTTGTTCTGCAGTTTTGATTTGGTCTTTCATATTGGTACTGTGGAATATGATGTCCCGTTAAATTGCTGACATAACCATTGTGTGTTTGTAAGCCTGTCGTAATATTCAGGAATCGTACAACTAACAACAGTTTAATTTTTGGTTAAACATGGTTAAATGAAATTTAAATGTTACAAAATCATGGAATGCTCCAAATCTACTGGAATAACAAAAAATCATCTGCCTAATCTTTTCTCAACTATGTTGGAGTTGGTCAAACTTCCCGTTTTCCGTCAAAATTGAATACCAGAATTTTACGTGGAACGACTGCGTATCTAACCTCCTCTACCCAGTAGTTCGGTCACACGGTAGTTCTTGGCGCGCCTAATGTCAGATTTTTAACTTTTGACAATTAGTACGACTGCCATAGTTCTACAAATGACAGCCGGGACCTACGACTTAACTTGCTTTCCGAGATACGACATCTTAACATACCAAGACTCTTTGTCTTGGTATGTTAAGATGGTCATCCCCAGAGCGACCTCGGCCAGCGTTAGGTACTTTACCTTGAATCGACCCGTGCGGCTGTTCACTATTTAGCCACGATTTACCAAATTATAATTAATTTGTCAAATGAAGCCTTAAATAGTAATTGTAGATGTGGGTGTCAGCCCTAACCTTTCAAAGAAATTGAATCACGTAATTAGACTAACCAATATAATTAATTCTTCTTTACTTTAATTTAATAATTTATTTATTAAATTATTAACTATGGATTGTGTGAGGAGCGATATGAAAGAAAAGGGAGTTAGTGATACTGATGACTGATAGAACAGAATGGAAGAAAAAAACGTGTTGCGCCGACTCCAAGTAACATGGGATTAGGGCAGGAAGATGATGATTTATTAAACACACATACAAGTTATTATACATTTTCAATTTTACACAATTGGGAACGTAACGATGCTATTCTAAAATAGACTACTGTCTGATATGGTCAAATTAGTGCCTGAAAATATATGTAGTTGAAATCTAACTACGGATGATCTAATTTCGTCCTGCAACCGACAGTAGATGTAGTGAGGCTGTGAAACAACTCGTTCGTGTCCGTACGGCTCCATACGTTACAATTGGACGAAAACGTACGATTTTGACGTGCCGTTAGTTCAATTTATAACGTTTATTTCTATGCGAGATGAAGCAATGGGCTTAATTGGTTTCTTGTAATTAGTGTTTGTTAGTGAGTCGATAAATACTTTATTGATTGATAGTTAAAGTTTTTAATTGATTGTATGACTTTGAAATAATAAACTTCAACGCGGTCATGAATATTTCTTTACTAACCTTGGTTCGCAAAAGTATGATCGTTTGGCACTGTAAAATAACTGTCTACATTTGGGAAAATAAAAACTGGACGTATTGATTTTATAATGTAAAGGGAGATTCCTCTTTAAACATATTATTAACTAGCTGACCCGCGCGGCTTCGCTCCCGTCAACTGGCTATTCTACCTACCGACCCTAACCTACCTACCCTACCTACCTACTCCACCTACTTACCTATCCTACCTACCATAGCTACCCTACCTTACCTACCTAGGGTAGGTAGGTACCTACCCTACCTACCTACCTACCTATCTTACCTACCCTACTTACCCTACCTACCCCACCTACCTATCCTACCTACCTCTCCTACCTACCTACTCTTTTTTTTTGTATTTTAATTCTTATTATGCTATTCCGGACGAAGACTAATCCAAAAACACAAAAACTATGAAAATCGGTCGAGCCGTTCTCGAGTTAGAAAAGTGTTCGAACAAACCCGACTTTGTTTTAAATATATTAAGAAGATTAAGAATTTTGCTATATTGTGAAAGATTCGACCTTTTTCTAGAAGACATTTTTTATATTAGCGAGACAGAAATAAAACGCATAAACTGAAGGAAGACGGGCAGTGGTGGCTTATTAAAAAAAGGGTTCCGTTTTGGGAACACATTCATAGCGCGTACAGCTAAGGAGTGGAATTCCCTGCCGGAGTCTGTGTTTCCTGATAGCTACAACCTGGGAGTCTTTAAGTCAAGAGTGAATAGGTTACTTCTAGGCAAGCGTGCTCCATCTTCGACCACATCATCGCTTACCATCAGGTGAGATAGTGGTCAAACGCGCGCCAATAAATAGTAAAAAAAAAAAAACCTGGTACGGAACCCTAAAAATCGACTGGGTTCGCACGAATCAAAATCGTACGCGAAGGCTTAAATAATAGGGTCCCATTAGCAACTTTGGCACGGAACCCTATATTTTGCCTTGGCTCGCAAATGGAACCGTTTGATACTTAGCACGAATTAAAAACTTAGTTGCGGGTAACCTGGGAGTCTTTAAGACAAAAGTGAATAGGTTGCTTCTAGGCAAACGTGCTCCATCTTCGACCGCATCATCGCTTACCATCAGGTGAGATAGTGGTCAATCGTATGCCTATCTATTGTAAAATAAAAAAAGATTCCACTCCGTATCACCTAACCAATGAGAACTAATGATAACACGATTTGACAGTTACTGTGAAATCGTGTTGTCATTCATTCTTAGTTCGGGTTCGGGACTAATCGTAAGTCTGTAGGTGATACGGAGTAGAATACGTCCGCAACTAAGCCCGAAACTACGGACTTCGGACTTAGAGAGTAGCCTCCCAAAATCGATCGCTCCCGTCACCGTGACCACCTTTGGTACGATACCTTATTATAAAAAACCAAACTACTAACCTAAACTAAACCTAAACCTAACTACTAACCAAAAAATGGACTCTGTCTGAAATATAAGATTTTTATTTATTATTATTAGCCTTGTTTCGGAAATCGAACCGTTCGTTGCTTCGCTTTAAACGGAATCAATCGCGGAGGCTTAGCAGTAGGGTCCCGTCAGCACAGCACCTTTGGTACGGAACCCTACAGGCCTGATCCGCAAGTCGAACCGTCCAGAACTTCGCAAAACTAAATCGTTTAAGACTCTACGATAAATGCACTTTAAACGAAACCAGCACCAGAGATTTAACCAATTATGGTCCCTAACAGTTTAAGACCTATCAGAGACCAAACCGAAACTCCTTCGAAACACGACTGTGTTTAGAAATTTTGTGAGGTCATTCTCCAGCGAAAAATCTTAACACCGCAATTCAGAAAAACGCGTCATCAGTGCAACGCTATCTATCGACCATGTAAACTGACAAAATATTTGGCAGCGGAAGACGTTAAATAAGAAGCCGGTATGTAACGGTAAATAACGATACGGTATTAAAATGTTTACTTTTATTTTGCTACGTCTACGTATTAAAAGTTTCACAAATAACTCAATCAATGTGTTTTGGTGTAACATTCATGCTTTCATGCATTTTTTGGTTCCTCAATAGATGGCGCTCTGACTAATCAGAATATATAAGGAAGTTTCTTACTAAACTAAAAATTCAAAATATTTTGATTTTGTGGATCGATTGTATCGATCAATAACGAAAAGGTATAAAATGATCACTCTTATTTTGCCACGTATTAAAAGTTTCACAAATAACTCAACAATTTTGAATGCTTTCGTGCATTTTATTATTCTCAATAGATGGCGCTGTAACTCATCAGAATACATTAGGAAGTTTCTTCCTAAACTTAAAAGTTCAATATCTTTTGATTTTGTGGGTCGATTTTGATGAAATAAACGCTAAATGTTACTCGGGTTATCACTTAAAATTTTTAAGTACTTAGATTTGCAATCTAATCTGTGGTTTAAGCGTGATGCTCCCACAAACGCACAGACAAACAGACAAACAGACAAACAGACAAAAATTTCAAAAATTGCATTTTTATGTTTTATACCTTTTTCCTGAGTTTTCTGTGTAATTTTCATGCAAAAATATTCAATGTACAGACACGGTTAGTCTACGATTTTATTATATGTATAGACAACGCAAATCACTTTTTTTCCCATTCGCGTAAGAATTCGGGAAATCTTCTCTTAGCATTCCCCTGAACTCTCCAAGACCAAGACCTACAAGCCAAATTTCAGCTTTCTACGTCCAGCAGTTTCGGCCATGCGTTGTCTGTCGGTCACTCAGTCAGTAACGTAAGAATTTTATATAAATTGACAAGATATATGTTTAGTTTTTGGCATTCTGCATATTATCTACATAAATCGTTTTGGGAACACATTCATAGTGCGTACAGCTAAGGAGTGGAATTCCCTGCCGGAGTCTGTGTTTCCTGATAGCCACAACCTGGGAGTATTTAAGTCAAGAGTGAATAGGTTACTTCTAGGCAAGCGTGCTCCATCTTCGACCACATCATCACTTACCATCAGGTGAGATAGTGGTCAAACGCGTGCCTATCAATAATAAAAAAACTAACAATATTGGTTGAGATATTACAATGTTTCATTTGTGACTAATAACGTATTACACTCAAAGCATTTATAACAATTAAACAACTTACAGGCACCTTTGGATTTTCAAGCAAATCGGTCAGCTAGTTAGTGAAGTTGAAGCCTGTTTGTTGCCTAACGAGGTAACCAGGCTATTACCGATGCGCCATATCTCAGGATTAAAGCAACTCAGAGCTCCTGGCTAGCCTGAAAGTTGGTTTGTATGTCTTCTGAATGAATAAAAAAGCAGAGATGTATTTGTATTGATTGATTTGTATTAATTGATATATATATTATATGGACCTTCACAAAGTAAAACAAATGGTTGATAATTTCCAGTCAAAATGACTAGCGCCTATAGAGATTGTAATAGCAACCCGCGTATGTAACCTTTGCTTTTATTATGGTAGTAGTAGACTAACGCCTTATAAATTTATAGAAGCAACCTTCAGCTTAATCTGCTCTTGCTTGTATACTAATTGTAGTAATGTAATTCTTTTCGATAATTTTAAGTCTGTATCAAAAACAATAATGTTAAATCAATTCATATTTACATATACACATAACTTATACTCCTACACACAAACTTCCTTAACACACCCCACATTTAAAAATCTTTTCAATTTAAATATTTCCACGAAAATGATACTACACATCCATACCAAAGCAATAACGAATTATCAACATCCAAGAAAATACTTTTCCACTATAAATAGAGCATGTTGCCTATATTTACGGTCGCCACCTGAAATAAATAACCTGCATATATTTGAGTGCAATAAAACCAATCTGTGCCCACCTTTAATACTTAAAATTCGATCAATTTAATGAGTATACTACAGAGGTTGAAGGAACTGGCTTAGTAGACTGTATACCGGTTAGTGACGCAACCCAATGCTCCTGCGTACTTAATTATCGTGACAACCGTAAAGACCCATTATGTGCCCTTAGCGTAAACATAAGGAGTATTCATTGCAATTTCGAGTTGCTACTAGCCTTTCTATCCTCGTTAGACGTACAAACTGACGTTATTATTCTAACTGAGTGCTGGACAAACGATAACATGCCACCGCCCAACATTAACGAATATAATATGTACTGGACTAAAAATACCATAAATCAAAATGATGATGTCGTTGTGTACGTACGAAAAGAACTTAGGGTGTCCTCAATTGAACCTGATTTTCCCGAAGGCAACTGTCTAGTCGCTACTATTAATACGGATTACACTTTTATTTGTTGCTACAGACCGCCAAGTTTTAGAAACACAGGAATATTTCTCGACTCACTCGAGCGAGTCCTAAGTAAAGTAACAACACCGAACATTATCTTAACAGGTGACATAAACATAGACACTCTGACTGATAACGCCACAGGTTCAGTTCAGAATTATCTCAACCTAATAGCGATGTATGGGTTAAGTATCGGAGTTACTAGGCCCACTAGAATCAGTACATGCATTGACCATTTTATGGTTAAATGCAATAAATCATGGAAAACTATTGTTTTTGAACAGCAGCTTACCGACCACTCACCGATATTACTATTTATTAACAATGCCAGAGTCAATAAAAATATTATTTCTAACCAAAAATTAACAATCAACAATCATCTTATAGAAGAAGCACTATTACATGAAGGTTGGGAAAGCCTTTACGGTGCTACCGATCCAAATATTGCCTGTGAAATACTGACTACAAAGCTCTTATCACTAATTGAATCGAATACCACAGTTAAAATGGTTTCCAAACGATACCAACCACTAAAACCATGGATTACAATTGGTGTTGTTAAGTGTATAAAGAAACGGGACAGGTTACACGGTCGTGTTAAAAAAATCCAAATAACACAGAAATTATACAAAAATATATACGCTATAGAAATTCATGTGGTAATCTAGTTAAAAATCTTAAAACGAAATATTATCAGGATAAATTAATTAACTAGCTGCGATGGTAATATAAAGAACACTTGGAAAATAGTTAAAGAGGTGTGTAATATGAAACAAAATAAAGTATCTTCGGAGGAGCTTCTTTGTATCAACAACTCACCGACACAGTCACTTAATACCGTAAACTCCTACTATACATCAATAGGAGGTATTTTGGCAAGCGACATTTTAAAACAAACAGGCACATCCGAACATGTTTTGGCACGACAAGCGTTAGTGCCAAACTCCCTGCGTAACTCGATGTCGTTCACTCCAACGGACCCCTACGAGGTGGGAGGAGTTGTTTCGGGACTCAGAACGCACAGTGCACCTGGATGGGATAAAATATCTACAGATATCCTCAAGCGGAATGTCCAGTCCTTGGCGATGCCTATCGCACATCTCTGTAATTTGAGTCTCCAGACCGGTATCTTCCCTGATCTGTTCAAGAGGGCTGTTGTTTGTCCAATATACAAGGCTGGAGACAAGGAAAGCCCCTCCAACTACAGACCTATTTCTCTCTTGTCTTCACTATCAAAAATACTCGAGAAAATAGTTAACAAGAGGGTAATCAACTACCTTGAAAAAAACAGCTTACTCAATAGCAACCAATATGGTTTTAGAGTAGGAAAGTCGACTGAGGATGCGGTTCTTGCCCTAACCACGGTTTTAACAACTTACCTGGACAAGGGAGACAAATGTATAGGAGTCTTTCTAGATCTTCAGAAGGCCTTTGATACAGTTTCCGTTCCAATCTTACTTGCAAGGCTTGAAAACGTCGGCATCAGAGGATTACCTCTTGAATGGTTCAGGGATTACTTGTCTGGTAGAACACAGCGAGTGCGTGTTGAGAAGCATGTAAGTGATGATGACATATGCAAATACGGTGTACCACAAGGCAGCACGCTTGGACCCACGTTATTCCTTCTATACATCAACGATTTGTGTGGTTTGGCGGCGCCAGGTGGGGACATATTTATGTTTGCGGATGATACTGCTCTTATCTTTCGTGAAAGCAGCTGGGAACAAGCTTTCAAATTGGCTGAAACTGGTTTGGCTAGGGTGACCACATGGCTTGAAAATAGTCTTCTGTCCCTCAATTCAAGTAAAACAAAATATGTCTGTTTTACCAAATCCACTATTGGGAGTGCCGGTTCTGAACTTAGGCTTAGGATACACACGTTTCCATGTAACCGAAAAGCCGACCGCCAAAACTGTAACTGCGCAACACTGTCTCGCGTTACCACTATAAAATATTTAGGAGTTATAGTAGACGAAAAGCTGAATTGGAATGTTCACATAGCGTCGCTGGTGGTAAGGATCAGAAAAATGATTTACATATTTAAAAATTTACGAAAAGTGGCTAATCATAAACTTTTGATCCAGACATATAGGGCGCTATGTGAATGCCTAATTAGGTATTGTATATGTGCTTGGGGTGGTGCTGGAAAATCGTTTCTTATTGCTGCTGAACGGGCTCAACGGGCAGTACTCAAAGTGCTCATGTACCTGCCTTTCCGGCACGCAACTACATCGGTGTACGAGAAGGCTAATGTGCTATCGGTTAGGAAACTGTATATTTACGAAATAATTAATAGATACCACAGAAGAATCGTTCCTACTCTTCCTGTACTGTCCAAGAGAGTTGAATGCTGCCCTGTGCCCCGAGCTAAAACATCAGTTGCACAAAGACATTTTATTATACTAGCTCCTCGCATTCATAACATCATTAATAAAAAATTCAAAGTTAGGAAACTTAACCTAAATCAGTTTAAAAAAGTTATACTGCCTTGGCTAAAAAGTTTGGACTATGACGCCACAGAAAACCTAATTAAGTCGTTATGAAGAGAAACACTGATACTCCCCCCTCACACACACATCCCCCCCTCACACACACATCCCCCCTCACACACACACCTCTCCCCTTCCCTTTCCTTCCCTTCCCTTCTTCCTTACACATTCACACCGCTACACACCACAACTAACACGTGCGAGCACATATTGCCCGCCCACAAAATACAAAAATATAATTTGTGCATGTTAATTTTTTTTTTTTTTTTCCTTTTTTATTTTTTTCTTTAAATCTTCTGTTTGTTTGCAATATTTGTATGTCATAAATAACATGTTACATTGTTAGGGGAAGACACTAGCTCCTGTGATACAGTGTACACTAGCGCAGGAGCTAGGGAATTCATAAAAATGTAAATAATAATTTATGTCAATAAAGATTATTATTATTATTATTATTGTTTATACATTTATTGTTCTCGGCTAGTTGGGTAGCCGGCAAATGCTAATAGCACGGGCCTAAGCCAAGTGGTTATCAGCTGGGTTAAGAGTTGAAGAATTATTATTATTATAATTTGGATGTTTATAGAAGACAGTTCTTTCAAAATTAAGAGTGTCTTTGAAGGAGCTGAAAGATTCCAAAGCATTAAACCAAAAGTTGCTCCAAGAGATTGCAGAAGGCGAGGTGGAAGTGCAAAATGTGGTCCAAAAAAACACCTGCCTCAAGAATGAGCTAGCTGAGCTACACATCCAGCACATGGACTTAACCGACCAACACACTCAACTCCAACAGCAAGTGTCTTCATTTGAAAAGTGCAGTGACATATATGAACAGACTTTGAACCGTGTTTCAGAACTCGAACAAGACCTATGTGATGCCCGTAAGGCCCTTTATATTGCAGAGTCTGTTAAGGTTAGTGAACAATTATCTAACACTAATAATTTATTTGATGAGTTGGTAGGTGTTCAGTCTAAATCAGTGTGTGAGCCAGCCATAACTATAGATTTGACAGGTGATGACACCATACCATTATGTCCTATTGTAATGAGTCACAACAAATTAAAGAAATATATTAAATTTAAGAAAATAATCAAACGGTCTCGGAGAGAAATAAAAAAAACACAATCTCCTAAAATTTAACATTTTACTTAGAAAGGACCGAGTCAGCCTTACAAATAGATTGAAACTTTGTACTGAAGAGCTGGACCAATGTAGGGAACAATATGATAAAGATACTCAGTGCTTCCAAAATGATATACTATACAAGGAGTACTTGCTGAAAAATATTTATGAAAAATATGAGACCTCACAACAACAACTGAGTGAGCGCTTGTTTGAGGCTGGGGAACTATTGGACTTGGTGAAGTACAATGCTGAAAGATACGAGTCTCTGACTAATAATCTTTCATGCAGCTGTGTAAACCGGCCATCATCTCCCCAGCCCCAACTAGACATGTCTCCACCGGTGTTGGCTCTTCCGTTAGAAACATGTGTCAAAATACCAGGAAACAAATCTATATTTTTTTGTGATGAATTAGGGTCTGGCTTTGGAAAAATACTACATAACTACTTAAGCCATAGTTTTACCAACCATAGTTATCATAATATAAGTCTTAAACAAATGGTTAAAAGAATTATAAATACAAATCTTGATAATTATTCATCAATGGTTCTTCTATTAGGGAATAGTACTGGTATTACCAGAAAGGACATAGTGGATAGTGTTGACTCCTTATTAAAGTTAAACATAGGAAAGCTGATGTTATGTGCTTTTCCTTATTCCGATAGTTTATCAGATGATCAAAACAAGCATATTTTAAAGCTGAATAATACTATACACTTGCTGACATGTTGTCATAGTGACAAATTATTGTATTTTGACACTAATAAGTTTGTTAGTGGTTTTAAATTAACTCAGGGAGCTTTATCTCTGTCTGGTAAATGTAGACATATGATTGCTATGTTGATAGCATATAATATTAACGAGGTTATAGCTAATATAACAAAGATTAGGTTAAGTGACGAGCCTGTGTTGTCTAGTTGCTCTAACAGCGTAGGGACTTATTTTTATGATTCTTTGTGTTGTACGAAGGAGGACCCACTTAAAATATCAACATTCATGGAGGCCTCTGCCCATCAGATAGAGTATTCTCTTCCTGATGGAACCTATAAAGACATTTTAGACTCCTCAATTGTAGCTGTGGAGATCGCTCCGGATAATTCTTTAAACTGAACTGCAAGACAACAGAAGCTACCTCTTCTAATAACCAATTATTATATGTGAATAGGAACAAGGTATCTTCTAGCAGTAGTAATATAGTTCGTGGTAAAAATCCTAAGGGAGGGCAACACACTTTAAAATTGTTTAATCAGAATATTCAAGGTTGCTCTTCCAAATTACTTGAAATAGAAATGTTTTTAGAAAAGACCAAGTTTGATGTAGTTTGCTTAACTGAACATTGGTTAAAAGATCACCAAGTAGGATCTCTTAATTTTGAAAATTATTGTGTAGCTAGCCATTTCAGCCGACAATGTATGATACATGGAGGATCACTTATTTTAATTAAAAGTTACATTAAATCTAAAGAAAGAAAAGACATTGTTAAGCTGTCGGTTGAACACACCATTGAATTGTCCTGTGTTGAGCTAGATAAGCATGTTGTTGTATGTGTCTACAGACCTCCAAGTTACCAGAATCTATCTGTGTTTGATTCTGTAATGGAAGATGTGCTAAGAAAAGTTTGTACTAGCAATAAATCAATAATTATATGTGGCGACTTTAATATTAACTTATTAGAAACTAACTCGAATAGTATCAGATTATTGAGTCTATTTAAATCATTTAATTTATCAAATGTTTTTATTGAACCTACCCGAGTAACAGCTTCGTCTGCGACTTGCATAGACAACATATTTTGTAATTGTGATTATTTACATAAAGAGATTGTGAATAAGTTGCCCTCTGATCACAGTGGACAAACAATAACGTTTTGCACCTACATACCTTTACAAAAAATTCAAATTAAATTTAGACCAATAACAGATAAAAATTTAGAAAAACTTAATAGTACTTTGGCCAGTAAATTATGTGTTCAAAATTTTAATAACATAGAAGACCCAAATGTGTTTTATACCAAATTTTTTTCATTACTCAACACTCAATTTAATGATAATTTTCCAATTAAGTCTAAAAGTATTTACACTAAGTTTATATTCAGTGATTGGGCGACTCCAGGCATTCGAATAAGTAGAGAAAAGCTATACGAACTATATGGCCTAAAGCAACATGTGAATAACATAAGCTTTCATAAGTATGTTGCAAAATATTCAAAAACATTTAAAAGTGTATGCAAAATAGCTAAAGCTCTGTTTATTAGCAATAAAATAAAATCAGCAGATGACAAAATAAAAACCACCTGGAAAATAATAAATAATGAAACAGGTAGGAAGAAAAAGCGTGAAACTAAATTTAATTTAAATACCGTACGTGGTCCCATAAACTCAGATGCAGAGGTAGCTCAGGAATTTGAAAACTTCTTTGCTGATATTCCAAGTAAAACTACACAAGCTCTTAACTCGTCACCCGCGCTCTCTGCTGCCTTTTTAAGGAAGAATGTCAAGGTATGCCCATCAGAGTTCAAGTTTCAACATACGAACCCCTTAGCCATTATAAAGGCTTTTAAAGATCTTAAAATTAAATCAACAGAAGATCTTTGGGGAATGTCTGTAAAAGTCTGTAGATCTGTTATTGAAACTATTGCTCCCTACTTAGCTCACATATTTAACTCTAGTGTAGACCAAGGAGTATTTCCTGATCTCATGAAGCACAGTAAAGTCGTTCCACTGTTTAAATCCGGTGATAGTCAAGAACCCAACAATTACAGGCCGGTGTCAATCCTGCCGGTTTTCAGTAAGGTGTTTGAAAAGTTAATGCTTAGCCAGATGTTACTACATTTTAATAAGAATTCCATCTTTCACGAACAACAGTACGGTTTCACTAAAGGGCGTTGTACAACTGACGCTGGTGTCACCCTAATAAAGAACATCTTTAACGCCTGGGAGGATTCACAAGACGCCATTGGAATCTTTTGTGACCTCTCGAAAGCGTTTGATTGCGTTAACCATGAGACACTTTTGTTGAAACTTGAGCATTATGGGATTAGGAATACATCCCTTGATTTGATTGGATCATACTTGAAAGACAGACAGGTTAAAGTACAGGTAAACGGTGTAAACTCACTAGGGTCTGAAATGGCAATGGGCGTTCCGCAAGGTTCAATATTAGGTCCATTCCTCTTTTTAGCATACATAAACGATTTGCCCCAATTGTTTCAAAATGAACCAAAGATGGTGTTATTTGCTGATGACACATCATTGATATTTAAAATAGACCGACGGTCACAAAACCTTGATGATGTCAATTACTCTATTCACCAGGTTCAAGATTGGTTTACGGCAAACAACTTAGTACTAAATGAAAAAAAAACTAAATGTATTAAATTTTTTTTACCTAACGTTAAAAGTAACGAATGTGACATCATATTGAATGGACAAAAACTGGAATTTATTGATCAGACGGTTTTCCTGGGAATCACTTTAGACGAGAAATTGCAATGGGGACCTCACATAACATCTCTTGCGGCGCGGCTAAGCTCAGCCGCTTATGCTGTTAGAAAGATAAGACAGCTAACAGATATAGAAACCGCGCGTTTGGTCTATTTTAGTTACTTTCACAGCATTATGTCGTATGGTATTTTGCTGTGGGGTCGAGCTGCTGACATTGAATCCATATTTATTCTACAAAAGCGTGCTGTCAGAGCCATTTATAATCTTCGTCGCCGCGATTCTCTTAGGGAAGTCTTTAAAAAGATTAATATTATGACAGTCCCTTGTCAATTCATCTATGAAAATATTATGCATGTAAGGAAAAATCGACATCTCTTTAGCAAAATTAGTGATAGACATAATTTTAATACTAGAAATAGAAATAAACTAGATCAACCATTTTTTAGATTATCCAAAGTACGAACATCTTTCATGGGGTACTGTATTAAATGTTACAACAAAATTCCTTCTGAAATATTAGAATTAAATGAAAGAAAATTTAAAACGTGTGTAAAATACACACTTTGTGAACAAGCATATTACAAATTAGATGATTATATTCAAGATAAGAATGCTTGGAAACATGCTAGTCCTGCTCCATAGGACAATCTAGGGTGTAGTAGACATAGTGAAACTGGTTGATATGTTTGTGTTTATTGTATTAATATTTACTATGTAAACAGGTGTATTTACTGATTTTTGTATTTAATTTAACTCACACACTGATCATATAAATCAACAGTGGCAAAAATTTGTACGTATGTGAGTATTATGTTCCCTTACTAGCAAACTTATTAATTTTACCTCTGCTGGCATTTCTTTATTGTACCTATTAGTAGTATATAAGTGTTTTTTTGGGAGCATCGTCCTCACATATAATCAACTGATTAATGTATGCAAATATTGTAAAGCTTATTTTTTGAAAAGAGTAACTATGGAGTTTCTTGTCCGTTCTTCTCCATAAGAATCTACCTTTTGCGAACGGACGACTAGAGTCACTATAATATTTTATTTTATTTTAATTTGACGTTCAAAAGTGCCTTTATTGGTCTAGTTGAAATAAATCATTTGACTTTGACTTTGACTTTGACTTTGAAATAAAATTTAGACTGGAAATCTAAACAGGGTAACTTTTTTTCCTAGACTATTAGTCTTTTTATTCGTCTATCAGGGGGTGAAAATATTTATGAACTAGCTGACCCGCGCGGCTTTGCTCCCGTCAACTGGCTATTCTACCTACCGACCCTAACCTACCTACCTACTCTACCTACTTACCTATCCTACCTACCATGGCTATTCTACCTAACCTACCCTACCTACCTACCCTACCTACCTACCCTACTTACCTACCTACCTACCTACCTACCTACCTACCTACCCTACCTACCCTACTTACCCTACCTACCCTACCTACCCTACCTACCCTACTTACCCTACCTACCCTACCTACCTACTCTTTTTTTTGTATTTTAATTCTTATTATGCTATTCCGGACGAAGACTAATCCAAAAACACAAAAACTATGAAAATCGGTCGAGCCGTTCTCGAGTTAGAAAAGTGTTCGAACAAAACCGACTTTGTTTTAAATATATTAAGAAGATTAAGAATTTTGCTATATTGTGAAAGATTCGACCTTTTTCTAGAAGACATTTTTTATATTAGCGAGACAGAAATAAAACGCATTAACTGAAGGAAGACGGACAGTGGTGGCTTATTAAAAAAAGGGTTCCGTTTGCAAACTTGGTACGGAACCCTAAAAATCGACTGGCTTCGCACGAATCAAAATCGTACGCGAAGGCTTAAATAATAGGGTCCCATTAGCAACTTTGGCATGGAACCCTATAATTTGCCTTGGCTCGCAAATCGAACCGTTTGATACTTAGCACGAATTAAAAACTTAGTTGCGGGCAACCTGGGAGTCTTTAAGACAAAAGTGAATAGGTTGTTTCTGTTTGCTTACCATCAGGTGAGATAGTGGTCAAACGTATGCCTATCTATTGTAAAAAAAAAAAATATTCCACTCCGTATCATCTAACCAATGAGAACTAATGATAACACGATTTGACAGTTACTGTGAAATCGTGTTGTCATTCATTCTTAGTTCGGGTTCGGGACTAATCGTAAGTCTGTAAGTGATACGGAGTAGAATACATCCGCAACTAAGCCCGAAACTACGGACTTCGGACTTAGAGAGTAGCCTCCCAAAATCGATCGCTCCCGTCACCGTGACCACCTTTGGTACGATACCTTATTATAAAAAACCAAACTACTAACCTAAACTAAACCTAAACCTAACTACTAACCAAAAAATGGACTCTGTCTGAAATATAAGATTTTTATTTATATTATTAGCCTTGTTTCGCAAATCGAACCGTTCGTTGCTTCGCTCTAAACTAAATCAATCGCGGAGGCCTAGCAATAGGGTCCCGTCAGCACAGCACCTTTGGTACGGAACCCTACAGGCCTGATCCGCAAGTCGAACCGTTCAGAACTTCGCAAAACTAAATCAGTTTAAGACTCTACGATAAATGCACTTTAAACGAAACCAGCACCAGAGATTTAACCAATTATGGTCCCTAACAGTTTAAGACCTTTCAGAGACCAAACCGAAATTTCTTCGAAACACGACTGTGTTTAGAAATTGTGTGAGGTCATTCTCCAGCGGAAATCCTAACACGGCAATTCAGAAAAACGCGTCATCAGTGCAACGCCATCTATCGACCATGTAAACTGACAAAGGATTTGGCAGCGGAAGACGTTAAATAAGAAGCCCGTATGTAACGGTAAATAACGATAAGGTATTAAAATGTTTACTTTTATTTTGCTACGTCTACGTATTAAAAGTTTCACAAATAACTCAATCAATGTGTTTTGGTGTAACATTCATGCTTTCATGCAAAATCAAAATCAAAATCAAAAGTCGTTTATTCAAATTAGGCTGAGAGCCAGCACTTTTTGAACGTCAAGTTTTACAAAAGACAGTCCCCCAAAACGCCCGCCCGTCACCACTTCCTAGTGTTTAAGCTGTGGAGAAGAAGTGGCCAACAAACTCCCCAGCAACACATCTGTCTGTTACGTTTTAAGAACTTGAATCTATATAAAAGTATGCTAAGTAATTAATACATGACACAAAATTTATAACTTGTTAGCTAGCACACTATTATATTGATAATGATATAAATTTATATAAAAAAAACAACGAATTGACCTACATAGTCAGATTAAAAAAAAAAATAATAATAATAAATAAAAAAACAAAAAAAAACACTATTTTATATGAATACATATAACCTGTCATGAGCTAATTACTTAAAGAGAAAGAACATGATAATTATGACATTGTCTTGCGTTTAACACAGCGACCAACTAGTTTGCATTTTTTGGTTCCTCAATAGATGGCGCTCTGACTAATCAGAATATACAACGTTGATACGACAGAGGGGCATTAAATTACACTACGTATACTATACGTGTTTAGTATTAATCCGATACGGTATAAAAATAAAAAGCTACAAAATTGAGATTTTTTTTCTTTCAAACAAACTAAATAGCTTACAAATCAGAGTAAAACGCAACCACCCTGTGCAAATAAATTCAACTGACCTAGGGAAAAGCGGCAACGTCGCGCACGCGCCTGAGCGCGGTGTGGGTAGGTATAATAAAATTGTGGTCGGGCGGGCGGCCGGCGGTGGCGCAGGCGCGAGCTTAGGCCTCCGCTCGCGCCCGCTTTTATGATAGGTAAGGTTTTGAAGTAGGTACGCACACAACAACAATCACAACAAAAACACAAAATTTTTAAATTCTCGATGTGTGGAGGACACATCGACAATTTAAAAATTCACAATTCACAAAAAAAAAATCACAAACATACCTAATTCACAATTAAAATCATGTCTGTGTAGTCTGCCGCCGTGTTAGTTACACGAGGCATTGTTGAACACTTTAATTACACGCACACACAACCAAAGTTTAATTACGTGTCCTATCACAATAAAAAACAGTCGATCACAAAAAAAAAAACACTAACACTAATAATAATAATCCCAAGTTACGTGTCCTGTCACAATAAAAAAAGAAATACTGTCTTAAACTTATTTAGTATCTTATCACAATAACAAAACAAAATCAATTGTTTGCTGCTGCGCCCGCGCGCCGCGCTTCCGTGTTACGTAACATACGTTCCGGAAGGAAGACATCGGCACACTGAGGCCCCACTTACCGATCGCAAATATCTAGAATGCAATAACAACATACTGACCTATTTCTATTTCTTTTACGCGCGGTATGTTTTGCTATGATTGTCACTCTCGTAATGAAAGTGCAAGTGTGTGTTTATTGCTTCCTTTTTTGGCGTGCCATCTTTTTAGTGAAAATTTGGTTGTACTTATGAATTGCGTCGGAGCGGCAACAACGCATCGTAGGTTATACTCGATTTATCGTTTTAAGGTGCATGACCGATGCGTAGGCATAATCAGCTGTTAGGAAAAAGATACATCGTGTTCAATTGAGGCAAAAACTTAAAAAATTATTTGCGACTAAACTACTGCTCCTATTTAATTGATTTTTGGTACAGAGCTTGGAAATGGTACCTAGTATAGGCAGTTTAAAGGAAAGCGCCTCTGTCGTATCAACTCGGTATAAGGAAGTTTCTTACTAAACTAAAAATTCAATATATTTTGATTTTGTGGATCGATTGTATCGATCAATAACGAAAAGGTATAAAATGATCACTCTTGTTTTGCCACGTATTAAAAGTTTCACAAATAACTCAACAATTTTGAATGTTTTCGTGCATTTTATTTTTCTCAATAGATGGCGCTCTGACTCATCAGAATACATTAGGAAGTTTCTTCCTAAACTTAAACATTCAATATTTTTGATTTTGTGGGTCGATTTATATGAAATAAACGCTAAATGTTACTCGGGTTATCACTTAATATTTTTAAGTATTTAGATTTGCAATCTAATCTGTGGTTTAAGCGTGATGCTCCCACAAACGCACAGACAAACAGACAAACAGACAAACAGACAAACAGACAAACAGACAAAAATTTCAAAAATTGCATTTTTGTGTTTTATACCTTTTTACTGAGTTTTCTGTGTAATTTTCATGCAAAAATATTCAATGTACAGACACGGTTAGTCTACGATTTTATTATATGTATAGATGTATAGATATTAAAAAAATATTTTTATACAAGGTGAAAATATTTATTATACAGGGTGAAAATATTAATTATACAATGTATTTCAGAAATGCATGGTCATATTTAAAGGCGATGTTCGATTTTACTATACATTTATTTTCGCATTTATTATATGTATAGATTGTATTCAGTTCAAAAGTTGTCCATGTGTTAAATTCTTTCATCCCCTGAGAGATTGGAAAGATTTTGAATGAAATTAACTTCTCATCTATACATTGTAATTCGGGATACAGAGCGCATTTTACTTCAATGCAATCAGTCGAGCTACCCTCATAGTTCCGACACACCTGAATAGTTAACAAATCCCAAGAAATTAGTCCAATTGGATTCGTACAGAGTTGAGATAAAAGCGTTAATTTTAGCCCAGTTTCTCCTAGCACCATTCATAATGGTCGAAGCACGTAGAAGACTATTTTTAATTAACTTTTCTTATTAGACGCTACAGTTGATCAAATTATGTGACAGCTTTTTTTATTCTGTTGAATTTTATAGTGAACCAGCGGTCCACCGCGGCTTCGTTCCCGTCAACTGCCAACTTTCTTAATGTTTTCTTTCATAAGAACCTTTTCCTGACAATAACAAACACAACAAAAAAAGGATTAGCGAAATCGGCCCAGGCGTTCACGCGTGATGACGATGTATATTTTTTAGAGGAAACTATTCTTAGCTTTTACCTGCGGCTTCGCACGCGTGAACATCGACAATTATCCCAATTAAACATAATCTCGTGATGAAAGACCTATGCCCTATTACAGCTATACTCAACCTGAAGCCCGCATGTGGCCCGCCAAGCTTTTCCGTGTGGCCCTGTAGCCTAACACATTATTGATGCTATATTTAGCTAGTTGATGCACTGACTGATGTGTATTTATCTATACTTACTGTGCTGATTCCCTCTTTGACAATGCTCTGAGACAATTCCTCACCCACTACCAACGTGAAAAGTTGGCCTATGCCATATATGAAAACGGTCCTTTGTCCAAATTCAAAAATCCCATTACAATTACTACCCATTACAATCCCATTACTATTAAATGTAGAATTTTATTGCACTGTAAGTTATTGCCGCCCATCATGACCATAGTCGAAGGTTAATATGCCCCGGAGAGAAAATAGGTTGAGTACGGCTGCCCTATTCCATGGCATGGTCGTCCCGTGTGCCAATTTTCACTCAAATCCGTTCAACAGTTACTTATTGTTATTTATTCTATTAGGTAAAGTTAAGACGTGAAGAAGTAGCAATCAGAGAGACAGAGAGAGAGTTGATTTTTTTAATATGAAAAGTACGTATACGAATAAGTTTTTTTTGGCAAAAATTTGAATTACCGTTCAGTGTGTGGTTTTGTTTTCATTGTATATACGAACGACTAAATTAAACTGTCCGCTTTGGACAAAAAACCGTCGCAGTGCAACCACAAAACAATTTTAATCGATCATTCCAGCGAACTTGATGAAATATTTCAATAGTTTACACAGTGCCAAAAGTAGTATGTATACAGTTGATAGAATGTGTTAACTGATTATTTTGTAATCTTATTTACCAAAGAGCTGCACTTCGGTTCTTACTTTGGACCACTTAATAAAATGGGTGGCAAGGCTATTGCCATTTGGTTAAAACTTCTTGTCAGGTATTTTCGTTTGGCCTAAAAGTATATATAACGAAAAGAAACCTCGTTAAATATCAATACATGAGAACTATCCATTTGATTGCGTTGAGTTGGAGTACCTAAATGACAAAGGCCGTAGCTGCAGCAGAAACAAGCTTCGAGAATACAGGGGTCGCTTGCAATGATTCACAAGAAGTCATAATTATATGTTTCACTTAGGTGATTTCTCCCACTAAAAACTTCAGTCAAGCCCATTTTAATATACTGCAGGGTCTAAAAAGTGACTGATCACAAAATAAACGGTATTTTATAATGCGCTCCATGGAACAATGTTTGTTTGAGTCGCGAACGCGGCGTCAAATATTGACCCGCCGCCGAGCACTTTAGATTTAAACTTAATTAATTTTGTTTAACTTGATATTACCGGCAATATTTGCAGCAATTCCGTTTATTCTATGATGAAATAAATTAAAACTGTAGGTTAAGGTGCTGTAAAATAATTATGGAATGGTTAAAAAATATGTTTTTTATTAATATTATAAATATGGTTTTTTGAGTAGTTTAAAAAAAAAATTACTGGTAAATAATCATTAATATATTTATTTTATTATACAAAAGAAAAAGAATAATTAAGAATGAATTTTATGTTGTCATTTTGAACGAATCAAGTGGTGGATAGGATACTAAGAAGAGATTTTGTGGTATAATTTGTACTACCCACACTTAAATTGAACGGATACCAACCACACACGTAATAGCAGCCAAATAATTGTCCCCACAGTTGAGTCAGCTACCAATTTCACTTCAATTATACATTTCGAGCTATCTCTGTCGTCTTAGAGCAATCAAGCTCTTCGCTCGCAGACAAAGCCTTGAGGGGGTTTTGGTCTTTATAATGATAAGTCACGAAAACAGACAAAGCTATAAATGTTACATACATAGGCCAATATTTCGAGTCAGTTTGAAGAACCTCCACTTGACTCAGTCATTGAAAGAACGGAAAAACCCTTTATTAATTTCCATAAATCATTGCAAGCTAAAATTTAATTTGATGATTTGAGGTCTAATCGAATTAGAGTCATAACTTGGAATGGACAATGTTAGTACATTGTCCATTCATAAAGACTGGTCTAAACCAGTAAATATTGCTTAAAATTGTATAGTTTGAAAACTTCGAACAGCTTGTTAAAATTGCATAGTGACAAAATAATAAACATTGTTGAATTAAAAAAAAAACAGGATTACATTGTGAAGTGCACAACATTAATGTACTCGACATTTGCGCACAATTCCCGTCCTCTCGGGTCATGTAAACAAGCTAAAATGTTAAAGCAACTATGAAATAAATACGTGTAGTACGAGTTACAATTTTTTCGTGTTCAGCTTAGCGGAAGGCTTACGCCTCGGTCACGGTGAAAGCGGTGGCGATTGCGGGAGTGGTGGAGGTGACCATAACTAGGAATTGTTTAATAAAATTCTTCCATTAGGTACTGGTATGTAGGTTCCTTGGAGATTGTAGGGGAGTATTAAGAGGAGATTTCCGGAAATTCCACAGGAACGGGAAGAAACGGGATATGCGCGTAAGAAGTCGCGGGTAAATCTAATAAAAAAAACCATGGGTGATCGCTCGCTAAACACATTGGAAACCGCATAATACCGTCAAAATTTAAGGTATAGTAACAAACTTAAACAATTTGTTTGTTACGCTTTCAAGCCATAATCGCTCAACTGTTTTAATAAATTATGGTAGGAACAGAATAAGGTAGGAGCTTGGCACCGAATAGTTTTTTTTGCGAAAATTTGTGCTAACGCGAGCAAAGTCGCGGCCAGAAGCTAGTATTGTTGCAAATATGTTGCTAGGCAACCTGTTGGAGCTGTTTGAGCTTTGCACGCATCGGAGAATGGAGTCGTAATTATTAAACACGGACTTTTTGCTAATTAGTTATTTTTAGGGTTCCGAAAAGAAAAGGAACCCTTATAGGATCACTCGGGTGTCTGTCTGTCTGTCCGTCTGCCACAGCCAGTTTTCTCCGGATCCACTGGACCGATTCTGTTGAAATTGGGTACACATATGTACTTCTATGACCCAAACATGGACGCGTTACGTAAATTATTACATTTTTAGTATGGGGGTCACTTTTGGGGGTGAAACTAGAAAAAAACATTTTTTTTTGAACAATATCGTGCGACATATCAAATAAAAGGGCTTACTGTGAGGGTTTTAATTATATTTTTTTCATAATTTTAAAATAAATGGTTTTGAAGTTATAAAAGAAATTAGACGAAAAATGACCATTCCCGCCCCCTTATCTCCGAAACTACTGAGCCTAAAATTTTGAAAAAAATGGAAATAATAAATCTTTACCTAAAGATTACAGCAAAACCTATTACAAGACTGTAGTGTTAAAATAACTTGTTAAAAAAACTAAATTCGTTCGGAACCCTTTGCACGCGAGTCCGACTCGCAATTGGCCAGTTTTTTTTCCTTTCATTACTGCTTTGGGCATCGCTAAGTATAAGTAGAAATAGCTATTAATCCAAGCACTTTTGGCATCTGCCATAATCAATACATTAAAAACACTATTGGTGGTTTCATTTAACGAGCATGTTTGGAAGCCCTCGACCGCTTATGAAACCCGCGTAAGCTACTCACCCTGGCCGAGGCATCACTTCAACGAACATACCTATATGTACTCGCATGAACTTTACCGTGTTTTGTTTTTTATATGGAACATTACGGTTTATGTTTTTTCCTAGACGTGTTTATAAAGTTCTTAGTCTTGCCTTGAAGTAAAAGTGTGGAGAAATAAACGGTTAATGTTTTATGTAAAATGCTTTTATTATGCTTACAAGCTTGTACAACTATTAAAATGATTAACATCGTCTATAAAAGTACATTAAATGTAAGCACGTTTCTGAAATTGCATGATACGTACATACTAATTTAAATTAGACCAAAGTTATTATTAGTTGCATAGTCAACAAATAAATTTTGAAAAGACACAAGCATATTCTGCAAAAACAAAAGGCTACAAAAAATAGATAGAGACCCCAAATCGTACGCTAGTTAATCCAGATTCTTGTATAAAGAATTTAAACCAAAGGCTTAAATTAAATTACATTTAAATTCGTCAATAGAATAGGCCCATAGTATTTCATCAAACGCAAATAAGACCTCATATAGCCCCATTGTCTTGTTTGTACCGGGCCCTGCATCTGACATGTATAGAAGTCTCCTATCTTAATTCCCTCAAACAAATCCAAACCGTATCTTTATCCACTAAAGTTCAAATTAGCGTGAATGGTGGCCGGATGATAAGAAAAGGGGAGTATTTTTTGTTTAGATTATAATTATTCATTTTGGTTAACGTTGTCGAGAGGGATAAGAGGCTGTGGAGTTAATCATGATCCTTCACTCAATTATCTAAAGCTTGTTAAGTTAGTTAATAGAACTCGGTAATATTCTGCAATAGCGCTGGAAACTTTTACCCTCGTAGCTCTTAGCAGTTGCTACGGCGTAGCGCTCGTAGCAAGCGTAGCAATGTCTACGACGTTTTACACTCGATCTACAAGGTTATTGCTGCAAACATTGTGAGGTTAAAATAAAATGCAAAGAAACTAAAAGGTTACTGTACAGTCAAGGAATAATTAATGGTATTTTGTGTTTGACTTTAGTACAATATTATTTTAAAACTAGTCACTGAGCCAATGACCAATTCTTTCTCTCAAAATGCAAATCACAATCTCAATGTCAGCGAAAGGTTATGCCAAAAATGTAGGAAGTGTTTTTTACAGATTCACACACAGTTTTTGTATTGTGAATTTGGAGTAAGGAAGGTGTCAAACACTACTGTTATTTCAATGTTTGACAAGCTCAGAATTGCAGTATCATCAAATTTTGAATTCAGAAACGGTAGGTAAAACTTACATCAGCATCTGTAACTTTGAGAATCTACAAGGTGTTAGTTTAAAATGTCTAGAATGAAAACTGAGTGGTTTCGTACTTCTGACAACCTTACTGTTCACTGCAACATTCAGTTATCAAACACGTGAAGGAGTACCTAACGTGGAGTATTTTTGCCCAAAATCCAACATGGTATTGTTGTTGGTGTAAAAGTTGGTGTGCGAGTAAGAACTCCATTGAATGACGGCAATATTGTGGAGAGGAAAGTTTATCCTTTGTTGTGAAGCCACGTGGAAGCGACTTATCTGATCGATCGCTAACTTTGAATAAGATTTGGTAAGCTTGGGTATTGATACGGAATCATATTTTTGGAATATTCTATTTATGTAGACAGATAGCAAATAAATCAATTGTCAATGAAAAAAACATTCAAGACTCACTGACGCACCTTTCTTCCTTAATGTTTAAGTGGTATTCAAGTTATCATTTGCCTTAAAAAAGGCCTTTTAAAAGTATTGGTAGTTATGGAATTTGAATTTTGTGATGCATGACACAGCGTTTGATGTTCCAAAATGTGAAAACTATCTCGAATTCTGGTTCAAATCTAAAAAGCCGCTATGCAATAAACTTAAAACTCTCTCTTGGTATGCAATGACAAGCCTATACGATGTATAAAAATATATACGATCCTACGGGTCCTGTCAGGGAATATTACATTGTACTCTCTATTATAGGGTACGGAAATGCGTTTGACAGGTGAAAAGTGATGTCATAATATTGTTTCCTCTTGAATTATTTTGACATGTGCTGGTCAAGATTGGGTCAGACCAACTGTTCTAGCATTACTCGATTAGGGATTTATTTAAAGCAATACACATTCTACACTTGAGACGTGATGAGACGCCTATGTCTTTCCTCAGGCTCTAGACTATCTGTGTACCAAATTTCATTTAAAACGGTTGATTAGTTTTGGCGTGAAAGCGCGACAGACATACAGAGTTACTTTCGCATTTATGATATTAGTAAGGATTTAAAACTGCTGATATGTTTGATTTCCTAAGCAGCAAAAAAATCTAATCTAAAGTTTTTGTTTATGGTTGGGATATTATGATTTCCGGAATATTACTGTAAGTCCATGTTTTTGAATGAAGAATATTATACAGATGATATGATTATATTGCTTATAAAAACTGCTGAATCAAAATTAAAATCAAAAGGCATTTATTCAAACTAGGCTCAAAATCAGCACTTTTTGAACGTCAAAATTTACATGTAGATAGTCTTCCAAATCGCCCAGCCTGTCACCACTTCCTAGTGTTATAGCTGGGAAGAAGAAGTGGCCAAAAAACTCCCCAGCAACACAACTGTCTGTTAAGTTTAAAGAACTTGAATTTATAATAACATTATTATTCAATATTTTACGATAGATATTGAAAATTAAATTAAATAAATGGATGGCACATGTCAGCTAGCACACTATATTATCGTATATATGAATGTTGGAATGATTCTTCTAAAGGATCATGTATATCTATATAGACAGCTCTCACCCTGGGTGAAGCAGAAGGGAGTATCAGACTCTTACTGACTAAAATCCATCCGTGTTCCTCCTAATGCCCTTTGCGTTCCTGGGGGGCTACTCTCGAAGTCCGAAGTTTCGAGCGTATTCTACTTCGTATCACCTAACCACTAAGAATGAATGACAACACGATTTGTCAGTTACTGTCAAATCGTGTTTTCATTCATTCTTAGTCCGGGTTTGGGACTAATCGTAAGTCTGTAGGTGATACGGAGTAGAATACGCCCTCGACTAAGCCCGAAACTTCGGACTTCGGGCTTAGCAAGTAGCCTCCCTGGGCCGCGATGACTCTTTTGAACAAATTCTGCAACCCTGGCAGACACTGGGCCTAGCAGGCCCCGTCCTCTTTGCTGACAGCACTTTGAGGCGCGCGTGGAACATAGTTCGCCGTTGACTCGGGCCTGGTTCTGATCGGACGGCAAAGTCACCCAATGCTCGCCGTCCGCAGGCTCGCACCTACGGCGGCTGGGAATCGCCCTGCGACTCCCGAGGCCCGGGGCGTTTTTTTTTCTGTTGCGGCGGACGGGACGTGAGTGTTCCCTATCTCTCACGGGTTCGGCTTCCTCCTTCGCTAGCATTACTGCTTCGCAGAAGGATGTGACCGCTTCTTATGTCTCCTCGCTCCGGACCATGGATTAAACCAGGGTCAGACGCAAGAGGTCGCCGCCGCCGATCGCCTCGATGAGGACACGGCGATGCTCCGCCCAAGCAGAGCAGACCTCCACCGTAACTATGTATAACACAATACCTAATTTAGAAAAACTTTGATGGTCCGTCATAACCATGCAAAATCGAATAAGCAAATAAACATCATTTCGTTTTATTATTTTTATTAGCCAGTACGTATGTATCAAAGTTATAATATTTTATGATAAAAATCGTAGGCACTTTCTTATCTTTTCAGTAATTAGGTCTTTGTTTCGTCTATGTTCTATATAGGTATATAATACATATTTTCCGAGAAAAAATCTAACTTTTGTTTTACATAACGTATCTATAATACAGTATTTTTACAAAGACTTTTCTTTTTCTAGATTCTTATAAATTCTTGGCGCTCGAGTAGACTTTATGAGCAGTCAGATCATGCGTCGTAAAAATCACAACCCTTGAGATTTCAGCGAAATGTGTAACGATAGTCAATCGGTTTCGATAAAAATGGAAGGAATATTTCTTCGGGTAATAAATATTGTTACAGGTACATTAATTGAACTTTTATAAAACACATGACGGCTAAAGATTATGAGAATTGATTTATCATAAGAGAATTATTAATAACATTTTTATTGGGTATACATTGTCCAGTTTCTTCACTTAAGATTAGTCTAGATAGTTTTCAATATTGAAGACATTCAAAAAAATTGTTTGTTTTTGGAATGGAACTCACACTAGTAGAAAACTATACTATCGTTGAGTGCCATAGGCACCGCAATCGCAATATTAAACTGTTCAGATTTACACAATAAACATTCTCTAGTATAAAAGCATGACATTTCTCGGGGTCCTGAGGTCCCGGACCTTTGAAAGGCGTACGAGGAGCAGAATCCAACTCACGGAGTATCAACCCATTAGATGCTTTCAGTAAGACACGATAGCGACAGTAAACTGATGTGTGTGTTTGAAGTTGCTTGAAGATACCTAGTCTATACAAACGGCATCACAATATAACAATATCTCTATCCCATCATTCCCCGGCTTCGCCTATCTCGGATTAAAGTTCTGATACATCCTCTCCTATCTACGATCCACAGTTTATATTCCCCTGCCACTCATCATAAACTATATTGCAGTCTCCATTGTTTTGGCGTGCGTGCATCTGACAGGTGAACACTGACGTAATCATGGAAGCTCCTCTGTCGGCTTACTTCGCTCTGTTCCTATTCCGAATTGTTTATTTTGTATTAAACTGTAATTTGTATAGAGACAGGGGGGGTGGGGTGACAAGAGAGTTACTTTAAGAAATATTGATAAAGAAATTGTACTTAGATGGATGGAACTAATCTGAATGAGTTTGATAGGAAGGTTTGGCCAATACTGAGCAAACACATGGATGTAATTTCTTTCTAGGTATGCGTTCTCAATTTGTCTAATGAAGAAGTTACTCTACAGGATCATACTTACCTCTGTGAATCTAGGAAACATACTAAGGGACTACGATAGCAAAGACGAGTATGGATAAATCAAACATTGTTGACATTGTGTTGAATATCCTCATAATAATGCTTCGGAAGGCACACATAAGCCGGTGGTCCCGGCCGCCAAATGGCGGTCGTCAAATAAGCCATGTCAGAGGCCCTTGAGGCGGTCTAGAAACTCTGACACTAGGGTGTTTAGGGTCGTTAGACCTTACTGCCCACACGATAAGAAGAAGATAATAACACCAATATCGGTGATTGTAGAATGTGTATATTAAACAAATGACTATCAAGTCTAAAATGATTTGATCCATTTGCCGGCTACAACTGAGCGATTGATCTCATTATACTCATTAAATCAACTTGCATGCAAGTTTCTTGTAGGTAGACACGTGAAATTCTAAATTCTTTCTAAAATTCTATTAGCGATAATGATTGTTAATCAATTTATTTAGTTATATTAGAAGAAACTCAAAAAAAAAATCACAATCTTTAAAATGTTGCCTTGTCCCAATTGTTTTGTTTTACTTCTGTTAAGGTATTAAAATAAAACAATATAGTTTTACTTCACTTTTGTGTAAATGTGAGGAAGCGATGCCCCACTCGATGAAAACTTGTAACCGTCCCCTACGGAGACCTGGCAACGAGGGGATTGCCGCTACCTTGCCGACCTTACAAAGTTGGGAACCGTTGGGAAATGCTAAACAATACAATCTTATTAGTGATTCCTCTTGTACATACACTATTGAAAAAAAAAAAAATGGAAATTGAAAACTCAATTTCCTTTAATTTTTGAGTTGCCTCAACCAAATGTTTACTGTACTCGAGCACTATAACACGATCGAATCAAAATATTTATAACTGAGGCAGGAAAATCTTAAAAGAAAACGCGATTGAAAATGAAGATTATTAATTACACCACACACACAAAACGTTTTGGGAACACATTCAAAGTGCTTACAGCTAAGGAGTGAAATTCCCTGTCCGAGTCTGAGTTTCCTGATAGCTACAACCTGGGAGTCTTTAAGTCAAGAGTGAATTGGTTACTTCTGGGCAAGCGTGCTCCATCTTCGACCACATCATCCCTTACCAACTGGTGAGATAGTGGTCAAACGCGTGCTTATCAATAGAAAAAAAAGTCATCTTCTACAAACTTTAAAGGAATGCAATGATCGGATCGGAGATAAGATTTTAGAGAATATTTAATAATTTTTCTGACCTGAGCTTTCACCCGTGACTTCGTACGCGCATATCCCGATTTTTCCTGTTCCCGTAGGAATTTCGGGAAATTCTCTCATAGTGCTCCCCTACGGAGTGCAGGGAAGCTTCATGCCAAATTTCAACTTTCTACGTCCAGTAGTTTAAGCTATGCGTTGTCTGTCAGTCACTCAGTCAGTCAGTAACGGAAGAATTTTATAGGATTAAATTGCAGGTCCCGACGGCAAAGTGGTTTAAACTACCCATATATGAGCATTTTAGACCACTTTTGCATTAGTTCCTTAAAACGTTTTTTAGTAATAAGACCTTCTTATAGCCTGCGAAATCTATCAATCATCTGCTTAGCCATTTCCCAACTAGATGGAAGACGGCTTCCAGTCAAACCGGATCCAGCTGAACACAATAAAATTTTTCGTGCAGCGACTGCCTATTTGACCTCTATAACCCAGTAATTGGGTAACATGGTATTTCTTAGTAAGACTGGAGGATTTATTCAGAATTTCTGGTTTTTGATAACCTGTAACGGTCGTAATGAAACAATCGGTCTTCCACAGACTGTACTTCGAAGCGCGTGCGCACGGCCTCCACGACCCACTCTCCTACTTTGACATGTTAATATCATCATGACTTTGTTCTGAAAATGCTGGTTCATCTCTATCTCTCAGTAAACTGATGATGGTATTGGCACGTCATAATAGGGAGCTGATCCCACCATTTCCTTTTTATACCTACCAGAGTTGCTACCGAGTTCCATAGTCAAAAGCGGGCTCATTATGAAAAGAACATTTCTCTAATCACCAAGGTTTGCCAACAGATTGGTGATAGCAGATGCTGTCGGATGGATCAAAGGACGATACTTATTTGTTACTAATTCTGCTATTTTTCCATTTCCTTTTAAACACACCCACTAATGCTATGTTTAGTTGCCGTCGGAAACCAATGCAGTATCCAATGGTACGCAGAAGGTAACTAAGTTTACCAACTTGAAAAGCAATAATGCAGTGAAATATGAAAATATAAAAAACCTATATTCTGCGCATCCTCTGTAGTTAGTCCACCACCAATGCTGCTATACTGAGATAAGAGAAATAATCTTATATTTGCTTTTTTTTAATTGTGTCAAAGTCCCAATAAATACTCCTTCAGTTCCGTTCTTTCTTTGTCTGATTTTTGCTAACCTTATGCTCTACCGTGATGCAATTAAACTGTTCTCCCTGCAGAAACGGGAGAAGAATGCAAAATGTTTTCAAAACTTTTCAGATTAATTTTTATTTTACAAAGCATTGTTTGCGAAAGTTTTCAAGCTCAAGCGGCTTAGCTTCCTGACACGAAACTTTCATTATCCTATTGTTAAATACTGTCCCGACAGGCGACGGATTTTAAACTAAGTTTGTTAATCCTTTCGGTTCGCGGTTCCTGTCAGCCGCGCGGAGCTAGTATTTTATTATAAAGGCAAATGATTTGCTAGAATTATCATTTTGTTTAAATATTTTTATAAATATTTGTATAAACTATGAGTTTTTTTTTTCTATCGTATTTGATAAAATATTATACGTAGCCGGTGTTTTGTACAAAGATTAAACTTTTATCAAACCGTTTGAAAAAAAAATCGTGATTAAATTTAAAGTATCCAAATTAACTCCTGTAATAAATACATTAAAACTAATTCTCTCAAAACTCACCTTCCCATAATTCCCGTAACAGTAAAATTCTCCAAAACACGGTTCAACACAAATCCATATGCACTTAAAACCAAACGTTAATTCCTAAACCCCCGACTGAACACTTTCAACGTCCGACGGAAACTTGAAAAACTTTTCTCGGGCGGAAAAAATCCGGGCGACGGGAGGGCACGCTCGCAGCCGACGGCGATCCGCGACACACTGAGCCTGTGAGCCGAGCTGCCGCGCTGCCGTGTCTCCTCCCGCTCTGAACGCACCACCAAAACGCTCCACTCAGTTACATAGTAAGATCGAAATTTGATCGCAGTTAGAACGCGCACTAAGACGGCCCGTTGGCTATTTAGACCGAAAAAGGTGGTTTATACGCATGCGCGCGGTCGTTCAACCCTTGCAGTGATGCTGCAGGCCTGATGAGCCACATTAAGCTGGGTTACGTGGAACGAGTTGTAATGGCGAGTTACCTGTGTTAGCGGCGGGCGAGCTGGACCCGCGACCGCGTCGCGGGGATGGCGACGCGTGGTTGTTGCATGAGTATTGTCATTGGATCGTTTGTTTACAATTGATTATTGTCATTGTGCTGCAGTTTAACCGTAACAAAAAAAAAACATTATTTCAAAAATTTATACAGCTAATGTTTACAAAATTTTACGCTCCCATGAGCGTAAAATTTTGTAAACATTAGAGTATCATCACCATTTTTGAACTATCTTAGGAAAAAAGTATAAAAAGTTGCAACTTAAATGGTTCCAACGACTTGATATCTTGAAAGCGGACTCATTCAGGCCATCTACCTTCAAGCTTTCCAAGGCTAATTTTGTAAGCAAAAACAAAGTACGAAGATAGAAGTATAAGAACTCTTTGCATAACAAGTCGCAGTTTATTAACACGTAGAGTGGAGATCGTCGAGGTAAACAGCGAGGCTAGTAGCTGGAGGATAGTAACTGGAGGCGAGTGCTGGAGGCCAGTAATGCTTCGCTTTTAAAAGCAGGATTAGCGTCTAGTTTAGGGCTTTGGAAATGGTAATGAAGTTTTGTTTAGCAATGTTTCAGTTACGTACTTTTTAATACATTTCAAGGTATCCCAAGATGGGAACTCACACGTATTCGTAGGTAACTACAAGATATAGTAAGCAAAGTACCAAGAGAACTGCCTCAGCACTAAGTTGTGTGAACTAAATCCTTCGCCACGGTTTTGTATTCTCAGAAAACTAATAATTCAGTGTAGATCTCACTTTGATGGTAAATATCATCTCACAATAGTGACGTAGACATTAGACCTTGGATACTGAAATATTTTAATCGAGCAAAAATTGTATATTTACGATTAAAAACAGATTTAAGTAAATTCCGAGTGCCTCGATAAAGCTTTTCAGTGAAACAATAACTCTACTGCTTTAGTGTACGACTTTTGGCTGAGTGATACTCCCTCAGCAATGTCGATTGTCAAAAGTTCAACATTTTTAGGGTTCCGTACCCGAAGGAACCCTATGACTAAGCCTCCGCTGTCCGTCCGTCCGTCTGTCAGCGGGCTGTATCTCAAGAACCGTTATAGTTGAAATTTTCACAGATTGTTTATTTCTATTGCCGCTATAACAACAAATAATAAAAACGTACGTAAATCTAAATATTTATTATTTGAGATACAGCCCGTTGACAGACAGATTCGGACAGACGGACAGCGGAGGCTTAATAATAGGGTTCCTTTGGTCACCCTTCGGGTACGGATCCATCCATCCGTCCGTCTGTCTGTCAGCGGGCTGTATCTCAAGAACCGTAAAAGGTAGACAGTTGAAAATTTCACAGATTGTGTATAACAAAAAATTGTAAAACATAATTTAATTTAAATTTAAAGGGGCTCACATACAAGAAACGTGTTTTTTCTTTCGGTTTATGGTACGTAAGCGGAACCCTTCGTGTGAGAGTTCGACTCGCACTTGGCCGGTTTTATTGTTCTTGCTGACAATCTACTACTTTGTCTAGCCCACTTTGGTTGTAAGAACCTCAAAGAGTTTCAGTTTCGATATAATTGGTCCCATTAATCATTGGTCTAATAATCTCAATACTTATATGGTTCATGATCCACCTCAAAAAAAAAAAAAACCCGCGACTGCCGCGTCATCATATCTTGCGAAAGTCACTCAATCAATTACCATCTCTCTCAGGCCGCATTACACAGAAACTATGAACAACTACTAAATAAACCACGAAGTAAGACGATTGATGTTATAAATCAAATCAGGTGGATTGTGAGGCCCGAGAGATGAATAAATCTGAGAGTAGCCCGGAGTGTATCGAGCGATATTACCGTTTTGACATTAATTGCTACTGATTTAGACGGCGAGCCGCTAAAATGTACCCCGGGGATGGTGTGTTATTGTATGGGATTCGCTTGGTTTGCCAACGTGATGGATTTGGACAAGAATGTTGCGAGTATTTGGATCCAAAGTCTTGATTATGTTGATGTACCAATCATTATTTATTGACATCTGATCACAATGATCTGTGGGCCAAAATCCCTCGGATCAGACACAGGTAGAACGTGTCAAAAAAATCAAAATCAAAATCAAAAAGGCATTTATTCAAACTAGGCTGAAAATCAGCACTTTTTGAACGTCAAAATTTACATGAAGACAGTCCCCCAAATCGCCCAGCCCGTCACCACTTCCTAGTGTTTTAGCTGGGAAGAAGAAGTGGCCAACAAACTCCCCAGCAACACAACTGTCTGTTAAGTTTAAAGAACTTGAACATTATTCAACATTTTATGATAGATGTCGATCATTAAATTAAATAAATGGATGGCACATGTCCGCTAGCATACCATTTTATGCGTCGCGACTGACTCCTTACAAAATGACGAGATGAGCTCGACTAATATTGATACCTTACAAAATTGGTTTACATCCGTATACTTCAAGGGAAGGTGCAGTTGCAAATCAGCGTCAGGCAGCTCCTAGTTGTCTGGCATTTTACTGAACTGGACCTATTTGACGCAGCCGCGGGACACACAAACTTGTTGTTTTTTTTATAATTAAGTTTTCTTTTATTGTACCTACCTACATTGTGTGTATTCGTGTATACCAAAAAAGTTTCTTTCTTTTTTTCTAAAATGAACGATCGGTGGTCGGCATTGGATTTAGGTCAAAGAGCTGAAAGTCTTGTGAAAAAGATGTTGCCCAGCTCTGGGAAGAAAGAGGATGACAGTTACAGCTAAAGTGAGTAATTAATCTAGGATTGATTTAATATATAAAATTCTTCCGTTTACATATGACTGAGTGAGTGACTGACAGACAACGAACAGCCAAAACTGCTGGTGGTAGAAAGCTGTGACATTTATATTATTTAAAATCCAAGCGTGCTGCCTATTTTCATATTTTTATTCTTAATTGCACATACAAATACAATAGGACAAATATAATACAATACAAATTAATATAAAACAAATAATGTAATAGCAGCTTATATACAAAATCGAGTTGAATCTAGCATTGGGTTCTTACAGCAAACGTCAAAAAAACATCTAACGCACGCGTTAGATTTTTTTTTTGTTTCGTCCTAAAATTTAACAAACAGTAAAGCGAACACAAGGTCATTACAGTAGCATCTATAATATGAAGAAGTAACTATAGTTAGTAAATGTCAGCCCTACATTCCAAGACCATCCGCTATTCAATCTTATCCCTAATCTGCTGTCGAAAGTTGAGACAAGTTAAGCCGATTCAAAATCAAGTTAGTTTAAAATAAGAATTCTTATGTAATTTGTGTTCTTTTGTAATGTGTACATGTGACATATTATATCCGATGTATTAATGGCGAGTTTTTTGATCCGTAGGTACTCAGACAATGATCAAAAATCTATGAAACACCTTTTTCGAGTTCCATTGTTATTTTTTTGAATTAATTATGTTTATCTAATACTAGCGACCCGCGCCAGCTTCGCTCAGGACCAATTTAGAACAAAAAAGAAGTGCGCTTATTGTAAAATTATTTTGTAACGTGGGTGCCTTTGTTTTACGACAATTCCATTTTTTTAGGTGGTAAAAACATCAAATGAGTCCTCCCGCCCTGGGTGGAGCGGAAGGGACTGTCAGACTTACTGAATAAAACCAGCCTGTTCTTTTGGTTGCTCTTTGCATTCCAGGGCCCCGATACCATGTTTAGACAGTCCCGCGACCCCGGCAGTTGCGATAACTCCTAAGATATTCATTTAAATTGAATAGTGTTTACGGTAAATACGTTCTAAAATAGATATTGAAGATAATAAGTTTCCTTTTGTATTTAATTTATGATGTACAATAAAGTAAATAATAAATAAATAATCTATATATAAACACCATAAACCTTAAATAAGCTTTTAAAATAATGCATTACTTTTTACGCAAAACTTAAAATATGAAAATGGTTAAAGTGACCAACTGTTACATCGCGGCGCCATTTATGTTTCGCTGAAAATAATATTTTCAGTCGCGCGTAATTTTAATTTTGTGACATCTTCTAAATTACTATATTAGATTGTAAAGATAATGAATACACTTAATTGAATAAGGATTAATGCTGTATTGCTTTAAATCGCTTCGTAAATAAGCCATTATTTCTCGTGTAAAGGATAAAAATGGCTATTGTGGGTTATCCCTAAGAGATAGACATATATCATCGCGGACTTTTAGACCTTTTTATTTACACATTTTTTTGCAAACGACATCACATTAGAAAGCTGTAAAATTATCAGTGTTTGTCTACTATATTATGCATGTTATATACATTATGGACCTTCCTATTGAACAACTTTATCTATTAATAAACCCCGCATCAAAATCCGTTGCGCAGTTTTAAAGATCTAAGCATACATAGGGACAGCCAGACACAGCAAGCGCAGGAACCGACTTTGTTTTATACTACGTAGTGATGACTACATAGTCCTTACTTCCTTACTAATATTATAAATGCGAAAGTAACTCTGTCTGTCTGTCTATCTGTCTGTCTGTCTGTCGCGCTTTCACGCCAAAACTACTGTACCGATTTAAATGAAATTTGGTACACAGATATTTTAGAGCCTGAGAAAGGACATAGGGTACTTTTAATCCCGGGAGTATGTTCCTTAGGGACCACGCGGGCGAAGCCGCTGGTAGAAGCTAGTACTAGTATAAAACAAAGTCGCTTCCCTCTTCCCGCAACTATCATCATAGTGATAGTGATTTACTTATTTGACCATTGTTTGAGTTTAATGATGATCGACTTATTTTAACGAAATGGAACCACAATAATAATAAATTGGTCTGAACTGTCTTAAAAATCGTTTTTAACAACATCGAAGTCTACTGTACCAAAACTTAAACAACTGACTTCTTCGCAATAATATTTCCTCCCTACCTATTCCATCTATTTCCATTTATTCCGCTAGATTATTACCTCAAACCAGCGCCATTTTAGCCGCCACTGTCAAGTAATCGGCGTCTGCTTCTGACTTTCATTGACAAATTAGATTGATTCTATATTAAAGGAGCGACTGAAATTACGGCGGCCGTCCGAAACGTCGAACGTTTGATTCCCGATCCAGTCCAGTTATTTAATAATACGAATAATTGAAATTTGAATGAAACGGTGGCCGGCCGAATGTTCCGTGTATTTAGGTTGCCACTGTATTGTTGGGTTCGTTGAGGATTTGATGAATTTCAACCGAGTGTCGGATTTTGTATGACATCTTTCTGTGATATTAATAGTGAATGGTTTCAGAAATACCAATGGGAACGTTATTATTATTATTTGTTTTCACATATTGCTAAGATAATTTATAAGCTAAGCCCCACAAAACCGTATTAACGGTATGGTAGTAGTTATTTCTATATCGTAAATAGTGGCTCCAAATAATTATAACTCTGCTGTTTGCTTTCCCTCTGTCTGGTAAAAATAAACCACGACTATTTAACTAGTAAGCAGGACCATCATCTTCCTGTTTATTATATAAACTGCGAATACAATCAATCCGTCTGCGAAGAGCAGGTGTTTAGGTAAAGCAATTATTGCCTTTGTGCCTTTAGTTATTAGTAGGTTTCCAGGCTAACAAGATGAACAAAGATAGCAGTAACGACTGTTCAAAAGTCTAAAATGCACAGCATTGGTACGTTCTGCCTAAATGCCACGTGGTTAATGCTAATTTAGAAAATCGCTGTCATCGTTGTTAAACGATATTTATTTTTTAAAAAGGTCTCAATTAGTACATTTAAATGTCAGTACATTTTGTTATTTTACACTAGGTGAGGCCGGTACTTCTTAGCTACCGATTATTATTGAAGATCACCGAACTCTAGATAGAGGAATGGCTTACACTATGTAACTGGTTTCTGGCGACTTTCCATGAAAATGTAAGATAGTACAACTTCAGTAGCCTCTTGAACTTCAGTAACTTATTGAACTGAAAGGTCGAAATAATACTGAAAAGTTAAAGTTTCAGTTAAAGTATCAGTTAAAAGCAGCTTGGAGCTACTTCAAAAGAGTTGTTACACTTTCTCCGAGTAATTGCGATGAGCACGACTTTTGGCTGATGTAGGTAGTCAGCAAGCGGTTTTATATAGTTTCTGCCTACCCCAAAGGACAATAGGCACGAGTCTATGTACGTATGTTTGTTTGTTTTTAAGGCTACCAATCAGTGTGTTTCTAGTCAGTTTTTAGGGTTCCGTTCCCATAGGGTAACCAACAGAACCCCATTACTATGCCTCCGCTGTCTGTCCGTCCGTCTATCCGTCTATCCGTCTGTCCATCTGACTGTCAGCAGGAAATTTTCACAGAGAGTGTACTTCTATTGCCACTATAACAAAAAATAATAAACATCAAATGAAATTAAAGGGATACAAGAAACAACAAAATACAAGAAATGTGTTTTGTTTCGGTTTATCGTACGGAACCCTTCGTGTGAAAGTCCGACTCATACTTGGCATGAGTGTATTAGTGCCTAAAACTGTGTAACGTATCTATTATTTATTCTTTTTTTTATTTATATTTTTTATTTCTTTGTTCCGTGCGTGTTTCATGAATGTGATAAATAAATTTTATTCTTTCTTTCTTTATTAAGAGGGCTAGTAAAATAAATAATGTTTCTTTTTTCACTTCTTCTATAACTCTTCTTGTCTATTTTTTATTTTTTCATTTTTATCCTGCTACTTAACAATCTGTTTTTTTGAATGTGTTGTCAGATTTTCATCGGATAATGTGATGTATCAGAGAAATGCACCCAGTAGTACAATCTTCATGTTTTGTCTATGAATCTTGTCACTAGTTCTGGTATACTATTTCTCTTAAGGCGAGAGAATCTCAGACTGCCCACTCCATGTAGTTCGGCAGCTAATTCGTTTATATGTTGACCTAGTCTGTCTTCCTTTTGTACTCTTTGACTTAATTTCTTCCTTCACAGTTCGCAGATTGAAACCTAGGTTCAAATATTTATTACTTATGTAATTCTTGTTTAATCTCATAAAAGATGTCTATTTTATTCATATAATTCAATAAAAATAAATATGAAACCTTTTAAAAAGGCACAGGTATTTTATGGAAAGCCTTTAGGCCACCCTTGCGCGTCGGTTCATTCATTGAATGCTTCGAAAGGAATTAGCCAGTCATCTAACACGTGGCGCCATACGTGCTCCAGTAGATATCAACATTTAACTATCTTATAGTAAAATTGTCCGTGTATTTAAGTTGTGTGTTTTTAACAAACATAACCTTTGTTTGCATTTTTTTTTATTGTGACTAGCTTTTGCCCGGAATTTCATACGCGCATATCCTGTTTTTTCCCGTTCCCGTAGGAATTTCGGAAACCTCTCTTAGTGCTCCCCTAGGGAGTGCAGGGCACCTTCATGTCAAATTTCAGCTTACTACGACTAGTAGTTTCGGCTGTGCGTTGTCTGTCAGTCTCACTTAGTAACGGAAGAATTTTATATATTAGGATAAGGATATCTTGTTTTACTTACGACCGTTAATTCAATGCACCTGTGTTGTTATCTCTTCACCACCTTTTTAACCGACTTCCAAAAAAGGAGGATGTTCTCAATTCGGAGGGTATTTTTTATGTATGTACACCGATTACTCCGAGATTTCTGATCCGATTTCTGTGATTCATTTTTAGTTCGATGCAGTATACTTGCCATTTGGTCCCATAAAAATTTGATTCAGTCTGGTTTAGTAGTTTTTATGTTATAAGCATTTTTGCTTATTACAATTTTTGCGTTGACGAAGACGACGTCCAAGTATCACCACTTAAAAGTAAAAATCTTATTACAAAAAAAATATAACCGACTTCCACACAAAATACTACAAAGAATAAAATAACCTTAATTTCGGAAGTCGGTGTTAAAAAACAAAGAAACAAAACCAAAAACACCGACTTCCGAAATTAAGATTATTTTTAAAAAAGTTTTTATTGACTATAGACAGTGCGTAAGGCGTTATTTCGCCTTTTTACCTACTTGCATGAAGTCTAAATAAATAAGAAAAAAAAACCTAGTAACAAATTAAACTATAGCGTCGAAAAACTTTTCCACATCGCAAAGAACTGGTAACGTGCTAAAAGACTATCAGCATTGCCACGTCGTATGGAAATGCTTATCTTTTGACCGAGTCAAAGCCAACCCTTACGCCAAGGAAAGTGACAATCAACCGTTTCGATTTGTATGAATTATGTTATTAAATTTTTAAAAAGAAACATGTAGGAAAATAAATTGTGACCGACGCCTTTAAATACGTAAATGACTTGCTTATTTGCTTATAAAATATATTTACTCACCACGTACCAGACCTCGACTTTAATTTAAGCTTCGAAACTTAAATGAAATCCGAATAAAACCATAATTAACTTTTAAAATAAAACTCACGATAGGAAACCAGCCATTGAAATGATTTCCAAGAACTTACTGTAACATTTAATACGAGCGGCTTTTATTCAGTTTCAGGGTACTTTGCCTTTTTATTTTTATTTAGCAATTACAAAATGGAAAACGCTTTATTTCTTTGTTAAAATGGCAAAGTTTGTATAAATTTAATTATTGTCTACAAGTCAGCGCTAGCTACGCGAGTGCTACGACGTAGCAGTCGTCACCGCCTACGCCGTAGCAAATCTGTTATGCGTCTATTCGTGTACGGAAGTGTATTTGTCATAGACTACTATTCCTTGTAATTATCATAAAGAATTCAATCTAAATTGGTATAACAAAACAAGTAAAATTGATTGGAAATCTTTAAAAATCCGTTTCCGATATCCGATTACAAAAATTCTTTTACTGTCAATAAGATTCACTATTATAAAGTTGCATAGGTTACTTTTTATACCAAAATAATGTTCCGATCCTGTGGGATCGGCCACGGGAACAATGCCGCAGGAAAAACTAGTGTATATAAATAAATAAATAAAAACACTGCCAAAGTGTTTTTAGTTTTCAATTCAAAACTAAAGGTGTTACTGGTCAACCAACAAAATACCAGTAGCAACCACAAATAAATTTCGGTTCGGCTTAAAACGTTGAACCAATAGTTTATGGCTGCCCGCTTATAAATCCGCAATCCTTCGATGTATCTCTTAATAAATTGTCATTTGCTATCATTTTATTTAAGAGACTATGTCACGAGGACATTAATTTACTTTAAAGTTTAATGCATAAAATATAATTCAGATTGGCTTAAATGTTTAAAAAGAAAGTGTAAGCTATGTGGACAAAAGAAAATAATTATAATAAAATACTTTGTTCGAAATAACTTATAAATTATAATCAAGCGTGGGTATCTTGTATTGAAAGTTGCATGTGCTTCGGAAGACACGTATAAGCGGGTGGTTCTGGCTGCCAAATGGCGGTCACCAAATAAACCATGTCAGATGCCCTTGAGGCGGTTTAGAAACTCTAACACTAGGGTGTCGGACCTTACTGCCCACTCGATAAGAAGAAGAAGAATAGCATGTCTATTTGATGGTTGACTAATTCAATTCAAAAGCTTATTAGGAATATTATCTTATTACTATAAATTGATCTAAAGTCATCTTTACAAAATTGTATTATTTACAGAGTAGATAAAAATATGAATTTAAACAGCAAGCATCACCACGGTGTATCACTAAGCTTGCCTCTATAGAACAGTCTATTCAGTGACCTACAGGTAACCGCCGATAACCGTCCAATATATACGAACACATGTCATTTATGTACGCTATATATTAAGACATACTAGTGCGACTCGCGGTGTTACTTGAGTTAGAAGGATAATTTTGTTCACAGAGGGATTTGTGAAAGTACATTTAAAGATCACAATAGAGTTGATTATTAATTCATTTTTGTACACTAAACTAAACTTATAGTACATTCAGTGATAATGAAGATTATTTACGAAGGTGAGCTGAACTCAGATTTGAGTTTTCTCTCAGCAAACCTTTGAGAGGGATCACAGGGGATGATAGCAAACAAATACCTACCTACATATTGATACTGGAAGTTACAAATAAAACCTATGAAACTGATTTAAACATTACTCAAACACTTCTTGCTGAAAACACATTTTTAGAAAGAAGTGTCCCTACTAGCTTAGAAAAGTCACCAATTTCATTAGTAGAATTAATTTTAATAGCATTGTTTCACCATTCACCTCTTACGACACCCATTAGAAGAGAGCTAATACATAGACATGCACTTGCGCGTAAGGTAGCTGCTACTTGATCTGATTAGCTTAAAATAATGTGAGCAGCTTTTTTTAAAAGTTAAAAACATTTTTTATTGTCCCAGCACCAGTTAATTCTAGGAGCTAAATGTAACATTTTCTTAAAGTGGGTAAGTTGTGACTGGAGGGTGAATTTGTCAAGTTTCCCGATCGCGAATCGAGTAGTTTGGCTTACTTATGTTCGAACTTAAGTTTGTCATCTAGTGCAACGCCAACGGGATTTGGTTTAAAGAGGTCTTAGAGTCTGTCAACTGGACATTCATTCTGAGATCGTTTGTATCTGTATCCGAATGAATCATTAGTGATTGAATGGTACTGTGTCATGCTAGCTGGATGGTACCTTATCTATATCTCTACTAACAAATGTATAAACTAAATAACAGTAATAGTTAACACTTACCTTTTTAGGGTTCCGAAAAAAAAGGAATCCTTATAGGATCACTCGTTTGTCTGTCTGTCTGTCCGTCTGTCAGAGCTAGTTTTCTCCGGATCCACTGGACCGATTCTGTTGAAATTTGGTGCACATATGGACTTCTATAACCCAAACATGGACGCGTTACGTTAATCATTAAATTTTTAGTATGGGGGTCACTTTTGGGGGTCAAACTAGAAAATTAAAAAAAAAAGTTTTGAACGTAATCCTGTGACATATCAAATGAAAGGGCTTACTGTGAGAATTTTAATTATATTTTTTTTCATTCATTTACAATAATTAGTTTTGAAGTTATTCAAAAAATTAGACGAAAAATGACCATTTTAAGCTCAGTAGTTTCGGAGATAAGGGGGGCCTTATCTCCGAAACTACTGAGCCTAAAATTTTGAAAAAAAATGGAGATAATAGATCTTTACCTAAAGATTATAGGAAAACCTATAAGAATTCTGTAGTGTTAAAATAACATATTAAAAAAAAAATTCATTCGGAACCCTTTGCACGCGAGTCCGACTCGCACTTGGCCAGTTTTTTGGTCTCGGGGGGAAACGTTCAAAAAGCGCCCAGACTCTAGCGGTAAATACGGGGAGTGAGTTTTACCTCACTAAATCCCCCTGGTAATCACCATCAGCATATGGAAGGAGTTCCGTTACATCTTAAAAGACCATTCTGGCCACACTTCTTTGCAAAAACTGTTAGAGCAGATTCCTGAAACGATTGTAAAGGGGCACTAATAGATACCTATTGCATAAAAATCTCACCAACCCCAGATTTACTTCAACATTCTAACCCCATTCCTAAACTTCTACGAACCAAAACAAAATCATAACAATTTCTACGTAAGTATTCATTTTATTGTGTTTGCAGCTAAGAAAAACAACACCACCATTGTGTAGAACAAAGAATATTTTAGATTTCAAGCTTATTGTCTCAGCTGTTATCGAACCAGATACTAAGAAACTTGTTACGGAGCGAGTTCTGCGCTCTCACAACGTTTCTTCAATGTTCCGAGTTCGAATAGAACTTCAAACTGCGTGAGTTCTCCGCCTTTTTGCTCTGGACGCCAGGATTTAGCTTAAAGACTTTAAAATAAAAACAAAATAAATGTGAAAGCTGTTTTCTTTGCACTTTCACAAGAAAAGGTGATGAAATGTTCGTGTAAATTACAAAATGTGTTCGTGTGTTTTTTTTCTGCTTTTATGTTTCAACGTAGTCGTTTTAATATAACCGTAAGAATAGTAAAAGCGTAAGTATTTATAAACATCAGCTAGGAAGTACCAGCTTAATCTAGCTTAAAATTAACTAAAAAGATTGACGTGTAATATTTAAACTCCTTACAAAATAAATATTATTTTATTATTTAACGAAAAGATTGTTATAACCATATTTCAATCGCTTCCCGAATCATGCATCACTGGAATATGAAGGTTGCATACGAAAATATAAAGCAGAATTAAATTATGCATCAATAAATAACTTTTCCGCGTTATAATATAAATACATATTTTTCATTGAATGAATGCTAATAATTTCTTATTGCAAAAATTATTTATTTTCCGACTCGTTCCGCATAAGCAGCTTTTTAGATAAAATAATATGAAAACAGTAGTAAGTCATCTGAAACCTAATTATTTAAACCAATCAGGCACATAAATATTCACAAAGATTTAAAAAGAAAAGTGTAACGCATGTGGTAGATTCATTGTAAATAATACAATGAATCTACAATATAATATCTACTATATATGTGTATAATGAGTATTACAATGAATCTTAAAAACTTTTTGACTTTAAAAATATGGCTTTAAAAACCGAAAACGATGTCTTGGAAAATAACGAAGTTATTTTACTACAAAGGCATTACATAGCTTTGCTCTGCTAAATCTAAAACCGAAGGTTTATGCAATTCATGACATATAATTTATAATGCCAGAGTAAACTCTGGCATTATAAATTATATGTCTTCAGAATTATTATAATTTATGTAAGTGTCATGTGAAGTTTTCAGTTCACAGTAAATCACATAAAAAATACAACCATGTCTTATGAAAAAAAAAATCACTTTGTCCAAGCTATAAAAGTAAGTAAGTACCATTAAACACCGTGTAACAGAAATAAAAAAAACTGTCAATTTTGTCCGGTTATGCGAACATAAATATATGAGGCAGTCGATTTTTTTTTTCGCGGTTTCGGGGTTGGTCCTATTGTAAAAATTGTTCATAATGTTAAGTACAATGATCCCATTTCAGGTATTGCGTTTATTTTGTCATCATCATCATCATATCAGCCGAAAGACGTCACGCTTGGCAGGCGGGTTGGCGATCGCAGTATATGGTGTTGAGTTTTACAGAGAACGCTGCTGCACATTCTTATCTGTTGCCCATTATTATTCTTATCTTGATTATTCTGTCATACGTTGTATAAATCTTACAAACACCCCGGACAAACCCGCTTTCTCCTCATAGGCAGCTAATGATACAACATATACTATCACAGAGCGTGACAGTCGTTAGCCGCGTCACATTCAGGTAAGACGGCCAGAGGTCCCCCACGTCAATAGAGCATCGGCTAAGTTCACGATGTTCACGTGAAAGGGGTTATTTATATCCATTCAATACTTTAGGTGGGTTTTAAGGTGCTGCGACTTGGAATGGTGTCTTTTGAATTTTGTGAAATAACTTTTGTCTGCCTGAAGTGTGTGGGTTACTTTTCATAAAATCATCTTTACAATATTTACCGGCCCCGTTTCGCATCCAGTAGATTCCCAGCCTACAACAAGTCATCAGTCTTTCTTTGTGGGAGGCCTTCCAACCCTGCGCCATCCAGTACGCTTTGGCCAACCCATATTGCATAATCCATCTACTAAATAATCCGCTATCACAATATTACGCCAAGCAATACTGCAGATCTGTAACTAAATTACTTACACAAACAAACAGTTCCTAATCCGATCAAGTAAACAGATAAACTTCGCCGCCCGTTCCGACGATAATCCTGTGTTGCGGTAACTAAACATAAATTATATCTCAAGACAAAAAACTACAACTTGTGATGAGTGAACTCAACCCTTCCGACGGTGACGCTGGAAATTCCTCAAATTCACCGCATTCAACAACAACTGCACCCAGTTTTAAATCCTCTCATAAAGAACATAAAACTTTATTTCCTTTGCAGCATATTGGCTCAGCGATTCATATGCTGGTGTTAAACAAAAAACGTTACAATGCAAAGTATTTTAAACTGTACCTACATTCATATAAGGTAGGATTTGAATTGAAGCAAGTTGGTAGTGGTGCCTCGACTGGGATTGCAAACTTCTTGCTTAGCTCACTTTTGTTTCGCTGATAGTGGATAAATATTATTCGGAACTAGTTTCGGCCAGTTGATTCTAGTTTCAAACAGTTGGTTTTGATTAAAAGTCATTCAGGATGCTTTCATATTTGTGTTTCCGCGCTTGTAGCTTGAAATGAGTTCTGAAAATGATACTCACTGCTTTGTTTCATACATTTTTTGGTTTTTTAACGGAAAATGCGAAATTTTGTTTTTTTGAAAAATTGAAGTTTGATTTCCACGCTCATTGTACGAATGTTTTTATTATTATTAATATGCTCGCGTTTAATTACAGTCTCACCTGATGGAAGCGAACTCGTGGTGGACGATGGAGCTCAATTGCCTAGACGTAACCATCAGACTACGCAATTTTCTCTACACAAATAACCCAAACTTCCACCATCAGATACAAACTAATAAAAATACTCAACCTGTCACTCAACTCAAACAACAAAGCAATTAATATCAATCAACTAAACATGGACTACACAATCCCACCGCATTGTGAACGTCACAATAATTATAACGTGCACCAACTAGATGCAATAAACCCCAAAATGGCGGCCAAAATAACAATTGAATCGTAAAGCTGATTATCTAACGGGGTTTGCGGCAGTAAATATTGTTATAATGCACGCTCCTGGCTTGCATACAATATCCCGGTGACGGGAACAATGCAGTCCCCCAGGATCCCGGTAACGCGGGATGTGGGTATAACTTACTGTTATTAATACGTAACAGAGATTATAAAGATGCCAATTTTGGTGTATGCGGCGTTGTGAGCGGAACAATGTATTGGAGTATTTGTTAGTTAGTTAGTGGTTGGAGAATCCTTTGTTGTCGCTTGACTTTTCATTGAATGAACAATTCCGGTATTAATGAGATTGTAACGGGTGAATCCACGCAAGTGGCAAAAGTACAGAATTGTATTGCTGTGGTGGTAGGTACGCCGCACCTAGAACTGCTTTCACAGTTTAAAACGTCAATTTTATACTGAGTAGATTTACTCGTCGTAGTAATAAATATATTTTCCTAATAAAATTGAGAGTCTGCGTGATTACTATCGATCAATCCCACTTCAACGGTTTTTCATCCTGGCGGGCGGTAGTACGATTGTGAAAATTTTCAACATGCGAGCAAAGCCGCTGAAAAATGACATTCTTCAACAATAATTGCAAAGAGTATTCATAATTATGTACCTAATTATCTAATACTAGCTTTTGCCCGGCGACTTCGTATGTGCGCATCTTTTTTTTCCGTACCCGCAGATATTTCGGGAAATCCTCTCTTGATGCACCCCGACACTCCGCAAGGAATCTACATGCCAAATTTCAGCTTTTTTCGACCATTAGATTCGGTTGTGCGTTGTCTGTCAGTCACTTGGTCACTCAGTCACGTAGTCACGCAGTCCCGCGATCACTCAGTCACTCAGTAACGGAATAATTTTATATATATTGATTATGGAGATCATCGAACACGGAATCATTGACACTAGTATATCTACAGTTCTACAGCTATCGTAACCTACACTTTGAAGAACACTTAAGTCTCTGGCGTGGGAAATAAACAGATTATTTTATTAAAAAGACATCAAAGCATCGGTCGGCATTATCTAAAGACGAGGATAAAAAGACGCCATTGAATGGAAATCTCTTGGTCTGCTATTTTAGTTTTATTCTATTCAATGTCTAAACACTCGATCTTTGAAATTGAAAAAAATCTGGATTCCTTTGATGATTGAGAGATATGAAAGTAAGAAAATCTTAGAATTACGGGTTTATTTACCAGATTTTTTTCATTCTTTTCATTTAAAACCTTATGAAAAGATCTTCAGATGAGTGTACAAAATTAGAAGTGTTGGAAGATGCTGAATGTACCCACAATATAATGACCCCTTGACCTTTTATTGTTTCACTGCTTTATTGATCTCTATAAATTATGCAAAAATAAAATGACAATATTTCCCTTGATTACGTCAAGTGGACGAAAAATGTATACTTAAACACGTACCATTCAACATTTACGACAAATAGTAAATCGAAATGTTGTAACTACAGTCCATAGTTTACACAAAGCGGATTCAAAAGGTCCAATTCCCGGGACAACTTTTAAAACGTATCCCAGAGGTGGTCCCGGTACCGATACCGATCGCCTTGTCGAGACTGAGACCGTTTCAGAGTTATGTCCGCGACACTCTTGAGGAATGAATAGGACTGCAGTTTGTTAGTTCTAGCCAAACTGGTTTGTTGCCGTTGCAGGTGATACATACAAGTTGTGTTTGGAAGGCGACGGTGTTAATATTATCAAAATACTTTTTGAACAAAAACTTGACAAAATCTTAGAAATAGGTACAAATCAACAGCACGGGCCTGCGGACGGCGAGTATTGGGTGACTCGCCGTCCGATCAGAACCAGTCTCGGGTCGACGGCGCGCTGTGTTCCATACGTTCCTCGAAAAGCTGTTAACATAGAAGACAGAGCGTGCCAAGGTTGCGGAATTTGTTCGAAAGAGTCACCGCGGCCCTGGAACCGAAAGGGCCTGGAATGGATGGGGTTTAGTCAGTAAGAGTCTGACACTCCCTTCTGCTTCTGTCATTTGATGATTTCCCATCCTTAAAAAAAGGATACAAATCAACAAGGTACAAAAAACTTTTTTACAAAAAATATAACCGACTTCCATAAACAAAAAAGTGTTTTTGGTTATTTCGTTTTTTGACACCGACTTCCGAAATTAAAGTGATTTTATACTTTGTAGTGTTTTGTTTTTAGAAGTCAGTTATATTTTTTGTAAAAAAGTTTTTTATTTTTCACCTTTTAGTGGTACCTGCGTACCCATTCACAGTGTACCGGCGTGATGTTATGTTATGAATTGGGGCCTATTCAATAAAACTTACTTAGTGCTTTCGGTGTAAAGGTCTCTTCAATACGAATGAAATAAGCCCAAACACTTGGTAGTTCCTATATACCGTGTGAATATCCTTGACTCTCTGTTGTCTCCCTCATCAGGTCTGATCCAAACCTTCATTTTTTTGTAGTATCACCCGATATACACACGAATATCAAGTTTTTACCAGTTGCGTGCCTACAATTTTTGAGAGTTGTCCTCGATTTCTCAGGGTTTCCATCATCAGATCCTGACGTGATGGCAATGAGACCATTTCGGCAGCATACCCTTTCGATTTCGATGAATCTTTTTTATATAAAAGAGATTCATCGAAACCGGTTCATAAATGACGAAGTTATCCGCGAACACACAAAAAAATATTATATATACGCGGTCGAATTGAGAACCTCCACCTTTTTTGAAGTCGGTTAAAAAATGAATTAAACATTCATCATGGTCTCACGGATTGTAAACAATCTGACTATGATACAACTACGCTACTGATTGTCTGACTGATTTCAAAGTGAAACAGAAATTGATGCTTTGTCATAAATCATTTCCTCGTATCTTCTCACTAAAATTAAAACTTAAAAACACCGTTTAAACCATTTAAAATCCCCAATCTTATATTCACGAAAATACAAACAAAATCAAAAAGAGCGAACGGATCCAGTACAAACGAAATTGTTCCCAGAATTTAACTAAAACTGCATAAAATAACCTGACTGGCAAAACTGAAGACACAGATATGCAAAACTGTACAACGTTATTTACATAATCCATGGCAAGAAGCCGACCGTCGACGTGTGCCCCTTGTAAATAGAATAAAACCCATTTATCCTGGGGCTAAACTGTGCCCCGATGGATATAGCTGGAATTAGGCCGAGGCGGGTTATGGTTTCGGCCTGAATTTAGGTTTCGGCTTACACTGAGAGCAAAGTGCTGACGTCGAGAATTTTGATCGAGTCTGGCTTTAAAGTTAAGATGTCGAAGTTGTAGTCCGGTCAAATTAGACCAAAAATAGGAGTAAAGGTACAGTAATTCGCACCCAGCTCAAAATTGGTCCGATTGTTCAAAACACTATCATGAATGAAATTTAAAAACTCCTCATCCGATACCTGGAAAAAAAATACTCGGGGTCAAATGTCACAAAATTGGCCTTTTCGCTGTGAAGAACTTTTTAGATGATGAGGACTTTTTAGATTTCATTTATGATTATGTTTTGAACAATCCTACCAATTTTGAACTGGGTGTGAATTATTGTACCCTAGGATGTCTAAATCGAGCGGACTATTCTGTGATTTCATTCAAATGTTTTAGATATGTAAAATAGTGAGATCAAATTAACAAAATCGTACCATTATTTTCTTTTGTTAGCTTCGCTCGCGTTAGTTTAAATTTTTGCAAAAAGCTGAAGAAAGCTGAAGCTGATATAAATAAATTATTATTATTATAACCATATTCTGATAGTACTATCTATCTCAGTTCGGCTTATCACTTAGTTTCGGCCTCCATCTCAGTTTCGGCAAATCACGGTCTTCACTAAACAGTATCACGTCGTAGTTTTTTGGCGCGAACACGCTTCCACATTGTTGTCACGCGCACTCGCCGCATACACTTCGCTGCCCTGTTTATAATACAAAAAAACCTACAGCGGACATGATATGTTATATTTAAACATTAAATATGAAATTGTGTGCCTGATACTGAAGGGAAAATAAAACATTCATTGTGTTTTGCAAGAGAGATACAGAACTTTTAAAAGTCATTTTAGGCTTTTCACGCTCAATTTACAAGTATTATTTACCTCAGAAGGGATTCCTCCTTTCTAGGTACTCTCTCTTTCTCTTTTTTTGCTTTTTTCTTTCTTTTGTTCTCTCTCTCTCTCTCTTTAGGTTCTGGAATTGTATTTTTAGCTTTAATCTATTACAATATATTTTTATTGTGGTTTTGTAAAAATCACCATCATTGTTCTCTATTAATGAGTAATAGTAGATTGTGGCATCGAGTAGAAAGTGACTTATAATTGCACTAAGTATAACCGGAGCCCGAGCTTTAGCGAGGGCTCTAAAACACGAGTGAAATTATAAAAGTCAATTTCGCAAGGTTCATAATCTGCTTTTCTATCAACTACCGAATAAAGAACTTAAGTCAAATAAAGTATAAACAATTTATTATTATTATATTTATAAAAAATAATAGTAACATTCAAACAACGCGCCAAAGAAATAAAAAAAGGTTGCAATTCGATTCGCGCCAATTCATTTTTTTTTTTTTGGCCATTCTGCCATTGTTTCCGGGAATAAAAATAGCGCTGATTGGCTGGTAGAAAACTGGTTAGTCATGCTTGTAGCCTGCGATTGGCCTGTTGTGTGGTCAGAATAGTGCTGATTGGCTGGTATAAATCTAGTTGGCCATGATTGTAAAGATGAAGCCTGCGATTGGACAGTCACCTGGGATTAGTGGCTTTAGGGAGAAACCAATACAGTAATGGATTTTCATACAACTTTACTGCACTATTTAAAGCAAAAACAGTGCAGTAATGGAATTTCATACATACTTTACTGCACTGTTTTACTCTGCAGCAGTAAAGTGCTGCTTTGTTCTCACTCATTTAGGGTACTTATGATGAAATTATTGCGTAATTGGAAGAAAAGGTATTTCTTGCCATTCAATAGCAAAAATCTATGATTCGCATAGCAATGTATGCTTATACGAATCATAGATTTTGGAGATGAGACTGTAAGAAAGGTCGCAAAGCTGTACAACAGACAAATATCCACCATATATATTCCACCATATATGTTCTGAACGTTTTATGGAGGAAATAGTCTGAGTCATATTTACGATTTTTAAGTCTTAAAAGTACTTTTCCCTCTTTTTCATGCATCTCATGTCCTCCCTAATTTCTCAGGAGACTGTCTTGCGTTTTAGGATGCAAACTACCTCCACTTTGAGGCATTACGGAGAATTTATTACACTGACATTCAGCAGTCGAGCGTTTATAAGTAGATTGTAGTATTTAAGCAGAGGTAACTAATTTCATAGAAAACGTTGCCATTTAGTACAGAAGATGAAATGTATTTGAATTGCAAGACGGGTCAGACCAAACCTGTGCAAAGTTTCTCTATCAGGCGGCTGTCAACAGCAATTCAGAATTTGGAACGAAACCCAGTAATTACACAGACTTAATCCTATCTCCTAAACAGAACTATTACAATTATGTTTTGGGTCGGCTTCCAATCTGTTCGAATGCAAATGAATACCTTTTCTTCAGAATAAAAGAATAGATGTGCATTTCAGGCAAATATTTATCCACTAGCATTTGCACGTGGCTGCGGTCACAGTCAAGTTTTATTTTCGCAGCATAACCGTCTCCAGGATACCATCATCACATTATCATCATATCAGCCGAAAGAAGTCCACTGCAGGACATAGGCCTCCCCCAAGTGTCGCCACAACAACCGGTCCTGTGCGTCTCGCATCCATCAGCTACCCGCGACCGTCACCAGATCATCGGTCCAGTTTGTGGGAGGCCTTCCGACGTTGCATCTTTCGGTACGCAGTCGCCACTCCAGAACTTTTCGGCCCCATCGACCATCCGTTCTGCGAGTTATGTGCCCTGCATACTGCCACTTCAGTTTGCCGATCCTTCTGTCTATGTCGGTAAACCTGGTTCTCTTGCGGATATCATCATTTCTGATTCGATTACGCCAGGAAACTCTAAGCATTGTCGTCTCCATTGCTATTTGAGTGACTTTAAGCCTTTCGATGAAGCTCATTATGAGCGACTATGTTTCCGTACCATAAGTCAGCACTGGTCATAGACTTTCGTCTTGGAACACTGTGGTATGTGGGACCAGAAGATACTACGCAACTAGAACTTTTTGGCCCCATCGACCATCCGTTCTGCGAGTTATTAGCCCTGCCTACTGCCACTTCAGTTTGCCGATCCTTCTGTCTATGTCGGTAAACCTGGTTCTCTTGCGGATATCATCATTTCTGATTCGATTACGCCAGGAAACTCTAAGCATTGTCGTCTCCATTGCTATTTGAGTGACTTTAAGCCTTTCGATGAAGCTCATTATGAGCGACTATGTTTCCGTACCATAAGTCAGCACTGGTCATAGACTTTCGTCTTGGAACACTGTGGTATGTGGGACCAGAAGATACTACGCAACTAGAAGTTTTCGGCCCCATCGACCATCCGTTCTGCGAGTTATTAGCCCTGCCTACTGCCACTTCAGTTTGCCGATCCTTCTGTCTATGTCGGTAACCTTGGTTCTCTTGCGGATTTCATCATCCCTGATTCAATTACGCAAGGAAACTCTAAGCATTGCCGTCTCCATTGCTATTTGAGTGACTTTAAGCCTTTTGATGAGGCTCATTGTGAGCGATCATGTTTCCGTACCATAAGTCAGCACTGGTCATAGACTTTCGTCTTGAAATACTGTGGTATGTGGGACAAGAAGATACCACGCAACTTCCCAAATGCTGCCCAGCCGAGTCGGATTCGATGATTGACCTCTTTCTCGAATTTAGCCTTTTTTAGGGTTCCGAAAAAAAAAGGAACCCTTATAGGATCACTCGGGTGTCTGTCTGTCTGTCTGTCTGTCTGTCTGTCTGTCCGTCTGTCACAGCCAGTTTTCTCCGGATCCACTGGACCGATTCTGTTGAAATTTTGTACACATATGGACTTCTATGACCCAAACACGGATGCGTTACGAAAATTGTTAAATTTTTAGTATGGGGGTCACTTTTGGGGGTCAAACAAGAAAATTAAAAAAAAAAGTTTTTTGAACAATATCGTATGACATATCAAATGAAAGGGCTTACTGTGAGGATTTTAATTATATTTTTTTCATAATTTTAAAATAAATGATTTAGAAGTTATTCAAGAAATTAGACGAAAAATGACCATTCCCCCCCCCCCTTATCTCCGAAACTACTGAGCCTAAAATTTTGAAAAAAATGGAGATAATAGATCTTTACCTAAAGATTACAGGAAAACCTATTAGAAGTCTGTAGTGTTAATATAACATGTTAAAAAAATTAAATTCGTTCGGAACCCTTTGCACGCGAGTCCGACTCGCACTTGGCCAGTTTTTTATTAAGGATGGTAGTTTGTCCCAGGTGGACGTAATTGTCTACAACTTTGAGTGTAGAGGATGTTGAGTGTTCCAGGATTCCATCTATCTCTGTAGGGTGTGTGGGGTCGTTAGACCTTACTGTCCACACGATTAGAAGATTTATTTCTAATAACAAAATTTTATAACATCGGTTTAGTCATTTAGGCGTGAAAATGTAACAAATAAACTCACTTTTGCATTTATAATAGTTAGGGTTTGCGATAAACCTGAACATATTGTAAAAACCCGGTTGTCCCAGTACAGTGGTGCACACAAGTATCTCCACACAAGCCGAGCACGCCAACACGCGAGAGCGCGGGACGGGGCGCTGAACGAATTCAATTCCCCACTAAAATTCAATAATATTGCCAATCGGCGGTCACAACGGAGGCCATTGTATTTTAGAAAGGTTTTTGTTGTGCGCCGCCAGAACGCCGATGGCTCTAAACTACGGAACCACTTTCGTGTCGCGCGAATATTTTTTGATGTTTCGAAAATGAAAATGTCACTGGTTTTTGGTGTTTTGTTTTTTAATTGACGTGCTGAAAGTTTTGAGGTGACTTCACGTACGATTTGATAGGATCATGTTCGATTGGGCTGTATGAGGGTACTTGAGAGATATCACGTAACACGTTAAGTTCATCTTTGGTTATACATTTTGTGGGTTTAAAATAAAATTATGTTACTAACGAAAGTTGGCAGCACTGTTCTTCACATTTTGGAAAGCACAATTATGAATTTAATGCGTGGAACTGTCATTACTTGTGTACCTATAATATAACAATTTCGTTTTACTGTTTTAGTGACACAAAAACCAGTTAATAGATTAATATTTGTATGCCATTAAATGGCTGAATGTTTGCACCAAATATGTTATTGTAACATCTATTTCTACCTCATTTTATACAAATAAATGATATTATTATTATTATTATCTCCTTTATTATTATTATTATGATACCGAACCAATCTTAAATATCGAGTTATGCTGAAGTGGTCCAGAAGTGTGACGATAGACAAAGTGCAAAAAGAGCATATCTGCGGTAGTGCCAGATAGTCTTGGAGCCACAATATTTAAAGAGCTTACCTCACATGCAGGGGGAATGATTTTTTTTATTGTTTTAATTACTATTGATAGGCACGCGTTTAACCACTATCTCACTTAATAGTAAGCGATGATATGGTTGAAGATAGAGCACGCTTGCCTAGAAGTAACTTATTCACTCTTGACTTATTGACTCCCAGGTTGTACCTATCAGGAAACACAGACTCCGGCAGAGAATTCCACTCCTTAGCTGTACGCATTATGAATGTGTTCCCAAAACGTTTTGTGCGCGTGGGATGTCCACCAAAAAGAAGAAGAAGAAGAAGGCATATTTACTAGATGAGTAGATGGTTAAAACCCGATATTAATTTCCCGTCTGTCTTCAATCAGTTCCGAGTTTGAATGAATTTTGAAGACGTGAAACATACCTAACACATAGTAAACTAAGTCTTCACTAAGTCTTATATCGTCGATGTATTTGATAGCCCAGCGGCGTTATTTGAAAACTATAATTATGTATTTACCGTTTCTATCGTGTAAGTACTGAACTAGATTGATACTCGCGTAGACTTGAGAGTTATTAGACACGCAACGTTTCGGTGTCTAATTCAATATTGTTAAAAATAATTTAACATTTTAGTTAAGTAATTTATCTTTGAAATCGTCCTAATTAAATTTAGGGAGAATTGATAAAAAATACGATAAATGATGCATCGTTATCATCATCATAACAGCCGAGAGACGTCCAATACTGGACATAGGCCTCCCCCAAAGGACGGGTTTGCCATAATCGCCACGCTTGGCAGGCGGGTTGGTGATGCATGTTGCTTGTCAAGTCCATAAATCTCAGAATTAGCCCTGACGAGCACTGAAGATAAAATTAAAGAAAACAACCAATTTCTTGTATTGAAATCGAGCTATTTATGTTGAAGTCGTATTTCTACCTTCAAGCAACTAGCACGCAAGTTTATTGCGAGTCACGATCAAGCAATTGAGCACATTATTCCTCGGTAGCCCGTAAATTAATGCATCTTATGTACATGCGAGCTAGTCGCATGACAACACGAGGCCCTAAACAGTCGCCTAGCGTGCCTCCACAACTTAACACGGTTCTTCTTGGGAACACTAGTATCAGATTTTCTCCAAATATCTACAAATGACATCCGGGATAAACTGCTCACCTCTCCACTCATTTATTAATACTCCATCATCACAAGCACTTCTATCAAACTACTATGTACCAGTCTATACGTGACTAACTCTATATTTTGTAGGAGCGTAATTAAGCGACTGGATTAGTTGGCGCGAGATTAATCTAACGATTTTAGATAGGTACTAAATCACTTACTATGATTGAGACGCCTTGATTAATATTGAACTTGTACAACTAGTACACTGTACCTACACCTACTTAAATTGACTGATACAGTTACATTAGGACTGAATAATGATTATCTGTAATAGTCACTCGTAGTTTATGGGCTAATCATGGTATTAATGATTAAAGACGTTTCGCCCTCCAGCTTCATTGAAATAAAAAATACAAGAGCGAACTGCTACTCATAGTGACATTCTACAAGCGATTACAATGGAGTGGAAAGGAGTGTCAAACTCTTATTGACTAAACCCATCCATGTCCGTCCTAGTGGCCTTTAAATAAAATAAATAAAATAAAATATCTTTATTTCAGACATTACTAGCCCATAAGTTGTTAGTACTGAGTTAGTAACAGATTATGCTTATATGCTATATTAGTGTTATTAGTAATACTTAAACTAGTGTCTTTGGATGAGGCAGTCGGATCTGTCAACAATCATTTTCAGGATGCTGTTCCGAGTGTTACGCAAGCGCTGCAGTAAGGATGCCGCTTTTTTACGCATGATGGCGTGAAAATCATCAGTGCGAGCTTCAGCGAACATGCCTGACGCACTACAGCGCCACGGCAGCCGCAACAGCATCCTGAAGGCGTTGTTGTATTGAACTCGCAGGACGTTGTAGGCTCGGCTCGTATATGATACCCATAGGCCGCTCGAGTAGAAAGACTGGCAGAACGCTTTAAATAAACTTACTTTGACGTCTACCGTACATCGAGCGAACCTACGGGCCAGCATATTGCTCTTCACCGCCAACGCCCTGCGCTCGCGTTCTATGTCGCTGTCATCCCGTAGGTCACTGGTGACAATGTGACCCAGGTACCTAAAACTATTAACCACACTGAGTACTACACCGTTGAGATATTTTTGCTTTGCGTTCCAGGGCCGCGGTGACTTTCTCGAACAAATTCTCCAACCCGGACAAAACGCACCTAAGCTATCACAAGGTTTCGAGGATCTTTGAACCAAAAACCATTCACCGACAACAGTTCACCATGAATCGAAAACGCTGTAAGGCGTGAGGCTGCTCTTCAACCTGCGAGATATTCATCATCATATCATAACAACCGAAAGACGTCCACTGCTGGACATAGGCCTCCCCCAAAGGGGGAGGGGTGTTGCCATAATCACCATGCTTGGCAGGCGGGTTGGCGATCGCAGTGTATGGTGTTGAGTTTTACAAAGAACGCTGCTGCCCATTCTCTGGCGAGTCCCTTAGTCGCCTCTTACGACACCCACGGGAAGTAATGGGATGGTATTATTCTTTTATGGCACCATACGGCACCGTACGACACCATACGGCTTAGGTGTGAGGTTGCAGGTTCATAAAACCAGCCACACTTCATTCATTAATTGCAAATCGTTATCGGTGTTACAAATAATGTTACTTTTCCTAACTATACCCAAAAGCTTTCAAAACAGGCAGTTGATGTTGAAAACAATTACAATGGGATAACTTAGGTGAATAGAAAATTAAATAAGCTATGATAGGCGCCAGATAAATGTGCAATAACGGTCATTGACCCACGTACATTTATTGACTTTCTTAATATAAATAAAAAAAAACAGAAATAAAGACATCTGTCCTGATTCGACTTCTATCGTGATTCTTTACGTTCTCTAATAATCAAAAACGGTACATTATTTATTGCTAAAGTATCTACTCAAGTTTAACTGGCGCCTACCATATCGTTCCTATTGATGCTAGGGATTGACAGCTCACTTCTAACTTACTTCACCTAAGTCACGGTGAATATTTTACAGAATATTAAGTGAACACATTCATGTCTCGATTACGTGGTTTACTGACAAGACATTACCAATCTTTACATTATAAAAACAGTAGGAACCGTTGTGTCTGTACATTAAACAAATTTAGCAAAAATGGAGTGAGGGCGATGTAAAAGAGTTATAGAAAACAAAAAAAGAATATATATTCCTGTCTGTCTGTTAACGCTAATCTTCGAAAGTACTGAACAGACATTTTAGGGTTTATGCAGATACGTTTGAGTTAGTTCTGAGCAATATTTAGGCTTTGTTTAATTAAAATTGGTGGTTGGAAAAAAAAAATGTGGTAACTTAAAGATTTTAAAATTACGTATCAATGTCGATTTCCGACATGTTTTGTACAGAGTATGTTTTGACAGCCACAATCAGAATCCATAACATATTATAAGATCGGGTATTTTAAAAAGTGTTAACAAGATTCATAGTCCAGCGGAACAATGACCGCCTCCCGAAACATACGGCATAGGTTCGAACCCCAAATATATATATACCAAATATCTTTTTTAATATAATATTTTTAATTCCTATTTTTAGTGATCTCTTTTTGTTTTTTTTTTTCAACTAAATTTTAACTTTTTTAAGGTTCCGAACATTTTTAAAACATAACCATCTGTCACAGCCAATTTTTTCCGATTTACCATACCGATTCTGTTGAAGTTTTGTGATCTAAACATAATTAAAAGAGGCGTTACGTAATTAAATAAGATTTGAATATGGGGGTCACTTTTGGGGGACAAACTAGAACATTCCAAAAAAATATTTTTTAACATGTATTGTGCGAAATAGCAAAAAAAGGGCTTACTGTGAGAATTTCATTTTTTCCATTATTAAAAAATCAAGCCAATGTTTTGAAGTCAGTCAAAATATTAGATGAAAAAACGTCATTCCTCCTCGCCTCTTCTCTCCGAAACTACTAAGCCTAATATTTTGATTACAGGATAGCCTATAAATCTAAAAATAACATAACATGTTACAAAAATGAGTTTCCTTCGGAACCCTTTGCACCCGAGTCCGACCTGCACTTTGCCAGTTTTTTGTTTTCCTACTATATCTAATCATTTTTTGCATAGTAACTACAACATTGATATTATTTAACAAATACCTCTATCTGAACATACATGAAAAGTAATAAAGCTAAAAGATAACTAACAGAAACTATTTCCAGCATTGTTGGTTATTTTTTGCTAGAAGAATATAGACAGCGTTCTGTTTAGTTGTGTTGTTATCACGTAAAAATTACAAAACCAATGTTTACATGACATTTTGCGTAAATCTGAATACTACTTAGGTTTTGTTACATCGCAATCGGTTGACTCCCCTAAAAGACATGAATGATAAAATATGTACAAGAAGAAATTTAATCATTAGGTTATGCATATACATGCAACGCCATCTATTGACTAAAATACTACTGTGTCCTAACGGATGCATGGAAATCACACGAAAACATAAATTAATCAACTTGATTCATCGCGTATTTTCTTCATTTAGTAATACCAAGAGTAGCACAATTTCTTGTATTGTCTGTCCTTTTTATTTTGATTTGAAATACGAAAATGATGATAATAATTAGGTCTCAATTATCAGAATGTTTTCTTAAACGATTTGGAACGAGTGCACAAAGCTGTGGAAGCAGTAGTCAGGACTTTGCCGTACATAGGCGCTGCGGAGTTTTTCTATGATAATTATAGGCAGACACTTCCAATAATACCCCGAGGAGCGATAGCCGATGCAATAGATGACTGCCCTAAAAGTTCTATTCTGTGTCGCAATATACATAATGTCAGCATGATTTTTTTCCTCAATGAACTATTTTGACCCCTCGAAACGACCTAGCGAAAACCATCAAAAGTACAAATGTTTCTAGAAAATAGGAAATAGGCCAATGAAGAAAATGACGTATATTATCCGGTAAAGTTTTATGATTTCAACTCAGAATCTCCCTCTAAAAATTAGCAGAGGCACGCGGTTAAAAGTCACAAATGTCCAATAAACTGTTATCGCAGCCAATTTACTAACATGTTGCTCCGTCAATGTTGTTTTCTTTACCAGGATCCGTCTCATCACCAATAATTAAACAACTTCAAAAAAGGAGATACTGTTTTCGGTCCGAATTGTGTGGATATATGTTTGTCCGCGATTTTGTTTGAAGGCTAAATGGCGAGCAATCAGAGCACAAGTCTACAAGAAACAAGGTTCTCATTGGTCTATTTAGATGTGCCTGACATGTTCGCCACAGAGTTACGAACTAAATGGACCTCCTGTTGTCCGATGTTGGTTGGGTTGACTTTGAATGTGTAATGTTAGGTATAACCAGTGGCGTGCCTAGGGTTTCAAAATAAGGCAAGCCCAATAAAATTTTAACCGATTTCAAAAAAAGAAAGTTCAGTTTTCGACTGTGTATGTAGGTACATTCGTATGTATCATCGCAATTTTCTCATAAACTGATATAGATGTCTCAATTCGTTGTTTACCAAAATTACCGAAAGAAACCATTGCACACAGTTGTTTATGGGAATTTGCGTGCCTTTTAATGGCGCCAGATATGTTATTTAAATCATTATAACCAGATGTATTCCAAACGGAATCTTCATTCGAAAAAAATAGGCAGCCCCACGAACACAACTTATTAGTGTGCGAACAGCCAACAATCCAACTAGTTTTATACACTGATCTATTAAATTTCGTTTATGCGATTTACTAGTCTAGAAAAACACAGATTAGGCGTCGGTTTTAATGAAGAAATTAACTGTTTTTTCTGAGCAAAGTTTAAAGATTTTACCTTATCTTCGCCAATCAAAACTTGAACGCATTTTAAATCCTCACAAGGTACAATTACCTCCATTGTTGTAAGTAGGTAAGTCACCAAAACAATATTGTATCACTGAGAAAATCTAAGAAAACACACAAAAAACTTTAACAACATAACTTTTCAACTCTCAAGCAAATAAAACTGAAGTGAGTTGCACTCCGGTGTCAAGAACTACTTACGCAGAGTTGCAGTGTTGTCATTTAGGCAAAAAAAGCGCCAGGTATATGAAAAATCTAGCTAGATGTCGCAAATTTTTTATTTTTAAGATATTGCTTGAATATTTAATTTCGTTATTTTAAAAAGTCGCTAGTTTTTATTGTTGCTAAATCTTAAAAAAGTCACCAAACTCGTTAAAAATCTCCAAGATTTCACAACGTCGCTAAAACGGCAACACTGCAGAGTTGGCAAGGTGACAAGGTCACGCATACGCGTGCAACTTCATACGCATGCACGGCTTTAATCTTCCATACTGATCGATTTGTAGACGCACAAGGTTTAGAATTCGTTATACGGCACATCGCTATAAGTGCGAAAGTGACGGAGATAGTATTTGAAAGCCCGGTAAAAGCCGGTACGTGTAAGCGAGATAGCTATATGTAGATGCTGCAAATGCGAAACTCTGCGCGCGAACAATCGCGATGTGTAGTTATGTAGTAATGTGGCATAGGTAGATACTTTGTGTTATTTTGATAAGAATTAAGCGCGCGAACTTTTAAATAGTTTGGGTTTGATATTGATTCTCTATCGAGCATTTTAGTAAGGCATGCCGGGCTTTTGGGCTTATATGAAGGTACCGCCACTGGGTATAACTTATTTTTATTATGGATATACATTCGGCTTAAATTACGGTTGTGACCAAGGCAAGTTGACGGCGCCTCGCTGCGCGGGGCACCTACTTCTGACTTCAGGGTTTAAAGTCCGTGTCAGGGTAACCTAAGTTTCCGAGCTAGCGCGGTCGCTCTTTTTTCAGCGGTTAGATCAAATGTCAATTATACAAGGTGACAATAAGAACAAAAGAACATTATAATACTAAACAAGAATATACTAAACGAACGAAAAAATCCCAATTTTTTGTCATGGGTCTGTTTTATTTCGCAATATTGAAAAGACTCCATTCAATTCGTAACTCTATGGCGTACATGTGAGCTCACACTAACAAAGACCAATAAGGGCCCAGTTTTCAATTTAATTATCACATCAAAATAGATAAATTGTAGACTTGAGCTCTGATTGGTTGCCATTTTATGTCAGTCCACAATTTCTTGAAATTACTTTTACTACAAATTTTGATACGTAAAAAAGCATTCCAAATGTCCAGCTGCCAATTTATGAAGAGTTTACAATCTCTCAAGATATTTTGTAGTCTTACGTAGATTTGCAATTATCCGGTGACAATCCCGGCGCTAACATCGTGTAAAGTGGAGTGTTATCATTAGAAAGTTTCTCATTACGAAAATTTACCCGGGCTGGTCGTCATTTAAATGGAAGAGGTGATACAGCCAGGGCCTTGCATAACACTCTTTCAAATTTGTAATTTTACGAGGGGTTAGGTAATGCAGGATATTGACAGTTCGATCTTAGCGATCTTAACCAACATATACGCGAACGAAGTCGCGGTCAACAGCTAGTAAATCAATTACGCAATTGTTTAGTCTGCCTATATAGATTAAACTCAACCTAAGCGTAGGCGTTCCTCTATTTCAAGCAATGAAACCAATCATATTTCTGTTATTAACAGTTACTATGTCAATTATCAAGTTATGGTAGCTCTTTATAAGTTGTTCAGTCATGAGGTCTAAAAATACCACTACTGAAATTTTAAATATGTGTCAACTGGGAATTTTATTAACTATCAGTTTCCTTATGTCTATTATTGTATCTTTTCACCAGCGATTAATATAAATGTCACTTTGGGTTCTGCTTTCCCACTTATTCTGTTTCAAGCAGCTATTTTTTCTATCAGATCTCATCTCATCTTCTTGAAAGGTCCCGTTATAACTGTTGCCTTCGCCTGGGTATCTGGGCATTCCACAACTTCTTCGTTCATCCATTGGCGCAATTATTAAGCCCACCTAAAATCACAACATCATGCACACACACAACACGCACCATGAGACACCATGGCCATGACCGTTCTTGACACATTTCAAGAACATAAATTTTACAGACAGACTCTACGTTCAAATTTCCTAGAAGTCATTCAGAGTTTTCACGAAACTGTTTACGTCTTCGGTTTCTGCGGCGAAATTGTGTACACCTGTGACTATGTACATATCAAATCATGCATACATCAATGAGACATCCAAATACCCGTGCTGCCACACTAAGTAGGGCCAACAATGAGCCAACAGAGCAGGTCAGGGATGCCCAAACATCAGGTTAACTGCTCTGAGCATGCGCATTGGGCGAACTGAATTACATTCTCATTAGTGTAGTGACAGTTATCTAGTTTTGATACATTAAGTATTAATAAGGTCGTTTGTTAGAAGCTTAGGTTGCATGATTGATGCATACTTGAAATAAGTACATAGGTAAGACTTGAGTTCTTTGTTTTAAATATTTTTCCATATAATAGGCAAAGTTCAAATACAAGTCTCAATATCATCTCGGTGAGTTTACAATCAATATCAAAACCCGCCAAGTGCTAGTCGGACTTGCACACGAAGGGTTCCGTACCATTAGCCGGCAAAAACATGTTTTTAATGGGGGCTTTTATTAAAATGCAGATAATTGTTATATACGTAAAGATTAAAAGAAAACTATAAGAAGTCTGCAGTGTTAAAACTACATGTTAAGAAATTCTATAGGTTCGGTTTAGTTAAAAATTCCTACGTATTGCTACGCACTGGAAGAGTACCCAATAACCGGTGGTATTGCCGCTAGCATGAATGCTTATTCTCTGTCTATGGTAAGAGCCCGCCTTTGGGTCGCGCAAAGGATCAACTAAGCGCTTGAATAGATTATCTGTAGTAAATTATAAAGAAACCGTTACCGTCGTGTTCATCCGATCTGTTAGAATTCTTCTTCTTCGTCTTCTTCTTCCAGGCTGAATAGAATAGAATAGAATAGAATAGAATAGAATAGAATAGAATAGAATAGAATAGAATAGAATAGAATAGAATAGAATAGAATAGAATAGAATAGAATAGAATCTTTATTTGCTTAGAATGTAGGTACATAAAAATAAGCTGGAAAATAATATATACGAATCCATGTACATTCTGCCTTAATATAGCATGCAAATATAATACATAGCAGAGAATAGTAAGCATAGGTATTACAAAGAATTATCATTTAAGAAATCCTGAACAGAATAATAACATTTGTTTTCAAGTAATTCTGTGAAATGTTTTTTAAATTTTTGCAACGGTAAGTTTTTCATTTGTTCAGGTATTTTATTAAAGATTACAGGAGCCATACAAATCACATTTCTTTTCAATAAGCTAGTTTTAAATACACCCGTGCATAATAGATTCTGGTATTGAGATCTCATAGCTGTAATTCGTTTTCTAGTTTCTATTAAAGTTGAAAATAGACATCGATTTGTTATTACGAATATTGCTAATTCGAGTATATAGAGACATGGGAAGGTTAATAATTTATGAGACTTAAATATAGGAACGCAACTGTCTGTTACTTTAAGACCAAATATAGCTCTCAAACAGCGCTTTTGAGCTTTGAAGATGCTTTCTCGTTCACTACAGTGACCCCAAAATATTATACCATATCTTAATATGGAAATCACTAGACCATGGTAGGCTACTAATATTGTCGGCAGATTTACTTTTTTCGATAGATTATGCAACATAAATGCAGCTGTACTAAGACGTTTACATATATCTTCTGCTTGCGGCTTCCAGGTTAGCTGGCTGTCAATTGTGATTCCTAAAAATTTTGTACTGATTACTGTCTCTATAGTTTGACCATTATAGTTTATATTCATATCTCCCGTAGATATTCGTTGGTAAAAATTCATGATTTTAGTTTTTTGGATGTTAATATCTAAATTATTATTGTCAAGCCACTTTATTAAGCTACTAATTGTATTGTTAATGTCACTTAAATATGATTCTTTTTTGTTACATGAGACAATTGATGTGCTATCATCTGCAAATAGTACCATCGGATAAGGTATATGACGTGGCAGGTCATTTATATATAATAAAAATAACAAAGGTCCGAGCACGCTTCCCTGCGGGACACCATATTTTATTTCTCTAAAAGACGATAGAAATTTTAATTCTCTTCTAGATTCCAAACACAGGCTCGATACCTCCGTACATTGTCTACGACCTTTTAAGTACGTTTTTATTAAATTAAGGGCATTGCCACGAATACCGTATGCGTAAAGTTTGGTTAGAAGAGTATCGTGATCTACACAGTCAAAAGCCTTCGACATATCTGCATATATTGCGCATACAGGTATTTTAGAGTCCACTTTTGGCATTATTTTATGGAGAAAGTCGAAAGTAGCCATGTTGATGTTTTTACCATTTCTAATTGGGATCGGCTCTCCTGATCGTTTTTAGGGTTAATAAAAAAAAGAAACCCTTATAGGATCACTCGGATGTCTGTCTGTATGTCTGTCCGTCTGTCACAGCCAGTTTTCTCCGGATCCACTGGACCAATTCCGTTGAAATTTGGTAAAAATGTGAACTTGTATGACCCAAATACGGACGCGTTTCGTAAATCATTAAATTTTTACTATGGGGACCCCCATAGTAAAAATTTAAGGATTTACTTTTGGGGGTCAAACTAGAAAATTAAAATAAAAAGTTTTTTGAACAATATCGTCAAATGAAAGGACTTACTGTGAGAGTTTTAATTATGTTTTTTCATATATATTGAAATAATGGTCAAGAAGTTCTTCAATAAATTAGATGAAAAATAACCATTCCCCCCCCCCCTTATCTCCGAAACTACTGAGCCTTAAATTTTGAAAAAAATGGAGATAATAGATCTTTACCTATAGATTACAGAAAACCTATAAAAAGTCTGTAGTGTTAAAATAACATGTTGAAAAAAATGAAATTCGTTCGGAACCCTTTGCACGCGAGGCCGACTAGCACTTGGCCAGTTTTTTCTCCAGAGATGTTGTTTCTGGGTCCTCAGTCAGTCTATACTATCTTTAGCGAGGTCTTTCATAAATGAAATCCATGTTAGTCAGGGTCTGCCGCGGCTTTTTGGTCCTGAGTCAAGCTGTAGCACTCTTTTTGTCATGTGTTCATCGGATCTTCTCATGACTTGGCCATACCAACGAGGCGTGACTCTATGAGCTTGTCTGGCATTGGTCTGATTTTGAAGCTACCTTGGATGTATTAGTTGTGCACTTTGTCAAGTATAATGATACCTGCGGACCATCCGAGCATCCTCCTTTCCATGACATGCATTTTATATGCCTGCTGACATTACTTTTAAAAATACATAGATAATGATTATATTCCCATTGCATCGGTTGAGTCATAGACGTTATTTTCGTTACTGACCCACACCACTTGAGCATACTCATTTCCCTGACATGCATTTCATAAGCCTGCTGACATTTCTTTTAAAAATACATAGATAATGATTATATTTTCATTGCATCGGTTGAGTCATAGACGTTTTTTAGGGTTCTGAACAAAAACCGGAACCCTTAATGGATCACTCGGGTGTCTGTCTATCTGTCCGTCTGTCACAGCCAGTTTTCTCCGGATTCACTGGACCGAATCTGTTGAAATTTGGTACACATGTGGACTTCTATGACCCAAATACGGACGTTTTACATAAATGATAAAATTTTTAGTATGGGGTCACTTTGGGGGTCAAACTAGAAAATTACAAAATAAGGTTTTTTGAACTATATCGTGTGACATATCAAATGACAGGGCTTACAGAGAAGGTTTTTTTTTAGGTATATTTTTTTCATAATTTTAAAATAAATAGTTTGGAAGTTATTCAAAAAATTAGATGAAAAATGACCACTCCCCCTTATCTGCGTAACTGCTGAGCCTAAAATTAAAAAAAAATGGAGATAATAGATTTTTACCTATAAATTATAGGAAAACCTATAAGAAGACTATAGTGTTAAAATTACATTAAAAAAATAATTCGTTCGGAACCCTTTGCACGCGAGACCGACTCGCACTTGGCCAGTTTTTTCAATATTGACCTATATGACCACAATCTCACCTAGTGAAATGATGATGTGGTTGACCATTTGACGATAGAGTACCTACACTTGCCTTGAAACAACCTATTCATTCCTGTCTTAAATACACCCAGGTTTGAAAGTACCTAACTAAAGTAGACTGAAGTCTTGTAACTTCAGTCTACTACTACAGATAGCAATTTTTTAGCAAACAAGCCCAAAGTTAATTCAAGTTTCTATTTCATACAAAGTAAGTAGAGACCATCATTTAGTATAATCTACAAATCTTAGTCCTAACTATGTTGAATTTAAAATGAAGCAGATAGCAATTTAGCCGCGAACCCAAATCATATGAAGTAGACCGTAATTATCAAATTTTCGCGCTCCCTAAACAGATTAGTCTGGCCATAATCACGACGGACTGAATTCACTCGATACTGCGACATTTATGTTATCCTGTAATAACGAGCAAAAAATAATAATTGTATTAATTATTGTGAACCATTTTTATTGGTCAGGAATAGGGGAACGAGCTTTCATTTTCAGACTTTTACGTCCAAAATACCTCACGGCATCATTCCTCCCAGGGTGTATTTGATAACCTGTCTCGCTTCTATGACTGGCTAATAACATCATGATTCGTTGTGAAAAAGAGATGGTTCTATTCCTCCTGTATATCTGTGTCTCTCTTTTACAGCGAAATCAGGACAGTAAACAGTAGGATGCGTATAGATTTACATACGAAACTACCACTACCAGTCTTTTGGGCTCACTTCAATAGTGAGCCCAAAAGACTGGCAGCATTACGACCTAACAGTTAGTTAAATTATTTGACAGCTTATCCAATATTTACCTTATAATATCTATTTAGCAGCCAGAGAGTAGCTGACAAGTGATATTAGAGAGGTCTATCATAATTATAATCTTCGACAATCCAATCCGATTCCCCCCCACCCCTCCCACAGATTAAGCAACCAGCAACGATTTAACAAAAGCTTACCTCGATAGCATCGAATCGTCATCGACGCACTACATCGTGTAATAACGGCGCCGGCGGTGGGTATCAAACGCGCCGTTTTCCGATATTGATGAGTAGCGAGCGTGGCGTCCACCGCGCTATGAATCACTGGCATTACCTGATGCCGCTACTGAGAGATACGAGCGGTGCTATCGGGATAAGTTTGTGATACGTTGCTGCTTTGTCTCCATGTGTTTAATCTTACGCTTACGTGTTACAGTTAACTTCGAATAAATACCATAAAAAACCCGTTAAACTAATAGTTTGGAGGGAAGAAGAACTTCAACGAAAAAAATCTGCCAGTGATTGAGCGAATTTACTTTTACGATTATACTGAGTATTTTTTATTGTATTCTTTTCTATACGTTACCTACGTCAATATGCTAGACAGGTGATTATAATACATTACAAGATTTAGAAGAAAATTCACAAATTAATTTAAAAGAAAATATCTCTAATGATCAGGCACTATCGCCATTGGACATTGGTGAATTCAAATCGAATTGTTCCATTTTTAACTCATAAATTTTAAGTCACTGCTATCTTAAACAAATACCATCTTTATGAAATACCACTGGTTTAGAACCCTCATTCTAGTTCACACCTGCATTATAACTTTTCCACCTTACTCGTACCCAAACCCAGCGCGCTATGTACACCATCCTCTTCGTAAGTATCGCGTCCAGTTATCGCAAGCGAGTGAGCAGTATTGGTGCAACGCATCAGGCGAAACAGCCATGATGTATGCTGTAGCAGCAGCGTTTAAATTTAATGCTTAATGAGCTTGAAACATGGTGCTGATGGATTAACAAAATGGGCAGCGTTCAGGGTTGTGCAGCTGGTTGCTCGTTAAGGTTTAGGTGGTGTCTAATAGAGTGTCTGGTGGTGTCTGACTTCTAGGCAAGCGAGCTCCATCTTCGACCGCATCATCATTTATCATCAGGTGAGATAATGGTCAAACGTATGCCTATCAATAGAAAAAAGAAATTGGTAGAAGCTGTAAAATATATTATAACTACGACTGTAAAATAAAATACTCCAGTATATACTTTACAGCAGAGTAATAAAACTAAAAATAATCGTTTGCAACCCTGTTGTACTTATAAAAAAATATTCTATATGGAAAAAATATTCAAAATCAGTCAAGTCATGTTAACTCTTTAAGTTTGGTTGAATTGCACTAACGATATGCATTTCTTTGTATGTGTGTTCGTCTGTAACATGTGTTATTTTGATGTTGTGTTTGCCATGCTGAAGGAATACTTTTTTTTTTGAGATGCTTACCTTTGAACAACAGTATTTAGACAGCTCTGTCCTAACGTTATACGATCATAGTACCAAAAGTCAGACATTTACATCAGGATCCTACCGTGAAATGGAATGCCCAATAAAGTTTCCCGCTCTGTGATTGAAAACCAGAACTCTATGCTCAAGAGTCGCAAGCTTTATTTACCCATAAGGTTATTGTACACTTTAAGAGATATATTTTGTCAACAGATATTGGTAAAGTTGGATTATTCTAGAAAAATGCTAACAACAAAGTAAGCGCGGCCACATTTGCATGTTCCGACTAAAAACAAAAGAAGTACTAGTGTCAGCTGTTCATTTCCCGCGCAGATTGTAAACGCCATTGAGAAGTAATGGCCAGCCATTGAATAAGACTTTGTGTATTATTGCAATACAAGAAAATAAGTAGACGACATTGTAAGAGATACATTTTAAAAGGGAATTATATAAAATTTAATGCGGAAGTTTTGTCGGTGCAGGCATTTTTCTTGTCGTAAAAAAAATAAAGGAAAAATCTTCCATGCCGTGAACGTTTCTTTATTATGAACTATATCTTTTTACCACCCTGTAGTTTTTTGCAAGATAAACATATTCATTACTCCGTCGTGACATAACAAGCAGAATGTTTCGTCAAAACTTACCTAACAATACGCTTTGTTCTTGCTATACAAAATGAACTTGGCAACATTTGGCAGTATGAAACATTTATTCTGATCCAAAATACAATCCGTATTTAGACATACAATCAATATAGCCCAAACCTCCACGATACGAGTTAAACCCGCTGTCAAAGTTGCTAACAGTCGGTTAAACCATCTCCTAACATTAGGGAACCTGAACTAAGTTTACGATGATGCTCGCAGTGCCCCGGCTGCAGTAATTCCATCGACTCGCCGACTGCATAATGCATCCCTGCACTTACACCGTGCACCTCTCACGATGCCCGACCATCGGGGGATCCGCACGCTTCATTTAACACGACTATCCCACTTCAAACACCATCCATCGCTGGCTTTACGAACGACTTAATTACCGGTATCGGTAACAAAGCAAGAAATGTATAACGAATTTTGGTTATGAAAGATTTGGGTTGCTTGAATAAAGGCGTGTTCTGGTACTAGTTAAGGGAAGCGCTCGTTCCGAAAGCAATAACTCGAGTGTGCATTGACGAACGCGTTTCGAGTGTCGGCCTCTTAACTAAGACGGAGATCGTTTTGAATGCCTCTTTGTTGTCGGAACGTTAACACGTTACAGTTTCTTCTATCGCGAATTCAGGGCGCCATTGTGGATTTATGGGTTTACTGCTAAGAGAAAATTAGATGGTTTTTGTTTTAAAGTCAAGAGAGGCGCTGTTGAGTTATTGTGTGAAGATGGGCTCACGGGTGGAGGATTTCGGTATTGTTTTAGTTTGTGTTGCGGAGTGCGGATTGGTTGAATGAAATTGTTTTGTTTACTACCTCTTTAACTGACTTATTTCCTGTTAATCTTCTAAAGTATGCTGTTAGGTATAAGATACCTTATAGATATGCATGAGTTTGACTTTAGTGCTTAACCCAGAAAGTACTTTTTTAAACCTACCTTGGGCATCACTGACATCACTGACATGAGTGAAAGAAAACATGGTGAAGAAAGCCGAACTAAAATTTAATAGATCTGCAATCGCCAACCCGCTTTGAGCAAGAGTGGTGATCGATGCTCATGCCTTCTTAGAAAGCGTCTGCCATGAACGGAGATGATACGACTGGTTGGTATTTACTATTTTTACTTGATATAATGTGACACTTTATAACAGCAATTGAAGCACATTTTACATAATCTCTGTAGTATGAGTACCTTTTTTATCGATGGAAAATCATCAAATGACTCCTCCCGCTCTGGGCGAAGCAGAAAGGAATGTCAAACTCTTACTGACCAAAACCCATCCGTGTTCCTCCTAATGCCCTTTGCGTTCCAGGGCCGCGGTGACTCTTTCAGACAAATTCCGCTACCCTGGCAGGTAGTACGAGTACCTACAGCTCAATCTACATCCATCAAAAATACCATCCGATATCTTACAAAAGTAAATAAAACAGGATCCCGCTTTAATCTTCACAAATTAATCCACTCTCACACTTAAGATGAATGCAAATTGAAGAATTGAATTAGCAAAGATTCCATTAAGTCTTGCTCCGTCACAATTATCAGCCATGTTCAATTGATTTAGGCTAAGCTATTAGCCCGGAGCCACTCTCACTGACCCAATTATAGCCCATAATTGCACGACCAACCTCACAAATTCCATACATTACTAAGCGTTTTATTACAATTTATGGCAATAACCGGACCGTTAAGTGTGTTTATATTTGAGGTTAATAAGGGATGTGAAATTGTGATTGGAAATTAATTATTTATTAGCCATTATGGATTTCGTGGTAATCTTTTTTATAACTCATGTTGTGTTATCTGCTTTGTTTATGCAGTTTGTAGGTAAGTGGTCTTATTCTTTTTTGTGGTAGCAATTAGCAGATATTATCAGCCTACATAATGGATGAAAAAAATTTTAACTTAATAAATGTCTTTCCTACGAGTAGTTTCACTTGTATTATTGTACTTTACATAATTTTATTATACTTAAAACACCCACATTTTGACATTATCCCTAGATGTGGGAGAAGATTTATAATGTCCTGTAAGTGCGTCAGTCCAAAAATACGCCTAAAAGTGTAATAGTAGTCCAGGCTTTAATTAATTTTAGTTGCGTCCGCGAACGCCCACTGAACGATGTGAAATCGGCCCGCTACGTACAGAATTTTGATTGCTACGAACATGCTACGCGGCTACGAAGCCGCTACGCTGAGTGCTACGTTACTACAGTGCTACGGCCTACAAGCTATTTCGTGCATACCGATGTATGAATAATGCGATCGTTAAGGTTTGGTTAACAATCGATACATTCGGTCGTCGGTAATGTATAAATCTCAATACATCAATACGCAATTGAGAGAGCCTTTTACAAATAATTTTATTACGAAAATAACAGCGATACAATGAATAATTAAACAGTTTGAAAACTCATATTGAAACTTAAAATGCAAAAGTACATGGAGTATTAACAGGGCCATAATCTTGTTAAAACAACATTAAATAACTCCAAAATAAAACGGATTATGTACTACTTTCAGTTCTGATAGGTAATCAATTTGTTGATTTTACCATTATTATATGCGCCAGTAATAAATATGAAATTGTTTCGAACATTTTACATTTTGATAGAAACATTTATCATGATTTTAATAATAATGACTGCTATATTATTTACAACGTCCATCAGCAGTTTCAATTGGATTCATAAAGTAGGCGTATTCATAACCAGCTTCGGAATAGGAAATGCATCAAATGCTACCAAAAAAAAAATTGCACAGTACATGAAATAAAACCGTAACATTTCACCCTGTATTCGCCGAAAAGTTAGGCAGGGGTGAACTTAGATCTTAAAATTCACACGTTCGTCGCGGTAATAGAAACAGGACCAATAAAGACATAAGCATTCTATCAGCACGTATGGGAGAGAAACAATTCAACGATTACTATAGTTGAATACAAATAATTTCCTTTTATTACATACACCACTTAAGTTAACAGAATAGATACAAGGAGAAAACCTTACACAGGCTAACGCAATGTTTAAAAGACCACCTTTGGATTGGTTTTAAAGGAAGAAAAAGAGTCATACTTGTTTGCGTTGTCCTTTTTTCGCAAACCCAAATGCACCTAATACTGAAGTCGTACGTATAATTAAGTAACTAGAGTACCTCAAGTACCTCTCACGAGCAAAAATCCTTCGCGTCGTTCGAATTGCAAATTAATCGTCTCACTAGCTGGATATCTTTCGTTGCGCGCTTAGCAGGATTTATGGCGAGAGCCTGCAATGGCGCTGCAGCAATGGATCCTGAATATTGAAATTTTATGCATATTTGAAACCTTATATGTATTCGTAAGCTGATTTGTTGAGGAAACGGGGTAAGTTATGTGGGTCCAATTTATTATTCTTACTTGTTATTTTAATCTCAGTAGCTGACTCCCTCGGTATTGCTCGCGTAGCATTTACCACAAGTACCATGCATTTTTCTTTAATTACTGAGATACTATCATTGGGGGCGAACCTATGTTAGAATAACTTTCTTTATTTAAGTTTTCATAGTCAGACTTACAGGAGGCTCCAACAAAACGAAATTTATAAAAAACTGAACTTGCAACCAACATAAAAGCCAAGGAATGTGGTCATTGTGGCTGAAATCGGATAGATAACATCATCATCACAAACGAAATCTCTTTATAATAATAGTAAAGATATTCAACCTACTACAAATCCTGAATTACTTTCAACAAAACCATAGTTCTAGGTTCTCAAAGGTACACGGTAAAACTTTAAGCAGTCAAAAACGATCACAAGCCATCCGTACGTAGTGTAGTTTGGGAAACCGAAAACCTTTGACATAACAAGGCTCTCGAGTGGAGGGGAGGCGAAAGACGCGCGACTCAGCTTCACTCAATCGTAACGAGAGGCAGACTTGCGGGATGTGTGCCTTTTCTTATGAGACAGATTGAACAACTTTCAAAGATGGTGATGTTCTTTCTAAATGCAACTGGTGTTTTTGGCGGTTTTTGTTTAACGTTTAAGGTTGATCCACATATAGACGGGACGTGGCCGTGCAGTGTCAGGGCCGTGTCAGGGCAGTGACCGTGCATCCGTGTCCCGTCAGGGAAGCTACCGGGCCGTGGCCGGGCTGTGCACGTGCCGCTCATTCATCAGTTTGTTTTCGATGCCACGCGCATAAAAAGACACGCGTTGGAGAAAAGTGATTTCACCAATGGAGAGATTATTCGTTTATTTAAAGTTGGGCAATTGAAAAACACACGTTTTTATTTGGCCAACTAACCTTTTATTTGCAAAATAAGTATAAATGCTTCAGTAGGTTCCAATTTTATAAATTACTCACAAATTGTTGTAATTCTGAAGGCTGTGTACCTATTTTAAAATACACGACGTATAGATTTCAGAATTATCTGGTTGGTAATTTAACCACTTCATGTGCCATGGCCACATACGTTCGTATTTTTCGTTTTCATCGGATCGTTGAATACATATGGGCACTATTAGACAGGTCCACTAAAATCTGTGATTTCTTATGATACCTCAAACATTATCCTTCATGGCACTCATATGATCTGACCATTTCAATATGTCGATTTTCCTTCTCAAAATAGCCGGCTAGGAAAAACCGACCTCATAGAGTTTAAACACTAGAGAAAAAACAACTCACAAAATAAATACTTATTATTGATTCACGTTGAAAAATAGTTTTATTATATTCTTACAGGTTACTTATTTTAACATAGGTATAAGTTTAAAACACACACAATCATTTTGAACATAAAGTCACACACAAAACAAACAGGTAGGTAGCAATATTTATTAACGATTAGCAAATCTCAGGTAATTATTCTCAAAATTTCATCAAAATTCTTTGCTTGCCCATCCAATCCAGATTGTACTTTGTTACAAAGTAATCTTGCTCATCTGAAAAAACATAATCAATAATCAATATAAATCAATCAATTTATTTAAAATTCTTCCGTTACTGAGTGATTGAGTGACTGACAGACAACGCATAGCCAAAACTACTGGTCGTTGAGCACTAACGAGCACTAACGAGAGATTTTTTTGAAATTACTACGGGAACGGGAAAAAACGGGTTAGGCGCGTTCGAAGTCGCGGGCAAAAGCTAATTTTTCTATAAAATTGTTCCGTTACTAGTGATTGAGTGACTTACAGTTGCCGGGTCTGATGATATCTGACCCATTAAACCACTTCGTCTAGTTTGAGTTGCCGATTGCTCTTGCAGAAAACTTACAACTGATTCATAGTTCAACGACGATGGTTTCGATGGGGTTGCCGAGCTACTCGTAGATACCATAAGCTCATAAGTATCTTCTCTCAGTAACACAATATGACTAGGTAACTGGCCATCAGCGCCGATTTTGTTCGCCACAACATATATTTGAAGGCGTTTACCATACGACAAACAACAACCGGATTGCAAAAAAGAAATCGCTTATTTTACTGATGAACGTTATGAACATTTTGATTACACTTGACATCTTAACATTTTTCACTTTTCCTCGTCGCTTGTGGGAGAAAATGTTTTTTATATTCCGTGTTGGTAAGAATCACAATTAATAACAGTAAAACTTGCTGAATATCCGAATACTTCTAGGATTTATCTTCAGTATTATATCAGTTTTACAAGCAATAATATCAAACAAAAAATCTTCGAACCGTCAACATGACCATGACATGACAGAAAACAACCAGACAGACCTGAAACTGATGCATGGAAATAGTTAGTGCATCCTGTCTAATTATATTTATAGCCATGTTGCCAACTCAAAATACGTTACGTAAGAAATAATCGTATGGGAATGGCAGAGGCGTTTTAAAACCAAGAAAATCACTGCACTTAACTATTTAAAAAAAATATATGACGTCGAAGTTGAAGTAAATGGCGGACTTGCTTTCAAAAGCGTTTATTGAATAATTGTCTATGCCATTTTTTGGCCAAATTGTCTATGACAGCTGTTGTCTCGTTCATGCTACAAACTTCAAGCGTGGCCATGCATAACAAAAGCCCGGAGAGCCCTGATGACGTAGCCGCACGTCACTGCGTCGGCCCGGCCACGGAAGCTCCGTCGCCTGCCCGGACACGGACGAGTGTGAACGAGTTCATATAAAATGTATGCAAGGATATTTTTGTGAGCTCCTGACAGCGCACGGCCCGTGCACGTCACGGCCACGTCACGGCTATGTGTGGATTGAGCTTTAGTTGTTTCAGAATGTAAAAGGACAGTCAAATGTAATTATTTATTGTATAAACAAGCTAAAAGAAAAATATTGTGATTTACAGTTCGGACCAGGCAGTGTGCATTTAAATATTATTATTAGTATTATATCCTGAGTATTATTATTTCAGAGATTTTTTATTTCATTTTTCCTGATGTTTAAATACTCTAACTAATATGAAAAAAAAAGGAAAAACATATGTGTTATGTATGTGGGTAACTTTGCCTTAACTAATAAACCAGTCTACGCTCAATCGCCTTGTTTCATTGTCGTGTCCCGTACATAACACTGGCGACGAGGATGGGATGGACTGACGTTTGCAATCGAGCATTCAACAAAATTAAACAAGTATTAAGCAGAGCTCCTGTGTTAGCTCATTATGATCCGAGTCTTTCATTAATTCTATCGGTAGACAGTAGCGCGTACGGCGTGGGCGCAGTGTTGACGCAGCGCCACGCTGATGGTTGTGAGCGCCCTGTGTGTTGTGCCTCTAGAACGCTCAATTCGGCCGAAATGAACTAATCGCAGCTGGACAAAGAGGCGTTGGCTATTGTTTTTGGGGTGACTAAACACCATCACTATTTATATGGTAGGCATTTTACACTGCGCAGCGATCACCGCCCTTTAAGTTATATTTTTGGGAAAAATAAAGGGATACCGGTGACCGCTGCCAGCCGACTACAGCGTTATGCTGTAAAGTTGGCCGTATATGACTTTAGCATCGAATTTGTGACTTCGTCGAAAAACTGTTTTGCGGATATTCTTTCTCGTCTTCCCCTAAACTTGACAAGAACTCAAGTAAGGGGCAAAGACACAGGGTATACCTATTTAAATTACGCGCAAGAAAACTTTCCAATCAGTTTTAAAGATGCGCTATTGAGCAAAATATAGATATGGTTTTATAATGTACGGGTGGCCTGTTGACAAACTGACTGACAAAGTAGTACAAAATTATTTTAATAGAAGAGACAGTTTACATATTGAGCAAGGGTGCATAATTTGGGGCTACCGGATTATCGCAAAATCATTACGAGAGTCAGTTTTGACTGAGATCCATGATGGGCACCCAGGGATCGTAAAGATAAAACAGATTGCACGTAATTATGTGTGGTGGGAAAACATAGACGGCGACACAGAACGCGTGGCGCGCGAGTGCGCCGCCTGCCGGCAGCTGCGGCCCGCGCCCCCCGCGGCACCGCTGCACTCGTGGCCCTGACCTGCAGAGCCGTGGTCGCGCCTGCATCTAGATTTTCTCGGCCCGTTTAGTAATAAATATATTTTGTGCTTATCGACGCTCATTCTATATGGATTGAAGTTGAACAAGTTAGCATAACGTCGGCAGCTATCGTTATCGATTGCTTAAGACGGCTATTTGCACGTTTCGGTTTACCGAAACGTTTGGTTAGTGACAACGGGCCGCCTTTTTCATTATCGGAGTTTGCGAAATATTTAAAGCGCAATGGTATAAAACATACCTTAGAACCGCCATATCATCCGTCTAGTAACGGGGTTGCAGAAAATGCAGTCCGGTCTGTAAAAAGTGTCCTCAAAAAGGCACAACTGGAAAGGCAAGACTTCAGTACCGCGTTAAATAGATTTCTATTTACTTATAGAAATACTGAGCAAAGTACTACTGGACGAGAACCGGCGGTCGCTCTCCTAGGCAGACGACTGCGCGGACGTCTTGATCTGCTTCGGCCCGACACAGCGGAGCACGTGCGCCGCGCCAAGCAGTTGCGGCGCGAGGAGACTCCCGGCCGGCCACTGCGAGCGCTGGCGCAGCACGAGCCATTCATGTTATGTGACTACACTAAGTCTAACAATAAACGGAATGACGGTGTTGTCACTGATCGTGTTGGTCCCGTTTCGTATACTGTTAAAACAAATAACGGACAAATTCAAAAAAGACATTTAGATCAGTTACTAACTCGTAAATCACGACATTCGTTAAGCAAGGCCATTGACGTAAATTCTTTTGATCAAAATATCAAACAGGGAGGGGATGTGGAACAAAACGACCACTCAATCTTGTGCCTGAATCAGGTGAGAAAGATGAATTTTTTGATAGTGTAGGGGAAGGAGCGGCGAGCGCGCAACAGTCGCCGCAGTCACTGCGATCCAACTCGCCATCCACGCCGTCGGCTCCTGCCAATTCAAATAACAATACTCGAGTACGCAGGAAAGCTGCTATACGTTGTCAGGAAATTCTAAAACGAATGTAAAAACACGTTAGTTCATATTGCTGGTTAAATTGATTAAGGTTACTGTTTAAATGCATTAGTTTTTTAAGGAACCTGTATGAACTGTGTGTAGTTAAAGTTAATGTTAAGCCTCTAATAGTGTAAGATTTTCTTAAATTTGGGAGGGAAAAGTGTTATGTATGTGGGTAACTTTAACTTAACTAACAAACCAGTCTGCGCTCGATCGCCTTGTTTCATTGTCGTGTCCCGTACATAACAATATGTTTTTAATACGATTAAAATCTCTGCCAAGTATAAGAAAGAAACGAAAAAAAAACCAGACAAGTGCGAGTCGTACCCATTGAGGGTTCCGTACAAAGTAGGTACATTTTACTTTAAATAAAGACTATTTTTTTTAATTACTAATGAATAGTTTTCCCTATACTTGAAGTATAAGACACTATACTATTACTTGCCAAATTTCATAGTTCTGGTCAACGGAAAATCTACACTAATATTATAAAGAGGAAAGATTTGTTTGTTTGTTTGAAATGAATAGGCTCCGAAACTGCTGGACCGATTTGGAAAAATTCTTTCAGCAATGGATAGCTACATTATCAGGGAGTAACATAGGCTATATTTTATCCCCGTACTCCCACGGGAACGGGAACTACGCGGGTGAAACCGCGTGACGTCCACTAGTACTCTATAAATTTCGATTGCCTTGAGAGTGTCGAAATATACGTTTTTTGCGGCATAAACGGTCGTATGTTTTTTTTTTACGTTAACTTAAAAGTTGATTTTTTATTAGAGCTTCGAGGGACTGTAGACCTGAGTAGTATGGTTTTAATTTGAACTCGATACCTCCTCGCGTTCCTGAGATAAAGGGCGTTGGCAGACAGACGGACGGACAACAAAGTGATCCTATAAGGGATCCGTTTTTTTCTTTTGAGGTACGGAACCCCTAAAATATCCAAATCGCTGTTAATTGGGAAAGTGCCCAGAATACTGACAACACTGCAACGTTGAATGGCAATGTTGCTTATTTGACCAAAGAAAACCCCAGCCCTCTAACAACGTTAAGAGAAATTCAGAAACGAATTTGTAAAAGTACTTTAAATGCTTGATTAGTTTATAAGCAAAATGGTACCTAAAGTCCAGTTCTCACACAAACTAAGATCACCCAGAATATTTAATTTTCTTAATCCCTGCAGCGATTAAAGGAGCTGCACGGTTTAGAGCAAGTTTAAACGAGTTTTAGGAAACAGACGATTGATTTATGAAGTTAACTTCGAGATAGTTTAGAGGTTCGCATTTCCTCGATTGCCTCGCTGAGGTTTCGGGTCTGGGACGCGCCGTCTTTATCTACATGACCTATGTCTGTGATAACGCGGTAATAGGAAAAGTAGTTCTTAAGGAGTTTCTTGAAAAACTCCGCACGACTGAGGAAGTTTTCTCCTTGTATAAGTGCCTGTTAAAGTTGTAGTTTAGTCTTTTGTGAAAGAACTCGTCTGAAAGAACTACAGCTACAAATACATGTATGTGTGTAGTTCATCTAGCAAGCAGTATGGCTGTGGTCCGGTTTAAAAACTTCCTGTTGGAACGTCATGATGATCCGCTGTTCTTAAAGCTGTATCAAGAGCTGATATTATACTGCTTTACCTGAAGAAAAACCATAACCTTTCAAGTACCATTTCAAAAAGAGAGAATATATGATCTCAACTTGGTTCATGTATAGATGCCTGGCTGCATCTAAGATTCTATAACTACAACATTCTATTTGACTTAAGACTTAGCTCAGAAACTACCTCTTAAATATTAAGAAAGTGATTTTTGGTCATCTTTTTCTATCCCACACCTGTACAAAGATCTCCCCTATTCCTTAAATTTCTGAAAAAGATAATTTTCACCGTTATTCAACTGTTTTAACCTTCTCAGCTTCAAGTCCTAATCCCGTCATTACACTCATCAAATGAGCCACGTCTTAGTACCGGCCAGTGGACAGCGCCATCTATCGGCGCGCGGCGGCAGTTAATCTCGTGCCGGTCATTGGCTGCGACAAATCACCTCCCTGCTCTGCACTCTGAAAACTTCCTAACGTATAGCTTTCAATTTTACTCACGGTATATTTCTTTGTATGCGAGTGATTACGCCAATGATTTGTGGTAACGATTTGTTATTTTTAAAGGAAATGAATTGATTGGAAAGAGTTTCGGTATCAAAATAAAGGCAGTTAACTGAAAAATGTAAGGCGTCGCCCTAACACAAAGCGATCTCCACGATCGAGCGATCTCTGATCATCATCAAATTTGGAAAGCGTCCTCTGTTGGTGCGACGACGCGTTAGCGCTTGTTGATTGCGTCAATCGCGTATTCACGCAATGATCGCTTTCTACTAAAACGGCGACGCCTAAGATATAAATCCTTTACCATCGCAGATCATAATCTATTCTTCATCTTTTGTGTATCTCAAATATTTGACCAGTATGATTGTTGTAATGATGGTTACCCTTAAAAACTATTATTGGCTAAATTATGAGGCGACGCATACCCTATGAAGGGGCTCCACACTGACACTATATCTGAGACTTCGCCCGCGACTTCATTCGCGCGGGCTTAGTATTGTAATTTTCGTAGGGATCTTTATTTTTGTCCAAAATAAATATAGCTGATGTCACTTCCTGATAGTTCAGTTTTCCATTGGTGAAAAAAATGGTTGAATTGTTCCAGTAGTTTTGGAGCCTATTCGGTACCAACAAACAAACAAAAAACTCCTTTATAATTTAGTGTAGGTGGAACAAGAATATCTTATTTGGTCCTTAAAAAATACCTAACACAGTTTTGTACATCTATAAAAATTTGGTCGCCTGGTTAAAATTTTAGAAATTGACTTAAAAATTATTAGTAAGTCCACTTGTTAAAAACATAATAAAACCATTACACACGAACAAAGTACGTACCTTCATTTCCTCCAGCCATTTAAAATTCTCACAACATTTCCACCTCACAAAATGAACACGAGTTTTACAGCTAATGTAAACACTAGCAAGTAATTACTGCTTTTATACCCCACTTATAACATTAAACAGTATTAGCAACAAGAGCTACTTTATAATATGCACTACTTGAAAATGTGGAGGAAATAAAACTTGAATTTATGAAAGAAAAGAGTTGAATAGAGGCCATAAGTATTGCGGGACCAAGTAACGCTGAATTGCAAACCGTCTCAAGTTCTTTTGTTAAAGGCCTTTATGTGTGATGACAATGTTAAATGCTGGAGATTTACTCTTTAAGTGGAAAATTTTACTGTGTGGATGTATTTCCAGTATTTATTTACTCCTTCAACGCTAAAACCACATTATATAAATAATTTTATCTGAAATCAATACAAAACATTACGATAGTAACAAATGTTTATGTAAATACACACTCAAATAAATCCAACAGAATTCTTGAGATTCAATAGAGCTCTTAAAATAGAACAAATCCTCTTCAAAAATAAATTCTTCGAAACTTTGTCGCTTCCCGATCGAATAAAAGAACCCTCAAATCATACGGCAACAATAAAACTAGACCAAGAACTATTTCCTCGTATAAAAGTGATTGGAAATAACGAAGAACTCCTACCGACAGATATCAAGGAACAATCACTTAATATAGAAGAAGAATCATAAAGTATAATTAAAAATTCATCCAATAAAAAGTCTATGAAGAATCTCACAAATTGGAAAGTTATTAAATCAAACTATCGAGCTCTAACATCCGCTATACCAACCCACCGCCCGTAGATTTCATTAGACTTAATTGAAAAATAAAAAGAATTCCTTTACTTACATCGCATTCAGTCTTGCCTGCCATCCCGCAGTTTAGTCTACAAATGCTATCGTTTCTTCCTCATCCTTTCCGAATATAAACTCTTCTGTTTTATCTCTAAAATCAAATTAGTTTTCAAATTCATAAGGTTCAAATTCTCGGATCTGCAAACTAAATCTTACATCCTTTTCGTTGAAAGTCACTTAAACAGTAAGATAAGATTGTACGATACGATTATCGACTTTATTTGCTAGTAATAAAATTCTTTTCCGTTTGGGATTTGGTTTTATAAAAAGATCTTCTAATACCAAGGGGAAAGTTCCCAGTACTAAGTGCATCGAGATCGGTGTACGTGCATTCGCCGACGATGTCAGTTGGAAATTTCTCGTTACCGCAATAATCCACCATCGGGTATAGCGTTTTGCAATATTTTACAATTTCACGTGAGCGCCCAGAAGCGGGCGGCTCGCAAAGGAAATACTTTCATACAATTTCTTTGAGCTTGTATATTGTGACCGCTAACAAAGAGGATTCCTAGCACTTGTCTGTCGTAATGTTGTCGAATTGAGTGGAGAGTTACGTGCACCGTGTGCTGTGGAGGACACGAATGTTTGTCATAATTTGAAATAGATGATGGCATGAGTTTGGGAACGTAATGAAATAGACATGATCCGTAGTGAACAGTAGTTAGGTAAAAATCAATGGGATATATTCGTCAAGCCGCCTAATTTGGCAGTTGCTATTCAATCGACAACACAACACAATCGTCGTCTTCAAGAAAAGCCATGTATCACTAGAAACATAAGCTTACCTAACACATGAATACTGAGGTAGAAGAACGTTGGAGGCTGGTGCAGTTTAAATATTACCAGAGGCTCAGACGTTACGCCCTTTACGCTCTTTACGCTCCGTACGCCTGGTACGCCTCGTATGCCTCGTACGCCCAGTGCGTACGCGAATACGATATGAAGAGCCCCTTTGAACTGCCGCTTGCTTGTAGAATGCTACTTGTTTCTACGTTTCCTTTTTTTAAGTTTGAGTTCAATCGTACTGAAGAAAAAGAAAAAAGGACGGCAACAAAGGATTGTGTGTATTAGCAGAGACTGTTTTAAATTCGGTATAATTATGTTTTTGGTGTTCTCAATTATCACATGTATTATACATAAGACCTGAAAGAGCTATTTAAGCTTAAGTAGTTCTATTTGGTTTTGCAAAAAAAAAACAGTTAAAAATAAAAATAAGTTTTTTTTGTTATTCGGTAAAGCCAACGAAAAATAACAATGCTGGGATTTCCAGAATTCTGTACTGAATTCACGATATCATGCGACTGTGTGTCTTACACCCTGCAAAACAAATATTATGAAAGCAAAAACTTAAATCGTAATTACAAGGCCAATTCGCAGTAACAACTAAAACAAGCAAACTTAACAAGCTAACACCCAAAGGACCAGTTCCAAGGAATAACATAATCTCAAGTCATAAGCAATAATAATGGACAAGCAATAAATAAAGTTTTGATGACGAATCCCGTGTTTACGGCGCCCTCGCTCCGAACACAATATCATACTAATCCCCGAACGACTTTGGAGATATGTTTACACAACTTATGATACTATAAAGTGGTCTAGTATCTTAGAGAAATGTTCTAAGAGACCTTGTTCTTTGTTCATAAAATTGCTTTAGAATTTTGGTAATGCTCTTTATTCTTTAGTTTTGGGTACACATGGGAATAAAAGTATAATCTAAAAAGATTATGAAATTTATTGAAACGTCTGCGACTGATTCAATTGGTTGGTGGTGTAATGGGCCGTTAAGTATTAATTATGTGACGACTTCTTTTTCTTATAGCGGCATTGATGCCGCTACAAGAAAAACCAACGGAGCAAATCTAAATCGCAACAAAAATAAAGAACCGCGACGCCATCTATCCAACTAGCAGCAAACTACTACGTTGAAGTCCTGCATCGCGCAAGCAGAGTCTACCGTGCGATTTGAACATATACATCAGCCCGAATATCAACTATCAGGTAGTTGCCCACACCCGACACAACAACCGTCCGGTAGGAGGATCCTCCTTTTACAATGGAGATGTGCGGGGCTTTACTCTCTGTTACGCATACCTCAAAACTGGTGACACTTGTCATTGAATGTCAGCGCAGCCTTCGTGCAACTACTTCAGCATGACGTCATCATCACTTCTCCTCATCGTGACCTCAAGCTCTCGAGCAGCGAGTCATACAGCCAGCCAGGACCTACGGCTCCTACTGGTATCCTGACCACCAGCATGCAGTGACCGCGCATTCCTGTTCAGCATCCTCAGCCTCTATTAGCACCCTCAACCTCATCAGCGACCTTGGCAAGCACACTGCATCTTCGGCCAATCACATGAAGAGCCATTTAGAACCTTTACTGGTCGACGCCAGCAGTCACGTCACTACGTCGCACAGCACCGCTCCGACTCACTGAAGCCTGCAGCAGCATCCCGACTCACTGGGGCACTGCAGACAGTTCCGACTCACCGCGAACTCTGCGACTTCCAGTTGCGACTCATTGGAAACAAGTTCTAAGCTTATGAAAAAAAAAAAAACCTTTCACTAGCCTGGCAAGCATCCTAAGATGCATGGACGACTCATCCACTATCGACCTCCAGTCTCCGGAGGGGAGTGATGTAGTGGCATCAATACCGCCACAAGAAAAACCAACGGAGCAAATCTACATCGCAACAAAAAAAAAAGAACTGCGACGCCATCTATCCAATTAGCAGCGAACTACTACGTCGAAATCCTGCATCGCGCAAGCAAAGTTTACCGTGCGATTTGAACATATAAATCAGCCCTAATATTAACTATCGGGCAGTTGCCCACACCTGTCTTTTCAATGGGGTTATGCGGGACTTAACTCTCTGTACCACATACCTCCAAAACTCAAGTGCTAAGCCTGCACTGTACCTATATTAGGGTGTCCCAAAAAAAATAAAGTTGTTTTTTTATAACGCATACCCTCTTATTTTGTTCGAATAATGTCAAAACTATCGTATATAAAATTTCATGTCATTTGAAACACGGCAACCCGTGCCGACTTACATCGAAACATGTGGGTACTTGTTTACTAGGCGCGCGGCAGCGATCGTACCGATATTCATGTTATTACTTGTTTGTTTAATCAGTGAACGCATTATTTTCGTACAATCAAGATGTCGGTCGAGTTACGCAGTTCAAAAAAGGATATTTTTTTAATAGGGAACGTAAAACACCAAATTACTGGTTCAAAACTTCCCTCAAATGGACAAATACTCGCAGTTCTATTCTACAATATTCGTGAAGTAAATTTAAGTGTAAGTGAAAGTGCGAATCTGGCTATTCGCGAGTGCATTATTTATTGGGAAAAGGCACGAATTCCAACTAAATCTTTTCCTAACTGCGTTAAGAAACTAGTGAATTTGTACCAAGTTTGGAGGGATTTGCAAAAGAATGCTAATAAGACGCAAAATGTATTTCAGCAGCGTAGACAGGAGTTTGTTACAAATTTAGACAACTTATTTGATATTGCACATGCCGATGCGCTGCAATTAATTAAGATTGACGAAGATAGGATCTTCTTACAACGACAGAGAGAACCAGGTCGGCCTGGTCACTTAGCTGGAGTAGACAAAAAACTGGCTGAAAAGGAAGAAAAGGCGCGCGTTAGAAGCATCGAAGAGCAAAAACGGCGTGCTAAACACTATTCAATTCTGGCGCCTTCAACTTCATCTTATATTCCTCAAGAAGATTCATCATCTGATTCTGAAAAAAACAGTTCACAAGAAATTTTTCATGCACCCGTTGAGAGCTCACGATCCGAGTCTAATATTTCTGTAAGGAAAAGTTTCATAACTCCAAAACTGGTTGCTGCATTAGATCGGTGTCAGATAAGTATGAGGAATTCTGTTTACATTATAGAAGCAACTATTGAAGCTCTTGGGCATAACATTGACGAATTTCCAATTAGTAAGTCGACCATTCAAAGAATTCGTACGGAAAAGCGAACGGAGCGCGCAGAAGCAATTAAAGCTGATTTCCAGAACAAAGTACCAGATACTGTAACTGTTCATTGGGACGGAAAGCTTTTACCCGCTTTAGATTCACGAAAATGTAAAGAAGAACGACTTCCAATACTTATTTCATATGATGATAAAGAACAACTTCTTGCTGTGCCTAAATTGGACAACTCTTCAGGTCGTGAACAAGCAGAAGCGGTTTGGAATGCTCTGTTGGACTGGAATCTTGAGGACAAAGTGCAGATGCTCTGTTGTGATACTACTGCTTCAAACACAGGTCGAATTAATGGCGCCTGTGTGCTCCTGGAACAGAAATTAAACAGAGAAATGCTCATATTTGCTTGTCGGCATCATGTTTATGAATTAGTATTGAAAGGCGTATTTGAAGCTAAAATCAACCAAGTTACGACGAGCCCTGACATCCCATTGTTCAAAAAATTCCGAGAAAACTGGAAAAACATAAATTCTGAGAGAATAGAGAGTCACAAAGAAAAGCTATCATGCCTGAGTGATGCAAAGATTAAGGAACTGTTAGAGTTTTACCGGAGAGAATTAACTAAAGATATTGTTAGAGATGACTATCGCGAATTAATAGAGCTTTCAATAAAATTTCTTGACGGTGATACAGAAAATAAATTTAAAATCCGGCCTCCAGGCGCTATGCACCAAGCTAGGTGGATAGCAAGAGCTATTTACTCTCTCAAAATATCATTTCTAAGCTCGCAATGCAGAATAGCAAAAAAGGAAAAAGAAGCCCTCCTCGACGTCTGTCTATTCATCGTCACATCTTATGTCAAACCTTGGTTGCAATGTATTTTGGCAGTGAAAGCTCCTTACCAAGACCTCTGCTTTTTAAAAGCCATGAAGGCCTAGGAAGCAGTTGACAAAAGCATCTCAAAGGCAGCTTTACAGAAGTTCTGTCAGCACCTGTGGTATTTGACCGATGAGGTGACTATTTTGTCTCTTTTTGATGATGATGTAGACCAAGAAACTAAAACTAAAATGGTTGCTAACTTATCCAACACAATTCCATCAGCTCATGGTAAGCGCTACATGCCATCAAAACAAGAACTCTGTGGCCCACTTTACGAGAAAAGCCTCGAAGACTTTATTTCTGTCAAGAGCAAATCTTTGTTTATTCGCCTAAAACTTGATGACAGCTTTCTTAACGAGTCTCCCTCTTTGTGGTCAAATAATTCTTCGTTTCAACAGGCTAAAATGAAAGTACAGACCTTAAGAGCAGTAAACGATACCGCCGAAAGAGCAGTCAAGTTAATGCAAGACTTTCATGGCTTGGTCACTGTCGAAGAGGAACAAAAGCAATTTCTACTACGTTGCGTACAAGAACACAGGCAAATGTATCCGGACTGTAAAAAGCAAACATTGAAAATAAAATATGAAAAATAAAGCCCTTTTTATGTTTATTATGAGAATAATACAAGTTACTGATAAAAATTTGTTTTATTAACTGAATTAAAATTAAGTTCTTAAATTCTCCTATATTTCTCCATACTAACTTTCAGGTTCAAACTTTGGTGCTAAGTCGGCACGGGTTATCATCATCCGATTGCAATAATATTTCATATTTAAGCCTTAAGGGTCAAATCGAAAAAATATAGCGGGTATGCGTACACAAATTCACAAAAAAAAATTTCGCCCTTATAGCTTGGGACACCCTAACCTATATATTATATTTGCTTTTGATTTTTAACATACCATTAAACACAACGAAATCCGCTATTATCCTGATGTTTTTGTAGTCAGATAACTTTTATCGGAAGGATAAATATGGCGATTTAACCCCATGTTTAACAAAAATACGTTAAAACGCATTATTATTCCTGCAACTAAAGTCATCAGTCCATTGTAAAAAAATGTGGCTTAAACAAAAACATACTACGTATATTTAACCAAATGGCAAAACAAAATACACACAATTCAGTACATCCTCATGCAAACTAGTACAAAAGCACGGACCAAAAATACCTTCTCCATAATTATATATACGGGTAAACACACTGAACATAGCAAGCCATACAAACAGGCTTCGTCTCGCTTCATATCGTAAGACGGAGCCCCCCGGCTGTTACTGAAAAGCGATATTGAAATCCCTGGAGGGCTGTGAGTGCGCCGTCGAAACATTGTTTCAGATTCAGGTGTCAAATTTTCCATTGTCTTGTCAGGAAATATGAAATAAGCTCGGTAGGCGCGGAGCAAGGGCAGTTTGGGGTAGGTTATGAGTCTGTATATTTGGTTTTGGACTTTTTTTCTTTTATTTTGGGAATTTTTCTTTGTGTAGTTGGACTTTATTTTTTGCCAAATTATTTGTCAAATAAATTTCATTACCGCTGTGACTCCATTCTTTTGCCCTTAAGTCAGTTTATTTGAGGTCTCCGCAAATTATTATATTTTTCTTCCATATTACCGAATACTTAGTCGTAATCTCAGTTATAGTCTGAAAGTTTGAATGATTCTTGTGATTCAAATGATTTAATTTTTGTAGGTTCAAACGGAAAACTAAAAATATATTTTAAGTAGTTAGTTGACAGTAGTTCTCAAAACATAAAATAACGTCTCTTAAATTAATGTTTCTAAAATTTACTCAGTGGGACATTATTTCATTTTGAAATACATTTGTGAAAGTAAATTGAAATAAATATCACATTACCACATACATTTCGCATAAGAACGAGAAATATGACCCTCCCCGGAGATGTAACAAAAGTAGAGACGCGAGCTCCAAGTCTACACTAGCCACAAATGCCTGCAACGACTTTTATTTAACGCTTCATTATTCCACAATGTTCTGATATCGCGAGACAAGGCAACAGAAATTACACAAAATTGCAGCTCACAGGGATATCTTTGAACCCTCGCAACAGACGTCAAAAAGAGCACTAGGTATAGAAAAAAATAACCACGGTCGAGACAAAGACGCACTACACACTCGCGCTCCCCCCTCCCCCCACTCAATTGTCCTTACATCTTACATTTCTGCATCATATTCCGTCGCAATGAAAAGTAAAAACATTGCAGATAGAATTTTCCTCTTTCTAATTCAAACCTTAAGTTTGATGGTTTAGAACTGAATTTTGAATGTGGTGATAATTCAGTAAATTCAGATGCAGGGAAAGACGAGAGTGGCTGAATTGAGGTGGAAGCCAAAGTGCGGAATAAAAGTGACGAGCTAGACTCGAATGGAATAAAGTGAGCGCTGTTGGCGAATTGGCGGCGACTCGCTTCACTGCTCTGTTGATTGTGCCATCGATTATAACGTTCATATTTTATTTGCTATAGGGAATTATGGATTTTTCATCTCGGAATTAATTTACGGAGCTCTTCTTCAGATTAAGCAGAACTAAGGACTGCTTTTGTGAAAAAGACAATCATTGAGCATAAAGAGCGAGCTTTTGTGTATCCCAGGAAAAGGTCATAGGGGAAATCATAACTGACAAGAGCAGAATGCGTTATAGACAAGAGCAGTATACCCATAAATCCACTAGTTAAGAGAGAATAGCTTAAGTTTGTTACACCAAGAAGATTAACAGGTCAGGCATTATGTCAGTATTCGTTAGGTACGGGCAATGGCGTAATAGGCAAGGCTCTTAACATCTCAAGAGACTCCAATTGAGCGTCTGGATCAAAGGCTTGATGCAAAGCTCTGTGAAGCGGCTCTCAATATTGTTATATAAAATAATTTTACTTGTAGTGAAATTATTTAGTAACCTAAATGTTTGAAAAAGTAATCGCTACATACTCTGATTCCATTAACAAAATACCAACAATTCAAATGTGTCTGTAATCGGTTTCATTAAAATAACAAAAACGCTATCAATATCGGATCAGTACTTTTTGAGAAAATCGTGGACATAAATAAACACACATAGGAGTTAAACATAGAACTTCCTTTCTTTAAAGTCGGTTAATCAATGCTTTGAGTTTTATTTTTGAGTGCCATAAAAAAAGCGTTTTGTGGGATGAGTCGCAGGGAAATGCTAATCCATTATAATCAGAATACTACATAGTAAACTAAGGTTTTAGTTATTACTATGTGCAATAACATAAGCGTGCTTAATCACACTATAAACGCACTGAACGGGGATTATAATTGTTAATGCCGTTGTTCCGGGGGTCCTTAATGTACGCGCGCCGCAATCCTCATTACCGGCAATCCGGTTATATGCAATGTGTTCCCGGGAAAATATGAACAATTTGTCCCCAGGCGATTACAGTAATGTTCAACACTACGAGTGTTTGAACAATTGTACAGTTTGTTATTGATATTATTTATGTTGGCTTTCGAGTTGGATTTAGTTTTGTTTAGATACTTAGTTTATTACTGGAGGTTCTAGTTATCCACCTTATTAAATGTATTCTTATGCAATCAGGTGAACTTTCTTAATGTTGCCGAGGTGGAACTAATTTCGTGAATTTTTCGGCTATTTGTACGTACAAGTATGTACCGAAATCCAAAACCACTTTTGTTTTGCAAATAAAATAAATTTTATTTTATGATTCTTTTTTTTTTGTTGTTAAAATAGCAATAGAAAAACCATAAGCACGCAGTCAAAATTTTAAACTGACTACACATTACGTTTCACGAGATACGGCTCGCTAACAGATAGACGGACGGACAACGGAGCCTTAGTAAAGTAAACGTTATCCCTACCTTTGGATACCCTTAATTCAAGAAGAAATTGCAAAACATCAGTAGCACCTGTATCCCCCAAAAACAAATTCCGCTTCGGCCACAATCGATCCAAAAACAAAAACAGATCGCAATACAAACCAAACATGTCACATGCGACAGCTAAACACAATGAAACATTAAAATTCGTCACAACAGAATCAGCGCGGCCCAGCGGTAACCAGCCCACTTTATATTCAACGGAATCGATTGCCGCTGTAAAAGACTCTTTGAGTATTGAACAGAATTAGAATTTAAAATATATTGATTCCCTCATGAAATGGTGGAAGCTCGGATGAAATATTAAATGACTTGGTTTTTTTCTACGATTGGCCGCGAGCAGCTGAGGCGGCAGTAAAAGAGATACGTGACTGCTTTGAAGACTGCCGACTGTTCTGTTAGTTCTAGTCTTATGGCATTAAGGGGTTTGGCTTGACTGTGTAACGTGTGTGTTGGGTGGGTGTTTTGTGTTGTTCTTTTTAGCTTTTCTCTTAGTAAAAAATCTGCACGTGTATGAAGCTAAATAAACGATGATAAAAAACAAGATCAAATTGGTTGTAAACTTGTAACAACAGATAGACTGGTGCACGAGTGATCTCAGAAAGATACTGTTTATGAAATTTCAAAAACCATAAAAAGATAAAAAATACAACTCCAACAAAGGTTTTCTGCCTATGTAGAAATAAATTGCAAGGGCTTAGGATAGGACAAAGTTAGTTCTAGTAGTAGTGTTAGTATGTCATAACAGCGATAATAACTGTCAAATGTTTGATTAGGTATCATTCGAAAGACCTTTTGACATTTCGATAACGCATGTCAATCCATATATTTTGGACTTTCCTACAATCGTTATCGCTGATTTAACGTCTCTGTGTCTAGGTCCTCGGTCATAACTGAATTGCATCACATTTCGTAATCATCTATTAGATAACTAGATAAAAGTGCCACTCTATAACTGTGAATGAAACGAATTATTTTATATCTACACTAATATCTACATCTACACAAATATTATAAAGAGGAAAGATTAGTTTGTTTGAAATGAATAGGCTCCGAAACTACTGGATCGATTTGAGAAATTCTTTCAGCAATGGATAGCTACATTATTAGAGAGTAACATAGGTATAATATATTTTATCCCCGTACTCCCACGGGAACGGGAACTAAACGGGTGAAACCGCGTGACGTCCACTAGTTTTATATAAGAACAGTTCTCAAGTATTTTTAATTAGATCGAGACCATCACCTTGTACATAGGGAATTTAGAACTTCTCTATACACATCTTTCCCCGTCGATATTCGTCATCAGTACCCTGCGCACACTCGATCGCAATTGGTCACGCGTTGCCTCGTTGTGGGTGCTGCAGCTTGTGTGAGCTATGCGGGTGATTATTATACTTCTGGAGCGAATACTGGAGTAAGAACATACTTAACGTCTGATTGTAAAAACGGCAGTTCTTACTTTTTCATTTATATTGTGAATCTTCGATATTTATCGCTCTTATTGAATCAATAAACCATCCAACTTTTTATAACCACAAAAATCATAGCTTGCGGAAAGTGGATTTAATTTTATTATCTCCGTCAGAAATCATCCAAGTATCCTGTCTTTTGTATCGTACTCAACGATTCAGTGTAAATATATCTGTTGTAGATTGCTGAAAAAAGCACTCTTGTATTTACATAACTACTTTAAAAAAAACTGGCCAAGTGCGAGTCGCACTCACACACAAAGGGTTCCGTACCATAAACCGAAAAAAAAACATATTTCTTGTGTGGCTGCCCGTTTAAATTTTGAATTTAATTATTTTTTTTATTTATTTGTTGTTATAGCGGCAATAGAAATACACACTCTGTGAAATTTTCAATTATCTACCTATGAGGACTCCTGAGATACAGCCCGCTGACAGACAGACCACTGTCTGTCAGCGGGCTGTATCCAAGGGCTAAAAACGTCCTCAATCTACCCAAATACGCCAAACATTTTAGTCAGCCATTTCCCATGATGAATTGAAAATAAGCCAAATACGAGATAAAGTCTGGGAGCAACATAAGTTATTCAAAGCCACACAGAGCGTAGCGGCAAAGTGTCGCTCCACAAGGCCTAAGTTCTGAAGTAGTTCCTAAGTTCCTCCTAGCAACCTCACCGCTGACTAATAGCTGTTTAGATATAATATGCATGGCTAATACCTTTGTGGATAGTACTCTGTCCTTCATATTTCTCTAAATAGATAATAAAAGGTTTTTCTTAAGAAGCCAGGTTAAAATTATAAAAGGGGTTCGAACTTCTATCTATGGGAGCTGGCATAGCCCCCTCCGCTATTTCGATTTACCAAAACATAATTCAGTAATGTTTAATGATAGTCACGATTGCCACATGGTGACTTTCCTTCGAAATATCTCGGCAACGTCACACTTTAGGGCACCGTGTTGCTAAAATCTTTTTTTGTTGAAGTATCCTCTACGTGAATGTTAGATAATGCGCCGCAACTTTGATAAAAAATCAAAATCGCGGCGGGAGAGCTATGCCACAATGGCTGTATGCCCTTTAGTTGCTACAGACAGATATATACTTAGTATCTAGTAATTCTCGCGGCCAAATAAAGCTTATCAAAGCAACTGAAGAGCTTTAAATGCGGATTGACAGATCAAAAGACTAAGTAGGCTTGCCGATTTGTACCTTAGCCAGCAATGGTGTGCGTAAATTTGCTTTATTCATTTAAACTTCATGCTTACAGGTACAAAGACTGTCTTAATGTCCTACTTTCTTTTATTTAGCAAGTCTCTATGACCATTTTCATTCTCCAGAAAATGTCCTACTTAAAACAAAAAGCTTTGTCTTCGAGACTAATTAAGTAAACAGATATCCGGCTTTTTCATTCTTTTTACAGGTCATTTCAGGATTTTTTTTCAGGCAAATGAGATTTTAGGATCAGTAATGAAATACAATATTTTTGATAGGTGTTGAAGATCATCTTACCAAAATTTCGCAGACCCTGTGTTTCATGTTAAAGACGTAGATGAACTCTTTTGTATTCTGTGATTTACTTGCACTATTTGTTAACCGTCTATCTGTCACTATTCAATATTTTTACATATTTACAGGACAAAACTTATTTTCCCTGATACATCATTCATTTTTTACTTTTTTTCTAATTAAACTTGTCGGTACGGGTTCTTCGAGCCGGATAGTTAAAGCATATTTCGCCCATAAACACAAAAAACATTGCTTGTAGATTTATTAGTACCTGTCGCACTTCACTATAAAACAGAAATCAGCAGAGAACATAATACCTTTGCTCTTCCTTTTAGATGTCCTAATGATTTCCTATCAATACAATCTCCAAGACAAGCGTTATCAAAACCCACTTCTCTCATAAACATGGCCCCAGTACATATAGTTAGTACCTGTCTACTAAACTAGAGAATATTAGTCAGCAGTGAGGTCCGGTACAGTAATTACTCGGCGCGTTAACGAGCGTTTGATTGCGACGTAATGTCGCCGCATCCAACTAGAACCACACTTTGTTCGCGTCAGACGCTCTAAGTCAAGACTGGGGAACGAACTTGTTGTTGTGAGGATGGAGTACTGAGTTCTACATAATGGGCATAATTTAAGGAAACAATGTAGGTAACAGAAGCTTCTTGTAACAGTTTATACGAATGTAGGTTAAATATAATGAAAATAAGGAGTTTTCTTGCGTAGTCGAATCAGACACACTTGGCGACTCTCCCAAGTATCGCAGCTATGCCCGTATTTAGCACAGGACGTCTCTCGGCTGAAATGTGGATGAATAATGACACATTAAAAGAGTAGGCGACCCACCTGAGGTACCCTGGTATTGCAGTTGTCTATAGCCAGCGGTGACCACTTACAATCTGGAGGGTGCTTGATTGCCACAATTTGCCAAAAAAATCTGTTATTTTTTATAGTAAAAAGGAAATCATCAAAAAATTGGCCAATAAAAATATCATATGAATCTTAAAAAAAAAACAGTATTTGAGCGGTTTGGCTTTAGTATTTTTTCCAAAAGAAAGTAATGATTGTTATTGAACAAGTGCGCAAGTGTGCTGTTGAGTTAGATCGGATTATTATTAAATTCTACGAGAAGGCTGCAGAAATCGATTTGAGACAAAAGATTTATGATGGGGGTCAGTAAACTATGTATGATGGTACATTTTTCAATTCCGAAACAACCTCTACCCTCACGCCATATAATGATACTTCCTACCTACATAGCAACATCCCCAATTCTTCCGAACTACCCGACTCCGCTACAAAACTCATCAGTCTATAGGTAACGAACGCACGGCCCGGCGTATAAACAACATGAATATTTTAGGGACTGTATCAAAGTGGACGATAAACGTCGGGATCCAATATCGGGCCCAAACAAAGGCTTACAAGAGTTTAGGGCACGCCCAGTGCACTGCATATTCAACGGGGCCAGAGTCAACATGTTAGCTCGGGAGCTGAACGCTCTGGACAACGGGGGAGGGAATAATTTAACGGTAGTTATAGATTATCGTCCGAAGTATTGCCTGTTCTTGCCTTTCCTGTTGATAAGGTGAACAAATACATTCAAATAAACCAGTTACAGGCATTTTTGAGTTGTCAAGGTCTGTCAGTCAAATAGATAAAGCTACTTAAAAATCAAAAGCAGCAAGTTGTTTTGCAGCAAAACGCACTCACCGACTGACTCTAGCGCGGCAGTTGCAGGTTCAAGAATAGATCCTATGGAGAAGAACGTGAAACGTTTTGAGATGTTCCAATTTGAAGGGTGTGGGAATGATTACCGGTATAATTGAATAATTTTAACATAATAATTGAATGAATAATTTTAACTTTGTCTCTGGGAGGGTATTTGATGTAGTCTTTTGCGAATAACTGTAAGAATTGGTGACCTTTGAACATGTAGTAAACTGAAGGCTTGTTTGACATCGAAATAATTGGTACTTTGGTACGCCTAATTTTATTCGCACTAAAACTGTGTTCAGTTTTGGTATTAAGTGTTTGCAGATAAATTTGCAGTAATGGTCATTGACCGACATTGACTTTCTTAATATCAAAAGCAGAAATAATACATAAAACTGTCCTAAATCGACTTCTATCGTGATTCTTTACGTTCTCTAGTAATGAAAAATGGTTCAGAATTTATTGTTCGTGTTTTCACAAAGAAATATTAGGGAAAGATCAATGTACTTTATTGCAATTTTATCTGACGCCTAACACAGTTTCATCTACCCAAGTACTTTGTAATGCGGTTTTAAACCTTTTATTTCTTCAAACAATTTGGTATATTGTCCAGTTTTAGCAAAAATATTCGCAAAAGTTCAAACAAAAAGTCCATAGTATTTCAATGTATCCCAAGCGGTATGGTGTCTCCTCTCAAACACGATGCTCAAGCTATTTATATATTCAGACACTGATCTAAGAATAAAGGAACATAAACCCGGTAGCTGTTTCCTATCCGCAGTTGAGTTAGTAAGTGAAATTAATGATGTTCCTGAACAGTGGGGGCATTGCAGACGGATACTAGGTTTGTGGTGAAAACAGCTGGTTAGCTCGGAAGTTTCCTGGGCTGCATTGAAATTTTGTTTTTTTTTTTTCTTACATTATTAGGTCGTATAAGATGTCCGGCTGTACTTGAAGTGTTTGAAAAAGGAGTTTTATATGAAGAGCCATAAATTAATTTCGTTTGTCAACTGTTTATTGATTTAAATATGATTAGAGAAAAATGAAAATGAAATATTAACTGCCTTACGAGACGATGTTTGAGTTTAAGCAATGCTTGCCGAGGTTAGTCTGAAACTAATTGGGATACAGACTTTTTCTGCAGACTTTGAACTCTGATAAAAAAAAATCTATCACACCACCGACATTTGCCTGCACAGAAATAGTTGCACAGACTTTGTTGCACAGACTTAGTTGCACAGACTTTGTTGCATAGACTTTGTTGCTCAGACAAAATTCTATAGAAGTTAATGAAAGTCTGTATTTTTTGGACGGTCCATAATACGTGGCTCGGGAAGCACGTTAAACCATTAGTCCCAGCCGTCATAAGAACAGCTTTGGCAGTAATTACGAAAAGTCAGAAGCCGAAATATCTGACACTAGTATTAGCCAAGGGGTACCGTGTTATCCTGGGTTGTGGTGGGCAGATAGGCAGTCGTTCCATAAAATTTGATATTTAGCTGTATCCGGTCAGACTGGAAGTCAACCTTAATATAATAGGGAAAAGGCAGACAAAAAAAAGATGGCACAGTCCACAGTCCTTTTGTTAGACTCTACCGTGCAAGGCCCTATATGGCTTGATGCTTATTTAGTTTGGTTTCCATTTTATGCTTGAGTTTATCTTATTATTATGGCCTAAATGGAATGTGCTAATTGGTTTTGGAGTGGGTTGTAAATACACACAAAATGGTTTTGGTCCAGCCGTTATGGAGGAATTCAGTCACATACACAGGTAGGTACAGAAGAATTATATTTTTAAAGATTTCTAAAGAGAAATGACCTAAGAGTCTGACAAAAACATATTTTATGGGCTCGTTTTTCTGTCAGGAGTACACTTAAGGTAAGTGAAAATCCAGTCACTATAGATTTTATACTATTTTTCGTCATCATGTTCAACCGCCCCAACTTCATCCACTGCTTGCCATTGGTATCTACTAGGTTTAACAGAAACAACGCTATTCCTGGAAAAAGATAATAAAACACATGCAATCCATCATGGATACGTTTATCCATGAGACTAAAGCCGAAACCGAAAAGAAGCAAATGCAGCATACATTCAATTTTATGCCCATTCAACAAAATTTACTGAGCAAATGTTTGTTTTTCGCGATTTTATAAATGGTCCTACAGTCCAAGTTGTTCATAATAATGAGTACAATGACCCTTATTTATAAATTGCGTTGTTGCCGTTGCACTCTTTATTGATGTATGCTTGTGCTTAAGTCGTTCCAATCCAGGTTATAAAAAATCAACTATTACCCCATACTACCCGTAATTTATCAGAAAATCGATCAAAAAACATGTTCCAGCTCCCGGTCTACATACACGCATCGCTGCCCCGTGACCAATATGTGAGCGTAGTCCCATATACCTTGCATTTGCATACTTTACACGCACTCATTAAACTCAGCCATATTGTTATTTATTGGAATTTTAATCAGCCCGCTCATTAATAACGTTTTATCAGGAAATATTCCGCATATTGATCAGAAATCACGCTCTATGGCTGATTAATAACGCTTTAGGAGTTTTTTTGTGAATTTTTTCCTTTGTATTTAAAAGCTTAAAACCTATTATCATAATCTGAAAAAGTACTATACTGAAAATTAAAGTTATTGAACCCATAATATATGTATATTTTTGGCCTATAAATAGTATTAATTTCTATGAAAATTCTTTTACATTGATTCTTTGCAAAAACATTCTCAGAACATTTAGAAAATACATTTAAAGCACAATAGGACGCGCTCCGGTCTTTCCTTATTTTAACTGATGTTTAAACATATCAATACGAGGAATTTTCCTCAGATATTTATCTTAGTTATCAGTATCACTTCAGACATTAAACCATAATACTGATGGATCTCTTCTATAATATTAAAATTTGGCGTGTGTCTCATTAAAATATTTAGTTTTAAATTATTTCATGAATAACGCGACATGAATGATGTTACCATTATTTAGTGACTAATTATAAAATTAAATGATCTATGATTTGGAACGCGTAACTAGCTTCAATATTTTACTGACCGACCTTGACAATTCTAAAGTGTATGATAATGGTTTGTTTAAATACCTAATGCTTTGATCTCATTTGATTAAAACAACAAATGTTCTTCAAAATAAATTTATCTTCACAGCCATCTTAAGTATTATTCACAAAACGTTTGCTTTTCTTGGTTCATATCGGTATTAAAGTAATCCTTCGGTATAAATATAAGTTCAATCAAACAAAGACTTGAACCAAATAGTTGAGGGCCTTTCCCTTCTCGCTCTTCAGCCGAATGTTCACGAAGGAGAAGCCGACGCCTCCCGCCGTGACGGTTGGCTGGGCCTTTGACTTCTCTATGTCGATTGCTGATATGCTCTGGAATAATAACAATAGATAATTTATTTGGTATTTAGTTTAGACACATTATAACTTAACAGGCGTAACCATGTGGCGACCAATTTTGTGAATACTCTCTATGAGTTAATCTTTTAAGAAAACTCTTATCCATGACTATCAACTCTACTGGCTTATCTTTTCCTACGAAAAATACTTGATATGTCAAATAGCTTCAGATAAACAGTTTTTTAAAGGTATGGTACAGCCAAGGCCAAGAGATATGATATTCCCAGTAACTGGAAGATCAGAGTGCCAAAATTACTCATTTTTAAGCAACGTTTGTATCATTTCTGCAATCTGTCAAAATTGGACGGATGAGTTTTTTTGACAGATTGCGACTGAGTTGCAAACGTTAAAAAACCGGCCAAGTGCGAGTCGGACTCATACACGAAGGGTTCCGCACCATAAGCCTTAATTTTTATTATCTGTTGTTATAACGGCAATCTAAATACACAATATGTGAAAACGAGTGTCTACCTATTACGGTTCTTGAAATACAGCCCGCTGACAAACTGACGGACGGACTGATGGAAAGACGGACGGGCAGCGGAGGCTTACTAATAGAGTTCCGTTGGTTACACTTTGGCTACGGAACCCTAAAAAATGGTAGAATTGGCTCTCATATAAACTGTCACTCCAAGTAACTACATCTGGTAAGACTGGACTACAATCCCAGCGTAGTTGGGACAAAAACAAAGATAGATGAACAATACTTTACTGTACCCCTAATCAACTCTAGCAGATGACGATGGTATAAAACAGAATAACTGTTCTTCTTCTTCATCAGCGGGAACAACATGGTATTGAAATAGCAAATAATAAAAGTGAGAGTGGTTTGTCCAGGACGAACACTAAACGGTCGTCACTTGTCAAGACTATTTAATTTATCATCATCATATCAGCCGAAACACGACCACTGCTGGACATAGACCTCCCCAAGTGCCGCCATATCGAGAGGTATTGTGAGTCTTCTTTACGGTGTATTACCACCTCCTTCACCAGAATATCGTACCACCTTGTAGGAGGCCTTTTTTCTTTTCGATTAATTATTAAAATTTTAAAGCAACTCACCTTAATGATCCTGGTATTATTCGAATTGTAGAACACATTCTTGATCCTAGTAGTGAAAGGCACAGAGCTCAACTTGACAGTTTCCTGGTACCCTAGCTGTGAGTTGTTGCCGGGAGTTCCTAACTGTAAGTCGGTGGCACTGTTCAGGGCCACACACAGCACACACACTAACAAGGCATTTGAAATCAAAGACATTTTTACAGAATAAAAATATTTCGTCTAGTTACAACAAAGACAGCTTCGAGTATGATCCTGAAATTTTTTCATTACAATTTATATTATTTTCTTACGGGGATGCACTTGAGATAAAATGATAAAGATAAGACCGTGAATCAGTTTATCGAGACGTTGATAAGAGTTATCGATTGATGACTGATAGCAAATAGTGTGGTATTCATCGGTGTAATGATTCATCTCTTTGTTTCAAGGATACAGAGAGTGTTTCATTCAACGATATTTTCTGCATTATTAAGGCATTATTTATTTCAATACTAATATTGTCAATGATGTAACAGAACAAATGCAATACTTGAAAAATGATCATTGTACTCATCAATTTGTACAACTTTTACTTTGCGTAAATATCTGTTAATATTGTTAAACTTTATATTTGCACCAATTGTAACCCCATTTCATGTCCAGGCTATCTCTTTCCATTCCAGGATGCCTGGAACAGATCGCGGAATGCGATAACTCGGCCAACTGTATATTTTTTAGTTTAAGGTTTTTTTTTGTTTTTATATTTTGATATACAATAAAGTATAAATAAATATGGGACCAATAACGTAATCGCGAAAAAAGATCACCTGTTCAGTACATTTTATCGAGTCATCCGTACATAAATGTATGGGGATTTTTTTTGTGTTTACTTTGTTACTCGCTGTATAAAGAAATGAATGCAGTAATACATATATTTATCATGTAGCACAGCAATCCCTTATGATAGTTGTTGACCAATTATTGTCCTTCAAGAATCACGATTACGATTTGTTTGTATGTAGGTATTTACCTAAGATTGACTCAATGGAATTTCCATTATTTTATCGTTACAAAACATTTATTGTTTTGTGTTGTGAAAGGTACTGGAGTAGCAATTCATTAGGGTACCTAGCAGAGTTGTTCAAAAGAGTTACTGTGGTCCTGGAACGCAAAGGGAATTAGAAGGAGTGTTGCTTTGTGCGGATTTTAGTCAAGAAAACAAAGACTGCAATCTTTCCGTGCGTTTTACAAGCAAATCTCGCATACATTAATACAATTGGCCAGTGTGATACAGTATTAGATCATTTATTTATTCCACTTAATGCCCAGCCATACGGAGGAATTTTTCATCTCCATATATATAAATATATATTTAAGTTTATTTTAAGTTAGTTAAGAGTTGTTTATTTAGTGTACATATGGTAATAGACCTTCTCTTCAACATTTTTACATTTTCAACATTTAAGCAACATTTCATCACAAATAAAAACAATTTTCAAACAAGCATTTACAGAACAAACCTAACTATTACTCAAAAAACTACTTTTCAACGTTAAAATATCACTTAGCAGTTGAACATGAGTAAGTGATTCAGCGCCCAATTCGTCGGCACTACGGCTTTATCAAAAGTTGGACACATTAGTACCAGATGCGGGCGATGTGGAACGACTTCAACTTATTTTTTATCCCGTTCGCATTTGAGGGTTATGACGCCATCTATTACTGGTCGCCCTTTATTCGTCAGTTGAGATCCGAAGGACTTTTTCTTCTCTTATTTTTTTTGTTTTAATTCATTGGAATGTTTTAACGGTAGCTTGATGGTGAGGTACTTTACAAACTGTTTGAGCGGAGTTGTTGGATTAACAAAGTGAAAAAGGCAGAATGTTTTGCTTTGCCATTTTCATGAGTCACCGTTTGGAGTTCGTGGTTAAATAATAATAGTCGCACGGGTCGATTTTAAAAGCAAAGCAACGCTTCCCGAGGTCGGTCTGTGGTTGGGTGACCATTTTAATGTACCGAGACTCCTCTGTGCCTCGGAAAGCACATTATGCCTGGGGACGGATGTCATTTGTAGATCTTTAGCAGTTGTTACGAATCGTCAGAAGCCAAAAAGTTTGACACCAGTCTTGCAAAGAAGTACCGTGTTACCCAGTTCTGGGTTAAAGGTGTGAGATAGGCAGTCGTTCTACGTAGAAATTGGTGTTCAGCTGATTCCGGTTTCCTGGAAGCAGACCACAATACAGTTGGGAAAAGGCTAGGCATATAAGAATATCGGTAAGTACAACAGTAAAATGATGACTATCATTTTCCTTAAGAATGAGGAAAGTGCTGGTAAAAATTTACAAAAGCTGCGTCATTGTATAGCCACTTGAAACTTCACATAAGTAGGATATTTATTAGTTTGTTGATAACGTCTATCATCACAAGAGTTTCCAAATTCTTTTCTCAGTGCTTATGCACGAAAAACTGTGTAGATAATTCTCGCTTTCCTTGTAAATATGGAATTCCATGATGCTATTTGCGTCATACTGATGCCGCTAAGTAGATTATTTTGCAGAAAATCTCCACGAGTAAGTCCGAAAAAATACCGATCTGTACCGATTTAAAATATGTGGGCGCGGTTGATGAGTACAAGCCCATAATGTTTACCAACTTTGTCGGTTTACAATATGGTGTGTCATTTGTCAAGTTTAAGCTCTCCCCCACAAGTGTGTTATTGCCTTACTTTGACTTAAGGTCCTATGACCCCTAGCTGGGGCAGCGGGCGTTCACAGTTGTTCTCCATTGAAACGAAACGTTACACAAATATTAGCGGTGCGGGGTGAAGTGTTCGAGGGGAGCGAGTTGATAAAATGGCATTGCGCCCGCGCAGCGGGGTCATTCGTTTCTAGACCGATTGGATTCAGCACGTATCGCTTAACGTCACGCCGAGAGCATTGGCAGTCACGAACATTAGCTACGTATTTACTTGTTTTCCAAAACAGTTTAAAATTTATGTAAGTGTTATGGTATGGCGACCGAATTAGGGCGCTAAGACACGAATTCCCAAGCAGGGAATCATTCCTCAGTGAGTCCTCACGCGGGCTGCGAGCCGATCCGCTACGGAAGCCGCAGGCCGGGGGCCTTGAGATCCGCCACTGGTGTGCTGGGCAAGATCGTCGGCCCTCCGTGCCAGCATTTCTTCGCCGAACATCGCCTATCTGAGCATCGACCTACTTCCGCCTTCGACCTTACGGGTGGTTGGGGTCTGGTCTGGAAGCTTCGGGGAAGTACCTGTCCCTGCAAAAATGACGATATACGACCGTAACCCACGACCTACAAATTTGTATGCCTCTGACTTTGCTCGTGCAATAAGCATTTATTTTATAGTACACACCTATTTTAATTACTGACCGCAATTTAGGGGGGTATAAAACGGGCGAAGGCTACACCATCGCGAGCAATCTTGAGCTTCACGCTTCACTTCACTTCACGTCATTCCGATGCTCGTCGCTTCTGCCAACACGGTGCGTCGCCAGGTTTGACGGGTACGGCCACGCTTTTTTCCCTTGCGGATTCCAATTCGTGGCCTGTATGGGAATACGATCAGGATCCCTCCGGAGCGTGTGACCAATCCACCTCCACTTACGACGCTTGATGTAGCGGTCCATCGGGCTTTCATGGCTTTTCTCCAATAGCTCTACGTTAGAGATCGTCTCGGGCCAGTAAATCCCGAGGATACGGCGAAGGCATCGTTTGATGAAGACCTGGATTTGGCGTGAGATGTCCTTGGTTACCTTCCACATTTCGCATCCGTAGAGCAGCACGGATTTGACATTGGACCCGAAGATTTTGAGTTTGACTCTTCGGGTCAGTTTTCGTGATTGCCAGATAGGTCTCAGCTGCGCGAAGGTAGCTCGGGCTTTGGCAATCCGTGAAATGATTTCTTCTTGCGTTCCTTCAGTTTCCGACCCAACGCTCCCGAGGTAAGTAACCTTGTGGACGTGTTCCACAGCCTCTTTGCCGATAATAAACGGTGTAGAATTCTTCCGCCCCCGTACGCATCTCTTCTGTCTTTCTGGTGTTTTAAGACCGGTTTTCGCTACCTTCTGGCACAGGTCGTTCAATTTTGCTTGCATTTCGGCAAGTGTATGACTCAGCAGGCACAGGTCATCGGTGTCTAGATCTTCCAAGACGTTGGATAATCCCCATTCTATCCCGTGGCACCTTTTGTCATATATGCGAAGCATAATTCTGTCGAGAACGGCTATGAAAAGAAGAGCCGAAAGGAGGCACCCTTGGCGGACACCTGCATGCACTGCGATATCGTCCAAGATAAGGCCGTCGTGAGTCACCTTGCAAGAATATTTTTTGTAGATACTCTCCAACAGGCGGACCATTTTTGGCGGCCCCCAATGATCAGAAGGCGGGACCAGATACTGGACCACTTCAACGTGTCAAAGGCCCTTTCGAAGTCGACAAAGTGCGTCATTATCGGTCTATAATATCCGATGCGTCTTTACCCGTTGTGCTGTCAGTTGCATTATGAGGTTCACGTTTGTTATGATGAAATCTTTGTCTACAGACCAATTAAAATGACACGTGTTCGTTTGTTTCTTAGTTTAATTATTTTTTTAATCACAAAACAAACCTGCGTTTAGAATGAAAATATTTTTATCACTCTAAAAATAAACTACAATTTAAACAAAACAAGTTAGCCCCCAACACCAGTCACGCGTCTCGCAAATAAACCCCAATAGTAGTTGGAACTTGTACGATTGACTTTGACAAAACAATGACAAATATAACTTCGTGTTATGATCGTTTATTTATGGGGCTCGGTGGGCCTCCGTCGTGTTGCGATGTATCGCTTGGATAACTTGCCGTGAAGTTCATGGGCAAATGTATTTTTGGATGCCGAGTTTTGATACCGTTATTAGTGTTGGAATCGATTGAGTACGGGTTAAGGTAGTCAGACTAGCATTTTCCCAACCATATTGGGGTCGGCTTCTAGTCAAACCGGATTCAGCTGAATACCAGTATTTTACGTAGAGTGGCTGCCTACCAGACATCCACAACCCATTAACTGGGTAACACGGTACTCCTTGGCAAGACTAGTGTCAGATTTTCTGACTAGTAACTGTTGGTAGCGACTGCCAGATCCACAAAGGGGTTAATGTAGTATTTAATGGTAAATATTAGAACCCACATAGAAACTAATGGCTTTTTTCTTTCAGCTTAAAACTGAAACCGTTCCTGTGTTATGAAAGGTCAGATACTTTTAGGTTCGAAGATAGTGAATTAAAAAGTGGGCGTGCTAGAAGCAGTGACCAAACATTGATTTCAATCGATTCCATGAGATACGAGAGTAAAAATACTTTTTTCCAAATAATAATTGGTCGGCACCAAAACAGCTCACAAAAATCATTACAAAACTCAAACAATTAAATAAAATTTCGCATTTCAATACCACACTCGTATATTCAAATAGTAAAGCGTAGCGTACACCGGGCAACGCAGTGTGGTCATTACTTTTGTTTAACGACGTGATAACACCGCGCACTTGTTTGTAACAGAACTTTTGGGGACCGCTGTACGCTGTAAGCCGTACTGTGGGGGAATTAAGTTTCATGGTTTATTTTGCGAGGCTGTTTTACACGAATGTTTATTATGAATATTAAATACTTTACCCAAGTTTAAATTAATTGAGATTTGATAATTTTTTTAAGCTCCTTGTGTAAAATAATATTCTCGGGTAAATATTATATTGGTGAAAGATCTTAAAGACTGTGGTTTTGTTGACTGTACCTTTGACTACCAAACATGTTTACCAGTTTGTCGTCAACATATTTTATAGAATGAGTTTAATGGCTATGTAGGTAGCTATGTAATAATTTTATTATATAATAATCTACTAAATAATATAAAGGATATCAAATCACTAGCAGAGTTTAAAACAGATATAAAAAAAAATACATTTACGATAGTACCTATTTACTAGAATAGTTTAATCGCTGAATGTTACTTACATAATTATTTATTTAAGCTCATTATTAAGTTAACTAGGTATATTTTTACGAGTAATAAATTCGTTAAACCTAAACCTATAAGTTATCCTAAATTTATAAAAAAAGATTACTATTATCAATCAGTTTTTTTTTTTCGAATAGAATCAATACATACAATAGCGAATTATAAAATTCGGAGAAAGTAATTACGTAACTAGATTATTAAAATTACAAATACAACTAAATGTAACTATTGTATTAGTAAATTTCATGCACTATGTTAGTCAAGAACCATCACAATATGTATCCATTTGTTCTGGATAGGACAACCCGCGTAAGATACAACACAGCCATGCCTTTTGGCACCTCAAAATAAAATAAAAAAACAATTCATACAATATCAAAATAAAATTTTACTCTCCTTTCAAACCTTTATCTTACCTAAAACATGATCCTAACATTATCTCAAAACAGTTGGTACAAAGGAGCTACACAGGGAACCACAAAATGGGCCGCCGAAGAATTATACCGTTATCATATAAATAAGGATTTAAAGCCTTCGCACCAGCCTCTCCGGGCGAGGCGGGGGGGAAGGGGGCAAAGCTCACGGCATTATTTACCTGCAATTTGTTTTGTTTTTATTGCCTCCTTAGATCCCGTTTATATCTAGAGTTTAGGTTCAAGTGGTGTAACATTCAGTACGTATTAAAAGTTTAAGATCTCTTGCGACAAATAAGCAGCACACTTTTTCTTTGTGTGAAATTAATTCGAATATTTATAGTTACAGGTTAACAGTAATTTACTGCGGCCATGATACCGTTTAATAAAGGTAATGATTGCCTGCCTATGCAATTCTCACAAAGCTGAAATTACGTTACAAGATCCAAGTAAACGTGCTATGAAATACTTCAATGTTGCGCTTTATTTTCTAACCGCGTGGTTTCATTATATGCAGCTAAACCCGCTTCTGAGAAGTGAATATAAGCTTTATAATATACTAGTGGACGTCACACGGTTTCACCCGCGTAGTTCCCGTTGCCGTGGGAGTTCGGGGATAAAATATAGCCTATGTTACTCCCTGATAATGTAGCTATCCATTGCTGAAATAATTTTTCAAATCGTTTCAGTAGTTTCGGAGCCTATTCATTTCAAACATACAAACAAATCTTTCCTCTTTATAATATTAGTGTAGATATCTTATTTTTCATTCAGATTCCTTTTAATTTTGTTCAGCCGAAATGCAGCCAGGATATCTAATTCCGCCTTTTAAATTAATAAAAGAAAAAAAACACTTTAAAATAACTTCAAATTATCCACTCTCTTTATACTCACCGATGTTTCCCACACTTTGAGGGTACTTGTGAATATAATGACAATTCATTGCGGGGCGAAACACCGGGGCGTGTCGGGGCGAAACAAAAACATGAAGTAATCGCCAAGTTAGGCTCTTTCGCGCGACGCCTGAGTTCCGCATAATTAAATAGTGATTAAGGCGCCTGTTCAATGTTCAGACTGGAGGATCGGGTGCGAACTGCGAAGATATTGAGGATTAAGGTAACTGAAATGGAGTTTAATTTTATTGAGCCAGTGAAGATGAATTACAAAAACTTTTTAAAGATTTTTTTCCTAAAAAGAATAATTTGACGCCAGCGCCACCTGGTGATATCGAGAGAATTGAATCGAAGTCCAATAGATATAATAGTTACAAATCGTATAAAATAAACAACAGTAATTACTTACAAAAGGGCACATTGGACTAATTATTATAAACAGCTTTTATTATGGAACCAAACCCGAAATCACAAAAAAAACAACTGTTCAGTACGTTTTGTCAAGTTACGCGCACGGAAACGTATCGTGTACGTACAGTCGATTTTTTTGCACTTTTAGCGTTGGTCACATAGTAAAAGTTGTTCATAATGATGAGTGCAATAAGCCTTTTAGCGTTGTATTAACGAAAATTATTTTTGGTTGTGTGGTCCTATCACAATGTGAACAGCCGGCCCCAAGTACAGGGTGACTCGATGAATGATCCGCATCTACTCACGCACAGCCGATGCTCGCTAACCTTATTAATTACTGGCAACACCTTCCGACGCCGAACCTGGCTGATTTGAGACGTTTGCGTTCAATTTGATAAGCCCGGCCTCCTTGATGGGCTTAATGACTTTGTTTTGTTTTTATAATCTAAAACATTATCATAATAATATAATTTTACACAAGATAATTAATAGTTTTTAAATATAAATAACTAACACTGTTGGGGCCACAGAACTCAACACAGCCGCGCGCCGGCGGCAGTGAAGGAGGGGTGCGGGGACAGCGGCTCGCCAACCGGCCAGCGGCCGAACGCAGACCCCGCGCCACACCAGTCAGCTGTTGCGCAACTCCAAGCACGGCTGCGCTCGCGCATATTTATTTCTCATCTTTGTTACTTACGCGAACCAACCGTACCGTTTTATAATTTCATATTTTTCATTATACTCTTGTTATACAGTCCACTCTTGCTTTCATTTCTTTACCACGATCTATCGTCGTAACAATCACCGTCATCTCGCCATAAAAATACTCCTCCACATCGCTGTCATCTGGAATATGTCCGGAAGGCCTGTACCTGCAACCATTACCACCACCATTACACCATTTGGATGATTTCCGAAATATTTTTTTATTATTATTATTACATGTTGTTCAACACTTCCTTCTGTCAGGTTCACTGGCTTGTAATAGTGAGTTCCTAGTTATAATAAAAACTGGCCAAGTGCGAGTCGGACTCGCGTGCAAAGGGTTCCGAACGAATTTTTTTTTAACATGTTTTTAAAACTACAGACTTCTAATAGGTTTTCCTGTAATCTTTAGGTAAAGATCTATTATCTCCATTTTTTTCAAAATTTTAGGCTCAGTAGTTTCGGTGATAATGGGGGGAATGGTAATTTGTCGTCTAATTTATTGAATAACTTCAACCCTTTATATTAAAATTATGAAAAAAATATAATTAAAACCCTCACAGTAAGCCCTTTTATTTGATATGTCATATAACAATATTTTTCAAAAAAACTTTTTTTTAAATTTCGCAGGTTGACTCCCAAAAGTGACCCCCATACTAAACATTTAATGATTTTCGTAACGCGTCCGTGTTTGGGTCACAGAAGTCCATATGTGTACCAAGTTTCAACAGAATCGCTCCTAAGGATCCGGAGAAAACCGGCTGTGACAGACGGACAGACAGACAGACAGACAGACACCCGAGTGATCCTATATGGGTTCCGTTTTTTTTTCGGAACCCTGACTAGTTGACCCACGCAACTTCGTCTGCTCCGCTTCTATTCGTCTTAGCGTGATGATATATAGCCTTCCTCGATAAATGGACTATCTAACCCTGAAAGAATTTTTCAAATCGGACCTGTAGTTCTCGAGATTAGCACGTTCAAGCAAACAAACAAACAAACAAACTATTCAACTTTTTATTAAGTATAAAAGTATAGATTACGGTAAAGAACAGGGTATCTACACATGTAGCCACAAGTCAACAGTCTGTATAGAGAAATCAAATGTGACGAATTTAAAATTCTTCGAAATAATTTACTGCAAAATAATAAAAGTGTGACGAATTTACTCGTGTTTTTTTTTTATGGCGAATCAACTTTGTGGCAAATCGACAGTAACCCTCATTAATTAACACGTTTAGCGCATAAATAAAACCTCTTTGTATTAAAACATAAAATACAAAAAAGAAATCTGCTAACTTTCAACAGTGTGCCACCGCATAACAGTAAGATCCGCTAACACTTGGTAGGTTGCTACATTCCCACGGGCTAACAGTAACTTCAAGAGTGACCAACAAGAGCCAGTTACATCCCTACCTTGTTGCTATTCCACCAATTCGCACTAAGCGTTTCCAAAGGTCTTTTATAATGCGCACAGCAAAGGAGTGGAACTCTCTGCCTGCGTCTGTGTTTCCAAACGCTTACAACCCTAATCTCTTCAAAGTTAGAGGGCACAGGCTTCTTCTGGGGAAGCTCGCTCCATCGTAGACTTTGTCTCTGTCATCTCTGACCTAGACTAGAGTCAAGAGCAAACCCATCACAAATAAAATAAAAAAAAACAGCAACACAAGCATGTGACCCCATTTATTTAAGCGAGTACTCTCATCTTGAGTGAGATCTCTTCAATGAAGGACTCATCGTTTTAGATGATTTCATTGTTCAGTTGGTCGTTATGATCTTAGAAACAACTTAGTAGCAAGTGGATTATTGAAATTTTCAGCCATTTTCGATACCCTCAACTTCCATACTAAGATTGTGAGTACTTATTTCCTTTTTTACATTATACATAATAATAACCTTTTCACTAAAATTAAAGGTAGCAAACTTAATGTACTATAATTAACTAAAATAAAAACTAAAATATGGCATCAAAAAATTCGCCCTCAACGCTGTCAGCTGGTAATGTGTCCAAGAGATTGACGGCATTGCCACTTTGTATGGCAATACTTAGCTTCTGGTCAAAGTACTTATTGCTTGAACAATCAAAAGTTTTATGTAGCAAAACCTTACGCTCATAAAAATTGAAAGTAGGGAGTTGTCCTTACCAACTGCCAATTTTTCATTTGCAAGTCCAGCAGTTTGCAGTACCAGAGTCCTGGCTACCTGTAATTTCCCACGCTTACTCAAAAATATGTGGTGTCTGTAACGAGTTTCCAAGAGGGCCAAACAAAATAAAGCTCCTGCAGCTATAGAAAGGTAAACACCATCTGTTTAGGCGAAACTCCTCGACTCGAGTGGAGAACCTTTGACGCGAGGGCGACAAGGAGCCGTTCAGCGAGCCTCTTCATTGTTGCGTCTGATCGATACTACTTGAGTCAGGGTATGGAAATGAGTTGAGAAGTCCTATGGTGGTGTTTTATTTGTGATCTTAGGTTTTGTTTTATTTTTAGCTACAGCAAGACCAGATGCACCGATGCACTGAATTGACAACATGAAGAGCGCGGGAGTTCGTTTGAAATGAAAAGCAAAGGATCTGTAGATGTAGCAATGCTTGGGAAAACTTATTGCAGTGGACATCTTTTGCATAAAACAATGAAATCTAAAGAGATGTTTCAAAATACATGAACGTCAAGGAACTCAAATAAATAAATATAAGCAACCTCCACTTCATTCAAAATTATAAAGGTAAATAAAAAAAATAAAAATGTAAATATGAAAAGTGTGAATAAAAAGAAAAATAGCAAGTTTTAATCTCTGACCGGAGTCCATATGTGAACAATTTTACTTAAATTGTAGTGGTTACAGACACATAAAAATATACAATTAACAGCATGGAGCCGCATCTACCTCCGCAACAAAGAATTAATAAACACATTAGATGGTATCACAGACAGCAAGTGTAATCTCTTCACAAGCCAAACGCGACAGGTAACAGCACCAAGAAAACGATACTATGACAGAACGAAACCGTTTCAAAAACAATCCAACAAACTTTATCAGTTAAGTAAACTAGGACGCCAGCCTTGAAATAAAATAAATTGTACCTTGTAATTCCTTCCTTGATGTGGAATGAAAGAAAAATATCCACAGTATCAGCTTATCGTGCTTGCTAGTGTAGAGTTAGTGAACGAAATGGGTTATTTAATAGGGTTCAAGTGCGATAAGGCGGCGACCTAACGTTAGTTATGCACTGCGAGCTCCTTAAACCTGCTGTCGTGGTGGAATGACTTTCATTTTTATTTGGTGCTACACCCGATACCTGTGTGAGTAGTTTTGAATTTGGGTTAAAGGCCACTTTGTTTGAAAAGGAAATCTCAAAAATTCCAGATCGAATTTATTTCGTTAACCTCACATATATAACACCGCATCATCATATTGGTACACTTCTACAAAATAAAGAAACAACCAGATATATATGGAATCATCAATTATAATTATGACGTACGTTGATACTATTACTATTTGTTATTCTTAGAAGCAAGCCTGAGTGTCTTTCCGAATGCTTACAACCCTAATCTCTTCAAAGTTAGAGTGAACAAGCTCCTTCTGGGTAAACTTACTCTATCGTCGACTTTGTCTCTGTCATTCCTGACCTAGACTTGAGTGAAGCGCAAACCCATCTCAAATTTTAAAAAATCTATAAAGCTTCTTAAAAGAAACACTCAAATTAGCGCTCTTCATCCTCAGAATCTAAGTGCATTAAAGATTCCACAATGAAACTCAAAAGAAAAGTCACGAAATCTGCCGATCACTCAAACAAGGGAAAAAACTCCACTCCAGTTAAATTAAGAGAACAGTTACCGAGTAACTTAATACAAGGACGGAATGAGCACAAAATAAAATCACCGAGATCCCTCCCAGATAGAAAGGTAAACAAGCTGGCTTATTAAAAAAAGCGGACAGGCAGGTAAACGAGTAAATGCTTGATAAGTATCTTGTCTGAGACAAAGAAGTACCAAACAAAAGAGGCGTATCGTTGTTTTTCAATTTCACGAGAGCGTGAAGACGAGGTACTATAGACTGAGTTAGCTTTTGGTAGGACAATAGGTACTAGGATTGAGCCTAATGAAAACAACGATACACCTAAAGAAATCTATTACGGTGAGGATTTGTTTATGCCTTCAGTTCAATGTGTGGTCTTAATAATGAACGGTTCATTTTTAGGATAGGTGTTGACTTTATTGCAGTCAACTCAATATTAAACAGAACTGTAGGATTCTCTACTATTTAATATTACAGTGATCTAAGTAGATAAGTTGATCACAAAATAATAAAAATAATTACTTTTGTTTTTTACCTAAATAGCTCATTTTCTAACTAAATCCTATCCTACTTCCTACTAATATTATAAATGTGAAAGTTTGTGAGGAGGGATGTTTGTTACTCTTTCACATCAGAACGCCTGAAAGGATCTTAGATTATAGTCTGGAATAGCACATAAGCTACTTTTCATTCCGGAAATATGTTCCATAGGGACAACGCGGGTAAAGCCGCTGGCAAAAGCTAGTAGATGCACAACATTGCAATTAAATCAACAAGCGGAGCCAAAAATCAAATGAAGAAAATAACAAACGTGATAAACTTAAAACTGAAATCCAACATTCCCTCCATCTTCTATCCTTGCATTTCGCCAATCATACTCCAAACGCAACATACGTACGACAACAACAAAAAACAACATGCCACAGAGTATAAAATAGCAGCGTAACCGCTGACAATGTCACCCCGGGTAGTGCGCGGGGCTACAATGCGGCTGTCGGATGCAGGGTGCGTCTTTAAAACAATAATACCTTTACAGAACTGATTGTCTACGCCGGACGTTTTAGCCAAATGATATTGTTGGGCTTTTAGTTTTGCTTGTTTATTTTTATGTCACGTTGTTTCTTTTTTATTTACGCCATATTGTGATGATAAATCTTTGCAAAGATTTTGAAAAGCTCCCCGATATAAAGGTTGATAGGTTTAGTGAAGTGCAGAAGGCAAATCTAATGAGCATCGCGTGTATGTTTGAGACATTATTCGATAGTCATCATCATCGTAGTCATCCATTACAGCTGAAAAATGTCTGCTGTTAAAATGTGCCTGCCACAAACGTCGCCCTATCGGCAGGTCGTGTACTTTTAGTATTCAGTTATTAATTGAGTTATATAGATTTACATCTTATCATTTAAATGAAATCCTCTTAAAGCCACTTAACTTAAAAGGCACAACAACAACTTTCTAAACCAGCTTGCAAAGTTATGTAACGTTTAACAGCAGGCAATTTCTTAACACCAAACGTAGACAATTACAGAACATCGTTTAAACTGGACAGGCGGCGCTCGAACTAGCTCCTGTCTTACTAAACGAGAAAACACTAGTCGAGTCCAAACGTTCGCAATGGAAACTGTAATAAAACTCGCACAGCCGAGCGAACCGCAATGAATAATTCGTTACATATTTGATGTTTATACAAAAAGAGGGGAGCGTCTGTCAGTTTGACAAACGCCATCTCAGGTGTCGCTCGTGTGCTCCAATCATGGAATGGAAATTATTCCCGACCCTACTCCCGAGCTGGATCGAAGCTACTCATTACCGCCACAGCCTAGCAAATCCTCGAACATTTTTTTTGTAGTTCACAAACCGGACGATTTGTTTATTGGAACATTTTTACTCTGTACCACAATGGTGATCGTAGCAACTTTCGCGTTTAGTTGTTTAACAAATCAGTAGGGATGACGAAACAAATCCAACAATTTGTATTTTCGCTTTCGCATTGTTCGTCGTTCGGTTGTTTTTGTTGAATCTGCTGATTGACGACCCTGACGAGTTGGGATTGCTCTGTCGTTCAACTTGTAGGCTTTTTATTGCTCTGTCTGGCCAGAAAGTTGCCTTGTTTTAATTGTAATGTATATAACATTGGTTATGTTTAGACAATCTATAGGTCAACCGAGGTATTAATAACTGGGGTTTCTAAACACACATTAAATGTATTTTTGGACAGTTTTCGGCGTATTTAAGATAAGTGCTTACCCATTTATTTTCTTTACTTCAAGGCTGAGTCTTCGGCGCTGTATTACGCCATCTTTTACGACGTTGAGCCAGTCCAATCCATTGCCACATTGAGATATTTACAGCGGCTTCTGACCAATGTATTGGTAGACGAAACTCGTAGTTTTGTTGATCGGGAATTCGTGACTTGGTTACTTCTAGCTTCCTAGCCCGCCTGCTTGCCTGGTAGTTAAGTTGCTATACGATGTTTTACTTTGATACTCAATCTGTTATAGTAGCGCAATCTATTACGGAGTTAATCAGCGTACAAGAAATAGTGTCTTGAAATAATTCAGTACGTATGGCAGAATTTCAGCTTTCTAATTTCCAAGTCTACTGTCTTTCTCAAACAACCTTTATAATTAAATATTAAAACAGACACATTTTGAATTACTTCATCTAAGTACTTAAAACACAGCATAAACTTTTACATCATAATCAAAAGCGAAATTAACAAAGTCTTGGATTCAAATAAAGACGAAAGGGTTCCCGAACGGGTTGCGAACGGCTGCCGAACCGCGTCGGTTACGACAATCGCCAAGTTATTTAGCAACCGAGGAACATAAAGAGATGTAAATGACCGAACAAGTAACAAATACCGATACAGTCAATGTAGGAATAGTTAGGACTGTATCACAATACAGTTCTAGCGATAATTTGCATTATCTGATACCTACTAAGAGAATGTATTATACACTATGATTACTCTGTTTTAGCAATCGAGCGGAAAAATGAACACAACTAGGTAACATCAATATAAACAGCTAGAAGAGCTATAATTCACCATCTAAAAATCATTTTTGGCTTCCATTTAAAAACATTGGAACTGGCAATATCTCATTTTTATAAAGAAGTCTAGACACCTTTATAAAAACTGTCATCTCACTAAGTATTCAAAGAATGATGTATGTTACTTTATTCTATTTTTTATAAAATAAGGCTATTCAATATTTCACATCCTTCACTATTTAAATATCCCCAATCCATATTGGGCTGTATCTCCCGTCATCCCTCACACCATCCGTCCATCGATACAGTTACAGTCGCGAGCTCTTGGCATTTAATCGACTGAGTGCTCGTCTGTTCGCCTGCTTGACGTGCCAGCTATTTGTCCAACTTTCTCTAAATGTACGAGTATTTTTTTATATTGTTTCAGGTATTTTTTATGAAGAATATTTTTGTTGAAGGATATTATTTGTGGTAGTGGAGTACACGCGTTGTTGTTGCAGTTTGTGAAAGTTAAATTGAATATTTCAATTTAAAGTTTGTTTAAGCGCAATAAGCAGCTTGAACAGGGAACTCCCTTGTTTGCAAAGTGCAGCGTCAGCGCTATACTATGCGCTCACTGGGCGACAAACTTTAACTCTGCCGACTCCCCGAGAGTATCCGCTCAATAATAAATGAGACGACCCAACTTCACGCCTGTTCCAACACTCTAGCTCTCCCATGAAAAACTTTGAAATGATCCCATCTGAAAACTTCGGCCAAACTAAAAACAACTTTAAAATTGACAACATAGAGCTTAATTTTAATCACTGTTACCCTAAAGGCCTGTGTACACGGTCCCTGAATTAGACATGTGTTAAAAGCTTAATGCATTTAATAGGTAAGTAACGTTGCATATCTACGTGGTGTAATATTTTACGCTTCGACATTGTGTTTTTATTATGAAAAATCTTTTGGAAAGTCTTTCACCTTTATGCGGAAGATTTTTTACTGAAAAGAGGAAGACGAAAGAATTCTGGGCTAAACTTTTAAATATTTTTTTATAGAATTAAATTCTAAACATGACCTCTTAGCAGTAATCGTGATTTATGTGTCTACATATGTTTAACTTTTATCCAAATGTACCTAAACCATGAAAAAAAATGACAGAAAACTTTACTTTTTAAATCCTTGAAACCAAAATATCCACAAAAAAAAAACCGCGGTCTAGCGCCTGTCTTACCCAAACACACTAAAAAGGTAACAGAGAAGGCTCATTTATAATTAAGCCCTCTATACTTAATAAATAATAAATCTGAAGAGCTTGTTTGTTTATTTGAACGCGGAACGCGTTCTCTGGAACAACCAGTCGGATAACTTTAAACTAAGATTAAATTCAGGGCGAGAGGCGTTTGTAGTCAGATTAAATTGGCTGTGAAAAACAGACACACGACCGCCCCAATACGAAACCTATTTTTTCATACAGTCGTTCGGAAATCCAAAAACTACAGCTGCTATTTCTGATGTTATCAAAAATATTACCGTAGTGAACCTCTGAACTAATCTATGCCTTGTAACACCGCTCGAAAAAGGCTTCACAAGGCCTGGCCTAACCACGTGTCTGTGGCTTCCATATTGCTCTTTTGACGCGAGGCTTCAGCTTCCCGTAGAATTTCTCTTTTCATAATTATTCAGTGGATCCCCGTTATAAGTCGGCACACTAATTAGAAGGCTAGTCGAAATTATATGTTCCACTAGCTTTTCACTGCTTCTGTTGGAATGCCAGGAGTTTTGAGTGTCTATAAAATTGTGAGGGTACTTCCGTGTGCGTTGTTTTGGTTATTATTCTTGTATAAATTGAATTTTACTTTTTATGATAGTGTGTTGAGACGCTTGCCAAGGTTGCTCTGTGGATGGGTGGCCATCTTATCATACCGAGTTTCCTCCATGCCTCGGAAAGCACGTTAAGCCGTTGGTTTCGGCTGTCATATGTAGATCTTTGCAGCCGTTACGGATTGTCAGAAGCCAGTAAAATTTGACTCCAGTCTTGCCAAGAAGTGCCGTGTTACCAAGTTAATTTATGGGTTATGGAGGTCTGGTAGGAAGCCGCTCCACGTAAAATACTGGTATTCAGCTGAATCCGGTTTGACTGGAAGCCGACTCCAACATAGTTGATAAAAGGCTAGGCAGATGATGATGCTGATAGTGTGTTGAGAGAATGAATTTCAGTAGTTTTTGTTTAAAAGAGATACAAGATATTTGCTACAGGTATATGCCTGCCGCGGTACTGTAGCGCGAGCACCATGTTCGCGGAAGCGCGCGTGGACGGTATCCACGCGATTATGTGTAAACGCTGCGCGTCGACGATGGCGCGTGTGCGCGGCAGCCCCAGCGCCATACTGGCAGCGTGCACCGGCCGATGGGACTCGGTACTGATGGCGCACTGGATAGATCTACTCGCAAAAGCAAGCGCTTAACTATTTGTACTTACCAACACTAGGCAACATTATTATTATTATAGGTCAGATTGATCGACGCAACTTATTTAAAAAGGTATTATTGTCTTCATTTGTTACAGTAACAACTAAAGAACAATTTATTCACCTCATCAGATTAAAAAAAAACCGGCCAAGTACGAGTAGAACTCTCACACGAAGGGTTCCATACCATAAACCGAAAAAACACGTTTTTTTGTACGGGAATTTATTTTTAATTTAATTTAATTTTTATTATTTATTGTTATAGCGGCAATAGAAATATAACCTTTGTGAAAATTTCAACTGTCTTTCTATAACGCTTCTTGAGGTACAAAAACCTACTGACAGACAGGCGGACGGATAGCGGAGGCTTAGTAATATGGTCCCATTGGTTATCCTTTGGGTATGGAACCCTAAAAATTGTTTTAGTTGGTTCCCAGAACTACATGTGTGTTCAAATGGCATCGGGTTCCGGAAACTTGGTGAAAAACAATCAAATTGAAAAATTCCCCAATTGGACCGGGTATAATGCCAAAAATATTTCGAAAAAGAACATGATGCCGTAAGAGCTTTTCAACCAATATGGTAAATTATCTCTATTACGCAATTAATAGGGCATGATGAGCTTCAGTGCTAATACATTTGTTGTGCAACCACACAGCAATTACGTTTAATTGCAAGTTCACCTGTCACCGATGTACCACGGCTTACAGGGGATTAAATAGTGTTCTTTACCTAACAACAATGCACAAAAGTGTTTTTAATCATATCAAAAATTTAATACTGACGTTTAATTTTTTTTGTGTTTTGTTTTTTTTTTTTACAGGGAGCTCATGACTAAATAATAAAAGTCGCACGGGGCGATCTTTCAGGTAAAGCAACGCTTCCCAACTGTCATTCTTAGATCTTTGGCAGTCGTTATGGATTGTCAGAAAATCTGAGAGCAGTCTTAGTTGTGAAGATACACAGTCGTACTACATAAAATACTGGTATTTGCTTAATCCGGTTTGACTGGAAGCCGAACCCAATATAGTTGGGAAATGGGCTAGGCGCTTGATGATTGAACGGTTATTATGCAGTTGGTTAGCAAAATCTCAGTCGTTTTTACAATATACTAAAACATGTTGTTACTAACCTATTTATTATCGGAACGCAGAAAACCTGTTTCAGATTTTGTAGGCGAACTAAATCTTTAATCAAGATCTTTTCATTATAATTATACAGTTCATCTAAATAGCCTTTGATTTAGCAGAAATTGTTCAAAGACAATATCAGTCAGTTATAAAGGCTGACTTAATGCCCTACAGAGACGGACATAGAAGCCTATGGAAACGCCTGTCGTCATATAACTGAGATATCTTTACAAAGAACGGCACGGAAACACGATTATGAATTGTGGAAATATTAACAGTCGCAAGGGTCTATCTTGTTGTGGAATTAGTTCAAAAGAGTCACCGTGGCCCTGGAACGCAAAGGGCATCATGAGGAACACGGATAGGTTTTAGTCAGTAAGAGTCTGACACTCCCTTCTGCTCCGCCCAGAGGCAGTCGGCTCGGTTCACCAGCAGAAACGCAATTGTTGCCCTATACTTTGCATTTGTCCGCTGCAAGCTCGAATTTAATTCGATTGTATGGGATCCACACGAGGAAAAGTACAAACTCCTATTGGAGCGAGTACAGCGTAAGTTTTGTAGGTACCTGTACAAAAAATATATGGGTATTATCCCTACTTGTATTCTTCTCTATTTGTATCAGGAATGGTGGGTATTGATATCCTCGAGCTGAGACGTAAATGTGCACTCCTTTTGCATTTCTTTTTGCTGCTAAATGGCAAAATTGACAACCCTGCGGCTTTGTCACGCTGTGGGCTGTCCGCACCAACACAATACACGCGACTACGCTCGCGCCCTCTGCTAGCGGCTCCCAGAGTCCGTACTCGTACCGCACAATACGCGGCAACAAATCATGCGGTGTCATTGCTCAACACACTTACTGCTCAGCATCCGGACGTAACCATATTTCACACCAATGTGAGTCTATTCCTAAAACTATGCAAGGATTTTTTTTAGTAAATAAGAATGTTTTTTTTTTATATGAACATATTATTTGATTATTATTATTGTTTTTTTTTCATCTAATTATATGATTTTACTGATAGACATTTAAATATTTTGTTATGTTTGTATTGTTTTTGTTTAATTTTTAATATCTACGTTTATATTGAATTTTGCTATTATTGAATAATTAATTTGAAGTAACATTGAATAATATTCTGTATATACCTAACTAGTGGACGTCACGCGGTTTCACCCGCGTAGTTCCCGTTCCCGTGGGAATACGGGGATAATATATCGCCTATGTTACTTCCTGATAATGTAGCTATCCAATGCTGAAAGAATTTTTCAAATCGGTCCAGTAGTTTCGGAGCCTATTCAATTCAAACAAACATACAAACAAATCCTTCCTCTTTATAATATTAGTGTAGATGATAATACAATTACTACAATGATTTTTGACTCTCTGAACGTGTTGGTAAGATACTGTAAGTGTAGAGATTAATTGAAATTAAATAAATAAATAAACGCAATACCTCTTAAGGGGCCATTGTACTCATTATTATGAACAACTTTTACTATGGGACCAATCCCGAAATCGCGAAAACATTACAGGAAAGAAACACAACACAACATTAGAGGAAAGAAAGGGTAAACCCTGTTTATTTTAGGTACGGTGGGATATAATGAACTTAGGGTTAGAAGGGAACTTGGTGTTGTGTTTTACATTTTTAAAGTACTGCGAGGGAAACTTTATAATGCAGCTTTGTTGGAGTTTTTGTGGCTATGTGTCCATAACAGTTACGTTTGGCGCCGACTTCGGCCACCGCAGTTGAAGGTTCCAAGGGCGAGAACAAACCTGCTCAAGGAGTCGCCTCTGACGCGCGCACTTCGCACTCTAAATAACATACACAACAAGTCAGACCTATTCATTTGTACTTTGAGTGAATTTAACAAGGTGGCACTAGCGGTAATTTGCTATGATTATTAATTTGAATAGGTACTAATACTTGAAAAAATGTATAAAATATTCTTCTTATTGGCTGTACTGTCGCATTGGGTTGTTTATCCTGTAAAGATAGTATAAGTTTGATAAAATAAATCAATAAATATACATTTTGTCGAGTTACGCGCACTTAATAAGAAGAAAATGTCAAAACCAACAAAAACTTTTTAGATCTAAATACAGACAAAACCATTTCGGCACACCTCAAGGAGGAATGCTATCCCCTCTTTTTTTTTCTTGTGTACATCAACGACCTACCAGAGGCGATTAATGAAGAGTGCGTACTATTTGCAGATGACACAACATTGATTATTAAAAGCGACGATAATAAAGACTTGGAAAAACGAATTGTTAAAGCATTAGACAAGGCAATCAAATGGCTGGAACAAAATAACTTAAAAATAAACATGACAAAAACAAATATAATAAAATTTCAAGCACTCAACACAAACACAAACACGGATAGTCTAGATATTCAGTATAACAATTCCCCCTTAAACGTTGTTGATGAATGTGTATTTTTAGGTATAACCGTGGACAAAAATTGCAATTGGAAACCACACATAGAGAAAATACTCAAAAAAATAGATCGCTTTGTGTACGTCCTGAAAAGATTAAGACAAACGGTTAATCTAAATACCGCTATGGTTGCTTACCATGCTTATGTAGCATCTGTACTCAGATATGGTCTTATAACTTGGGGTAACTCAGTAGATGTGCAAAGAGTTTTTAAAGGACAAAAAAATGCATCCGGGCAATGTGTGGAGCCCACTTTTTAGATAGCTGTAAGCCATTATTTCAAAAACTTAAAATATTATCTTTACCATGTCTCTATATTTTTGAAATATGCATTTTTGTAAAAAAGAATTATCATTTATTTGAAAAAAGCAGTTACAAAATAAATAGTAGAACACGACACAAAGACAAATTAAAATTACCCCAAATAAAATTAATGCTATTTAAAAGAAATACGTACTGCATGGCAATTATTGTATATAACCATTTACCAAATAATACTCAAGATTTACCATTGCCGTTGTTCAAAAAGGTATTGTTCAGTTTATTACTAGAAAAAAATTACTACAGTGTTGAAGAATATTTAGAGGATAAGTCATTAATAATATAATACAATTTTATTAATTATTACATTTCCAATACAGTACAATTTCAATCTTTATTTATTAAATATTATAAATTCATATTTTAATCTGTAATCCATAGCCTCGTTTCTTTTTATATCGAAATATTTGTACGCCATATTATGGCAGGATATGCTGGAACTTATTTTTATAACATCTATTGTACCATATTCTCACGAATAAACAATTTTGATTTGATTTGATTTAAATGTATGGGGGAGTCGATTTTTTTTTCACTATTTCAGTTTTGGTCCCATAGTGAAATTAGTTCATAATGATGAGTTCGATGACGCCTTAAGAGGTATTGCGTTTAGTCTGTTACAGGTTGTATATGTCACCGGAAAATTGCAAACGCTGTAAGATTGTAAAATGTCGCGTAAATTTGTAAAATATTTTTTCTTAATAAGATACGGACATATTGGAGACAAAACGATTTCTTCATAATATATCGATAAATTATAATCTAATAAAGATTTATCTTAGATTGTTACGTAGTTTGCAATTTTCCGGTAATAAATTTCTACTGTTACTAACTGATTGAAATACTGAGTGACTGTCAGACAACGCACAGCCGAAACTACTGGTCGTAAAATGCTGAAATTTGGCATGTAGGTTCCTTGGGGAGTGTAGGGGAGCACTAAGAGAGGATTTCCCGAAATTCCTTCGCGAAAAACGGGATATGCGCGTACGAATCTCGTGTCACGGTGTTTGTTATCGAACTCCTCCGAAACGGCTTGACCGATTTTTATGATTTTTAACCGACTTCCAAAAAAGAAGGAAGTTCTCAATTCGGTGGGTATTTTTTTTTTTGTGTTACACCGATTACTCCGAGGTTTCTGATCGGATTTCTGTGATTCTTTTTTAGTTCGATGCAGTATACTTGCTATTTGGTCCCATAAAAACTTTGATTCAGTAGTTTTTATGTTATGAGCATTTTTGCTTATTTCAATTTCTGCGTTGACGAAGACGTCGTCCAAGTATCACCACTTATAAGTGAAAAATAAAAACTTGTTTGTATTATTTTATTACTAGCTGACCAGACAAACGTTAATTTTCCTAAAAAAAATAGCCTACGACCTATTCTCAAACCTACTAAATATACACAAAAAAAAAATACAAAAAAAAATAACCGACTTCCAAGAAAAACACTACAAAGAATAAAATAACCTTAATTTCGGAAGTCGGTGTTTTTGGTTTTGTTTCTTTGTTTTTTAACACCGACTTCCGAAATTAAGGTCTGAGAATAGGTCGTAGGCTATTTTTTTAGGCAAATCAGCGTTTGTCTGGTCAGCTAGTAATAAAATAATAATAAAACGAGGAAAATTGAGGGTAGTCCCAAGTAGCACATACAAATTTTGGAGCTCATTAATTTTTAAATTTAAATAAATATTAAAAACAGTTTTTAAATGCCAAAAAGTATTTAAAGTAGTACTTTAACCTCGGGAGCACTTGGGCAGTACATCAACTCTCCTTCAAAACACTTCTCTGCACTGCCAGCACTGCACTTCACGATCATGGACCTTTACTCAAAGTTGTCAAGCTGTGTGGAGGAACTTTCGTCTACGTTTGCTTCGAGGATGTCACAGTACGAGGAAGACCTGAAGAATGCCAGTAGTGAAGCATCACACAAGTCAGTAGCCAGCCTGTCCAGGGACTTCACTGAGTTCAAGGGACTCATGTGGAAAACCTTGACGGCACTGAAATCCCAGATGGAGTTGCTTGTGGTAGGGTTGGATCGCCATGAGATGGCTTCCCGGGCTAAGGTTCTCCTGCTATATGGCTTAAAAGAGGAAAAGGATATTGATCCTAGCACTGGCCTACTTGAAATATTATCAAAGCGTCTGGAAATGAAAAATGTCCACCTCAAAGACTTAACAGCCTGTCACCGTCTCGGTAGCAACACCAGCAAGCCTCGCCCCCTCTTAGTACGCTTTGAAAGCCGCATATTGCGAAATGAGGTGTGGCGAAGTAAAACCAAATTGAAAGGGTCCGGTCTAACGCTTTCCGAGTTCCTCACCAAGCCCAGGCACGACATTTTTATGAATGCAAGGAAGTATTACGGGATACATAAGTGTTGGACTTCTGAGGGGAAGATCGTCATCCAGGTTTCTGATGGTACACGGCGGAAGATCGAGTCTGCCCTGGATTATCGAGAACTGATAGCCAAGTTCCCCGTTGCCGAGACCACAGCCGTAACATCGAAGCAAGTGCCCGACAAGAGAACACGCAAGCCTGCTAAATGATGGTACTTCGTCACGACTCCTCCATTTCTGTATGTGCATAGGTAGATATTTATAATTTTATTTTTGAATGTCGGTCACTCTATTGTTGTTTTATAGTTTATATTTTGTCGTGTTGTTTTGACATATGCCATGTAAATGTAATTGTCACTAATGTCACTTAAAGTTTCGTTCGGAAACTTTACGTTTACTCTGGCCAAATGGCTTTTAATCTTATTATATCAGTATGTATTGTTAACCGGCGAGTGCATCGAGGTTATGGTATCAAAATATTTTTATTCTCTTAGATTAGGTTACATATAATTTAAACTTATTTATTGATTTATTTTATTTATATTTTATTATGTCTGAAGATTTGCTTGATGACAGTTTTTTCTCATGTTCATCCGCTGTTGCATCAGATCAGAGCTTTGCCAGTGCTTTTAGCGATGACACTTCTCTGAATCTTCAAGACCTCATATCTTCTACTTTCTCAAACTGTCGCAAATTTTTTAACGTTGTCCACATAAATGCTCAAAGCGTTCCAGCACACTACTCTGATCTGCTGTCTTCCTTCGACTCAGATCTTGTTCACTCTGTCCTTGTATCCGAATCTTTTCTTAAGCCTGCACTTCCTTCCACGCAGTATTCACTACCTGGGTACAAAATCGTGCGCAATGACAGAACGGGCAAGGGAGGTGGAGGGGTTGCCATTTATCTCCGTGGTGATATCACTTACAGGGTTGTCGACCAGTCTCCGAGTGTCTACTCAAAGTCTGCTGAACACCTATTTGTTGAAATAGACTTTCAGCATACAAAGTTACTTTTGGGAGTCTATTATAGTTCCTCCTGTCAAATTGACTACTTTTCCTCTTTTGAAACGAAATTAGAAAACCTTATTCCCCTATATGACCACACGCTTATTCTCGGAGACTGTAATACTTGTCTGCTGAAGGGAGACTCGCGCAGCCGTAAACTCCAATCACTTGTCTCTTCTGTCAATATGCACGTACTTTCTCTCAATGCTACTCACAGGGCTCCTCACTGTTCTCCTTCTCTCTTAGATCTCATTTTAGTATCTGATCCTAACAAAGTAGCCACACATGGACAGCTTCCTGCCCCTTTTTCCTATCATGACCTCATTTACCTTTCTTATAAGATTCGACCTCCTAAACGCAAGGCCAAATTTCTCTTTCTTCGTTGTTTTAAAAACATTGACTTGGAGCGTTTAAGAGCTGACGCTGATGGCATTGACTGGTCTTCTGTGTACAACTGCGAGGATGTGGATACTATGGTGTCAATCTTCAGCAGGACTATGTTGGAGTTGTATGAGGTACATGCTCCCTTAAAAAAGGTAAGAGTGAAGCACCTTCCTGCGCTATGGCTATCCCCAGCAATAAAAAACCAGATGGCTAAGCGTGACAAGGCCAAGCGATTATACAGGAAGCGTCCCACTGAGGAAAACTGGAAGCTTTATAAAACTTTGCGAAATCGCTGCAGTCGTTTGTGTACGAATGCAAAAAGGCGCCACATTCACAACTCCATTGAAAACTTCAACCAAACACAAGTATGGCAATTTTTGAAATCTCTTGGTATTGGTAAAACAACTAGCAAGAGTTCTCCTGATAAGTTGGACCTCAATGCACTTAATGCACACTTTTCTAAGTCTCCGATTGTACTCGACAACCGTGTTAAATCGTCAACTCTCCATGATCTTTCAAGTCTTCCTTTGCCTGAAAATACTTCTTTCTCTTTCCAACCAATTACTGAACTGGATATTAGGAAATGTCTCCTATCCATATCGACTAAAGCGGTAGGTGACGATGGCCTTCAACTCCAAATGTTTCTACCCATTATAAATGAAATTGTTTCGGTCATAACTCATATCATCAATTTTTCTCTCTATTCTAACTCCTTTCCTTCAGCGTGGAAGAAGGCTTACGTTCTACCGCTTCCTAAAGTTTCAAATCGCTCTTCACCATCCCAGTTCCGTCCAATATCCATCCTCCCAGTCCTCTCCAAAGTCCTCGAGAGTATTGTACAGAAGCAACTGTCTTATTATCTTTCCTCTAATAGCCTGTTGAGTCCATACCAATCTGGCTTCAGACCTGGCCATAGCACTGTGACAACTCTTGTCAAAATAACTGATGACATAAGGCTGGCTATGGATAACAAATGTCTAACAGTATTGGTACTACTCGACTTCAGCAGTGCTTTTAATTCAGTTGACTTTGACATTCTCTTGGGAATCCTTTCCTCTCTTAATGTCTCTGCATCGGTAATTGAGTGGTTCAAATCCTATCTTCAGCGCCGCTCGCAGTCTGTCCGATCTGACGAGGTTTCCTCGGAATTGTGTGATTTGGCTGCGGGCGTTCCACAAGGTGGCGTCCTCTCACCTCTTCTCTTCTCAGTTTTTATAAACGCTATCACAAAGGTCCTTACTTCGAACTATCATCTCTATGCAGACGACTTGCAGCTATATCGTCATTTTAAAGTGAGTGAACTGGATGAGGCTGTGGCTGCCATCAATAATGACCTTGCAAGTATCAACACGTGGGCAAAATCCTATGGACTCTTGCTGAACCCAACTAAATCACAAGCGCTCATTGTTGGTGGCAGATACATGCTCAGCCAATTAGGTTACCGGTCTCTGCCACCAGTAGTGTATGACTCAGTGCCTATAGAATATTCTAAAAGCGCTAAGAACCTCGGCGTTCATATGGACACGAATCTCTCTTGGGAGGTTCATGTTGCTCATGTTAGTAAGAGGGTATTCTACACTTTCCAGTCTCTTAAACGTCTTCAAAAATTCCTTCCATTCCACACTAAGGTCAGTCTTGCTCAATCTCTTCTCCTACCACTTATAGACTATGCCGATGTCTGTTTTCTAGATGCGACGGAGGTGCTCCTAAATAAACTCGAGCGACTGCAGAATTTGTGCATACGCTTTATTTTTGGCCTCCGGAAGTACGACCACGTGTCGGAGTTCCGGACCAGACTGGGGTGGCTGCCGATTCGGCATCGACGAGATACTCACATCCTATCCCTTCTCTATACTATCCTGCACAACCCTAATTCTCCTCAATACCTTCGAGAACGCTTTGAGTACCTCATCCCGAGGGGTAAACCATGTCGTACTGCCACATCTCTACTCCTTCGTACTCCGCGTCACACTTCCAGCCGCTATGGTGGCTCCTTCTCTGTTACTGCAGTGCGTCTCTGGAACTCTCTCCCACATTCAATACGTGACAGTCCTTCTCTTGATATCTTCAAGAAGAAAGTTAAAAAGCATTTCCTTTCTCTATGACATAATATTTGTAGATATGTATGGATGTATATATATGTGTGTATTTATGTATGTAGGTATATTTATGTATTTATGTATGATAAAATATGTATTATTGTAAAATGTGCACTGGATCCACCCTCTATTGTGATCTCTCTCTATCACTCAAAGGTTTGCTGGTAGAAAACTCAATTTTGAGTTAAGCTCGCCTTTGTACATGAACGTTTTTAATCATGTAAATTATTTTAAGTTGTTATGGTGTACAATAAAGAATTAAGAATTTAAAAAAACAGGAAATTGCAATAAAGTAATCATAAAACAATAAACGTTGTTCCCCATAACAAACTAACAGCGTTACAACACAACAACAACTGCAACCGCTTATACAATTACAGTTAATTCGCGTTTGAAGTCACACAGCGCCCGGCTTATACCGGCTTATACGCGCGCCCACTTAAACGGGGGAATAATTACCACGTTACAAGTAAACGAGGTATAGCCGACACTTTTAGTGGGAACTGCAAAGGGTTGCAAGCGGTTGTTGACGAGGGTCGTGAAGTAATTGCGCAACTGTTGTCGTTTTATTATTACGTAATGATGAATGTGTTGAACATGGAAAGTAGTTCAGGAAAATTTTGTAGTAGACCGGGTTTTTTTAAATGGAAAAACAAAAATGCGGTCTTATACTTGTTTTAACACAATCGTATCAATTAACTATGAGATAATTATGTTTTACGTATTGTTAGCGCCAAATAGATTTGATTATTTTTATCAATGCATAAAGGGAAAAATACGAAAAACTCTATTTCATTTTACGTAACTAACAAAACACTGATCACTACAGTATCAGTCATTTTTGTCAGTTTTTAAATTGAAATATAAAAACTAGGTCAAATATTTATTTTACAAAACAGGAACGTTTTATCAACGTTATAATTATTAACAACTATTCTCATTCACACAACAAACCATTAATATAATCGCCAGGGTACCAGGGCAACAGAGTCACGAGGATACCCTGGCTTATGAAGATTATTAGGGTCCGCTTAGTGAGACCGATCGCCTTGTTAAGTATACCCCGCGTTGAGCTCGCTTAAGTGAGGCGCTAACATTATTGTGATTATGAATACGGTGATGTAAGGTGTAAAGAGGCGGTTTTTGTAAAATGGGAATAAAAGTCTCCTAGACGATAGAGTGGAACTATAAAAGGTCGCCCACGGCGATTTTTTGTAGCATTACAATCGCAATGCAGTATCCTACTAGTTTATGCCTTCAGCCTTGGCACTTAGCATCGATAGCACGTTAGTAATTAGTAACGATGGTCAAGCGATGCTAATTCGATACAATGCGATTGTATCATTCCTGTATGGTTTCTGTCCTGTGTTGCCAATGCGAAAAGCGGCCAATAGTAGCGATGCAATTTGGCGCGTTAACGAAATGCGCTGATAATAATTCCAATTAGCATTCTTTCGTAACAGATTTTTTATTTCTTGCTTCTTACGAATTTAATGAAACTCGTTTTTACTCTAAAGCAAGCCTTTTCTTTGGTAAGCAGTCAAATATTTTAAAGTGTGTAATCAAATAATGAAATTAGTGTCCAGTACAGCAAATAACCGCTGTCTTCCAATATAGCGGTATTTTTGGATGCCAAAAAACCTTCAGCCAAGTTTCTTTTTTAATTTACCTATTTCGCCAACTTCTAAGGGATGACAAAACAACGAGTTTGAAAGAATAAATTAAAAGTAAACTAAACAATAGAACAACGTTTAGCGAACTAAAAGAACGTCCAACTTTATGTACATGAAGCTAAATTTTTACTTCGGTTATTATCTTTGGATTGTCGACAAAAAATGTACTTTCGTAACTCCTTGCTTTCTTGGTTTTATTTCTATGCTCCATTTCCATTCTTCGTCTTCCTCTAGTTGAAAAAATACAATTTATTCATTGGTGGTATATTTATTCATGGGTTCTATCTTCGCATCAAATAACTTATTTTTCAAAAAATATAGCGTGTGCTTGAAGAAACATACAGCCAGTGTTGCCACGTGTATCGTATACCTTGGGGTTTCCGTTACAATTAAACGTAAATAATTAATCAATCTAGCAACACTGAATTAGAGGTCGAGTAAATGACGTCACACAGCTGACGTTCCGACATTCATATTTTAAACTTCATACATTATAGGCTTTTGGCATTCTGTACTGTGCTAGTCATTCAATCATGGTGAAGAAATAACATGATCGGTGATTTGAAAAAAAAAAAACTATAGTAAATAAAAATATCACTAACAATGTTACCTGTATAACTTTAAATAATTAATAATAGTCACTAAGTCGTTTTTTAATTGATTTACTAACATTAGTTATAAGAGGTTTTACTAACACAGCGGATCTTATGTTGTCCAAAATAAAAGAGTTTATTATTATTTCCTTTATTTATTTCACATTCTTATTATTTACATTTTTAAATATTTAAAAAAAAAAAAAACAAAAACATTTAAAAATATGAAAAATAGTAGCCCACCGGTATCGGGAACAGGGTCCAAGCTACCGGCGGTCAGGGCTCCAGAGAAAGGAACCTCCTGACAATGCGAGCCGTGTCCAGAAGTACCACATTCTGAATCAAGCCCTTGATCCAGCTGCCCAACGAGAACCTCCTGAGGTGTTGGTCGAGGCTCGTGGCTATTAAGCCATTGGCCGACACGACTATCGGTACAATGATTGCGGAATCAACATCCCACATGTCGACAACCTCGCGAGTCAAGTCAATATACTTAATTTGTTTATCTTTCTCGGCTTTCACGAGGTTCTCGTCATGCGGGATGGTTATGTCTATAATCACTGCACGCCTCACTATCCGGTCCACCACCACTATAACAGGCTTATTAGCAACAATAATCCTCTCAGTGATGATGGTCCGATCCGCGCACAATGTGATATTGCCATTATCGAGAACTGGGTCGGGCGCATACCTGTAGTACGGCACCTCCGACTCCACAAGAGAGTATTTCAGACCAAGTTGCTGATGGATAATCCTGGCTACAAGGTTGTGCCTATGCAAGTATTCTCCATTAGTTAGACGAGAATAACCAGAGATAATGTGTTATTATTATTATTATTATTATTATAACTGCCTCAAACATGTAGTACAATCTTCACTTGCAGCCCTAGTCTAGAGTTACTAAGGATCCACGAACCTTTCCTTTCTATATTCGCCCCTAATAACCGTCATGCTATCAAATATGTATCACAATAAGTACTAAAATAACTCCTCTAAAGACGAATGGTAAAGTAGTAAGTAAAACAAGAATAATTCTATGTTCAAAATGAGATGGCATTTTCATGTACAACGAATGTACAAGTTATAAGAGCTAAGCGATAAAATGAATAATACATTTTCCACTCAACTCTAAATAATAATAATCGTTTATTTGCAGTATAGGTTTTGGTAGTAACAATATATGTGATTAAAGCCTCCTTTTAAGCAAGATATGCCTGTGGCAGCAGACTCTAAAAAGGTACCATAGTCCGCCAAAACGCCCGCCCGTCACCACTTCCTAGTGTTTTAGCTGTGGAGAAGAAGTAGCCAACAAACTCCCCAGCAACACATCTGTCTGTTGAGTTAGAAGAACTCGCATTTATACAATAGTATGCAAAGTTCTATTACAAAGAAAACAGTAGAACATGGGTAACACGTACAACATAAAAACTAATTCATTTGCCACTTGTAAGCTAGCACATAATTACATATACCTAAATATTAATAATAATCTTATCTTAGAAGAAGACAAGGCCGACTCGTGTAAAGAGGAAGGAATAGAGGAAGAAAATTCCAGACCTAGCAGTTTGAATTTGTAATTTTCAACGATGACGTTGTAAATAATATTCTGGAACATAGTTTGAATCTAAATAAATGTTAAGTAACTTGTAGGTAAAATATTTATAACAGTTTCTTAAATGGAAATGCGGGCGGATAGACTTTGTATGTAAAAAGTCTTAATTCGAGGTTTGGCTCCGCTTGTTTCCTCCTCCAATATTGGACCGATTTAAAAGATATTTCACAAACTGAATAACAAGGATGTATACTGTATCCCTAGGTCTTTCTTAGGCTCTATTGACAGCGTTTTATCGGACAATTTTGAGCATTTTTTGAGGGTTCTAGTGCTTTTACGGCTAATATATCATCGAAAAGAAAAACATAGGGCCACTGTATATATATCTTAATCCAGTTTTTGAAATGTCTTTTAAATCGGTCCAATATTGGAGGAGGAAACAGGCGAAAGCCAAACCTCAAATTATGAATCACTACATAGTATAAAACAAAGTCGCTTTTTCTGTCCCTATATCCCTATGTATGCTTAAATCTTTAAAACTACGCAACGGATTTTGATGCGGATTATTTTAATAGATAGAGTGATTAAAAAGAAAGGTTCATTTGTATCATAACATCCATTAAATAGTGGAGAAATACTGTTATTTTTGAGGTTTCTAATGTGATGTCGTAAATAATACATTTTATGACGCAGACGAAGTTGCACGGGTCAGCTAGTTTTTACATAAAAAGTCTCTACACCCGCGTTTTCTCTTATGGTTTTTGATTATTATTAGTCTTAACACCACATGGTAAACTATACTTCAAACCGTCGATCTCTTAAAACTTGCACCATTTCAGGTAGACGTCGCGGTTTAATGCCTATTCTTGAAGATGACAATATAATTTACATAAGCCAGGGCTTTCGTTGGAGCACTCGGGATACACGTCATTAGGTAGTAACTAGGGAGCTAATTATACTCACAATCATTTGCATTATAATCTCGAGTTGGAGGCGGAAGAGTTGAGTGATGGTGGTTATGTGATGAAGCTGTAAATGGTACACGAGTTTTTTGATAAAACTTCGTGGTTTTTTTGTATATTTTTAGTTCTGTGCTTTGTTTTTAGTTACTACTAGTGGACGTCACGCGGTTTCACCCGCGTAGTTCCCGTTCCCGTGGGAGTACGGGGATAATATATAGCCTATGTTACTCCCTGATAATGTAGCTATCCAATGCTAAAAGAATTTTTCAAATCAGTCCAGTAGTTTCGGAGCCTATTCAATTCAAACAAACAAACAAATCTTTCTTCTTTATAATATTAGTGTAGATAATTGGTTTTCAACCGTTGTTATTATTTAAATTAAAGATTATCAAATTTTGATGCTTAAAAAAGTATTCCAAATGTTCAGCTGACATTTAATCGAGTTTACAATCTCTCAAGATATTTGTAGTCTTACATAATTTGCAATTATCCGGTGACAATTCCGCCGCTAACATAGTATAAAGTGGAGCGTTATAATTAAAACGTTTTTCATTTTTTTTTGTTTACTATTGATAGGCACGCGTTACGAAATATTACCAGGGCTGGTCGTCACTTAAGCGGAAAAGGTGATACAGCCAGTGCCTTGCATAACACTCTCCCAAATTCCTAAATCTAAGAGGGGTCAGGTAATGCAGGATTGATTGTTCTTTTATCTTAGTGATCTTCACCGACATACACGCGAACGAAGTCGCGGGCAACAGCTAGTTAATTAAATAAATAAATAAATATTCAGAAGATTTTATTTCTTTCATACCTACCGTACTTATTGTGTTGCAGTTCATTGACAGTGGAATTTATCGGTAAAGTCGTGTTTCTAAACTCTAGAGGCACTGATCTGATTTCGAAAATACTTTGATGAAAAGCTGTAGCAGCTATATTATTTCTGAGTGTGGTATAGGCAACCTGTTATTCCGTAACACTGTACGATGCCTGTGTGTCAGGCTATGAAAGTGAAGCGACGGGCAAAAACTAGACGTAGGATGGAACGCAATATACTTTTAAGGGTTCCGTTCCGAAGGGTAACCAACGGAACCCTATTACTAATACCACCTCTGTCCATCCGTCCGTCTGTCAGCGGGCTGTATCTCAAGAAATGTAATAGGTAGACAGTTGAAATTTTCACAAAGTGTGTATTTTTATTGCGGCCATAAAAAAAAGAGTTAAGGGAGGCTCCAATACGAGGCACGTGTTATTTTCGATTTATGATACGGTACCCTTCGTGTGGGAGTATGACTCGCACTTTGCCGGTTTTTTTTAACTAACCCGCTAAAATATAACTTTTTTTACTATTGATAGGCACGCGTTTGACCACTATCTCACCTGTTGGTAAGCGATGATGTGGTCGAAGATGGAGCACGCTTGCCTAGAAGTAACCTATTCACTCTTGACTTAAAGACTGCCTGGTTGTAGCTATCAGGAAACACAGACTCCGGTAGGGAATACAACTTCGTCAAATTCAGGCACTAATACACTAACGAACCCCACAAAGAAAATTAAGACAGCCAGATCACATGACAAATCGTAGCTACTTAAACATCCGATAGCAATTTCCGATCGGCTCCAGCAGCGATCGAGACGAGGCCATTTCTCATCAGCGTAGTGATTACGTGGATCTGTGAACACCTGGCCAGTCCTGGATGGAAAAATATGGATTTGCTAATGAAACGCTTAGTCGGTTTGCATCTGTCGCAATTTTGATTGATGCTGAATAAATTCACGAAGTAAAGACGGCCTGTAATGAGTTTGAAGAAGTTCGACAAATGAATTTACAGATGAATAACGGTTTTTATGTCGGAGTTTCGAGGAATGTTTTTTTGGCGAGGAAAATATTGGAAACGTAAATAAGGATAGACAGAATTTATTGGTTGCTAACTCAACTCATTTTCGCAAGTGTGGGTAAAACAATTGTAAAAATATAAGCTTGTCGTGAAAAATCTAATATACAAAAAAACCTGAAAAATAAAACTACTATGATAGAGACATGTCTCCATTTACAATTTTAATGCAATTCTTATCAGAGGGCTCGGCTTTTTTTTCGGCCCAAGAACCAGCATTGCCATTCAACGCGGCAATGCTGCCAGTGTTCTTTTACCATTGACAGCGATGTGGATTATTTTTTTGTTGCCCAATGGTTTATTTTGTTTTTATACGCGTTTGCATGTATGTACATAATTTTGTGGTAATTATTGTATACAGTTAGTTAAGTATTTATAAAAGCAGCTGTAAGTAATTTCAAAAAAAATCTTACAGAAATAACGTGATTTAAAATAAGTGTCAATTCTATTCTGTAGCTATATTTTTTGACGACATTATTTGTGTTATAAGCAACGCTAAAGAAACCAAATAACTCAATGGAAGCCTAAAATTGCTTACGGTTCAAACAAAAGATTTTTCCAGACGTAATTTATTTAATGAACTAATTTCCTAAAATAGACGGCGCCTTCTATTCAAATTGCTTTAGTTCACGAGATAATTAACACCTCGAATAGTGCGCGAGCTATTTACTAGTGTGTGGAATAATCTATTAATTCGTACAAAAGGTGTCGAGTCTACCTACGGGTACAATTAAACAGACACCTGTTTCTATTAACCGAATCCCCAGACTCTCAGCATAGATCCGTAGCTATTCATTTACAAGTGCTTTCGTCTCCATTTATTTCTTCTATTAAATAATCTTCCATTGTTTCTGTTGAGGATTTGGTAAATGTAACAGATGTTTCTACTCCTATCATTTGTTCCTTATCAACATTAAAATTTAAAACCGAAACAAAATTAACGAAAGCTTCTCTTCCGAAATTAGCATCTTCCCAGGCCCCTCCATATTTAACAGCTCAAATCAAGTCAAGATCCAAATTCAGGACAAAATACGGACCAATAATTTAAATGAGGGTAGGCAATATGGCGTTGTTTAGTAGCACAAAATTGTAAAGCCGACTGGGGACGCCCGAGGACAACCGGGGACGACAGCGAGCGTAATCACAAAGTGTATAGACAATAATACTTTGATAATGAATACAGATGTCCGGCGGTTTATTTATTTGTAAAACCAGTCATTTTTATTTCTTTAGTAGTTTTAAAGTATCAAAAACTATAGCTGTGGGTGCTTCTGCAACTTCACTTACAAACGTAGATGTAATAATCATTTCATGATCAATGTTGAATGTCGCAAATGAGATATTTTTGTAGCTTTTGCCAATGTATAGAAACAAAACTTTAAGAGAACACTTACATTGTGAAAGCAAAATATTTAAAGTCCAGTTTTATGAAGCGATTATGTAAATTGGACAATTTAATCATATTTGGAACGTACAGTATGACGTTCATAATATTACACTATATATACTACAGGTCAATGCTAGTTTAAAAGAAGTTTTATTATGGAGAAGACGTATTCTCAACACGAAGTTTGAAAATGCTAAGGTAATCCTCAAGAACGCAAGGTAAAACCATTTATAGTTGGCTATTCGCGCGATATTAAACTTTTGACACCATGAGTTCTATCACCAATAAGCTAATGTGTTTCTTCTTATTATTCTGTAGTTTTCTGCTGCCAGGCAAATGCCTCTACCATAAATTACCCTTCCAGTTCCTTTTCTTGCGCCATCTCGAACCAGCCCTTATGTTACGCCACAACTTTCTGGGCGGCCGCCCACGGCAACGCGACGCCGTCTATCCCCTGGGACGCATTCTATGGAGACTTTTGTATATGATCATCACACAATTTTCGCACTGCTGAAACACAAGAAATGCTTACAAACCATGAAAATCGTTCGTTTATTAGCTTTATAGCAGTCCAATACAGCATATAACACAGTCGTACATTCAAATTGAACCTACGAATTAAATATAGAACTCTCATAGCCTAACATTGGGCACTAGACCGAAGATCAGCACCGATGCTGTTACAGCGCCGATCTTCGATATCTGCCGCACAACATGACAAAGACATCAGATATGGCGGCGAGTGATAAGTACGATTGTCTGTTGTTTATCGCTGCTGGTTCGCACTTCCGCGGCCGCAGTGGGCTTCAAGCGCTTTTTGTTATTCATTTCGCTGTTTGTCATGTAGGCTTGCTACTATTTAGTCGTGGCAGGCTGAATGTTTGCTAAACATAAAATATTCAAAAATTTAAATCTACTAATACACTTTAAACAAAATGTGTGTGTGTGTATGTGTGTGAATAGCGGTTGTAGAATATTTATGGTTAATTGTTTTAACATATGCTACGCGTAGTTTTGCAAAGACTAATATGCCTTATTACTAATGAAACAAACGTAGTTTAAAAGGGGTGCCAATGACGGAAACGTTAAAAGGGAACCGCTTAACTTGGTATGGTCATGTGAAGAGGAGTTATGAATATAAATTTGTATGGATGGAGAGGGACAGGAAGGACAAAGAAAATATGAATGGATTGCGAGAGGAGCGATATAAAAGAAAAGGAAGTTAGTGATAGCGGGACGGCTGATAGGACAGAATGGAAAAAAAAAATCTCTTGCGCCGACCCCAAGTAACATAGGATAAGGGCGAGAAGATGATAATGACTAATGAAACAAAAATATATAAGGTAAGTATGTATACAGTGTTATTTGTAAAATATCAACAACCACCAAAACATAAAGACCAAAACTGCGTCAGACATTTCTAATATTATATGTACCTACTGTAATATTATATGTACCTAGTACGTAAGAAATATCTTGACATGAATTTTATAAAACTTCAGTTTTCTCATCATACTATTTATGAAACAGAGCCACTCAATATTTCCATAAATATTCTATCACATTCTCGATATTACAAAAGTAAACAACTCTAAAAAGCGTCCCGTCTGCACGCCCCCTTTTGAAAATCGAGAAATTGTCTTGCAATCTTTTTCAAATCAAACCTTCAATGAATTTTCAACTTTGAAACTAAATTTTAAGGTTCATTTTCTGGTGTTGAAGTGGCGTGTTCAAACGGACGTTTTACATGGAAAAATAAAAATGTCTGCGTGTTTTATCTAAAGCGCAATGAATGGCAAATGCAGCGCCGGATTATTTTACATACAAGATAGCTTCGTGCGATGCCACTATTATTTCGATTCGATTTCGGAAAATCTGTGTTTGAATTTCCTTAATAATGGAGTCATTTTTACGCAAATACAGGATTTTGTAACGTAATTGTTACGAGAAAATATTTGCAAGTTCTGTTTATCTTTAGTGGATTCTTCCATTGAGAATTTTAATGGCAAAGCTCTATTTTCACATGAAAGTAAAACGCATATGGAATGGAAATTCAGAAGCTATTCATGCCAAAAAAAGGATTCCTCAAGCAAAAATGACCGTGCTCCCAGAAACTTGTAAAGAGTAAGAAAACAAAAGTGTCCAAAGAGCACGACCCGATCTCACCCAAACTAATTAAAAAGTTAATACAAATAAAATTTTAATAAACGCCAAAAATATAAATATTAAACCACAACATTATGAATAGAAAGTCCGAAGTTGCGATAAATAACGCCTTTACTCGTCCCGGGGTTATCTTTTTAAGCGCACAGGCGTTGTTAAGGAGCCTCGTAAATTTAATTTTATTGCTTAAATACTTATAAAATTTTGCAATTGTACCTACGGAGGGAGCGTAATGAAAACATAGCTAGATAAAGGGCGGGTAATGTCTTGTTAAAATTCGTGGCGTGTGCTCTGGGACCTATTTTTTTGGGTACCAAATGAAAATATCAGTGGTTAAGGCTAATTGGACTGTAATTGTACACCACGAGGGATTTAGTTTAGGCTCTTTGAGATAGCTGGCTGTACTCAGAATGGCTAAATGAAACGAGTTATCAATTAGAGAATAGTTAGTGTTCCAAAGTAGTTACTTGTGCGCTTGGAACTTTAAATCACTTTCCACGTTTGTTCTCTTAGATGTGTAACACTACCACCATTTTCGGCAAGAGGAGCAGCTAAAAGGAAAGATTTATTCTGACAATATTATGGTGTCGCTATGTGGATGCCGGTGGACCCGTCGTTGAAATAAGAACTTGCACCCCTACTTAGAAGAAGACCGAGAAGACATCACGCGGCTTTTCGTGCCTTCCTAGGCACGGGGGTGTACAATACCTACATTCAAACTTCAGGCTGCTACTGCGAACTTCTTTATGATAAAATCCACTCACACTTTTCTCCCGACCTGTAAATGAAACCCAGTACCCCACGCTCGGCAGTCGCGTTAGATTGCCATTCCTTCAGCCTATGGTAAAAGAACAAGAGTACACTTGCGTTGGCGCAGGTCCTTGTGACCTATAAAATCTTCTGCGTACGAGAGATTGCTCACCGCAACCGAAATTCGGTCAAGACTATAAAGGGTGTTCCGTGTGTGGTCACGTTTTAGGGTGATGTTGGGTAGCTGATATACCTACGACGTTAGTAAAAACGAAACAAAAAAATAATGTCTTAAAAAACGACCACACATTAATTACTAAAAAGTTCCGAACAGTTCCGTTCCGTTCTGTTCGATCGGTTTTTTAAAAGTGGTGGCATTTACAATCAATCACAGATTTGATGGCACCAACTGCATCAGATTGCTCGAAAAGGTATTTGTTTGGAACTTTTTAGTCGTTTTGAAAGCTAAATTTTTAAGAAAAAAATTACATATCACCCTTAAAAATGACCACACAGTCCTGGAACAACTTGCATAGAAGAAGATTCAAATTACCAATAATCTCTACCTTGTGCAAAAAAAATAGTGAGCCAGGACACGAAAGTGTCGCAGACGTAGTCCACTCGTACAATATTCGTAATACACAGTGTAGTTCAAAGCTGCGATACTAGTGCTTGTAGTACAAATTGTAAAACGCCAGCGGTATTCGGGATAGGTCCTGAATGGTTTTGATAGGGATTATCATCAGATTCAGATCTAAGTTTAAGTTTGATTTTAATCTTTTCCATTGGCCATCCTCTACCTTGATGATGATTCTTATACAAATGAACGCATCATCATCTGCCTAGCCTTCTCCCAATTATATGTCGGTCGGCTTCCAGTCAAATTGGATTCAGCTGAATCCAGTTTAAATGGAAGCCGACCGAGATTCAGATCTAAGTTTGGGTTTGATTTTAATCTTTTCTATTGGCCATTCTCTACCTTGCTTAGTTTCCACCATGTTAGATAAACTATCATACATAGAACAAATGCATATTAACAGCCTTATTTATAAAAAAAATATCTAGGCATTAAATAAGTATTCATTTGAATTTAAGTAACTTAAACTATGCAATTAAAAACAACCTTTACTTTTGTGGCGTTCATTTGTATAAGAATCATCATCTGCCTAGCTTTTTCCCAATTACATGTCGGTCGGCTTCCAGTCAAACTGGACTCAGCTGAATCCAGTTTGACTAGATTCAGACCTAAGTTTGGGTTTGATTTTAATCTTTTCCATAGGCCATCGTCTACCTTGCTTAGTTTCCACCATGTTAGATACACTATCATACATAGATCAACTGCATATTAACAGCCTTATTTTTAAAAATTATCTAGGCATTAAGTAAGTATTCATTTGAATTTAAGTAACTTAAACTATGCAATTAAAAAGAACCTTAACTTCTGTGGCCTTTTCCCAATTATAGTTCGGTCGGCTTCCAGTCAAACTGGATTCAGCTGAATACCAGTATTTTAACGTGAATTGACTTTCACAAACCATTAACTGTATCATTTGTATAAGAATATGTAAGAATTTTACTATGCTTGCAGTACAATTGCAGTTACTTCTAAAATTTATACGTACTTCTTACCTGCTGTTCCCGTCTGCTCTTAACTTACGCCGTCTCCCATTTTTACTTTTATAGCCGTACTAGCTGACTCGTGCCCACTTAGACGGTATTTTTTGGGTTAATATATAGCTCTAAATCGGTTCAGTAGATCCAGAGATTACCAACTACAACCTCACAAACTCACAAACTGTACCTCTTTATAATATTAGTACAAAAGTATAGATGTACAATAGGTCATATTTTATCAAAATTTAAATCAAGTTTTGGCACAATTTGAACAAGAATACTGTGAATATCCAGCGGTGGGACTCCACTGAATAAGAACTGCTATTGTTTTACACATGCGCTACTCAGTACTGTCTTGAGTAGCTGGATGAATATAAACATTGATAAACAAATAGACACAATTTATACTAAAGGAGGGTATTGAATTTTGTCAGAAATGGTATCCGCATCTGACATATAAGGCTGGCTGCATACGTACGGTTACCTGATTAGGAATTCAGATTTAGAATTCTGTGACTCTAGTGTAGATGTTCGATTTTCCGTTCTTCTGACCCAAACACAAAGCTTTTTTCAAAAGGAATGTCAGATTTTTTGGACTAGGCAAGGGATGTGAACCATTACCATCATCATCATCATATTATTACTGGCTGAAAGACGTTCACTGCTGGACATAAGTCTCCCCCAAGTGTCGCCACAACAACCGGTTCTGTGCGTCTCTCAGCCGTCAGCTACCCGCGACCCTCACCATTTCACGGGTACAACATGTCTACCTTGGGAGGCCTTCCAACGTTGTGTCTATTGGTACACGGTTGCCACTCCAGAAGTTTTTTTAGCGTTAGGGATGTAACTAAGAAAAAACCATCTTTGTCATCGACACGCTGAGAAGAATAATTGTTTAAAATTAAAACAGAAATATCTTGCCGAGTGTTTAATATAAAAGTGACTAAAATCTATTTAAAGGACTCCATAGAGGAAGGATTTTACATTAAATATCTAATCAAACAATTACTGCAACAAAAATATAATTATTTAATTCTTGTGCCCTCTACTGTATACAATAAATAATTAACAATTTGTAAAAGATCAAATTTTGTAAAAAAATAACCACCTTTCTAACCAGCTCTAGTTTTTCTGTGCTTTTCATAAATATCTTTCCAGAGCTTATAGGCATCAGGATTTGGAATTGACCCCATCTTCAGTTCATCACCTACGTTTAAAAAGTTCAATTTGTCTTTGGTGTGCGGTACCCATCTCACTGGCAAATCATTCGGTGTAGGATTCCTGAAAAAAAAATTAACATAGAATAGTGTATTCTATCATAGACATTTATTTAAACACTAGCTGACCCGCGCGACTTCTTCTGCGTCACATTTTTCATTATTGAGCCGCTCCTATAAGACTTAGTATCATGTTATAATATCTATAGCCTTCCTCGATATACGGGCTATCCAACACTAAAACAATTTTTCAATTCGAACGAGCAGTTCCTGAGATTCACGCGTTCAACCAAACAAACTTTTCAGCTTTATAATCTATTTTCTATTATATAAAAATCTCGTGTCACGGTGTTTGTTACCGAACTCCTCCGAAACGGCTCGCCCGATTTTCATGAAATTTTGTGTGTATATTCGGTAGGTATGAAAATAGGCGGTAGGCTATTTTTTTTTTATTTGGAAAAACAGCGTTTGTCGAGTCAAACAGTATTAGTATAGATTTTCTTCCCGTAGTTTCGCCTGCATTAACAGTTTTTTACTATCACAAAAGATCAAACTACTTAGTAAAAAGTATACTATGGGCTAATCTAAGTCGCAGTTGAATATATTTGAAACATGTATTAAACGCGTTATTAATTAACAAACATTCAGGCACCTAAACATCCAAACGTACATCCATATTTTAACTTTATCAGTATTATAATTGGACTATCAATGTGGATTGACAGAAAATAAGTAATTTTTTTTTACAATTTATAGGCGCGCGTTTGACCACTATCTCACCTGATGGTAAGCGATGATGTGGTCGAAGATGGAGCACGCTTGCCTAGAAGTAACCTATTCACTCTTGACTTAAAGACTCCCAGGTTGTAGCTATCAGGAAACACAGACTCCGGCAGGGAATTCCACTCCTTAGCTGTACGCACTATAAATGTGTTCCCAAAACGTTTAGTGGTATGTCCACCGTGTACTATCTAATAATTAATGATGAAATGGAAACATACCCATACTTAGCAAAATTTGTCAACATTGTAGTCAGCCACTCAATCATAACTTGATCTTTGTCATTTATTCTATAAGGCCACAGCAAGCCGTTGAATATATAAAATAGATCGTCTCCATGACATGCTCCTGTTTCATTGGGATATTTAATTATTGCCAATTTGACGAAATTCCTGTCACCAGAATATGTAAACAGGAAACTGTACACGGGAGCATCAATAGTGCGAGCCATTTTTTCTGCTTCTAATATCGCAGGTGCTTCAAAGTGTAAATGTGTGTACAACTCTGACAATTTCATAATAGTTTTGTCACTTACAGCTTCTTTTCCAAAATAGTACTCTTTTACTTTTTGAGAAATTTCTTTTTCTTCATTTTTAGATGCGAATATTAAATCATTACCAAACAAAGTGCGTTTGTTACATTGCTTCAGTGTTTCATTTGTTTCGTCATTTATGAAAAATAATCCCTCTCGATCTGTTGAGGAATACATTAGCGAAATGTTTTTTGGTTTGTTAGTTATCAAATTATATGGCAGGTCACTAAGTACTGATTCTACGCCGGGAAAGTTTTTCTCTACGCATGGCAGTATGAAAACATTATGATTCATTAGTTGTGTTATAGGAATGTGTGCGTTTGCTAAAACCAAGTCCCTGTAAGGCAACTTGCTAAAAAGTTCATAGAGCTTTTCAGGTTCTTTGATATCATACCCTAACAGGCTCACAATCGTACTTGCGACTGATACTGGATTGTAATTTACTGCCCAATTTGCCAATGACGATCCACTGTGCAAAATAGCTCGTTTGAACAGACCATTTGTAGCGTCACTAGCAACAAGCAAAGATACCGACGCGCCGCCAGCACTAGTTCCAAATATAGTCACGTTATCTGGATCTCCCCCAAATGATGCGATATTTTTCTGAATCCACCGCAAAGCAGCTACCTGATCTTTTAAGCCAGCATTGCCGGGCGCTTCTTTGATTCCTAAGCATAGAAAGCCTAGTGCTCCAAGTCTGTAGTTAAATGAGACTAATATCACATCCTTTTTAACTAGAAAATCTGGTCCTACTATTATTTTTCCGCCACTTCCCTGGAGAAAACCACCTCCATGTATATAAGTCATGACGGGCAGTGGCCTCTTGGCCTTAGCTGGGACATACACATTGATTTTCAGGCAGTCTTCTGTGCCGATCACTCCTAAGGGGGTGTATTGTGGACACTGGTAAAATTCATCGACAGCTTTGAAGACTCCTTTCCACTTTGGGGGAGGTAATGGTGCCTGAAAAATAATTTAATAGTTTAATCATTATTAAAACTTTTAAACTAACAAGAAGAAACGAAGTCGAGATTAATTTTTTTTAGAAACAAAAGAGAAATGTCAGTTCATATAAAACTTTTTAACGGCAGTCATAGTGTAAGAAATCCTAATGAGGTTATTTTTCTCAAATCCTTAATAAATGTTATTTAAACATTATAGATTGTGATGTTTGAATTAATTTTAATTAGTATCTTCTTGAAAATCACTTGTTTATATCAGCTTAACATGAAATAGAGTCATAATGTTGTTATTCATGTTGATGAGTTAGTTGAAGTGAGCCATTAGCATGCATTAAGAAGAATTAAAATCGCAGAGAAATTTTACAAATAAAACGAACGGATCCTACCTGAAAACATCAATATTAAAAGAAGTATAATTTAGCACACAGTATGGTGAAACGGACCAATGGTCTACACTGATTTTACTGTTTAAAATCGATTATCATACCTTTAGGTGCTGCCGTCTGACTTACTAAATTCAAAGCTTTAGTCATATTTTATTAAGAATCCGTAACATGAAAATATCAAAATAATTTAATGAAAACGTAAATTGTACATTATTAAACGATATAATAGGTAAGGGAGCTTTGCATAATATCAGGAATCCCATCCGTATCTAACGGATAAGAACTAACCTTTATTGATTATGTTATCGATACATTCTAGATATCGCAATGGACAACTTCATTCTACTTCACAAAATAAAACTCAGAAAAAAGGCAGAACAGATCTTCAGCAAAGAATGCAGCGCAAAGGCATTGTTAGAAGTCACGTATTGCAATTAATTGTTGAGCTTCTAATTACTACCCTTGCTTTTTCCATAAATTGTTTTTTCTTTTTTGTTTCTATTATTGCATAAATAAAACTTCCAGTGGCATAGTTAATATTAGTGCATGGTGAATTATAAGCACGCACAGCTTGAATGTATGAATCATAAAGTAGTAACTGAGAAAAAATGTAATAATTTATGTAACTTTATTATTTTTATGGTTCAGTATCATGTCACCCACATACGGGATTGTGGAGGTTAGACTGGAAGCCGACACCAACATGTTGAGAAGAGGCCAGGTAAATTGATAGATTAATTTTATGGTTTCTTGATCCAAAGAAATTATGATAACACTGACCTTCAGATTATTACACTTCTTATCAATAAAACAATGAGTTATCTTTTAAAATCATTTGCTTTATTAGTTTTACGATATTTGCTGTAAATATCTTTCCATATACGATACGAATCCGGATTAGGTATAGGTCCCATTTTCAATTCATCTTCTATGTACAGAAATGTCATATTGTCCTTGGTACTGGGGTCCCATCTTACAGGAAAATCAGTGGCAGTCGGAGTTGGATTTCTGAAAACAATAAATAAAATTACAGATTTCATAGTGTATTTATAATTATTATTTAATTTTAGTTGCTGTAGTCCCTACCCATATCTCGCAAAATTTGTCCACAATCGAGTCATCCAATTAATCATGGTTTGATCTTTTCTACTTATCGCAAACGGCCAAACTCTTCCCTTAAATAAGTACATAATTTCATCGCCATGACACGCTCCTGGTTCATTCATATAACCCGTAATGAATTTCAGAAAATTCCTTCCTCCAGAATAATTAAAATAATAATGATAGATCGGAGCATTCGTTCTATTGATGACTATTTCAGATTCGAGTAGTGTTGGCACTTCAAAATATAAATGTGTATTGAGATCGAGCAAAGCATTGGATACATTAAAACTTATATTTTTTGGTCCAAAGTAATATTGTTTAACAGCACTTGAAAGATTAGCTGCTTCATCTTCGGTAGGAAATTTTAAATCAGGAGCAAATATGTACTTGGAATCTCTTTCTCTTAATGTTTCTTCCGTTTCTTCTGGTAACAAGATCACTCCTTCTCTACTCGTCGTGCCATATATCACAGATATGTTATTAAAATTTCTTCTTAACAAATTATAAGGTAAATCCGTCAACACAGCCTCTTCGCCTTCAATAACTTTTTCAACGCACGGATAATTTATCAACTGAAAGTCAAAGTATTTTCCAATAGGTTTCTTCGGCTTAGCTGCGATCAAATCTTGGTATTGTAACTTAGAAAATATTTTATATATCGCTTTTGGATCTTTCGTGTTATATCCAAGTTCTTTTGCTACAAGACTAGCTGTAAATAATGGTTGTCGATTAACAGCCCAACTGGAGGTAGATACACCACTTTGTAAAATGGCTCTATTAAACAACCCCTTGGTAGCATCACTTGCTATCAACATAGAAACTGACGTCGCACCGGCACTCAATCCAAAAAGAGTAACATTATCGGGGTCTCCACCAAACGCTGCAATGTTTTTCTTAACCCATCTCAAACCTGCAATTTGGTCCTTCAATCCAGCATTCCCCGGCGCTTCTTTAATACCCAGACAAAGAAATCCTAACGCTCCAAGTCTATAGTTAAAAGTGACTAGAATAACATCTTGTTTGACTAGGAAATCAGGTCCATATAACATTTTTCCACCATTGCCAATAATGTAAGTTCCACCGTGAATGTAAACCATGACTGGAAACGGTTTTTTGTCCTTAACGGGAATATAGACATTGATTTTCAAACAATCTTCGGTCCCAATGACTCCAAAGACAGAAGGTTGTGGGCACTGATAGTTCTCATCAACAGCCCTGTAAACTCCCTTCCACGATGGTGGTGGTAATGGAGCCTGAAAACAGGAATATTAGTTACTAGTGGACGTCACGCGGTTTCACCCGCGTAGTTCCCGTTCCCGTGGGAGTACGGGGATAATATATAGCCTATGTTACTGATAACGTAGCTATCCAATGCTAAAAGAATTTTTCAAATCGGTCCAGTAGTTTCGGAGCCTATTCAATTCAAACCAACAAACAAACAAATCTTTCCTCTTTATAATATTATAGTATAGATATAGATTTTAACACATTTAATCAAAAAATGCAATTACGAAGCCTGACACATTTTTCGAAAGTTAAAAATTCCGCACCATACAATGGAATGTATAGCGCTGTGCGTATCCTTGACGGTTTTTTTATTACCATTAGCTATAAATATATGAATAGTTAAAACAAGGAGTTTCACATTTCGGGAATAAATAATATGATTGATCAAACCTATTTAGATGAGCTTTTGCTCAATACGTTTGTCTCACTTTAATACTAAAAAGAAAATGAGACGAAAGATTTAGTTCTTATTTTCAAACTAGCTGACCCGCGCGGCTTCGCTTCCGTCAACTGGCTATTCTACCTACCGACCCTAACCTACCTACCTACTCTACCTAATTACCTATCCTACCTACCATAGCTACCCTACCATAGCTACCCTACCTTACCTACCCTACCTACCTACCCTACCTACCTACCTACCTACCTACCCTACCTACCCTACTTACCCTACCTACCCTACCTACCTATCCTACCTACCTACCCTACCTACCTACTCTTTTTTTTTGTATTTTAATTCTTATTATGCTATTCCGGACGAAGACTAATCCAAAAACACAAAAACTATGAAAATCGGTCGAGCTTTTCTCGAGTTAGAAAAGTGTTCGAACAAAACCGACTTTGTTTTAAATATATTAAGAAGATTAAGAATTTTTCTATATTGTGAAAGATTCGACCTTTTTCTAGAAGACATTTTTTATATTAGCGAGACAGAAATAAAACGCATTAACTGAAGGAAGACGGACAGTGGTGGCTTATTAAAAAAAGGGTTCCGTTTGCAAGCTTGGTACGGAACCCTAAAAATCGACTGGGTTCGCACGAATCAAAATCGTACGCGAAGGCTTAAATAATAGGGTCCCATTAGCAACTTTGGCACGGAACCCTATAATTTGCCTTGGCTCGCAAATCGAACCGTTTGATACTTAGCACGAATTAAAAACTTAGTTGCGGGCAACCTGGGAGTCTTTAAGACAAAAGTGAATAGGTTGCTTCTAGGCAAACGTGCTCCATCTTCGACCGCATCATCGCTTACCATCAGGTGAGATAGTGGTCAAACGTAAGCCTATCTATTGTAAAAAAAAAATATTCCACTCCGTATCATCTAACCAATGAGAACTAATGATAACACGATTTGACAGTTACTGTGAAATCGTGTTGTCATTCATTCTTAGTTCGGGTTCGGGACTAATCGTAAGTCTGTAGGTGATACGGAGTAGAATACGTCCGCAACTAAGCCCGAAACTACGGATTTCGGACTTAGAGAGTAGCCCCACCAAAATCGATCGCTCCCGTCACCGTGACCTCCTTTGGTACGGTAACTTATTATTATTAGGCTCGTTTCGCAAATCGAACCGTTCGTTGCTTCGCTCTAAACGGAATCAATCGCGGAGGCCTAGCAGTAGGGTCCCGTTAGCACAGCACCTTTGGTACGGGACCCTACAGGCCTGATCCGCAAGTCAAACCGTCCAGAACTTCGCAAAACTAAATCAGTTTAAGACTCTACGATAAATGCACTTTAAACGAAACCAGCACCAGAGATTTAACAAATTATGGTCCCTAACAGTTTAAGACCTTTCAGAGACCAAACCGAAATTTCTTCGAAACACGACTGAGTTTAGAAATTGTGTGAGGTCATTCTCTAGCGGAAAATCTTAACACGGCAATTCAGAAAAACGCGTCATCAGTTCAACGCCATCTATCGACCATGTAAACTGACAAAGTATTTGGCAGCGGAAGACGTTAAATAAGAAGCCCGTATGTAACGGTAAATAACGATAAGGTATTAAAATATTTACTTATATTTTGCTACGTCTACGTATTAAAAGTTTCACAAATAACTCAATCAATGTGTTTTGGTGTAACATTCATGCTTTCATGCATTTTTTGGTTCCTCAATAGATGGCGCTCTGACTAATCAGAATATATAAGGAAGATTCTTACTAAACTAAAAATTCAATATATTTTGATTTTGTGGATCGATTGTATCGATCAATAACGAAAAGGTATAAAATGATCACTCTTATTTTGCCACGTATTAAAATTTTCACAAATAACTCAACAATTTTGAATGCTTTCGTGCATTTTATTATTCTCAATAGATGGCGCTCTGACTCATCAGAATACATTAGGAAGTTTCTACCTAAACTTAAAAATTCAATATCTTTTGATTTTGTGGGTCGATTTTGATGAAATAAACGCCAAATGTTACTCGGGTTATCACTTAATATTTTAAGTATTTAGATTTGCAATCTAATCTGTGGTTTAAGCGTGATGCTCCCACAAACGCACAGACAAACAGACAAACAGACAAAAATTTCAAAAATTGCATTTTTGTGTTTTATACCTTTTTCCTAAGTTTTCTGTGTAATTTTCATGCAAAAATATTCAATGTACAGACACGGTTAGTCTACGATTTTATTATATGTATAGATCAGTACGTATTTACATATCACAAAGATTGTTGCGATTTTCCGACTGACATCTAAAGAAAATAAGTTTGTCTCATTACCTATTTCACTATGTTCTCGCAAATGTGTTGAAACACGTTGTATGACATACAATTGGTATTTACAAACTCGTGACTATTACATTTGTCTACTTGTTAGTAAAAACCAACTTACCGCACTAGTATCATAAATACTATTATGATACTAGTCCGGTAAGTTGGTTTATACATTTGTCTACTCGTATTGAGCTCGAGACCTACGAGACAAACGTATTGAGCAAAAGTGCTTCCAAGTAGGTCCGATCATTCAGCTTATTTATTCTCTTAATGCGAAACTCCTTGGTGGAATTCTTATATATTTTTCATGTAAATTAAAAAAGAACCGTAAATGAAACGCACGGTGCTATACAACGGACTTTGTGTTAAAGTAGGTACTTAAATGAGAGTACCTATTTTTCCGCACGTTCCATTGTGTGATGCATAATTTTCAACTTTTGAACAATGTATACAGGCTTCGTGACTACATTTTTTGAAAAAATAGCTTTAAGTCTTGATAACTTATTTCTTTTGACACTATTTCCAATCCAACGTTACAGTTAAAACCGTTTCAAACAGGTAAATAAAATCTATTTATATCATAATTCATACAGGTAACTGTGTCTAAAATGCTGTGCAAAATATAAACAATCAAAGCTTACCTTGAACCTCGTGCTGCTATTAGTAGAAGCGTAGGGAATTCCAACGTACTCAAAAAACGACCCATCTGCACTCACTTTACCGCTCAAAATCCCTTGTTCGATCTTCACTTCTGGCGCTGGCTGTTCCACCAAGTTTATTGCGAATAATGTAAATAAAACTATTCTTTTGCCACTTTTCATATTTTGATAGTTCAACTTTCAGCCTTAAAATAAACGGAAAGTTTGGCTTTTGCCAGGTTTAGCTTTTGACTTTGAATGTTTGTAAAGTAAATGGAGAAAGTCTTATCGAATGTAGGCTCAATGTTATACAAAAATATAAAAATTTCACAAGACGTAGCGTGTCTCACTAAATTAGATTTCTTACTTTGACGACGACAAAGTTTATAATTGCTCATTAGTTCAAAGGTTTCTATTCTAAGCAAGTGTTACGCGCGCGATCCGATGGCCTACTACTAATTATAACTATCAATATTTTGTTACAAAAACTACTGATAATAGTTTCAGAGGTCATGTGTAGGTTGGAAATAAACTAGACAGATTGCTAGCTCAGAGAATACCTTTATTTGAAAATTTAATGTAAACAACCTGGTAGTAAAACATTTCTAGTGAGCCAATGGAAAATTAACAACCTTTGTAAATGTTTCACCCAGATCAAAAAACAGAAAATGTGGCCCGACGACGGAAAAATAAGTGGTCTAAAATTAAGAAAAAGAATATAGGTATTTCAAACAAAAATCAAGATATAGGTACAAAAATGGTCCGTAAAGCGTGGTCTTATGCCTGTATGATAGATAGGTGCCAGGAACATAGACTGACATAGACTACTAAACCGTTTTTTTAGCATTGCAGCAAGCGGATAAAGAATTACAAGCTTTTTATCTTTTAAAAATCATTTGGTTTATTCTTTTTACGATATTTTTCATAAATATTTTTCCATAGACGATTAGCCTCGGGATTAGGAATAGGACCCATTTTCAATTCCTGGTCAATGTGCAAGAATTTCATATTGTCCTTGGTACTAGGCTCCCATTTTACTGGCAAATCATCCGTTAGTGTGGGATTTCTGTAAACAAAATTAAAGGATATTGAAGCCGATTTAAGAAAATGCAAGCAAAAACGATATTTTAGCGAGTCATAACGATTTCATTAAAAGAAAACACAAACCCGTATTTGGCGAAATTAGTCCACATTTTCGTCATCAAATCTATTAGTTTTTGATCATCTTTATTGATGGGAAAAGGCCAAATTTTTCCTTTGAACAAATACAAAATTTCATCACTGTGACAAGCTCCAGGTTCATTCCTAAATCCAGATATATATTTGAGAAAGTTTCTTCCACCAGCGTAATTGAAATAATAATTAAATACGTTAGCTTCTACGTTCTTAATTAAAGTTTCTGACTCTAATATAGCAGGTGCTTCAAAATACAACTGTGTGTTGAGATCAATAATAATACTTTGTTCTTCTAAACTGATATTCTTTTCACCGAAATAAAACTGTCTTGCCATCTTTGACACATTAGCCGCTTCTTCTTCTGAGGGAAACTGTAAATCAGATGCAAATATGTATTTTGCATCTCTCGCTGCTAAAGACTCTTTTGTGTCGTCAGGTATTAAGAATATTCCTTCTCTACTTGTTGTTCCATAAATAACAGGAATATTTTTAGGATTCCTACTAAAAATATTATAAGGGTAATCTGTTACAACAGCCTCTTCTCCTTCAATTTCTTGTTCAACGCATGGATAGTTCAATAACTGAGTATCAAAATACATGCCAAGTGGCTTTTTGGGTCTAGCTTTTAGTAGTTTCTTATAAGGCAATTTGGAAAATATTTCAAATATTTCCTTCGGATGTTCAGTATCATAACCTAATTCTTTCGCAATTAGACTGGCAACCCATAATGGTTGTCTGTTGATTGCCCAACTAGATATAGAAGAACCACTTTGTACGATAACTCTCTGAAACAATCCTTCTGTAGCATTACTAGCTAGTAGCAAAGATGCTGATGTCGCTCCAGCACTTTGTCCAAAAACGGTGACATTATCAGGATCTCCACCGAATGCTGCAATATTTTTCTGAACCCATCTCAAAGCAGCAATCTGATCTTTTATCCCAGCGTTACCTGGGGCTTCTTTGATACCCAAACAAAGGAACCCCAACGCTCCTAGTCTATAATTAAATGTGACCAATATAACGTCGTGTTTGACTAGAAAATCAGGTGCATAGATGAATTTTCCCCCACTGCCCAGCAAAAATGCTCCTCCATGAATGTAAATCATGACTGGTAGTGGTTTTTTAGTTATCGCTGGTACATACACGTTCATTTTCAGACAATCTTCGGTTCCAACAACGATGCCGAATAGCGAGGATTGAGGACATTGATATATTTCATCAACTGCTTTGTAAACTCCGTTCCAAGATGGTGGTGGAAGAGGCGCCTAGGGAAGAAAATTCTTGGTAGATATAGCTTTGTTGTGATCATGCACATGTTTAATAAAATATTAGTAATCGGTTGTGGTCCATGCACCTTTGAATGTAAGTAGGTAATTATGAAACTATCGTTTACTAACATGATTGATTGCATGTGATTCATAAAGCTTGCAGCTTTAATAATTCTGTCACTCCGTGTATATTCATGTATATACATACACCAGCTGATCCGTGCCCACTCCGTTAAGGAATATTTTTCGGGTTTAATATATAGCCTAAGACACTCACAAATAACGTGGCTTTCTATTGGTAAAAGAATTCTCAAAATCGGTTCAGTAGATCCAGAGATTACCCTTACAAACTCACAAACTTTTCCTCTTTATAATATAAGTATAGAAGTAAATATGAATGTACATATTAATTATGATATGTTATGAATTATTATGTACAACATAGTAATTGATAATTACGATGTGGTGATTTTAGGTGATAACAAACAAATTAAGTGCCCTCGAAGTAACCTCAGATATTACAAACTAATGATGACCTACATGATTTGTCTTATCTTTGCAAAGTAATGTTGTCATGAGTAACAGTGATAAAATATAGTAGGATTTCGTATACTCTGATACCGATTGTGATGAAATAACTAGTTTACATTTATTTTATTTGTGTTTATTCTTCAATTGCTACTTAGATATTGATAAAAAAGCCTTTTAATAACTAACTTGTTATCGATCACGCTTACCTTGAACCTTGTGCTACTGTTAGTTGTCGCGTAAGGTATTCCAACGTATTCAAAAAAAGACCCATCGGTACTGATTTTACCGCTCAAAATCCCTTGCTCGATAGTCACTTCGGGTGCCGGCTGATCCACTAAATTCATCGCGAATAACGTAAATAAGACAATTCTTTTCCCCCACTTCATCTTGAACATAACAGTCCGTATTCACTCGGCGATAGAGTTCAATTTTGTTTGTAGAATTGGTATACACATCCGTAAGAGGTTATGTCATAGACATGTTATAAACACTGTGTTTATTAGAATTAAGTTTTACACTTTCAATACTATAATACAATTCAAATTTCAAACACTATTTGGCCGTAATATTTCTTGGTTGATAAAACAAAACAGTGTTCCTATGAGTGTTACCGACGTGCGAATGTTGTTTATCTAATTTGACAGTTCGCCGGTTGGCGGTTGGCCTTGCCCGATGACGCGCGGTGCGCACGCGCGGTACTGGTGACGGTCTACTAACGAGTGCCGACACGCGATAGAAAGAGATAGCGAATATTGGTAAAATTATGGGCGTTCGGGAGTGGAACGCAGTTAAGGCGAAAGAAAAATATAATGTAATTATGAATTAATTGATAGAACGAAGTCCACTCAAGTATTAATAAAATTTTTGTTACTTTAACTAATTTGGATTCGGTAACTTTATTTATATCATGTAAGTAGGATATTAGGTAATAGCATAGTTCTGTTATGCTTGGGAATTATGTAATATCTTGAATTACTACGACTGGCCGGTTTATTGCCGTTACCATTTCTTGCTTGGTGAGTTTTTCTCAGGGTACCTACATACTTACGTACTACATCTCAAATTAAATATTACCAGCATTTTAAATCAGATCAATCATTTCTTTGCTGACTTTTTTGAGATTCATTGTAATCTCTTATTTATATTTAGTATGACCTGCCTATGTTAAGATTTAACTGTGTGTGTTTTCCATTTGTAATTAAATACTTTTAACAAGCCAAATAATTTTATAGTTTCTGCTTATTCCAGGAAACGAATTAACTATGAATTTAAATAACACTTTAAAATTACAAATAAACACAAATTTAATTACTCTACTCGCTCCTTCATAACTAAGAATAAATTAATGTTTATAAATAAAGATGGTGTTGATCTTCCATTAGTACGTTTATAATGACCGTACAATTTAAATACAAAACGGGTTCTCCTGACGTGCCTAAACAGGCCATTTTCCCGTCGCGTCGCATGTCTAAAATTTATTTGAATAAATTACGGAAAAGGCGAAAACTGTTGAATTTTAACCCGATCCCAAACGTGACTGACGAGAACCGACGCAGAATTTTAAATATTTTTCCTACACTTAAATTATTATAATACCATTAGGATATAATGACTCAAAGGGCTTTGAAAAGGTTTTCAGACAGATGTGTTCAAGCATTTTATTTGTTTGATAAACAATATTAATTTGAAGAGCAATAAACAGTTATGTAAATTCATTATGTTGAAGATATTCTTGAAACTAACATAGACTTTCACATATAATTATCATTTACTTAGGCTTTGCGAGAAAATTAACATAGTTATAATTTAAGTTCGTAACGAATAGAAGTTCTTCATAGTCCTAGACTTGTTCGCAAACAAGATTCTGAAGACTTAACGTTCTCAGAATCTTAGCGTTTTCATAACGTGATACTATTACAAAAAGCTGTGATAAAATCGCTGCACCCAACATTGATACCGTTAAAATATCCTTTTAAAAGAACTTACCGGCTTCGAAGTAATCACAAGTTATTTGACAAACCAAGGAGACCCGCAAAAACTTTTTCAACTCACGCTTATGAATTCAAAAGTGTTAAATTCTGAGTACCAATTGGCAGGGGCAAAATCGATTCGCGATTTGCATCGAAGACGGAGACGCGGCTATTACTGATGACTCAGAAACTAATCTTCAAAGAGTTCGTAAGGTGCTTGAATATATTTTAATGATACTTCATTATCATTTCAAACGGTATGCGCTTTTGGTTGTCGATCGTTTTTTTTATGGTTGCTTTGGTTTTTTGTGCAAGTTTTTCAGGTGCATTGTTTATTGAATCGTAAAACATGAAATGAGTAAAGTGTTATTTGGCTGTGATGTTAGGAGAGAGTTGCATAAGATCTTTCTGCAGAATTATGTCAGTGCCCCATCATTATCTTCTTGCCCTTATCCCTTGTAACTTGGGGTCGGCGCAACACGGTTTTTTCTCCCATTCCGTTCTATCAGCCGTCACGCTATCATTAACTCCCTTTTCTTTCATATCGCTCCTCACACAATCCATCCATCTTATCTTTGGCCTTCCTCTCCCTCTCTAGCTATCCACATTTATATTCATAACTCTTCTAATTACATGCGTTTCATCCCTCCTCTTCACATGACCATACCGAGATAAGCGATTTCTTTTTAACATTTCCGTCACTGGCGCCACTTTTAAACTAACTTTGATGTACTTATTTTTCATTTCATCCATCTCACGATTCTCATCTCCACTACCTACAATCTATTTTCGTCCGTCTTTTTCACAGCCCAAATTTCTGCCACGTACAGTACGACAGGTGACCTGTCGCCATTTCATCCATCGTGAGTTGATCCGGTGCGTTAATTATGTCAGTGCCCTAAGTCCAGTTATTGAAAAAGCGTGAGATGGTTGTCAGATGAGGATCAGTTTTCATCCAGCAGTCACTGTCACATTCTGTGTGATAAATCTGACAAAAGCACACCATCGAGAGCCACTGACTGTCGCTTGGCTTAAATTAACAGAAAGTTGACAATGTGCAATGTCACGGAAATATTAACTAGATACTAAACAACGTTGGCAGACAAAACCGAAAAACCTCGACACAGTGCAATCCGCGGTCGTTTAAATCAGCAGCTCGGCATTATTACGCAGAAACAATACAGTGCACAGCCGCACAGAGCACAGCGGTACAGCGGCACAGTCGACCACTTCAACACGCGCCGGCTTTTTGCAGTTTTTACTACCTCCCAAATTTTGTTTCATTTCAACGTTCTGATTTAAAGCTGAGAGCTCAACGTTGGTTTATGTTGTGTTAGGAAAGTCTAAATTTTTAGAGAAATATGCTTTCAACGATTGTGAACAACATCGAAAGTCGTTTGATTCTGTTGGTTGAGAATTAGATCTAGATTATGAGAACAGACAGGTATTTTATAACACAATTGCTCAAATTATCGTCATTTGCTGTTCTTTTAGATTTATTACCAATTTATTTAAGATTGGCACAACATGTGTTTTTATTTCATGTTGGGTTCAATATTAGTTACTGTCACAGCAGATAGAGCCACCCCTTTTCTAGCCATATCTTCAAGTCTGTACTAAACGAAGATTACTAAAGGAAAAACAATACTAAAAGTTTAGCGTACAATCGTTACATTATGTTGCCCAGTAACTGGGATGTGAATGATGTGTGTGTGTAGTATGTGTGTTGTGTGTGTGGTGTGGTGTGTTAGATAGAAAGTCGCTTCATGTAAAATATTGGTATTCAGATATCTGTCTTCAGACTGGATAGTGGTCCAACATACTTGTGAAAAGGCGAGACAAAGAGCATCATCAAAAATAAAAACTATTAATCTATCTTTTATCATTATACCCAGCTATTTTCACCGACTACTTTGAGTTTCTCCCATCAGTCCGAAACTCTCACACAACACACAGCATACAGTATGTCCCAACCTTTCGTCACAAGCCCGCGCTCCACACGGGCCCGCCAAGTGGTAATATTCGCACAATTAAAGCGCACGTTAGTTGCCCCGTAGTATATAGCTGTATGCATGAGCTGTATACTGGACGAATTTACCGTGCGAATATGAAAGAATAACATGAAATTTAGGTGTGGTTTGAAGAATGTTTAATTGTTTTTGCACTTGTTGCTTGGACTTGTTAGCTGAATAATATTGTGTGCGAAATAAAATAAAACTAATTCCTTTCCAAATGATCTTTTAAAGATACCAATAGGTTTTGCCTAAGCCGGCTACCTACTATTTAGTTAAAAATGTTTTGTCAGAAAAGTGTGAATTTAAGATACATAAAACATTTATTTGGAACAAGAACAGAAACACAACACACAAGCACAGTTACATAACACAAGAAAATACAAATAATTAAATGAAAACACATCAAAAAAGAAAAGGCAGAATGTATGGTGGCCATTACTATTTATAAACTAAAGAATTTGCCAGATTACCTACCTACGTAAAACATATATATACACTCAAATGTGCGGTGTGTGACTCTAAGCTGCACCAAATGGGAGTCCAACTCAGCATATGCCAGGCAAATATACCTGACGCTGGTATTCTGCTGGATCCCAGTAGCGACATACGGATGTCAAGCAGATACCATACAGTGAAAATAAAAGTAAATAGTGGTTTTGTGTAAGGTGAGCCCAGATTTTTTATTTCAAATATTTTGTGTAGTGTGCGTATAATATTAATAGATATAAATGTGTAGGTGTGTGTGTGTTTAAGTCAAAATATGAAATGGTTTTCATATTTTAATCTCGGTATGGCCTTTGCATCTGTTTGTGTCGTTCAGACCTGAAACTAATTAACTCAATATTTTTGAGTTGTATGCCAAAAATAACAGAAAATCCCTGTATCGGTTTATCCAGACATAATTAATCATCATATCAGCCGAACGCCGACGTCCACTGCTGGACATAGGCCTCCCCAAAGTGTTGCCACAACAACCAGTCCTACACACGACCTCCATCAGGTCATTGGTCCACCGTGTGGGAGACCTTCCTACGCTGCTTCTTCCGGTACGCAGTCGCCACTCCAGAACTTTTCGACTCCGTCGACCATTTGTACTGCAACAGAAGTAATTATTCACGACTAAACCCATCTCCAACCATCGCTCTAAGTAAATATACGGCAACCGTACTTTCATAACCAGCCACAATAAATCAACCGTCGGAAAACCTTTAAGAACGCATGACACACTTCAGTTAACCTAAGACAATAATAAATCTAATTCGTGTGACGTAATTTTATCTTGAGAAGACGTTGATAGATCATCTGTACTTCACATTACATTCATTCATTAAGTGACGTTAAAACTTGCCTGTTTTTGCTGTTCATTAATAATGAAGTATTTTGAGGATTAAGGGATTTGTAAAAGGGTGGAGCGATGGTGGGTGTAACAGATATTGTTTGGTTAGGCTGGTTTGTGAATGTCTCAATTGTGTGTTGTTTGTTAAGTATTGTTGAAGTTAATTCGGCATTAGCTTCTTGGTTTTTACATAGGCCGTTTCCAAAGGTCTTTAAAATGCGCACAGGAAAGGAGTGGAACTTTCTACTTGCGTCTGTGTTTTCGAACCCATTCAACCCTAATCTTTTCAAAGTTAGAGTGAACAGGCTTCTTCCGGGTAAGCTCACTACATCGTTGAATTTTTTTCTGTCACCTCTGACCTAGACTAGAGTCAAGAGCCAACCTATCTCAAATTAAAAAAAAACTCACAAATATCACCGATCCTGTGCGTCTCACATCCAGCAGATTCAAGCGGTCTTCACCAAGTCATTAGTCCACCTTGTGGGAAGGCTTACTAACGCAGCGGCTTGTAACTCAAAAGCTTTCGGCTTCATCGACCAGCTTTTCTGTGCCATTTAAGTTTGACGATTTTTTGTGCATAGGCCTTTCCAAAGTATCACCAGATTGACCGCTCCTGTGGGTCTCGCATCCAGGGGACTCCCACGGTCTTCACCAGGTCATCGGTCTACGTCGTGGGAGGCTTACTAACGCAGCGCATTGTAACGTCAAAAGCTTTCGGCTCCATTGACCAGCTTTTCTGATGTACCCTGGTGCTTAAGTTTGGCTATTCTTTGGGCTATATCGGTAACCTTGATTATTGTCCTGCGGAAATCTTCCTTTCTGGTTCGATCACACAAGGAAATCCTTTACTTCTTGGTGTAGTTTAAATGAAATTCTATGAGAATCCTAAAAGACAGTAGGGCAATCTCTGAAAGTACAGCTCGTCTATTCTGTAAATAAATATTTCAATATCGAGCTTCACCTGAGTGATAAAACTCACAAAGTGAGCTGTACTGCAAGCAACAAGGTCTTAATTTAAAACTCACTTCGGATTCCGCTGTCGAGATACGAAAATGTTCTTACAGAATAGCACTACTGATATCGAAATCTACAGAATGGATAGTTTTTTTTTTTAGAAAATTATCACTGAGTATATTCTACATTTTATCCCGAAAGCTCCACCACAGTTCCTGTGGGTTAGGCCACGGGAGAGAACTTTTAAAACTAGTTTTATTTATTTGATTAAATTCGCAATAATTATTCATGTCAGTGACAAACAATGTCCAAAATATGTCAAATTGTAGGTTTTTTTTTAGAGTTTGCGCCTGCAATGCAAATACAAAAAAAAAAGTTCTTAAAAACACAGAAATTGGTACCCTGTTTTGTACATTCTAATATTTGCACGTAAAACCAAAGATCAACAATTTTCCTCCCCAACAGAGACCACGGACAAAATAAACGAACATCGTAAGATAAAGCCATTAAATAAAGCTGCCGAGGCTTTAAATAATCGAGTTAAGTGTATGGCAATACCTAAGCGCGATAAATCTAAAGAGGATGATACAAAATGGCATTTTATCTTGACGATATGACGTTGACTGATTGTTCAGATGAGGAGATGAGCTGCTGGCACAGTTTCAGTATATTTACTCAGCGGTTTAAACGTCTTTTGCAGTGTTTTTGTATTTGTTGGTTAAAGATCTTGATTGTTTTTATTTCGTATTTTTAAGTTATAGTTTTAGCGTTGTTTTTCTGTTGGTTTCTAAATCTTCCATTAGAAAATTATCAGTAGCAGCCTTGAGCCATACAACATTGACTTTCAATATATCCGCTGTACAGCTTTTCTCTTTTTGTTTCTAGTCATGATTTGAGTGAATAAGATAGAGGAGACGGAAGTGAAATGAGGTTCCATGCTGCTAACCCTCAGGCATGCTCTGACAAGACGACATCATTGGGGGACTAGTCTGGAGACTGCGGGGACGCCCGAGCTCCCCGGAAATGTTCATCGGGTCCTCTCTTCTGATCGCCAACCAGCACGATGGTGCATTCCGGGATTTTTCGACAGTTGGCAGGGCAGCCTTTCATGTGTGGGGGCATCAAAAAAAAGCATTGTATCTCACTACGAATCAAAACTAACCCCTGAATCGACCACGCCCAGGGATGTCCTAAACCCCTTGCAGCTATGTATGTTCGAGAAATATAAGCGAGATGTGGTAAAGTTCCTGTTTATAATAAGTCGGTCATGATAATAACGTAGCTTCGTAAACGACCTCGTGTTAAGTTCGTTAAACTATATTTAACAGCGCAGTGATTTACCCGCGACCGTTAACCGACAAGTAACCTGTTTACCTTGTCGCGCTGTAAACTAACTCGTTTAACTTCATTACTCTTAAAATCTGCGGTTAAACACACTTTTTGAGGTCGATAAGTGCTAGTTTTAGGTTGAGTATTTTGGAAATACGAGTATTTACCTGGAGATTGTTTTGAAAGAAAATGGTGCATCTTAGTGGAACAACTTGAACTTTCCCTACTAGACCGTAAACCCAACGATTATAGACGGTACTGGGTACCTATTATGACATTTTAAAACCAGCATGATAACGCTGTGGGAGGGAGACGGAGTTATACAAGACGCATAACACTATCCCTTTTTCACAGCTTAATCATGATGGCATTACGACGTCATAATAGGGCCCCTGGTTTCTTATCTCACCAATTTCGATTACTTCTTTGGCTAAGATAATATAATCATCTCTTCACAATTCTATTAGGGTTAGTTATCGGACAAACCGAATGCAGCTGCATACTGACCTCCACATCTACTGAGTAAAACGGTAACCTTTTGATAAGAATGTTGTCAGATTTTCTGTTTTATATATTGGCTGCGAAAGATCTATAGGTGACAGGCGAGACTGACAGCTTAACGTGTTGTTTGAGCCACGGCGGAACACTGAACCTTGAAGATCGATTCGTCTGCTATTATTTAGCTACAAACATTGATATATAAAAAACCAAAGATACACACTCAGCATCTCAAAAACGTCCGCAAAAAACAAGCGCATAATGTATAATTGTGCGCAAGTTTCAAACAGTCTCGCATCGCTCGCCATACTGCACTGCTTTGTAAATACAGCTTTAAGCGATCCGTGTAAGGTTGAATTTGCAAATAAATGCGCATCACTCGCCATACTGCACTGCTTTATAAGAACAAATTTAAGGGATCCGTGTAAGGTTGAATTTGGAAAAAATTGTTTATAGTATAACTACACACAACTCACACATGACACTTGATACATGTCAGTTTTTGACGACAGTTTCGAGTGTTGCATTTGTTTGAGACTGTGCATCTTGGGTTTTTTTATATATCAATGACTAAAAGCAATAAACGAATTTTGCTTCAACACTGGTTTTGTTTTGATTCTTATACATATTTTCCAAATATTCGTTTTCAAGTAAGTTGCTATTATACTTCATGTAAGACTTCATGTTTCTTAAGGTTTCGTACCCAAGGGGTAGCCAACGGAACCCTATTACGACACCACTGTCAATCTGTCCGTCAGTTTGTCAGCGGGCTGTATCTCAATAACCGGTAGACAGTTGAAATTTTCTCAGAGTGTGTATTATTTCTATTGCCGCTATGTCAACAAATAATAAAAAATAAATTAAATATTAAAGGGGGCTTATAAGAAACGTGTTTTTGACGTGGTTTATGGTTGTTTTAACTTCAATGCCTATGATTAGTAATAGTTAAACTCGAATATAACTATCTCATAGAATAAACCAGAACGATTCCTTGTTATGCAAATAAAACGTTCTCACAACAAAGGCAGTTCAAAGTACACAGTTCTAAGTACTTACATTTATCGGTACATACTGCCAGATAATTGGCGAACGTGTGTGCAATGTCATCATTACATGAGTGACGTCACACTCGGCATGATTAATGTTAATGAGCCGTCAGCTGTCTCAGAACAAAGACATAAGAAATGGAATGTTACACTTTATGATTAATTCTGAAGTAATTCATGGTATTTGTACGAGTGTGGCGGTGTATGTTAGTAATCCCTGAAGGAGGAGGTGGGTGGTTATAATAACATATTATCGCTATAAAGATTGCAAAGGAAAAAGTTTTACCTATGTCTTGCTGTGGAAAATTACAAAAATAAAGCTTTGTGAGTGATGGTCCAGCACTCCAGAGTAACAATTTTATTCTACTAATTGAAAATTATCATTAATTGACATTAAAATGACAATTATCATTAATTGAAATATTAAGCTTTCTCAGCTTATCCGAAACAGCAGGTTTTAATTTTTATCTGAGGGCCAATTCTACTGATTTTAAAGCAACGTGCGCATTCGCAACTCAGTCGCAATTTGTCAAAACTGTTTGGAAATGGAGGCTTTTGACACATTGCGACCGAGATGCGAATGTTGTTTCGAATAAGCTGAGAAAGTTTAATATTCCAATTAATAATAATTGTCATTTTGGCACGGTATTGCTTGTAAACTTCAAGGGTTTTCCCAAAATACCTTTCAACGACATCCAATATCGTTGTTAATTGATTGTATCTAGGTTTTTTATTTTTCGATTAGTCTACAGCTTACTTCATTGTTCTTAACCAGTTATATTTTAAAATCCGCTGTGAAACCCTTTTCTTTGTTTTTTTTTTAAATACATGACTCCTTCCTCTGGGCGGAGCTGAAGGGAGTGCTAGACTCTTATTTTATAAAACCTACCCGTGTTCCTCCAAATGCCCTTCACGTTCCAGGGCCACGGTAACTATCGAAAAAAAAAACGCTACGTTGTGACACCGTAATTTAATGTTAATAAATTATCCTCTTCTTCTTTGTCCTAGCCACTTCTCATCATTTGGAGTCGGCTCTCCTAGTTCTGCGGCGCCAGGACAGTCTGTCCTGGGTTGTCGAAACATTTGTTTGGGCAAACTCTAAGTCCTTGGCGACCGTGGACCGCCAGGTGGCTAGTGTTTTATATAGATTCAAGTTCTTAAAACGTAACAGACAGATGTGTTGCTGGGGAGTTTGTTGGCCACTTCTTCTCCACAGCTAAACACTAGGAAGTGGTGACGGGCGGGCGTTTTGGGGGACTGTCTTATTCTCTTAATCCTCGTAATGTAGTAAATAATGTTTCTTTAAATTTTAGTGTACGATAAAGTATATGTTATCTAGCATACTCAAAAGTCAAGGTTTCACAACATTTCACTACACAAAAAAGAAGAAAATACTAGTTCCAGCTGTGAAATGGCAAGCAAAAATAGTTTTTTTCTTTATTTTCGTTAACAAGTCGCCTCCCTTTATGTTGAGCGAAAGGCGTTGAATGAAGCTCTCTTATTCGGCGTAAAAATAATGAATACGGGACTTCTGCTTTCTGCAAAATGTGTTTTAATTATTTCAATTTTAATGGGTTTCTGAAAAGTATGTGTTTTTAACGTGGTAGAGAAATGTGTCCTTTAAATGTTTCCAATTAAGGATGTAAATACAGGTACTGTTGGGATCATCATCATTATCATTATTCCAGCTGAAAGACGTCCACTGCTGGACCAAGACCTCCATCAATCGTCACCAAACCGACAGGGCCTGTGCTTCTTGCATAACGCGCATATCGCGTGTCTACCAACTGATAGATACGCGATATGCAGTAGGAACTCCTACTGCTTCTTTGAAAAACCAGCCAAGTGCGAGTCGGACTCTCACATGATGGTTCATGATAGTTTAATTGTTTTTTGATGATTTGTTGTTATAGCAGCAATGGAAATACACACTCTGTAAAAGTTTCAACTAGCTACCTATTACGGTTCTTGAGATACAGCCCGCTGATAACAGACGGTTAGTCGGATGGACGGACGAATAGGGTTCCGTTGGTTACCTTTCGAGTACAGAACGTTAAAAAATATGCTTTGATCTTTGACGATATTTCGTCATTACTTCTTTAAAAAATGTAAAGTAAAATACAATAGAACACTGCTAGATATTAATCCCGCAAAACTCTCTGCAAAATATCTATGAATAAAGTCACCAAAATCGAATAAGTCCGATTTTACAGCTGAGTAGAGAGGGATAGAAGATTGCTTTACCGCTAAGTGCGAAAGAGATTTATTTTTATGTCTCTTTCATACTTACTCTTCACTTTTTGAAGCTAAAAACAATTTTAACAAACGGAAAGTTACTCAATATTTACTAAAGATCCCTGTACCCAGGATAGAACTATTCAGACGGAGCTGCGTATATATGGCACCACTTATATACAACTCATTACCGATCTGGATAACTGAATTGCCTTACCAGAAATTTTGTGCAGTTTTAAAAAAGTGGTTGATATCGCAATGTTTTTATTCAGTCAGCGAATTTCTCAACAAAAAGTCATGTCCATCCTATCACTTCAGGAATGCACTGTAGTCATTTATAGTTTGTTTTTTGATACCTAAAACACGGTTGATGTAGTTGCTTTACGATTTGTGATGTGTGTTTAAACTTTAGTTTAAATGTATAATAAGATTATATTGGTTTTGTTTTGATATTTCAAATTGTTATTTTCTGAAGAATTCAAGAATTTAATGCGTGAAACTATTATTATTTGTGTACCTATAATGTAACAATTGCGTTTTACTGTTTTAGTGACACAAAAACCAGTTAATAGATTAATATTTGTATGCCATTAAATGGCGGAATGTGTCTTTGCACTAAATATGTTATTGTAACATCTATTTCTACCACATTTTATACAAATAAATGATATAATTATTATTATTATTACTAGTAAAGCAATGTTGTATCCTGCTGTCAAAACGGGCCTTTTATTTTTTGACAACTGTAGTTAGTATACTAAGTAAACAATGCTACCTCGGTATAAGTGCGTAGTTCTCAACCTGCAAAAGATAAAAGACGATAACGATGTTCAAAAAGGAATTTCCGCATCACTATTAAGTGATAGAATATTGAATATTCTTCAGAACAGCACTATTCCGAGAGGTTCTGCTGAACTAGACTTGTTTAAGGATTTAAGATTTGGCTTCTTTGGCGCTCAGCCAGCGTCTTGTCACGAGGGGAGGTTGCGGCCTTTTAAAGTCCAATACATTGAAAATGTGTTGCTTGACTGTATTGATACAAAAAAATGTGGTGTACAAAGATATTTGTGCCCTTTAAAGAAAACTTAAAATAATATTGTTGTTACTTGTTTCATTAATCATTTCTTTCAAAAATCATTAACTGTAAATTAATGTATTTATTTCACGATTTTTAGGGATTCGTAACCGAAAAATAACCGTCGAAACGCTAATTTAGTAATAATGTTCCGTTGGTTATTTTTCCATCGTAATTTCTCTCCGTTAAAACGACTGTGTATTCTGTCGCTATAACTACAAGTAATAAAAATATATTAAGTTACTACACAGTTTTTTCGGTTAAGCTACGAATCTCTTTGTGTGCGAGTGCGACTCGCACTTAGCTTGCTTTAAACGTAACTACTGATAGATATATCGACACACAGATTCTTGGATTTATACAATTTAATGGAAGTGAAACGTGGCCGTTCTCTATTTTTTGTAAAAATAAACAAAAATATCGAAAACTACATTTGCATTTTTAGATTTTGCTCCATATTTTGCTGTGGCTCCAGTTATACTAGCTAATCCATATTGACCCTGGCTGAATATTGCAGTTAAAACATTTGGAACTAAATAAAAACATTTACTTTCAATACAATATTCTTGCACAGTGTTTTACAAAGCATTTTTTAATTTCGATTTGAATTTAGAGTAGCAAATGCCTCATTTATGCAAGAAGTCATATATCTTAAACCTATTAAGTAAATTATAAGTACTGATTTATTCTATCTTTTAAACCCCTAATACAACAAGAAAGAAATTTAAAATAAAACAAAATATATACACTTAAAATTAAAAAAAAAATCCTAACTGAAATAATTAATTCACGTAACTATAAGTACGTGAAATTTATAATGTACGCAAAAAATACGCGGACTAAAAGCTTTTTTAAATTCAGCGTACTATAATGCTGAATTGTATACCTTAGCAAACTTATCGAAACACTGAATAAAAAAGTCATTTACACCTTCTTCTTTAAACCCCGCGGAACACTTAAACCCTTTAATGTCATCTAACAGACAAATGCTTAATTAACATTACTTTATGCTAACTTCATTTCTCGACTAATAAGTAAAGAGTCTCTTATTTTCCATAAAAAAAGTTTAATTATTCAAGAAACGGTACTGTTGCTGAATATTAATTAGGGAAGGCTGTTTTATTATGAAGGACGCAGAGGTATTATGTTGCAAGCGAGCAATTTGCGACGCGACAAAATGTTGTTAGTTCGAGCGACGAATCGTCGAGGCTACAGTTGACGTTCCATTTATTTGGTGATTTCGTGAAAATATGGAAATGAATGCTACGCTTTCAGAGTAGTTGAATTATTAGGTTCAATTTGGAATTATGGTTTTGAGTTTTAGGTGATTTTCGTTAATGATTTGATTACTTAGCACTCGTAGTTAAATGATGTAAAACTCAAAAGTCATTTATTGAAATTAAGCTGAATACCAGCACTTTTTGAACGTTAAAGTTCTACGTAAAGACAGTTTTTTATTTTTTTTTTATTTCGAATTGGTTTGCCTCTAGTTTAAGTCAGAGACAAAGTCTACGATGGAGCGAGCTTACCCAGGAGGAACCTGTTTGCTCTAACTTTGAAGAGATTAGGGTTGTAAGCGTTCGGAAACACAGTCTCCCAAAACGGCAGCCCGTCACCGTATGTAATAACAGGCGCACGGGTCGGTCTTCGAGGTTAAGCAGCGCATGCTGAGGTCGGTCCACGGTTCGGTGACCATCTGCCACATACTCGTCCGTGCCTCAGAAAAGCACGTTGGTCCTGGCGGCCATTTTTAAATATTTGACAGTCGTAACGAGTCAGAAGCCCGAAAATTCGACATCAGTCTTCCAAGGGGCATCTTGGTTTCATGCTACAGAGTTTTTAGCTAGTGGAGGTCAGATACGCAGTCGATATATTTAACGGCATCGGGCTAAACTACAATTCGACTCACAACATAGTGAAGAAAAGGCAGTACAAATTGATTTGTTTGGTTATCACTGTTACATCATACTTAGTTGCTACTATGGTAGGCGCCAAATAAACTTACAATATAGTATATTGACCTTTCCCTAATATCCCTTTTTAGAAACCCGAACAATAAATTATGAACCGTTTTTTACTACTAGAAAATGTACAGGATCACGATAAAAGTCGATTCAGGACAGTTTTATTTCTAATTTTTGATATTCAGAAAGTCAATAAATGTATGTGGGTCAATGACCGATATTGCACATTTATCTGGTGTCACCTTATCTTACTAACAGCTCGTACCGATGAAAAAACAAGTGCAAGTCGAACTCGCGTGCAAAGGGTTCCGAACGAATTTTCTTTTTTTAACATTTTATTTTTACACAATAGACTTTTTATAGATTTTTCTGTAATCTTTAGGTAAAGATCTATTATTTCCATTTTTTTTTTCAAAATTTTAGGCTCAGTAGTTTCGGAGATAATGACGGAATGGTCATTTTTCGCCTAATTTCTTGAATAAATTCAGGACCATTTATTTAAAATTATGAAAAAAATCTAATTAAAAGCCTCACTGTCAGCCCTTTCATTTGATATGTCACACGATATTGTCCAAAAAAACTTTTTTATTTTCTTCTTTGACCCCAGAAGTAACCCCCATACTAAAATTTTAATAATTTATGTAACACGTCCGTGTTTGGGTCTTAAAAATCCATACGTGCACTAAATTTCAATAGAATCGGTTGAGTGGATCCGGAGAAAACTGGCTGTGACAGACGGAGAGACAGACAGACCCGAACGATCCTATAAGGGTTCCGTTTTTTCTTCGAAACCCTAAAAAATGACACAAAATATAATTCTTCATTCATGTATAGGACCCTTTTGTCACCCATCATTATAATGTCGTCCCTTTGTCGCCTTTTACAACACCCGGTCGTTTATTCATGTAATAACTTTGGTGAAGCACATTATGTTTATAGTTATTGTTTACGGTACTCTTTTGAGTGACATAGTGACATCATAACCCGAGAATAATAAATACCCTTAGCCCTAATTCATCATTACATCCAAAAAACGTCACCACATAGACTGGTCCAGTGCATCTCGCATCCGGCGGGTTCCCTTGTCATTCGAACGCTTTGTATTCTGGAATGCCGTCGCCACTCCAGAACCTTTTAGGTCCAAGTCTTCGGTCAACCAACGCTGCGTCTTCAGTAATGCGGTTGCTCATTAACGAGATTTTACGTAAATTCTCGACAAAATACAAAAGATGTCCAAAAAAGAAAAAAAAGGGTCCAAATTGAAGAAGAATGCCATGATATAATAGGAAACAAAATAAGATTTTAGAAGAGGCTTTTGACACTACCAAAATACCAAATTATTACTTTTATCTAAGAACTGTTATTCAGTTGAATCCTGTTTGACTGGAAGCAGACCCCAATATACATAGTTGAAAAAAGGCTAGGCTAATGATGATCAAAGTAGTAAATTCTTAAATAGTTTCACTGAATACATAAAACCATATTTCACACAGCAATAGTACCTTTAACAAACACATTTATTTTGCTATCCACGGGACTCACAAAACATATTCAACCCCAACCCTCTAAAACCCATAGTTTTTGCGCCATCAACCACGATGGTATGACGTCACCAACATAGACAAACGGGATCGCGTTAATCCTCTATTGTGGGACACAAAGCCACTGGGTGTTCGGGGCACGTGTATATTGTACTGCACCTTGATCAATATGGCAATAGACCATGCCGGGTTAGTGCACGATGTATGGACAGTGTACCTACATAGTGCCTTGATAAGCTGCTTACTGCCGTACTAAATTATAATAGTCAATCAATAACTTTAATTGAAAATGTTAGTCAATGGTCATTTTAGTAATGTCAAACGGTCAGTCCATCGTATTTATGACTATAATTTGATGAACAAACCTTTGTTTAAGTCTCTTAAAATTCTTCCCTTTCCATCATTATTTATTATGGAAATGGCAATATTTGTAAAATCGAATGCGGCCTTGTTCACTAAGATCTCGGACACTAGAAAAGGCCCCGTGAGAAGTCAATATAAAAACCTTTTGAATGTCGGTGGCTATAAAACTGCACTATTAAGAAAAAGTGTCATTTGTATGGGTCCAATCAGATTTAATAAATTGAAGGAAAATATAAAAAATGATACATTTCAACATTTCAAAAAACAAACTCAAGGCTTTTCTAGTGGATAAATGTTATTATTCTGTTAATGATTTTCTAAATGAACGATTATAGACCTTGACATTTTGTTAATTAAATACTTTAAAGTTGACCATTTCAATTACATCAACTAAATCCTTTTGATTGTATTTCAACATATTAATTGTATTTTGACATTGTAATTCCAATTTCACACTTAAAAAGTATTTTGACATTTGAATTGAATTTGACATTTTATTTGTATCTATACATTTGAATTTTATGTTGACATTTTAATTACGTTTGACATCTTAATTGTATTTTGACATTTAATGGTATTTTGACATTTGAATTGTATATCGAAATTTGAATTGTATTCCATATTAATTGTATTTGGACTGAATTGATTTGAATTGCAATGAATTGTTAATTTTTTGTCTTATAATTGTGATTAGAGTTCCATCCATTTAAATTTTGCAAGTCAAATCTTGGGCAGAATGTATGGCTCAACTTTTTTACTTCACGACCTCATTTGCATTCTAGCAAATAAATAATTTGATTGATTGATGATAATTTTAATGTTTTTTCCCTCCTCCTACAAACAAACCTCTACGTAACACTTGTTATAGTCACCAAATCTAAGAAGTCCGATTTCACAGCTGAGTAGAAAGGGATAGAAGATTGCTTTACCACTAAGTGCGAAAGAGATTAATTTTAATGTCTCTTTCATACTTACTAGTGAAGCAATGTTGTATCCTGCTGTCAAATCGGGTATTCTTAGATTCTGGTGACTATAGGACAATACATTTTTAATTGATATTTCGTAGACTTTTAGTTTAGACTTACCATTTTCCAATAAACAAGGGAGAGATTTCGCTTCCCATGCATTTCCAATTTTTCTATGGGTTCATGTGCTATGAAGTTTTTGCTGAATTTTCTCCATCGGATTCGACTAATTGGATCTGCGCACCTACATTCGAATCAGAAATATGAAATACAGTAACTGTAGGTTTTTCAGCTTCTTATTTTCGAAGTGATTCGCTATACTAAAGATAAATGCCTGACGAAAAGTTTTTAAAGCTTGAAATTGTTACCCAGAAGGTATTATTTGTAGTAATCTATATAGCATAGTCGGCCTTATAATGTTCCCACTGTTGGGACTCAGGCCTCCTCTCTAGGAGAGAGAATGGGCCGTAATCCACCACGCGGGCCCAATGCGGGTTGGTAATCTATATACTAATATATAAAGCTGAAGAATTTGTTTGTTTGTTTGTTTGCTTGAACGCGCTAATCTCAGGAACTACTGGTCCGATTTGAAAAATTCTTTCAGTGTTATATAGCCTATTTATCGAGGAAGGCTAGACTATATCATCACGCTAAGACCAATAGGAGCGGAGCAGTAATGAAAATTGTGACGCATACGTAGGTGAGTGGGTCGGCTAGTATCACATATTACAGTTTAGATCTCGATGAAGGTTTCTTTGAATACTTCAGCTATATGTATACATACATATATCATGTTTAGTAAGCAAAAGTCGTTTTTCTAATCTGATCAAACCTTGTTACACCGTACCTATTTTTTTTCTCACCTTGACCTACAAACTAATCAACGTCAGCCAGTCTGTATTGAGACAGGCACTAGCAATTACCGTAGCTTACATAATTAAAATCTAGTAACAAAGTCAGGCCGACGCAAATAAAAATACACTCAAGGCAGATTTCAGTGCCATTTTCTAACAAGACACAGGATAGATACAAACATCTAACATACTTTCTCACTCTCATAAGACATTGTACATTAATGTATAAAGAAATTCCATTGGAATAAAAAACTCGGCCGCGTGTAAGGGGAAACATGTCAAAATTACCCAACACTCGAAAAATAAACTAACATAAATGCAGGCTTAAATTTTCCGCGACAGCGTCTCAAGGAAACCTTACTTTTTCACCTTATGTTGTGGTACAAGTTGGGAGTGAGAGCGGGAATAATTGATAGATTTGACTTTTGATTTAAATTGACCAAAGCACATAGGGTAGGTACCAACTTCCTGCCAGGGTTGCGGAATTTCTTCGAAAGAGTCACCGCGGCCATGGAACGCAAAAGGCATTAGGAGGAACACGGATGGGTTTTAGTCAGTAATAACTTCCATTGTGCAATGTAAGTAGTTACAGCTACATCAAATCCTACACCTTTACATAAATTCTTTTAAAAACATTTGCTAGATTGTGGATTTTCATTCGCTTTCATGCTGCGCAGATACTATGCGTACCTGCAAATCATGGACAGATGGTGCGTGCCTTTTAAAACCTGGCTTAGCAGTAAAATATTTGGTCCTTTATTGTAAACTCGCACACTACAAAATTATATCCTTGCCAGGGTTGCATTTGTTCGAAACAGTCACCGCGGACTTGGAACGCCAAGGGCATTAGGAGGAAAACGGGTGAGTTTTAGTAAGTAAAACTCTGACAATCCTTTCTGCTCCGCCCAGAGCAGGAGGAGTCATTTAATGATTTATCCCACCCATAAAAAAAACCTAACAAATGATACAAATGATCTTAAAGTCCTTGGTTATTAATTAAATTATATAATTATTTTAAAATCTTTTCAAAATTGTAATCACTAGAAACTGTAGCACTATTATCTTGAACCACAGCCGAGCCTCAAGCACGCCGCACCTCTAGTACCATGTGGAGGGCTTCAGAAAAAACCGCCGCGACTAGGGCCCTTAAAATGTGGCAATTAAGATTTATATTCACTTGGCAAATCACAAGACGGGACATCGCCGCATCGGAGCGTTCGCAGCGAATATTTCTTGAGCTCTGCATCTTGTTCCTCGAAATTAAATTGAAAAGCGAAATTATGAATTTGAAATGCAGATTTTGATTGCATGTTATTTGTTTAGTTTTGATGGAAGCTCGAGAATTGAAAGCAAAGGCAATTGGTATGGATTGTCTGAAATAAGTTTACTTATTGGATTTGAGATAAGAGTGAAAAAAATACCTCGAAAGTCACAGCAGGCTGTCGTGTTAAAAGTTACAGTACACACATTTGTTGTAAAACATTGATATCGTTATGTGTCAAACGACTACATAAATAAACCACTAGTAGTTCAAAACGATGATCACTACGAATGAATACCCTTCAATAGATTATCAATAGATATATCGTGATCCGGGATACCGGGTTCCGTACGATAAATCGAAAAAAAAACACGTTTCTTGTGTGGGACTCCCTTTTAATTTTAATTTAATTTAATTTTTATTATTTGTTGTTATAGCTACAATAGAAATACATACTGTTAGGATTTTAGTAAATTCATTACACAATTGTACCTAGTAATGTAATAAATGCGTTTTACATTGTGATAAACGCATTTATTGTATCAACTACCGCCTGCTTGTTTTAATAATGTAACGGTCAGCGGGTAACGCGAGACTGTGCGCGTGAAAGTTGGCTTATTTAAACGAAGAACGGGCCGTGCGCAGGGTAGTTGTGCCTGCGACGCCGAAGTTTAAACACCATAAAGTAATAAACTGTTACTCTGTTGGAGCATGGTCAGGTCGGTTAATTTTATCTTTAATGTTTAAATATCTGAGTGCTGTTGGTTGTTAATATTTCTAAATTTAACTTAAATGTAACCAGGTAACCTACTTTAAGGCTAAGATATATAATGTCATTTCTGGTGTTAATAATATCCTGTTAAATATCGTGTTTTAGTCTCCATTAAATGCTTGTGAGATTATTCATACTTTCATTCCATACCTTTTTAATAGTTAAGTCCTTACATTTCAGAAGTGGGATAGACGAGTAATAGCAAAACTATCTACTCGTTTATCCTGCCCACAGGTTTTTTGTCGGTTGAAAATTTTGTTTTCGTTTTTTTTTTACAATACCCGCAATGGTAGTTGAATGATCTTAATTGCATTTTATTCTTAGTCTGCGCAATTAATACTAAAACGAGCAATGGCATTATATCTTAGTTACCTCATAAAGTTCGTTTTGTTCAACGCGTTGTTGTAAAATATTATTTCTTATTCGAATGTGTATGATATTTAACATGGAAACACTACATCATTACACAGCTTTCCCAGGGCTTTCTGGAAGCATTACATCATAACACTGCTTTGCCAGGGCTACTCTCTGGAAGCTTTAAATCATTACACAGCTTTGCCAGGGCTACTCTCTGGAAGCGTTAAATCATTACACAGCTTTGCCAGGGCTACTCTCTGGAAGCGTTAACTCATTATACAGCTTTACCAGGGCTACTCTCTGGAAGCGTTAACTCATTACACAGCTTTGCCAGGGCTACTCTCTGGAAGCGTTAAATCATTACACAGCTTTGCCAGGGCTACTCTCTGGAAGCGTTAACTCATTACACAGCTTTGCCAGGGCTAATCTCTGGAAGCGTTAAATCATAACACAGCTTTGCCAGGGCTATTCTCTGGAAGCATTAAATCATTACACAGCTTTGCCAGGGCTAATCTCTGGAAGCGTTAACTCGTTACACAGCTTTGCCAGGGCTACTCTCTGGAAGCGTTAACTCATTACACAGCTTTGCCAGGGCTACTCTCTGGAAGCGTTAAATCATAACACAGCTTTGCCAGGGCTATTGTCTGGAAGCATTAAATCATTACACAGCTTTGCCAGGGCTAATCTCTGGAAGCACTTCATCACATAATCACTGAACAGCTTTGCCAAGGCTACCCTCTGGATGCGTTACATCATTACTCACCCTATTCTTTCCTTTCTTTCTTCTATTATCTAATACTAATGCAAAGTAAGTATTAAATAACTTATAAAAATTAATGATAAATCAATGAAGATACATACTGTTGCATAATTCTATGATTTTAAGTTAATTATTAATAAATTGGTGAGCGAAGGGACTTGCTCTAACAGGATGGCCGAGCTGTTAGGATTTTAGTAAATTTATTACACAATTGTACCTAGTAATGTAATAAATGCGTTTTACATTGTGATAAACGCATTTATTGTATCAACTACCGCCTGCTTGTTTTAATAATGTAACGGTCAGCGGGTAACGCGAGACTGTGCGCGTGAAAGTTGGCTTATTTAAACGAAGAACGGGCCGTGCGCAGGGTAGTTGTGCCTGCGACGCCGAAGTTTAAACACCATAAAGTAATAAACTGTTACTCTGTTGGAGCATGGTCAGGTCGGTTAATTTTATCTTTAATGTTTAAATATCTGAGTGCTGTTGGTTGTTAATATTTCTAAATTTAACTTAAATGTAACCAGGTAACCTACTTTAAGGCTAAGATATATAATGTCATTTCTGGTGTTAATAATATCCTGTTAAATATCGTGTTTTAGTCTCCATTAAATGCTTGTGAGATTATTCATACTTTCATTCCATACCTTTTTAATAGTTAAGTCCTTACAATACTCTGTGAAAATTTCAACTGTCTATCTGTTACAGTTCTTGAGACACAGCCCGCTGACAGACAGATGGACAGACGGACTGATAGTGGAGGCTTAGTAATAGGGTTCCGTTGGTTATCCTTTGGGTAAGGAACCTTAACCTCGAAAGTTCCAACTGTCGTGTTAAAAGTTGCAGCGCTTACTTTTATTCCTAAACATTAATATCGTTCTGTGTCAAACGACTACTGAAATAAAAATAAATCGTTCAAAACAATAACCATAGATCTATTGAAAGGTCAAATGACGTTTTAGAACAAGAATAATATTAGACCTCCGCGAAAGATATGACTTCTTAAAATCAAGCAATCGAATTCAAAGAGGTAGTAATCGTTTTTCGAAATTGGTTATAATGTTCGGTAGTTGACTTAAAATCAAGCTATCGAATTCAAAGAGGTAGCAATCGTTTTTTGACACTGGTTATCATGTTCGGAAGAATAGAATACTCTTTATTATGTACACAATATAAGTAACAGAAAAAAAATAGAATAATAAAACATTACTTAAGGTGACACAATGAGCGGCCTTATCGCTAAAAGTGTAGTAGGAGGAGGCGTAGTCGGAGGTTCTGGCAATAGTACTTAGATGATACCCAGTTATAACCTCCAATCAGACCTCATCAATAGCCACAGATAACCAGTAACCACCACCAGCAAACGTCATAACTCAAAACTCGCGACCACACCTCATAAACATATTCAATAAGCCACAAAATAAAACTTACATTATGCAAACACGGTGCTTCCATCGTGATTTTTACAACGTATATCACTTTTATCGTCTGTCGTGCTGCGTTATCGCCGTGTTTTATTTGTATCTCGTGGCAAAAAGCCGCTGATTCTATGCTGTTATGGCTGTAATATATTTTTTATAGTTCCGAAGGACGTGCGATAAAATGTGCTTTGATGCGCGATTGAAATTATCAGTGTGCCTATAAAGAGGAATGATGAGGGGTATTGTGTGAACAACTGTTAATGTTTCATGTTTCAATGCTATTGAGGTTACTGTTTTTCCGATTGGCCTTGAAACATAGCTTTATTATGGTGTTACTTTACTTTGAACGAAATTCTTAAAACGAGTAAATCTTTACAATCAATTCAATCAACGATCTCATTTTATCTTAAAATTAAACTCCTAAATGCGTATTAAAGTTGTTAAATTGTATGAATTCTTACAAAATACATGAACAACTCCATAATTTGGGCACAATTTTTAATCGACTTCAAAAATAGGAGGAGGTTCTCAATTCGACCGATTTACATGAAAGGGTATGCTGCCGAAGTGGTCTCATTGCCACCACGTCAGGATCTGATGATGGAAACCCTGAGAAATCGAGGGCAACTTTCGAAAATTGTAGGCATGCATCTGGTAAAACTTGATATTCGTGTGTGTATCGGGTGATACTAAAAAACAATGAAGGTTTGGATCAGACCTGATGATGGAGATGACAGAGAGTCAAGGGAACTCCACATCGGTATGTTGGAACTACCAAGTGTTTGGGCTTATTTCATTCGTATTGACGAGACCTTTACACCGAAAGCACTAAGTGAGTTTTATTAAATAGGCCCCAGTTCATAACATAACATCACGCCGGTACGCTGTGAATGAGTACGAAGTCGGTGTCAAAAAACGAAATAACCAAAAACACTGACTTCCGAAATTAAAGTTATTTTATACTTTGTAGTGTTTTGCTTTTAGAAGTCGGTTATATTTTTTGTAAAAAACGTTTTTGTGTTCTGCATTGGACTGTTGGAGGCAGCATGTACAGAGCGGTTCACACCACAGAAGACCGCACAGCTTGGTGATGCGTCGCATGTTGTCGCTCGCGATCCTCAGCAGTGAAGAAGGGAAGATTGACAAAATTACACTTTTCACAAAATTAGCGATAAATAGCTAGTGACAGCGAGTTTGCACTGTGCTACCATCGCGTCATCTTCACCATCTTGAAACTATATTAATGAAACTGTATCAAAGTAGAGCTTCCTTTATGACGCAATGAAATTACACTACAGCAGTTTTAGTGCTTTGTATTTTAAGACAAAAATTGGGCCAGAACTCACTCTGCTATTACTTGCTGTATATAAAAAAAAACTCCGTTAAATTTTTTAAACCTCATCCAATTTTATTTACTAACCAAACTAAAATGATATCTCTGAATCGTAATATCGGTATTGCATTAATGCCGCGTTCCACGAACACAATACAGCCGGGAAAAATAAAATAGTGCTCTCACAGATCATTATTTCCAATTTGGCGCGGTAGTCGGGTGCATATTAAAGTTTAAATTGAACGAACACTGCGGCTCTGTGTAAGTCTGCATTAGGAGTCCCGTGGGTATGCGAGTGTCGGGATGATGGCTTAGTGCAGAGTCGGTGGCGTGTGTAGCGGCTCTTATGGTTTTTTTTTCTATAGTTGCAAAAATGGGTCAACTGTCGTTTTTTTAGAAATTAGTGTGGGATTTTCGTTTATATGGTTCTAGAATCAACCGTGAAATGCTATTGGCTATTTGCATCTAATCAACTCATTATACTCATGACAGCTTATATAAATTCACCTACCACAGATTTCTAGACCATTAGATTTTCTCGATATCACATAACAGTTAACTTGGCCGTTGGAAAAATTGATTATACTTCAGTTCTTACAACTTGCGGATATGCCAATGTATATAGTAATTTTACACATCGTGTAATACGAGCTGCTAAGCTACGAGTACCACTTTAGTCCCTGCACGTAAAATATTGCAATTCAATTCTATACACACAGACCACAAGCACAGACCTTGGCCATTTAGGCAGAAAACCGACCCCAAAATGATTTAAAAAAGGTTAAACAGATGGAGGCAGGATGACTTTTATCATCATCATTATATCAGCTGAAAGACGTCCACTGCTGGGCATAGGCCTGACCTGACTCTGATATTAGCCAAGTAATTCCAAAAACGAAATAAAACGCTACTTCCACACTAACACAATCCCCGCATTCGCTTCTCTCACCACCAAAACCCAGCCCAATTCTCGAGGGCACAGAACAAAGTATCGCAGTTGTGTGCATAATTCACTTTATTGCATCTCTTCCTGCAAGGCGGTCGTCATAACTTGCGATACCTCTGCGGCGAGCCTCAAGCATACTAATCAGTTTGGTCAGCGCCAGCGATCCAGGTCTTAATTCTGTAATGGAGGATTGGTATGGATTTATAAGTTTTGCTGCAGGCTGTAAGAATCTGCAGTGTGTTTTATGTTGGCTTCGTGGTTTAGATAAAGTCAGGAAGTTAACTTATTCATCCTAATATATAAAATTATTCCCTTACTGAGTGAGTGACTGACAGACAACGTACAGCCGAAACTACGGGTCGTAGAAAGCTGAAATTTGGCATGTAGGTTTCTTAAGGAGTGTAGAGGTTCTTAGCTAAGCAGCTAAGAGAGAGTTGTCGAAATTCTTACTGAAACGGGAAAACATGGGATATGCGCGTACGAAGTCGCGTTAAAAAGCTAGTTTACTTATAAAAGAAAATAATTTTAAGAGAAATTAGCACAAAAATACTATTTATTTCAGAGTTTCTAATATGTGGAATGACCGGATATTCTGGTATAAAAGATAATTCCATGAATTAACGATCAAATTATATTAAAATTGTGTCTTAAAAGACGTTTGATTTTAGATTTTTATTAAATGTAAAAATTTTAGGAATTGCCAATTTTTTATAAACTACTCAAATTCCTATCAAACCTTAAACACTGTACGCAGTATACTTATAGAACGCGACTATTATTAACCTATCTCTAAATAACTCCGATTGCTTAAGCCAAAAATATGAAAAAACAAATCATACAGTCCCACTTTTAAAACAAGATCGAACTATCCACATGAACTTTCCTCCACAGAATCCTTCATTTCCTACCACTACCTACATCCCTTCATCATAGCACAACAAAGCTAGTCTCACAAGGGCGGCAGACTTTGCGACCAGCGCATTAATTAATCCAAGCCAAGGCTTCACTCATCGGGGCTTAGTTCGGCCCACGGATCCAACTGAGTGAAGAATGGACCCATTGTTGCACCGGTCTTCTGGGAGTTGGAGTGAATTAGATGAGAGAAGCCTTGCCGGAAAAGCTTTATCTTTTTTGGTTTTTATTAAATACTGGCATGTTATCGTACTGCGAAAGAATTTTAAGTTAGGTAAAGATGCTCGTTTGTTGCCTGAAAACTACGATTTTGGAATACCAGATTTTTTGTTGTTGTTTTACGAAGTTGAGAAAAAATACGTTACACAATTCCTTGTGTCTCCAATATTTACATAACATGTAAAATTTAATAATCATAAAGATATTCGTTAAAAACAGAAACCAACCAAAATTCATCAAAATTGGCTTATCAATTTAGGCGTAAAAGCATAACAAATAAACAAAAATAATTTCGTATTCATATTTTTTGTTAGGTAGTTTTTAATTTGATGACCCAAATTAAAAACTACAATACAATACCGCAATATACACGAACAATCAAATCCAGACTAAAAATAAGGATCAAGACAATCAGCCAAAAAAAACGTATAGAAATTCAACCAAACCAAAGAACTTAAATACACTAAAGAAAAATATAGGTGCAAAGATAAAATACGTTTCACCCGAATAAAGGTACTCAGAACGAAACAGACACTGGTATCACAAAACAAAGTATTTTTCTTCGAACATAAGGGAGGTATTTCTCATTCTTTACTCGGTAACTTTTTCACGCGTGTACCAAGGCGGGGGGCACAATAGCGGACTGTGTTGTAAATCGCACAGTCGCGCGACTCGGAATGATTGTAAATAGGCAATAAATAGCTTACAACACGAGTTTTGTTCAGCAACACACTGGTTATTGGCAGCCGATTGAGAAACTATAAGGGAGGATGTTGAGAGCGTGAACTAAAGCTTTAATTTTTTAACCAAAACTTAATTATTTATACTCAATAAAGCTTGTAATAAACAATTGGTTATCAGCTCGCTTGCACTAGAAATTACTTCGTTCATTTAACGTTAAATGAATTTTGAACAGCCTTTTCTTTCTATCAAGCTTTTGAACGTGATGGTGAGAGAGTGCTATTTTCAATATGTTTAGCAATAAACACATTTTTTTCATACAAAAATAACTGGTATTTGCTTTTTTAAGTAACAAAGCGAGTTAGACATTGTCATTAATAATCACAGTTTATGAGCCAAAGTTATCAGAATCCACATTTTCACACAAATTGCAAACTCAAACCACGTTGCCGACCAAACTGTAGCCCCGTAGATTCCCAAACGTATCGGCAGTTAGTTGCAATTCGCGCCACGGGCGGGTCATAAAATGTGTCGCTAGCGTCGCAGGTGGCGCGTGCAACAGCGACATTATGCACCCGCCTTTATGATACATTATTTTGCTATCGGCGTTTCGTGAGGCGATGGTTAATTTTCGGGTGAACATGCCAAGAAAAATGATGATCTGAAAGGTTAGAGAAAATGGCGATGTTAGATTTTTTTTTAAAATATTGGACATATTTTTTATCAAATATTAATAGTATGATGGTCAGTCATCAGTGTTTTATGTCGATAGTACCTAATTTCGAGACTGCCCATAATTGACCAACAATAATCTAGTAATAGAAAAAGCTACCAAACTGAATCACTATAGATTCAAAGAGAATATAACATTCCAGCAGCAAGCGACGGCTGAATTTCGAAAAAAAAAACATTCAATTAAACTTATCCTTTTATAACTACTCAGAATTATACGAAATTCATATAAGTCATTGAAGTCGGTTTAATAGTAATAAACCCAGTCATTGTATCAATTTACTATTAAGACCAGTAAGAATGAACAGGAAAATTACAAATATCGCAACCTACGTCAGTTGGAAAATAGTCTGAAAATAAAAACAACAACATTATCATTACATTTAATAAGGCATAACTTTTAGGAACTTATACGATTTATCGATAAAAGTACTTTTAATTTGTTTCTATGCTTTTAATGCATTAGAATGTAGCACTGGAATGTGTAATAAAAAAAAATAGCAGCAACAGATAGATAGAATATGCTTCACATCAAATATATTCACTCAACACAGCAAGCATAGCACATAAAGAGCGGTTAGAAAACGTAAATAGGTAGAATAGATAAAAGCGTACTCAGCATGTAATGTACTTGGACATCAGCATATTCAGCATGTCCAAGATATTCGTGCTAATGAGTGAACGAAAGAGAAAAGACCCAGACTTCGCTTAAAAAAAGGGTTAGGATAAGAAAAAGAAACGTAAGTTGATCCCAGCGATGTTTTCAAATCACCATTTGAAAAATTGAAATATTCCTTCATATTTCTCCCATCTACCCACGTTTGGCTGATGCCAAACTTTTGCTGTGTAAGTAGTACATCTGCACACATTTTTTTCATACATTTGCGCGTGCCATACATTAAAGAAGCCAATTTTGGGGATTTCGCGTGGCTAACAAAACGTGCAGGTCGTAACACGTGAAATCGGGTTTTTCATCAACTCGTGTATTTTGTAATTTTACTAGATATAAGGCTGTGGTTTCAGCTGTGTGATTACGCTAGTGGCTCAAAAGATCTCTGTAAAAATGTAAATTCTGAAGTAACTTTTCCTTGAAAATTTTCGGGTGTCAAAAGTGGATGCGAACTATCATAGGTGCTAGCTTGCCATTTTAACCTTCGCCAGTCTCTTCTCGTGACATCCACTCTTTATCTCACCTCCTTTCTAAGCCGTACACTCTAAGAAGCATCTTGACAAAACCCTCGTCCTTATAAAATATTACACACAGTCTCCCGTCAAAACCAGCTTAAATTTCATCAAGTGGGAGCGAAAAAAATAATAATTCCTTGACCTTTTTTCGAGTAAATTCCTTTATTAGAGAGTATGCCGTGAGGGATGGTCGGTGGGGTCATAAATCAGAAGTTAGCACAAAAACTAACTAAAAGTTTCGCCACGCGAAAATGATGAAACGCTCGAGAGTTTTATTCAGTTAGAGCCCAAGATAACGAAGTAATTGGTTGGGGGTTTCTTGCATTTTTTTCTGGGCATAAATAAATTTGTTTGAATTAAATTCGTTCTTCCTTGTGCTTATTGCTACATTGTGAATATTAAAATGTGTTGTGTTTATGAAGCAAATTGCAAAATTAAAAAAAAAAAAAAAACTAAAGAAGTGTTGCTTTAGCAGATGAAAAAAGTGCTTTAGGTATAATACATAAAATATATTTATTTATTTTTACACTATTGAATATGTATAACGTTGAATTAAACAAAGGTTGTCTTAATAGATTTACGAAATCACTATTAATTATTTTTTTATGCGTATAAACATAAGTATTTGCATTGTAAAGAATTCGTGAGTGACAAATTTGGTATTAGTAACCGGTCCGCTACTAAACGTTGAAGATTATTTTGAATTAACAATATATTCTGCCAATCCGAATACACAAGTAATTGGGACTTATATCAAGTAGCGTCCGACCTTCAATCTCGCGATGGATGGTGATGACCGCTCTGATGTTAAACATTCATGCTGCAGGCTCAATCGAGGTAATCGGCGCCATCAATTTTGTTGAATCACTACCCAATACGGCTATATTTCGTTACAACATACTTGACTAGGTTAAAAGGATAGGTCGAATTAGGGTTAAGAGACTGGCTAAGGTATTGGATAAATTTCGTAAGAAAAAATCTGATGTTTCATCTCAAAATGCTCATATTACTTATTGTGAAGTCATAAAAAAATGATAGTAGGCTGACCGAGTCTAATAGAGTGACTGTTCTGTAAAATTCCGGACTGTCTGAACGATGATATAAATCTAGAAAGTAGGATATTACTGAGATGTATTTGAAGTACAAATTACGGAACTCAAATGGACCAGGACAGGACTCCAGGTCCTGGCAAGGGGCGGTGATTGTATGTGGAATGGGCGGTGACCAAATGGCATCCAAGGACTGGAAGAAGAAGTATCGATTCTCCGGCGGCGAGTTGGGCAGACGACATTGTACTCATCGCAAGTTCTAGAGATGAGGTTGGCCCATGATGTGAAGTGAGCGCGGTTGCAGCGTTGCCGCCGCGCTGCGACCGCTAGGTTCAAGCATCGTAGTGTTGTGCATTTAGTTTTACGATGGACTCTGACGACGAAACACTGCTGTTAGTATTACATATAAACTGAAAAAAGATTTTGGAAAAGGGGAAAAAAAGAAACCTAAGAAAATGTTGCCCTTATTTTGTATAAGTCAACGAACTGAATTGCATAAATTAAAAGGCTAACTGTGACCAAAAATTTCAAAATTTCTGACGATTATCAAGAAAACAATTCTACGAATTACTGCCCCGTTAGGAAACTTATCTTCGAAAACAAAATACATCCTTAAAAATACTATTTGTGCTGAAGAAGGCTCTTTAAAACACTTGCTGACTTCGAATCCCATGTCGCTGGACGACTCTCAACCTCATCGATAAATTCTTCAACCTGATTTTCGTTCATGTTTAGACTTGAACAAAAACTACGTGCGCATCATCACTAGTCGATCGATGAAATGATGCTGCAGCGCTGCTGCCGCGCGATTATTATTTATATGGATTAACAAAGCCGCGCTGCCGCCGCACGGCACTTTGCGGCAAATTTGAAATTTTAAGATGACGTCAAAGAAAATTATCTTGAAGCCATTTTGAATTTGGAATTAATTGTAAATCTAGGTAATAAAACTGCAGTGCGATTCGAAGTGAGTTGTTAATCCAATAAATCAAGATGGAATGACAGCTCACTTCCTGATCACTTCACTCAAGCCTTCACTTCGACATGTTTACAGAATTTAACAAAATATAGTAAGACAGAACAACACCTTCAATTCCCTTCCCACATTTCCTGGTCACCTGCACGAAAAGTTAATACCGATGCCAGTATTCCGTCTGCTAGACAGCAGTGGGTTTTATTTCACCCCTCACCGCTGAATATTTTACAAGGCTCTACGTGCTACGTACCGCGTCTGGCGACTCGACACTATTTACAACCCACTGCCAAATAGAGATGGTTTTATGTGAATATCTGAATAAGGACACGAGCCATGAACGTATGTGTGGGAATTTTTAATTTTTTGCCTTCGTGAAGTGCTTCCTGGTGGTTAATATTTTAAGGAGGTAGAAACAAAAATATGTATGTCACTCATTAACTTGCATAGTAGAGACAAGATGGACAGCACGTGTTTTTTTAAAGCCACAAATTCGCCCGTAATAGGTCCATTTAGACCAAACTCCACTCGGCGCGCAGTCGGCAATACATTGTACGCTCGAAATCCACCATATTGCTTTTTTTTAAACCTATCTAAGGACACTTGGGTTTTTGAAATAAATGTAACAACACCTTAATAGTCGAAATCCATTCAGCCGTTTGGAAGGTACGAAGTAAGAAAGAAATTTACAAACAAACATACATACAAGATACGCGCGAAAAACATAACCCTTCCTTGGCCAGCAGGGTAAAAAAGTCGTGAATGTTATATGGTGGACGTGTAAAAGTAAACGTTCAGCTGGCCCTATCTTTACCATTCAACAAATCTATGTTATCGCTTTAATTATTTTGCTGTCAGGGTTGAAGTGAATATATGATTTACCATAGTAATGTGACCGTGTCGCCATTTTTAGGAGAAATTTTAAGTAATTTAGTTCAGAGACTGATCTTTCTTCGATTTTTTATGATCAATTGTACTGTTAAGGCATTTTTACTGTAGCATGTGTTAAATGGCATGTTTAGTAATACAATTAAAAAATCAAATACAACATGTCACAACACAATAATAGATGATCAAACGAACTTCTAAAGTGAAGTTCGATCATTATTATATGAGTCGCTTCATTCGAAGATATAATTTATTTACCAAGTAGTCCCTTTATCCTACAGGCAACATCGCACGATTTCAGAGAGTATTGCGATACCCTCATTTTTTTTTTTTTTTTTTCAAATACCTACACAATGATTCTTGCATTTTGTCTTTGCGACTTAGTTCATTCTTTTAGAGATTTCATAAGAACAAAACTTCTGGGGTAATATGCATTGAAATTTTTGAAATGTGCTTTGTATAATGGGAGGGGAGGGTACTTATATCTTCGAATGAAGCGACTCATATAATAATGATCGAACTTCACTTTAGAAGTTCGTTTGATCATCTATTATATATTCGTCGCTTCATTCTTCAGATATAATTTATTTACCAAGTAGATTTTTAGAGAAACAAGTTTTGTTCAGAAAATATATTTTTAATTAATGAATACAAAAGATATTGACCATATTTCTCCTTTTCAGATCAAATTTGCTCATAAAAGTATTACAAACTTAACATAAATCTTAATTTTGGACAATCAATATTAATATTGTAATCAATTAATTACAGGAAAAACAACTGCATTTGCGAAATCAGCATCGCTCTGTATTGGGCGATCATAAAATCGGGCAAAAGTTAGAGACGTACTGGTCCAGCCAGCTGTTCTTCTTATCAAATCCACGCTAAGTCCGGAGACGCGAGCCGCCGACGTGGCTGCGTGGCGCGTGCTGTGCGCACTGAACGTGTTTACATCCACGCCGCTTTCTGCTAACACTTGCCGAATCCATCGACTGATAGTTTGCGCTGTGGCGGCTTTGTGTGGTTTCTTATAGGTTAATAAGAGGTTTCCTGCATTCTCTGACCTCATATTTTTTGTAACAAAAATATAATCTTTGAGGACCGAAGCAGGACATATGTTAATATTTTCCCGAAAATATGGTAAGAATAGTACCGGTTGGTCTCGACCGGGGCCAGAAGTTTTAATTATGTCTGTAATGGCTATCTTAATGCCGTTTGGATTAATGGATATGTTTTCTAACTTAATTAAAGAAAATGTTTGCACCCTATGGGCTGTGCAAAGTGCTAATAAGACAACTAATTTTTTGGTAATCTTTTCGATACCCAGTTCTAAGTTAGGGTACCAATTAGCTACGTAATTGAGTACTAATTGTGGGTCCCATGTAGATGTATACTTGGGCTTGCTAGGCTTAAACTTGTACGCCCCTTTCATTAGTCTTTTTATACAATAATCAGATCCTACATCAAAGTTGACTATTAAAGACAACGCGGAGCGATGACTATTCAGTGTGCTATACGAACAACCGTTATTAAACTGTTGTGTTAAAAATGAAAGAATGGACGTTTTTGAACCACTATAGAAATCGATGTTATGTAGAAAACAGAACTGCCACCATAGTTTTAGTGACATTGTACTGTTTAATAGTGTTGTCGGCTAGAGAGGCCATCATTAGATTTAATGATTCATCGGGGGTTCCGCGGCGCGTAAATGCCGTCCGCAAAGCCTCGCGACACCCAGGGTAAGCTTGGCGTGCAGGGGATGGTGCTCCCTGAAATGAGATTGAAGAAGGAATTTATTAGGATTTAGATAAAGTATGTGTGAGTTAAGTATATTTTGTAATAGCGGATACCATGGCTGCGAAGGCCAGTAGGGAAAGACTAATATACCCTCCGCACCATCTTCGATAATCTTGCGTAAACATTTTAAGACTAAAGAAAAGGGCGGGAACGCGTAAAAGTATTTGGTTTGCCAGTTTAAAGTAAATGCATCTACAGCGTAAGCGTCTGGTTCTGGTTTCCAAGAGACAAACAAATCACATTTGGCATTGTTACGAGAAGCGAAGAGGTCAATATCCGGACAACCAAACTGTTTTTTAATTATTTGATAAGCACGATCTGATAGTTCCCATTCTGTATCGGGGTTAACTTTCCTAGATTCTTCATCAGCACAATTATCTTTCGTGTTCACGTAAGATGCGAATACCCAAATGTTACGCTTTTCGCACCATTTCCAAATGGATCTTGTTAGGTCATTTAGATGTGGAAACTGAATTCCACCTTGACGGTTGATATAACTGATTGCCGTAGTATTATCTATCCTTAGTAATACTGTACAGTTGTTATCGTTGCTGGCTAGACTTTTTAGTCCTAAAAACACGGCTAGGAGCTCTAAATAATTTATATGATGCTTAGTTTCTATGGCTTTCCAGCTGCCATGAACTTTGACACCATTACACACGGCACCCCAGCCTGTTCTCGAAGCGTCTGAATATATTTCTTTTTGATATCTCTGATTTCTAAAGGGAGACATAGCTGTGAAAATATGATTACGCCACCAATTAAGATCCTCGAGAACGTTTTCGGGAATAGTAATCTTATTCTCGTAATTATTATGATGCTGTTGTAATGCTAGAAATTTGAATTGTGCATCGTGGCAACTTCGAGAACCTTTTAACTAAATGATTATTATAGTGACGTTTTTCATTAGGTAACGATAAAGTCATGTCCAGTGTATTATATACGAATCCTAAAAATTTACATTTTTGTGATGGTATTAACGAACTCTTATCCAAATTAACAACAAAACCTAGATAGTTTAAAAGTTTAAGAGTTTCGCGCACAATAGTAACACATTCGTCGTAATCGTTACCTATACATAATATGTCATCGAGATATATTACGGATTTGTATCCCTGTTTGCGAAGATAAGATACAACCTCTTTCATGATTTTTGTGAACACTCTTGGTGCCACTGATAAACCGTACGGCATGGCCGTGAACTGATATGTACATACTTTTTTAGAATTAGGGGCTTGAAACTGAAAACGTAAGTACTTTCGATCTGATTCAACTATAGGAACTAATAAATAGGCCTCTTTCAGGTCGATGGTTGCTAAGAATCCACCTTGGGGAATTAATTTAGCGGCCGTTCTATAGTCCTCCATTTTAAAATGTGTATGCGTTATAAATTTATTTAATGATTTAAGGTTTAAAATAAACCGTTTGCCTCCATTAGCTTTAGGTGCTAGAAATATTTTTGAAATGTATTGGTCCTGAGTTGGTACGCAATGTGATACAGCCCCTAGTTCTAATAATTTGTTAATTGCTACCTGCATGTCTAGCGCCTCATCATAAGTAAAGTTGGACACTGGGGAAGCAGTCTGACTTACTGGAGTATGCCAGGGAATTGGAAAACCATGTTGTATCCATGAAAGCACGACTACGTTCTTGGTTACGTGAAACCAACAACGGGAGAAGAATTGAATTCTGCCTGCATGTACCTGGTTTATTTTTGTTGTGGTGCACGTGCTCTCGATGTGAACGAGTTCTTCGTTTGCGTTTGAGACTGCGTGGGGTATGACCGACGTGTTGTCATTGGTTGTCTCTTCTGACCTCCCCGCCCCCCCCTGCTTGTCGGGTAACGAGGAGGTCCTGGCCAGTTTCCCTGAGGGACAGGATGACTTACAGAAGGTTGCGGAATATTATTCCTCTGATGTGTTATTGTTTTTCTAATGAGAGATCCTTGCTTTTCAATGGCCTTACTGGCTTTTATTTTTTCGGACAGTGAGTTTCCGTATAGGGTGTCATCCCTTTCTGTGTCTTGAATGACGTGAAGAAAATTCTTTTCTAGACTGGGGGTAATTAATTTAACCCTGTCCTTGGTCACAGAATGGTGTAGGTCACATAAAAGGCGACACCCGTCGCTCAAATGTTTTAAGGCCAGGACTTTATTATCTGTCGTGAGCAAGGTATTCATTGCCTTATTTATTGCGGCGGTACCGTTGCCCAATTGTTGCTGAAAGCCCACCAGTTTTTTGTCACGGCCTCTGACGACGTCTGACACAGCGGCTGAGATCTCCGCATTTAACTTCGGTGCTTGCAATAATTTACAGTTGGCGGGTATGAGATGCTCCTTCATGAGCCTATCTTTATCCTCTTTGGTAAGCCCTTGCCTTAATAAGGGTGTCCACAAGTTGGCTAAGGTTTCGTGAATGTCATCTCCGAAGTCTGGCGTACCAGATGTTGAGGATCCCAAAGCAGACAATAGTTCCGGATCCAAACTTACTTCCACCTCCATAGGCGGGGCAGCCGCAAATTCTACAAGGTCTGGTACCTCCTGAGGAGCAGGCACCTCTGGTGGTTGCTCTTCTTCATATGGAAGGATTGATGGATTGTCATGTGATTCTCGAACCTCGACCTCACTCGGATCTGAAAAACATAGTACAATGTTTGAGCGCGTGGGTCTGGAGGTATTTAGCGCAAAATGCGTTAATATTGTCTCGCGGACAATAATTTGTAGTTAATGTGCATATCTATTCTAAATTACACATATTTTCTACGTAGTTTGTCATGAGAACATGACTCATAGTTAGCTCACAGCTAATTATGATATCGCAATTGACTCGCAGTCAATCCCGATCTTGTGATAATAATTTTTCACTTTTCACTTATTGAAACACTTTTTAATGTAATCTTTAACTAACCTGCATTACTTTCATCCTCAGACAAATCAAACGGTCGTTGTATTCGTCGTCGACACTTTTCTTTTTCTTCTAATTTCCTAATCTTTTGTTTGTATCTCTCCAATTTCTCCTGTGCACTACGTTTCGGCATTTTCACAAGGCGTGTGCGCTCGTTGCCTCGCACGAAAAAGGAATGAACTAAGTCGCAAAGACAAAATGCAAGAATCATTGTGTAGGTATTTGAAAAAAAAAAAAAAAAATGAGGGTATCGCAATACTCTCTGAAATCGTGCGATGTTGCCTGTAGGATAAAGGGACTACTTGGTAAATAAATTATATCTGAAGAATGAAGCGACGAATATATAATGCGAAGATAAACATGGTCTACGTATTAGATATATTATATCTGACTGTATGTAGCATTTATGTTATTTAAATTTTTTACTAACATCACAAATGCTGCTCGCGGGAACCTTACCCCTAGAGAACGCGTCCACAGGTGGCAGGTGGTGGAACGCTCGCCTGGTGCCACCCAAGAAGCATCAGGAGGGTAGGAGTGAAACAAAATAGCTCCCGCGGACCAACAGGCCGGAGATGGAAAATCCGTTCCGGGCTTCTCTGACGAATACGGAGGCGAGGCCGACAACAGTGCTGTGAATTTGGACAAGAGTACACAAAAGAGATGGCGGCGGATGAGTCTAAACGGACCAACAGCGGCGTTCGTGCTCTGCAACAGAACGCCAGTCTTGGCGTCAGGTGGCAACCGGCCGTAAAACTCAAGCCATATCATACAACTCCTCGTTAAAATATGATAAAAATCGGAAACCCAGGACAGACTATACTGGCGCCGCAGAACGAGGAGAGCCGATCCCAAATATTGGGAAATGGCTAGGACAAAGAAGACGACTAACATCACACATGCGGAGTTAAAAGACATGCAGTCTTAATGGTGTACGATTTTGTGTAGGACATTTAAACTATTGTAGAGGACACTAACCTAAACTAATAATTATTGTAGTTCAAGCCGCACTAACACTCGTATATTAAGCTATTCAGCTCAATTTCAAATACCAAAAGCACACAAACACAGAACCTCAAACTATAAGCATAAACAAGCAACTTCCTAACTAATTTAACGGTCCGGCTCCACCGTACTATAACTAGAGTTAACTTTAACAAATACTCTAATATCATTGCAACTACTCGTTTCTTAATCTCTCCGGATTACTGTTGGTAACGCTAACTTTTGATCAAAGTGTGGCAAGGTGTTTGAGTGAGCTCGTGTAAATATTCTATGTGCGGTCGTTCTCCGCAAGTTATGGCGGTACACTTGACCCGACTTAGTTATTGCCGCTGGCCCGCTTACTTGGATTGTTGGGGAATTAATCGTAGTTAGTGATATGGGGTCACCGGGCCAGACAGAGTGTACTGCAGACGTCTGTTACTGCCGCAGTTAATATCGGGGTATACTGTCCTATGACTTGTGAGAATCTATGTTGCCTGATAGGAAATTTCCGTCAAAATTTTAATCGTTTGACGTGAGTCAAATAGGAAGGAATATATATGAGTCAGGTTTATTTTTTTTAAGGCACGCATGAACCGCTGATATGTATGTAGTTACATATGTATTAGCGGTTCAGAAGTTGACATAAACCCTGTAAGCGCATAGTATTTTTAAAAAGAATATTATTAAACAAAATAGCCATCACGGGACGCCCTACAGATGTGAAACATCAATTTTAATAGTAGAACTCATCACTATCACTACATAGTATACAGAAAACACTGTCTGTCTCTATGTATGCTTAAATCTTTAAAACTACGCAACGGATTTTGATGCGGGTTTTTAATAAATAGAGTGATTCAAGAAGAAGGTTTATATGTATAACACATTGTTATATTTTTTTTTATAGGAGAGAAAAATCAATATTTCGTGATCAAGTCGTCAAAAGTATCGATTTCCGGAAGCTTTTAAAGTGTACGCTTGCTTAACCTTAAGAGATTTAAGATAATTATGTTTAAAATATTTTTTTTCTTATAAAAAGCTAGAGAAAACTCCACGATGGCATATGTCTATCTCTTGAGGTAGACTCACAGTAACTATTTTAATATTTTAAAATTTTATGTGACGTAATTTGAGAAGTCCTTTTCTCCTATTCAGTATAAATCCTTATCCAAATAAGTGTATTCACTATCTTGAAAATTTAATATAAATTAAAAATGTCATTTAAATGAATAATTTAGAAGATATCACAGAATTAATATTACGTGCAACTGAAAATATCATTCTCAGCGAAACATAAATCGACACCTGCAAGGAATAACATTGTAACTCATATTTTGTAACTTTCGAGGAGAGCGCGTCAGATTCAAAAAAATCTCTCAGATTCCGGTTAAGGCTGCTCTCTCGAGAAATGCTTAAAAACAGCGTGTAGATGAAGCAACTTTTCGTCGGCATTTACTGAGAAATTACATCTGAAAAAAATAGGTAGTAATCTGCATGATATGACACGTAATTTGGTTTACCCAGAATTTATGTATCACATAATAAGAAAAAAAAATCACCAAATCACCTCCAAATCGTTGAGATGAAACTATTTTACTCCTTCATTTTTTAACAAAATCTAAAAAAAATAAATATGCTTTGCAATTTGTTATTTTTTTTTAAATATATGTAATTTTTTTATAATAAATTAATAATGCGGAGTGGCGCGTAGAGGAGTAGTTAACTCCGTTTATATGCACAAGGTCATTGGCATGTATACAAGCCAGCCAACTTTGAAAATTTGGGTAAACGAAGGAATAGCTTCACTTTCATAAGATTATATTATTATATTTATGTATATTTAAAGAGTTTCTATGAGTTACAATGACGTTTCACAATGTATACTGTATAAAATGACATTGTAAATTGTAACTCAGATATGCAATCGCATAAATTGTATGCGATTCTGGCATGGAGGATGCTTATTTAATAAGAAATAATCACTCATTACCAAGAACAAAATTGGAACTTGTTGCTTGTTGTAATTGTAATTGTGTCTTGTTGTTCTTATTTGTTATACTAAACTAATAATGCTTAAACAATGATGACGATGACGTGGAAAAATGGAATTATCGTAAAACAAAGGCACCCGAGTTACAAAATAATTTTACAGTAAGCGCACTTCTATTTTTGTTCTAAATTGGTCCTGAGCGAAGCCGGGGAGGGTCGCTAGTTATTAATAAAAATACTATAAATTAGTTCCAAAGTTCGCCGCCCGTAACAGGCGGCGTAGTGGGGGCATCACGACATGACGTCATGTAGTTTTCGTCACGGCATACGAGCTGGTTTTACTGCCAAGGTGCGCCAATAGATGTTTAACATCAAAATTAAAACGACTTCACATGAAGACTTGTCTTACTCAGAGACAGTTCTTAAGTAATCCTGAGTATTCAGTTAAACAAAGATAAAATACAGTTACAAAAGTGATAACACATTAAGAACGCATCATTATCGCCAATAATACAAACTTGTTAACCCTTAAAGAACCACGAACAAAAGATGACATATCACAAAAGTCTCGTACTTGAAGTGAATGCGTTTTTTCAAACAATTAGCTAGTAGCGAATGCAGTTCGTCAGGTGTCGCGTAATCAGGGACGCGGCGCGACAGCTCAACACTGAGCGAGATGAAGAATGGAGGCGGTAACATTGCTAAACGTATGAAGGTGTGTTTGAGTTTGAGAAAAAATAGTTTGAGGCTGCTGAAAGCTAAACATGGAACCGGGCAGTAGGCCCGACACCTTCTTCGAAACGAGAGCATACCGAGGATGAAGTGGTCGCGGATGCCATTCACACACATAGATACAGTATTAGTTAATCTTCCCAAAGAAATTAAGCGTGTTAATGAGCGTCATAAATTACTCATAGAGAGACAACAGCGAAGACTACCTAAAGCACTCACACAGCACACGGCATAGGCTCACTGGGTTGTGGAGGTCAAGTAGGCAGTAACTTCACGTAAAATACTGGTATTCAGCTGAATCCGATCTGATTGAAAGCCGACCACAAATAACTATAGTTGAGAAAAGGCTAGGCAGGCAGACACTGCGTAAGCTCGAGTGTTATTTGGTGTACCTGTAGTTGTTGTTAGCCATTCCATTCTCCGAGCGTGAGAAAATTAGAAGTTAGGTCGAGTATTTATTTTATTAATTAAGGGATAATAAACAACTAAAACATGTATATAATACACAAGATAAACAAAACTTTAAGTGGTAATGTTGCAGTCCACTGCATTATCCGCAGATAAAACAAATTAATGAACAGTGGTTGCCACTAGACGACCATTACCAAAATTAACAAATATTTTGAACTTAATAAATAAGTTACTAGCTAAACTATAAAAGCTAGAACTACAAAGTCAAATCGAATCAAAAACAATTTCATTCCCTGAAATTATGCAATAAATAAATATAATCAGATAACAATTGAGATAAAAAAAAAATATAACATTAGATTTAAATTTATTTTTCGAGCATACAAAAATATCAATGTCAATAAAATTTGAATTATAAGATTCCAACATTCTATGAATAGGGCAGCGTAAGCAAGAGTTGGTACGACAAGAATTAAGCGCAAATAAACTACGTGCACGAACCCGACGCACATGAACTGTTCGGGGGATAGAATAACACAGCTTACTCGTTAGATCGATGGCATCAAAATTATTGTGAACAATGTGAGTTTCAGCTACTGCAAGTGAGAATTGCGAATATGAAAAGAAAACATATTTATTACACTCTCGATCCTTTGCAATCATTGAAATCCTTTGCTATACTCAAGAAGTTTATTCTAGTTTCATATTTACCGCGATACCACCTCCACGTCACGACCGCACACCTCCACAGCATTCACTTCGTTACCGTGTTTACATAATCTGTTAACAGCTAGCGAGCTTTTCGTTCACGTTTCTTAATTTGTTACAGCTACTTAATTGAGCGCAATAAAGCGCCTAATTGCTCGTCCGTTTGTTCGCTTTCATTATAGACGACTCTCGGATGTGAGTGAGGAAAGAATGAATTGTTTTGTGGGGTTGAGTCGTGTTCGGATTTTCGTTTGTGTTGTTAATAGGAGCTGGGTTTTGTTGATACAGATTCAAAGAGGCAAATACCAATAGGAATTCAAAGTATTCAGGACACACACCGTGGCTAGTGGACTAAGGCAGTAACTCAGAGGCTTTCAAGAACTGGTATAAGGAATGTTGGTCATCCGGTAGCAAGATGGGCAAACGACATCGTTCCCGTTGCGGGAAGAACTTGGATCAGGGTGGCACAGCAGGCTCTGAGGCGTCGGCACGTATTGTTCCAGACGCGCCCCTATTGGACGTCGTGGGGGTAGGATACCTCACTCCTCCCACAGGCCTGAGGTGGCCCACTATGCGGGCCGGCACTAGCCGAGGATCATGGAAGGCGCACTAGTTCTCAAGATCCTCGGTCCAAGAGTGAGAAGGAAAACCGGGATGGTTTATAGTCAGTAAGAGTCAGTGACAGACTTCTTCGTCCACCCCAGGCGAGGGACATCCACGAGGATTTTTCACCTTGGCAACAAAAAAAAGGGTGGCACGTGAGTGCGAGCGTTGAGATTGATACAGAAAAAGAGCAGTGTGTGAAGTCGGTCGATATGACATTATCTTTTTGTGTCTGTTTTATCTAGTGTTGAATAGAGTAATGGATCTTGGAGCTTTCTTCAAACACCTCACTCCTCCCGCTGTCCCGAGGTAGCCCGCAGAGGCAGGCCGGCACTAGCCGGGGATTACGGAAGTCGCATTAGTTCCCGCGATCTCCGGCGTAGGTGAGAGATGGAACACGGGGGTGGTTTTAGTCAGTAAGAGTCTGACAGACCCCTTTGCCCGCCCCAGGGTGGAGGACATCCATGAGAATTTTCCCCATAAAAAAAGGTGGCACAGGAGCGCAAGCGTTGAGATTGATACAGAAAAAGAGCAGTGTGAAGTTGGTCGATGTAACATTATTTTTTTGTGTGTGTTTTATCTAGTGTTCAATAGAGTAACGGATCTTGGAGTTTTTTTTTATATTTTCCTTAAGATGATTTCTCTATTGCACCTAACCTCCAAACTGCCTCCGTGGTCGAGTGGTTTAGGCGCTTGCCTTGTGTGTGTGGTCGTGGGGTCGATTCCCACGGGAAGCATACTTTGTAAAGTTTTTACCAGTTTAGCTAAGTCATAGCAGGCTTGAATCACCTGATTGTCTGATAAAAAGATGATTCCGTGCTTCAGAAGGCACGTATCGCCAAATGGCGGTCGTCAAATAAACCATGTCAGAGGCCCTTGGGGCGGTTAAGAAACTCTGACACTAGGGTGTGTGGGGTCGTTAAACCTAACTGGCCACACGATAAGAAGAAGAAGTTCTAAACTTCAAGTGGTTTCAGGTGGTCAATGTATTTCAGGTGTCAAAATTTCAGAAATACTTAATTCAAGTTTTTTTCTTTTAACGTCCATCATCATCATCATCATCATCATCCACAGTTCGACTTTGCCCACTGCTGAGCATAAGGCTCTCTTTTCTTGTGCCATCCCCAGAATAAGTTTATGTCTTCATGCATCTTCGTCCACTCTCAAATCTGCAGTAAATATGAAAATAACCAGCGTCTTCTTTGCATATAAACTTCGCTTACGTTACGATGATATCTGCGCGCTGCCTACATACATATTATATAGTGGAGTTCAAATCAAATATCGCGCTGCCCGATCCACATTTTATGATCAGATCGTGATTCGAAAACTCATCGACTTTTCTACATTTTTAATAGACAGAAAGGTTAGTTTTTTTTCTGCGGATGTAGCTGATGTAGGTAAGTGTAGGAGTTTGTGGTTGGCTGTATAGATATTTCTAGAGTTCGTCCTGTTAATACTAAAATTTTCGTTATTCAACATTTTATAGAAAAAACAGGCTAAATAATAACAGTCACAAGGTTCGATCTTCGAGGTTAAGCAGCGCTAGGTCGGGCCGTAGATGGGTGGACCATCCATTACTTACTAAGACTCCTCCGTGCCTCGGAGAGCACTTTAAGCCGTTGGTTCCCACTGTTATTTTTAAATCTTTGGCAGTCGTAACGGGTAGTCAGAAGCCAGAAAATCTGACTAAAGTCCTTGCCAAGGGGTGGTATTACCCAGTTACTGGATCGCGGAAATACTAGTACTCAGCTGGATTAGCTAGACCGACCGACCCCAACAAAGTTCAGAACACGCAATCTAGATTGATTTAGACCTTTATAAGATACTAAAAAGCGCTCCTAACAATTTCTTATTTCACTTGTATTTTCATGCTTAAAACTTGACATATTTTTTCTGAATCAATAATTTTGTATATCGGTTAAAATTACAGCAAGTACCCTTCGAAAAAGTTAATTCAGAATCAAAAGAAAATAACAAACAAGTTAAGAATGAAGATATCCAAACAATAAACAGAATAAGATCATACGAATTTCAGCTGGACGCTATCTCTTTCCCTTTTAGCCTTTTAGTAAAAGGGATGAAAGAGTAATCTCTTACTACTCGAGACCACTCAACAAATAGGTGTAACGTATTGAAACGATAAAGACAGATTAGGCGGTGTTACGAGTATTGTAATAGTAGGATTAATATCGAAATTACAAACGATAACAGTATAATATTTTCTCTCTTTTTCCTTTCCTACTTACGTGAGGCGGTGTTTGATCCGAATAAAGTGAGTTTATTGTTTGTTATCTCTTCACTTCTTAACAGCTGAAAGGAATTAAATGAGTCTTGGTACACAGTTAGACCATGTCCTGGAATATTGAATATTTTTGTCACGGCCTCCCTTGGGATCATTTTCGCAGCTAGTTGTCAATGAAACAACTTTCATATCTCCAGAGTGAGCCCATATTTCTTTGTGTTTTTACGAAATGTAGGCATGACATAGGTTCTTCGTGTCACATCATATTTTTAATGCAAGCCCTCGGGCACGAGCGAATATTCTTCAAATCTTAACACGAAACAGCGACACCTCGTACATAATGTATACCGTCAGTACAAGCAAAATGTACAAAAAATCGCATTTTGACTAGCACCGTGTATCGAGGAGCCTATCGACAAAAAACACTAGTATTTTATATTTCTGATCACGACTTAATCGTAAATATGAAGGGTTCGAGAGCACCTTCTGGTAGCTATTGCAAAAAGAACGTTGCGCTCTCCATAAAATATATTGTGGGGGGAGCGAGTGAACGGCTATTTTCGCGCCCTGGAAAATTTCGACTCGACTATAAACTTCCGTCCTTATCTTTCTTCAAAGTAAAGAAGGAGATGGAAATGTTAGGTCCTGTTTTGAAGTCGAATCTTTAAGGACAGTAGGTGGGTGTAGCGTTACATATTTATATATATTGTAGCCAGTTGCTGGCATATGTTTCTGGGTGTTTTATTCGTGAGAATAAAGTGCGTCTCCAACGAGAGGTTTTTTTCGTTATTTTTCTCTTTTTTTCTCGTGTTATTATTATCTGATACATAATTCGAGCAAAACGTTCGTACGTGCAGGTATTTATGAGGTAAATAATACTTCTATTCAACCGGTGCTGAGGAGACATATTGTTGTTTTATTTATTGAGGTCGGAGAAAAATATATTATAACTTTATGTGCGTCGCTCAAGTAACGTTCCTATTTATTTTATTGTAAAGAAATGTGTGATTCCAAACGCCTTTTGCTTGTGATTTCGTAATGTATTCTGTTTGTGTAGAATTCTTCACGTGAAACCATGGTATATCTTCCACAATTTCTACCTGAAAAATTTAATCATTGATCAGAAACCGTCCCTAATAACCTAATAAGAATATGCTAAATAAATATAGATTGTTGGACACATTTATGTGCTTATAAAGTTGCGGCATCAAGAGACAACGTCAAAAAAATTATCAAAAATGACTGATTGACTGCAGATGAATCAAAAGAGTTATTGTAACTCAATATTTAATTGCATGTCATGTTACTATATAGGAATAACCAAGGACATCCGACCACTGTACAAAAGACCTACTCTCCACCTCCGTTCTTCAATCTGGGACTCTCACGACGACGTCTCAAACGACACATAACTTCGTCGAAGCTCCTCCCAGACCATTCCAGCAAACAGCAAATGCTCCAATTAACATTTTCCAGTTGTTGTCATAATCGGGCCGTCGTCATCACGACTGGAGCGATAAATTCGACGCCAGACACAATGCTCTCTCCCCTTAACTTTTCGCCCGCGAATAACGAGTTTTTAACTTTGTGGAAAAGCGAAAAATGTCTCTATCTCCTCTTGAGGGTGGCTGAAGATGAGAGAGGTAGCGGGAGCGAGCAACTTCTGTTTAAATTGGCAGATAATACGAAGTTTATAATCAAAGAAGCTTCTTCCTAGGAGCAGTCATTGATGGCAATGGCGATGGCGCTTGATACTGGCACAACATTGATTCTTACGTTTGAACGGTAGTTGTGCACTGTGCAGGTATGCGCCAAACTACATACTTTATTCTGCTCAAACTAAACCACAGTATATATTTAAATATAAAGAAACTTGTTAAGGTGGAAATAAGTAAAAGGTAAGTATTACGTACATTTTTAAGTGAAACAAAACCCTTAGGACGGCATTATATCAGTTTGGTATAACGAAAAAAGTAACTTTTTGAAATACAAACCGAGACACGGATGTTTTTTTGTTTTTCTCATTAATTATTAATTAGAAAACCAAAACAATTACCGCCCCGCTCACCGCTTATAACTCACACCACAAAACAAGGGTATCCCGAGAAAATTACAGAAGGCAAACGGCCCTACTTTCAATAAAACTGTCGTCTTTATTTAACAGGGCAAAAGTTATCTCGGAGTCGTTCGGGTACGTCCACGACACACGCTTTTTTGGACCTCCGGTAATGTTCGCAGGCCGGCTTCAGGGGTTAGCTTAAAGTGAAAATTGGAACCGTATTGTATTTACTTTCATATTTTAAGGTCTCTAAAAACTTTAGGTCAAATCGGTTCTGAATGTTTCCAGACCAAACCAAAAACAGAGGATCAAATAATTGTGATTATTTATTTACAGAAAGCTTACATACTAATAAAAAACTGGCCAAGTGGAAGTCGGACTCGCGTGCAAAGGGTTCCGAAACAATTCAATTTATTATTTTAATTAATAATATGTTATTTTAACGCTACAGACTTGTAATAGGTTTTCCTGTAATCTTTAGGTATAGCAGTCCATATTATACCAAATTTCAACAGAATTGGTCCAGTAGATCCGGAAAAAACTGGCTGTGACAGACGGAAACCCGAGTGATCCTATAAGGGTTCCGTTTTCTACGAATTTACGGAACCCTAAAAATCGTACGTAGGTAGCAATAGCTAACTACAAGATTTTGAAGAGACCTTTAAAAGCTTTCGAAACTTAGCTGGTACAATTTTGAACAATTAATCACAGTGACTCTATTGCACTTGGTTATGTTCACTGGTCAGTATGTTTATGTAGGTACTTACAAAATGTAGTCGTAAACTCTACCCACTTACCTACCCCACAGGAGTCAATGGTTCAATCGGACAGAATAGCCCTCATTCTGAACTGAATATGTACTATCAGTTCCACGATTGCATCAAAATAGGCAGCAATCTGTAAGTGCATTCTGTAGTTGGTACTGCAGTACCGGCGCCATAAAAGGATTGATGTTAGTGGAATTTTGGAGGACATAAATTATATAATTTACTATTATGAATTTAAAAAATATTGTATTCTGGATTTGTTTACGCAGGAGGTATTATAGTGTACCAACCCAAATACACTCTCTGTTTCTTTATTCCTATAGTCCAAGACGGCAATCGCGCACAACCGACGTGTGATCAGGCGCACTGCTTTACGTGCTTTTCGAGACATGGTGGTGTCACATCACAAACTTCCTAACTCCGGGATGCTACCGAGAAATTCCTGATGGAAAAATCCAACAAAATTTATTGCCTGATCTTGGAATCGAGCTTAGGACCCCACGCTCTGCAGTCGTTCTTGCGTTGGTCTATTATCCTTATCGTTCGGTTAGGTTCGTCGTTTTGTATTCGTTGGTTTATTATTTGTCGGGTTGCCGTCCCATCGGAATATGAGAGTGATGGAGGAGGAAGTGCACCTGTATTTGCGCACACTCTTGCGCACTATAATATGTCTCGCACCGATGGATGGCTAGTCTCGGTTGATATTGGCCGCCATGGCCGAAATCGTTCAGGAGGACTTTACGAGATTTAAATATTATTACTGAAAGGGTATACAATAGGTACACTTCTGCCTATCTCTTCTAAGCATATAAGAGTCAGTCTTTTACTGTTACTTGTCAGTGGTTCTGAATTAAATTTAACATTAACTACAATAAATCAAACAGTCTACTATGAGTAGACTATTCGATCCACTAATATTCTACAGATATTTCTGCTCACCAACAAATTCGCCGAAGTCTAAACAAAATTCAAGGTGTTATATTGAATTTTAATTGCAGAATACCGGCTCCTTTCAAATATTTAACAAAATAATATCGCGTGAAACAGTGGGCCAAGTTGCCGGTGTAAAGTTGCCGTGGCTAAATTAAGGAGGTGAGAAGTCCAAAAACTTTTTATTGTTATGACCCTCGGAATTTATCCCGGGGCCATCGTAGCACAGATGGTTAAAATTTTACTTTTCATTACGACGAGCCTGTTTTGTATATTGTTTCTTTTTATTTTTCCGTGTTTTATGTGTTTATTTTGTTTTTTTTTAATTTTTGAATGGTTGTCTGATCTGAGTATTATTTTTCTATAATTTTTCGCAGAACTCGGTATGGTTTTACAATCAACTTGCAAAATGAAATTGAGTATTGTTAGTGGATCCTACTTATTTTGAAGCTCTTAAAAATTTATGGGATTTCTCAATCTCAATAAATGTAATTTAATAAAATGTTCTGGAATTGTGTGTAAGTCCCATAATCGTACTTAACTGCAGAAACGTCAGTGTACCTACTAAAGTATACACTTATTCCTCATCCTTTGGGAATACAGGCGAGATATAACGCTATGTCATGTGTTAATATTACAGCGTTAGAAGGCAAAGCGTTTCAGCTATATTTTCCAATAGAACGACTAGTAAATCTAGCGTACTGAGCAAGTTTACATTTCGGTAACTACGCCAACTTCACCGGCTACTGCGGGCTAATTAATTTATTAACTAAGGCTGCTAAGGGATGTGGTTTAAATTCTAATTGGTGGTTTGTATTCAAAGAATATTCGTTCGGTGCAACCTGGGTAGTAAGCCTCACTAGGAACTATGATGGTTGGCTTATCATTTTGCAAAGCATACAACTGTTCAAGGTCTGAGAAATCATACTCCATTGACATAATTTTTCTACATTCTTGATTCTAGCACTAGGACTAATATAAAAACATGTGACAAACAACTCAATCGTCAGTTGTTGACAAAAACTTAATTGTTGGTGATTAACTCCTAAATAACAACAAAATGTTACTTCAAAAACCGACTTTCTTTCAAGTTTTGTTACTCAAAAACAAAAAATAAAGCGCTCATTGAGCAGCTGCCATAAAAACACACCATTCTTAAAAACTAAACGAGCCAACAAAAACACAAATAAAGTTTATCCACATACAATTGGATTACAAAAATAATTACGACGGGAATATTTGAGCGACATGCATGCTAAGCGTTGCCGCGAAGCTGTGAAGCGGCTGAAGCGCTCTCGAGCCCGACTCAAGCGGAACGAGGTCACAGAGCGCAACTGAGCGAGCGAAGCGCGGGCGTTCCTTTTATAAAAAAAATATCGCGTTCTTTTTTTGAGTAATGAGTTAGTTTGAGTGGCAATGGTGGTTTTAATTAGGATTTTTTTTTTCATGTTAATTTGATCTTTTCTTATTCTGTAGATTCTGTTTACATTATTTTTACTGTACTACACTACATTAATTTATGATTTTATTTGTAGAATTTAGAAGTAAAGGAGATTTGGGTCAAGTCTGAGACAAAATGGGCTAAATAAGTTAATTTTCAATTATTATTTTTTTGAGTTGGCTTTGATTGCAGGTGATCTGTCTTCCCTTTCTGTTTTGCAGTCCATCAAAGTTGTTTTGGTCCCATTTACGTAGAACCAACGACAGACGGACCGTAGAGAATGATAACTCGGACTCCAACTCCAAACAGCTCAACCGTGTAAATCTCAATAAGGTTGTTGTATTAGCAACTTTTTCGCTTGCATATGCTATTTTATTAACCTATATAAACTATTTAATTAAAAGGTTTGTATTTGTAAATATTACACCACACACACGCGTGCACTTGAGTTTCCATTCGGTCAAGCTTTGAAAGCATGACCAGGAAGCCTCTCAAACCACGCTCACAAAGTTCGTTAAATAAAAACCTCGGACACACCTCTCACCGAACCTCAGGAAATTAATATTTGAATAAATTAAGAGATGAAAACATAATTTTAATTCGTCCGAAACACGACCGCGCTCGCATGTCACGTTGAAACAGCAATTCATGCGGTTGATTAAAAAGACTATGAAATAAACTGAACATTCAAAATTGTTTATAGCAATATCGAAAATATCAACTTTTAATTTAGTTAACTTTGATTAATACGAACTTTATTTGATCCTTTTTGTACTTGAATGATTATTTGCTTATTTTATTTTTGGGGTCTCCTTCTTATCGTGTGGGCAGTAAGGTCTAACGACCCCACACACCCTAGTGTCAGAGTTTCTAAACCGCCGCAAGGGCTTTGACATGGTTTATTTGACGACCGTCATTTGACGGCCGGGACCACCGGCTTATACGCGCCTTCCGAAGCACGGAATCATCTTTTTTTCGTATTTTTTTTTTCGGTTTTGATTTTTGGGGTGTAACTGTAAATTAATTTGTGTGTTATTTGCTTCAATAGTTTTAAGGTCTAAAAAATCAGGCAGTATTAAATTCAGTTTGGTACTCAATACTTTTATTGCAATCCACATGTAGGTAGGTGTTCTTAAGTCGTAAATTTTAATTTACATCACAATGGATGGATTATTTAAATTTATGCTAATTTGTATGTAATGTCAATTTTAAATACTTGAATAGCTAAATAGTGTATGCCCTAATGGGTGGTTTTTTGAGTTACCATAACCTAATTATAAAACACATTGTATCACCGAAAAACACACTAACAAATACTATGACTTTGACTTTTGGACCCTGTCGGCAAAGCTAAATAAGTTAGTTAGGACAGAGAAAGTATTCTTTAATGATAATACAATTACTTAGCAAACTACTATATTATCTGTATTATGTGTACTGTAAATAGCTAAAGGGTAGTACTGCCTACCTACACATTTTACTAGGTTATTTGTCTAAAAGCTTGAAGCATAGAGTCTGTATTTTTAACGGAACAAAAGCCTTAAAAAATTCAGTAGGTATTGTAAACGAAATAAAAACTCTGTATCAAGCTCTAAAGTTTCCGAAAGTCAAGTCAGCCCACGTAAAAATAGTTAAAAACTACCCTCCAAGTTGTGCGAGTATCAGTTTCCTGGTGAATATTAAAATGGCGATGAATAGCTTGAAGTTGTTATTACAGCTCAACTTTGATGGCAGCGAGAGGATTATAACGTGGTTGAAGTTGAGGGGAGTCTTCTTGTGTAGGCGTTTTCCTAACTTAGGATAACAACATTTATTATTGCTGTTTAGTAATAATCTAGACCAGAGTTCGTGGCTAAATAATAACAGCCGCACGGGTCGATCTTGAAGGTTAAGCAACGCTTGTGAAGGTTGCTCTATAGATGGGTGACCATCTTATAATATCGAGTTTCCTCCGGGCCTCGGAAAGCACGTTAAGCCATTGGTCCCGGCTGTCATTTGTAGATCTTTGACAGTCGTTAAGGGTACTCAGAAGCCAGTAAATCTGACTCCAGTCTTGCCAAGAAGTACCGTGTTACCCAGTTAATGGGTTGTGGAGGTCTGGTAGGTAATCGTTCCATGTAAAAAACTGTCCAAGCGCGAGTCGGACTCTCGCACAGGAGCTTTTGTAATATTTTTTAATATACCGGCGATAAAAATATACAATCTGTGAAAATTCCAACTGTGCCTATTGCTGTTCTTGAGATACAGCCCGCTTACAGACAGACGGACGGACGGACGGATGGACTGACGGACGGACGGACGGACAGCGGAGGAAACCGAACCCTAAAAACTGACGGTCGACTGCATCCGGTTGAACTAGAATCCGTTCTCAACACAGTTAGTAAAAGCCTAAGCAGAAATAGTCATATAAACTTCGTTAATTAGCTAATTCCATCTCTTATGCTTAGCTGCAAACGAAAAGTTCATATTCTTGTTTTAACATGGGTGCAAATTAGTTTGATAGTCTGATTTTACTCGCAAAAGCGGAATGCTAAGAGCTCTTTAATAAGTGGATTCACTAATAAATCGAGTCGACACTACAAATTGTGAAGCAAGAACCAGTAAAAGAATATCTCCTTGAAATTGTTAAGATTAAAACAACGGGCGAGACTCCTCTGCCGCGGCAAATCGCAGCACGGCGGACGGAGCTCCGGCGGGATCTCATGGCAGTATGGAGACAACGACTGTCGCAACCCAGCGCTGGGCACGCCACAATTGCGGCGATAAGTCCCCTTTTTGAGGAGTGGCTAGAGTGGCGCCACGGCGTACTTACCTTTTGTTTGACGCAGGTACTCACCGGACACGGTTGTTTCGGGAGGTACCTGTTTCGAATACGGCGGGAGGACACGCCCGGATGTCAACACTGCGAAGATCGTCCGGAGGACACGGTGGAGCATACGGTGGAGGTCTGCCCTGCTTGGGCGGAGCACCGCCGTGTCCACGTCGAGGCGATCGGCGGCGGCGACCTGTCGCGGTCGGCCCTGTTTCAAGCCATGGTCCGAAGCGAGGTGACTTGGGAAGTGGTCACCTCCTTCTGCGAAGCAGTAATGCTAGCGAAGGAGGAAGCTGAACGCGTGAGAGAGAGGGAAACCTCACGCCCCAGCCGCCGCAACAGAAGAAGACGCCCCGGGCGTCGGGAGTCGCAGGGCGATTCTCGGCCACCGTAGCCGCGGGCCTGCGGACGGCGAGCATTGGGTGGCTCGCCGTCTGATCAGAACCAGGCCCGGGTAGACGGCGCGCTGTGTTCCACGCGCGCCTCAGAGAGCTGTCAGCATTAAAGACGGGGCCCGCTAGGGTCAATGCCTGCCGGGGTTGCGGGATTTATTCGAAAGAGTCACCGCGGCCCTGGAACGCAAAGGGCATTAGGAGGAACATGGATGGGTTTTAGTGAGTAAGAGTCTGACACTCCCTTCTGCTTCACCCAGAGCGGGAGGAGTCGTTTGATGATTTCCCATCCTTAAAAATAAAAAAAGGCTACGTGACTCCACGCAGCGTAACACGACGCCGTCATTTCGTGTGTCTTAGTTAATATTTTACTAGCTGACCCGCGCAACTTCGTCTGCGTCACAATTTTCATTACTGCTCCGCTCCTGTTGGTCTTAGCGTGATGACATATAGCCTATAGCCTTCCTCGATAAATGGGCTATCTAACACTGAAAGAATTTTTCAAATCGGACCAGTAGTTCCTGAGATTAGCGCGTTCAAGCAAACAAACAAACTCTTCAGCTTTATATATTAGTATATAGATATGTATTAGTTTATTTTTATATTTATGTTCCCTACTAGTGAATTATACCGTAAGTGGAATATTCTAAACGTTAGACAACAGTTTATCATGAAAGCAGTTCTCTTACAACACAAAAATACGCCATACAGGTCAATCGATAAACGTAGAAAAGATTTAATTTGTACCGTCCCACATACACGTTCTAAATTCATTAAAAGATTCTTTTATTTTCTTGGCCCTTCTTTATATAATAAAATGAATAAACGTTTTCCAGTATACGGCTTATTACATTATAACTGTAAAAAAATGGTCTACTCATTTCTTTTGGACTACACATATGAAGAAACGGAAAAAATGCTTATTTAAGTTAAATGGAGTATAGTAAACTTAACATAATATGTTACACAACACAAACACACACACATATAAGTAGTTTTAAGTCACATTTAATTTTCAAAATTGTTGTTATAAAGATATTTTTTTTTCCTTTGTTTACATTTAGTTATACCATAATTTTATAGCAGTAACACATAAGTACGTAAATTGTAAAAATACATATTCTCAAATCCAAGGGGGATCGGAACTGTCACTCCTTCATACAGGTTATACTATAACCTAGTTAGGAGATCAGAGCTGCACACACTGCATAATTGTAGCAAATTTGTAATTTTACCGTGTTTAAATTATATACCCATGTACTGCAATTCTTGTAAAAAGATCAATAAAGAATTATTATTATTATTATTATTCCATTTATTCATTTTATATACATATTTGTTATATATTTAAATATTTGATTTTTTTTATTTTTGATTTGTTATTTTTATTTATATTTCTTTTTTTTTATTATTATTATTTAGGAAAAACATGGACTGTTTCTTAGCTCTTTGGCTTGTTTTAAGCTACATTAACGGGCCAAGCCAAGTCAATGTAGCGTGTGGTGAGCGCTTAGGTGCCTTGAGGAGAAATTTCATTTTCCTCTATTTGCATGAACTTCCGCACTATTCTGCAGGTATTCAAAATTGCAGCTTTTTGAAGTGTTATGTAAACTGAGTCTTTAAGGTCTATTAATTTGAGACTATGGTGCAGATGGTTGGGTATTACCCCTGTAGTGGAGACAACAATGGGCACGACATGTACTTTATTTTGCCTCCAAATTCTTGTCACTTCCTCTTTTAGCTCTGCATATTTACTTATTTTTTCTCCTATTGTCTTTTGTAAATTGTGTGTGTCGGGGACTGCAATATCTATCAAGTAAGTAACTTTATTAATTTTGTCTTGGAGAGTGTCTTGGTTGGTGTTATTATTATTATTATTATTTTTATATTTTGTTGTGTATTGTATTTGTATGGGCTACAGTTGCCTGAAATAAAGGAATACAAAAAAATTATATAATTATTATTGAATCACAACCTCAAAGAAATACTAAAAGTTCGAACAAACTTAGACAATCCGCCGCCACTAAACACAATAAGTGCGTATAAATAAAGCGTGGCGCACAAAATTTTTCACAAATAACACCAAATTTACGACTATGTTTATGGCTCTCTTCCTCTCAGATAAAGGACATTGAAATTCCGAATGAATACAGCCGTTGCTTCCGTTACGCCACTTTTTCGCGATACCTTGGCGGTATTCTGGTGAATGTGAGGATCGAGATCTGGGAGCGTGTTTATTGATATCTTCGAGTTCGTGAAATGGTACTGAAAAGGTTATAATTGATTTTAAAATTAGAATAACAAATTAACAAAAGTGATGGATTTATTGGCAAAGAAACACCGGCCAAGTGCGAGTTGAAGTCGCTCACGGAGGGTTCCGTACCATCAAGCTCAATTTTTATTATTTGTTGTTATAGCGGCAATAGAAATACATATCTTTGAATTTTTAACTGTCTACTTACAGCACGCTGACAGACAGACGGACGGACGGACGGATGGACAGCGGAGGCGCAGTAATAGGGTTCGTTGGTTACCCTATGAGTACGGAACCCTACCAGCCGGGGATTACGGAAGTCACAAGTTCCCGTGATCCCCGGCGCAGGTGAGAGATGGAACACCGGGGTGGTTTTAGTCAGTAAAAGTCTGACAGACCCCTCCACCCGCCTCAGGGCGGAGGACATCCATGAGGATATCCCCCTTTAAAAAAAATGGGTACGGAACCCTAAAAAGAAGATACATTCCAACATTGCATACGCATTTAGAAGGAAACTATCACATGAACTTACCCAGGGTCTGCACGCAGTTTGTATTGATGACTTAAGTTCCATGTTCTCAGCTGCAAATTAGCAGCATAACTCTTTCTGCGATCTTTACAACACAACACTACATTTATTCACAGTCCTTTACTATTCAATAACACCCATGGACATCACAACCTGAATACCAACGCTTCGATATTTTATTTTTTATGTCGCAGCAAATGCTAGACAGTAACCTTTTTGGTCTCGTACTTTTTACAAGACTACCCAGGAAGGGTTATGTTTTTATGTTGTTATATTTTAGTACTTAGTATTTAGTGCTAGTTTAGAAAAAATATTTTATTTTGCTATTTGTCAACATACTTTTTCTTTCATGATATTGGTAATAGCATCAAGATGAGCTAGATGAAAAAAATAAAAAGGAGAGAGATGAGGAATAAGACTTGAATGAAAATACACATGTACTGTTCACAAGATTTAAATAACAAGAAATAGAAAAGCAGTGCAAACATCAATATTATGTATTATCTAACAGCAAGATTGCTATGAACCAACCAGAATACCACCTCCAACCGCCTGTCTCCCGAAGAGAACCAGAACTTTTATTACAAACACATAAAAATCTAGTGCACGTTTATTACGTAGCGTTTATGTGCCCTAATAATATTCCATGTTTACTGATAGCGACTGTTATTTTATCTGTTTTTGAGTGCCCTCTCTTCCGGAAGCGGATTTTTTGTGCGTGAATTACGCTTGCGCGGTGAGTCACTCGTGTTTTGATCTGCGGTGAGAATTAAGGCGTTGTGTTTGGTTTTATGACCGTAATATGAAAATTTATTAGTAAAGCTTATTTTGTTTTAGGGATCCAAACATTCGTAAAAAAAGGATCCATTACAGGATCAGTTGGGTCTGTCTAGTGTCTGTCCGTCTGTCACGGCCATTTTTCTCCAAATTTACTGGACCGATTGTTAAAATTTGGTACACATATAATCTTCTGTGACCCAAACACGGACCAACCACGGACATAAATTACTTTTGGGGGACCAAACAGAAGTTTTGCATATAAAAAGGATTATTATGAGGGCTTTGTATTATTTTTATGAATTTAAAATAAATAGTTGAGTGGTTATTCACGAAATTAGATGAAAATTTACCATTAACCCTTATCTCCGAAACTATTGAGCTTAATTTATGACGATCTAACATGCATATCTAACAAAACATGTTCGCAACATGGTGCCCTAAAATGTCATGCGGCTGAGATATTTGAAGGTAAAGTCGCCATGTGAGAAAAATCAAAAACATTGTTGAATTTTGTTGAAGTGTGTTGTGTTGAATTCCTATACCCTATGCATGTTAGACCGTGAGCCACAACTTTGAAAAGAACAACAAAATGGTAGCGAAGGGGCTATGCTTCAATGGTTCTATGCCCTTTGAACACTTTTTAATTACTGCAGTTGGCTTTCTGATTCACGCATATTGAATCCTTTTCTTCATTTTCATTCATTAACCACTCTGAGTGTTTAAATGTATTTCCTGCTTATCAACTGTACTTGGCACAAGGTCACTCGTTGGGCAGGCAGTACTGCTGGTGACCTTTACTGTCGGTCAGTAACTGATCCCCGGGATCAAGTGTGTGGGTGTCTTCACCTCTAAGGAATTGAAAACGTCAAAGGTAAGCTTACCTACGTAAATAGAGAACAAAGGGAACATCAAATCTAATTTTGAAATAGAACCGTCTAGCATCATCATTGTTTAGTGCCTGTGTCAACATCAAATTGTTATTTCTTAGAAATTGTATCCTACTCTCTTTTTAGGGTTAGTTTATAGGCTCTGCCAGCGGCTTTGCTTGCGTGCAAATTGAAATCTATACTAATGCTAGTAGATCCGGCAAACAACGTTTTGTAAAAAAAAAATAGCATACGATCTACTCTCAGACCTACCCAATACACAAAAAAAAAACATAAAAATCGGTCAAACCGTTTCAGAGGAGTTCTATAACAAACACTGTGACACGAGATTTTTATATATTAGAAGACTAGTGGACACGCGGTTTCACCCGCGTAGTTCCCGTTCCGTGGGAGTACGGGGATAATATATAGCCTATGTTACTCCCTGATAATGTAGCTATCCAATGCTAAAAGAATTTTTCAAATCGGTTCAGTAGTTTCGGAGCCTATTCAATTCAAACAAACAAACAAGCGAACAAATCTTTCCTCTTTATAATATTAGTGTAGATGTAGAAGTGTAGATGTAGATGTAGATTATAAAGCTGTAGAGTTTTTTTGTTAGTGACCGATGACCTGGTGAGGGTCGCGGGTAGCCGATGGATGCGAGACGCACAGGATCGGTCGTTGTGGCGACGCTTGGGGGAGGCCTATGTCCAGCAGTGAACGTCTTTCGGCTGATATGATGATGATGATGATGAGAGTTTTTTTTGAACGCGATAATCTCAGGAACTACTGGTTCCTACTCGAAAAAATGTTTTAGTGTTGTATAGGCCATTTATCGAGGAAGGCTATTGGCTATATAACAACACGCTATGACCAATAGGAGCGGAGCATTCATCATAGAAGATGGGGCCCGCTAGGGCCAGTGCCTGCCGGGGTTGCGGAAACTGTTTGAACGAGACACCGCGGCCCTGGAACGCAAAGGGCATTGGGAGGAACACGGATGGGTTTTAGTCAGTAAGAGTCTAACACTCCCTCCTGCTTCACCCAGAGCGGGAGGAGTCATTTGATGATTTCCCATCCTTAAAAAAAAAGGAGCGGAGCATTCATACAAAAAGTGACGAAGACGAAGTTGCGCGGGTCAGCTAGTAATTTCATAAGAACTACATGAGCCACACGTTGGAGTGCCCCAAGTGCCCATACACCTGTACTTTGAGGAATTTAATTAATGCCACGGACGCTGCAATTAACGTAGCCACCTACTGGGCCTAAAAAATCTAAAAAGTTAACCATCGACTCGAAAAGAAAAAGAAAATCTCATAAGACCATATTCCTGGGATGAAATATCTTTCCCACTATATCCTTTGACCTAATCCAGTCACCCGTGTGCCAAGTTTCATCCGTTGCAGATACTTTCGCATTTATGTTATAGGTAAAGAGTTCGAATAGTTAGGTACTAGTTTGGACCAGTGAAAGGAAATATACGACCAGGACGACAAATGTCCTCGTTGAAGTTGAAAATTAATCACAATCTGTGGCGCCGTACAAGCATGTTTCATAAACAAACATTGTGTGAATGTTTATAATAATAGTAGGATAAATTGTTATTTTTTTATAATTTATGGGACATTATCAATCGAAACAGGTACCTTGGAAACTTTAGTTAAATAAGACACATACCGCCCAAAAATCCACATGTAACTTACGAAGATACAGCCATAAAAAATGATCAACATCTCCTACAAAAAAGTCTAAGCTCGCATCAAATAAACATCGGAGCATAAAAAAATATTTACACGCACAAGTACAGTCAGCTTCGCGTACAACTGCTAAAAAATAAAACATGTCTTTGGAACGCCAGTCACGTGTCCAAAATTCCGATTGGCTCGATCCGGATCGCTATCAATTTTTCTTGAGAACAGTCCAGATTTAATTATTCAGAGGCAGTCGGGTTGATGGTACAGACGTGCGGTACTTAAAATTTAGACATTAATAGTAAATGTGTGTTGTCGTAAGATTTATTAGGTTTCAAATGTGAAACGGAAATATTGCTGGAAAGCTTCTTATGATAAAAGGAATACAAGAATGAGTTGTGTGGCATAAGCTACTGTATGTTAGCTCTTTCAAGGCCTGTCGTATAAAATACGGTTGCTTTCAGCTTTAACCATCCCAAAAGCGTCTGTTATGACTTCCAGTAACTTCAATTATATTTTTTCTTAGTAAAGTAGATAGCAATCCTGTGTTGCTTTATTTGGGTGTTGTTTTCTATCTGAAAGATTCGCATTAGTACCTGTATATTTTAGATTATATTTTGTTAGTGTTTACATCGGAAAATTAGCTAGAAAACTAATGACAAAATGTCATAGTTTGTTCGTAAATACTTCGTTTGAAACATGGTATGTTTCATTTGCGAAATATCGAAATATATATTGAATGTCAAGATCACGTCAGTACCCGACGGCTGATTGAAAGCACTTACCGAGTAATTGTGTTATCGATTGACAGTCACCGTTAATAGCCACGCAGCTGCAATTAATTGTAAAATATTGTGTTATTAAACTTATTAATAAAGCATAAAAATACTTTAGTATGTTGATACTGTGTTTGTAATTTAGTGATGTGAAATGTCGTAAAAGCGCTTCAATCTTTAATGTATAATAGTACTAGATTTGATCGCAGCTGCGCTAGCGTTTATATAATTTTTCGTAATAGTAAGTACCCTAGAACCGTCTCTAGGATTTCATTTATCTCTGTATCATAAACCGATCATCGATTTAGAAGTAAATGTATAACAAGAAAACTCAATTTCGTTTTTAAACTATTAGTTAGGATTATTTTTCATCAAATATTAGTATCATCATATCAGCCGAAAGACGTCCACTGCTGGACATAGGCCTTCCCCAAGCGTCGCCGCAACGACCGGTACTGTGCATCTCGCATCCATCGGCTACCCGCGACTATCACCAGGTCATCGGTTCACCTTGTGGGAGGCCTTCTAACGTTGCGTCTTCCGGTACGCGGTCGCCACTCCAGAACATTTCGGCCCCATCGACTATCTGTTCTGCGAGCAATGTGCCCTGCCCACTGCCACTTTAGTTCGGCGATCCTTCGGGCTATGTCGGTAACCTTGGTTCTTTTGCGGATATCACCATTCCTGATTCGATCACGCAAGGAAACCCCAAGCATTATTATTATTAGTATCAATACATTATAAAAAAGCCGAGGATAACGAAGGCTCAACGGGTTAATAAAACACTTGCATTCGCACTCTAACACCTTGAGATTTATTTTTATGATAGTTTACGACTGCAACTAGTAACTAATGTACATGATTAAAATAAATAGCTCAACATTCATTTTAAAGAAATATATTCGCAAACTTAATGCAACTGAAGTCAAAGGTAAGACTTTGACATTTACTTCAGTTATTTATGCAGACGTGACTTGAAAATGGCGTTCATAAATATCAACTAGAAGTAGAAAGTAACCGTAGAAATTAAGATGTATAGGTAACAAAAGGTACGAGAGTTGTCACGCGATCTGGACCGCGTCACGCACACATCCATGTTTCTCGCGACGTGAAAATTTAATTCAAATGCCCGCAAACACGCCGCCGTCCCGCCGGTTCGCGGAACGTGATCCGTTCGTACGTGATTTGTGCGCTTGACTGTACCGTTACATTTAAATGTTAGATTAGGCGTATGAGTTGGTGGACGTTTTTGTATTTTTACCCAGTCAGTGTAAAACATTATCACAGCTCAAATACACAAACAAACAAAAAACAACCACACACAGAGAGAAACAAACAAACACAAAAAGAGAAACAAACTATCTGTCACTTGGTGGGTACTGACCGGTGTTACAGGCCGTAATGTACCATTCGCAGCGAGCATGTTACGATACGCCGTGACCAAAAATCCGAGCAACATGCGCGTGTTTGTGCTCATTTCCAGGTATTTACTGCAGATTTTTTTTTGCTATTTGCCTTGTGACATGTTACATTACGTCTCGTAATACCGGTCAGTACCCAGCTTAAGAGTCAACGAGGAACTCGCAGTTTCAACTTGTGAATAAAGTCAGAATTACATAAAATTAAGATTTACAGATCAAAAACAGGTTATCATTAGCTAATGATGATTCAGAATCCACGAAACAGTTTGCCCTTTCTTTAGAGCACATGACTGTGTTTGATATGCACTTTTTTAAGCACAGCAACACTGCTAAGACGAGAGGAAGTGAGCTTCCTCTCTGCGTATCTAGTATTGCAATAAAGACTTTTTGACAGATTAGGACTTAGATGCGAATGCCAATAAATTGATCCTTGGTCATAAAAAAAAACAAACGAATATGTTCTTATATCAACCCTACAAACCATTATCTAGTTAGTCTCTACTCAACTAAACTCATCATCATCATCATATCAGCCGAAAGACGTCCACTGCTGGACATAGGCCTTCCCCAAGCGTCGCCACAGCGACCGGTCCTGCGCGTCTCACATCCATCGGCTACCCGCGACCATCACCAGGTCATCGGTCCACTTTGTGGGAAGCCTTCCAACGTTGCGTCTTCCGGTACGCGGTCGCCACTCCAGAACTTTTCGGCCCCATCGACCAATGTTCTGTTCTGCAAGCAATGTACCCTGCCACTTTAGTTTGGCGATCCTTCGGGCTATGTCGGTAACCTTGGTTCTCTTGCGGATATCATCATTCCTGATTCGATCACGCAAAGAAACTCCAAGCATTGCCCTCTCGAGCCAACTAAACTAAAAAAAATAATTTATTCTAACAGTTAATTTAAAAAGTTGTTCAATTTATATTATTATCCTCTCTGACATTTCCACACATTATTATCAAAGCTTCTCGAGTTTTCTCATCGCAATGAAACATTCTAATAACGATTTGAAGGCGCTTATTATTGTGCTCGTAATAATATGTAATTTGTTTGTTGCTTCTCACAGCTCGTACTAAGAAATGTGGCAAAAGTTAATAAATTAAAGAAGGTACTGGAATGATTCTAAATTGTATATCAATAGACATTGCAACAAAGCCGTCTTCGAAATTTTAATGTTAATAGGTACATTTCGTTTGTTATCTTGATGTCTCGTCCAGGGCGAGAAGTCTCGATAAATTACCGATCGCCTAGCAACCGTCACCCGTACACAGCCAATTTTGAACGCGTGATTTTGATCCTAAATCGCGTTCGAAATTGTCTATCTACGGGTGGCTTTAGTAGGTACGGTGATAAGATGATAAAATGGTCACTGTTACACCTGCCACATTTGTAAACCAAAGTTTATACATATTCTTAAAAAAAACGAATTGATTTTATAAGCTTTTCCTCTGACTTGGCTGACGTAGCCACAGAAACCGTTGCTTTAGTCTTAATTATATTCTTTATAACGAAAAACTTTCTTCATCATCATCCACGGCCCGACTTCGCCCACTGATGAGCGCAGGGCTCTCTTACCTTGTACCAATCCCCACGGTCCTGTGCCAGCCTCATCCAGGTTCTACCCGCGATGGCAACAATATCGTCTGCTTATCTTGCCGCCGGCAATCCAGCACTCATTCTTGTTCTTGGACGCCACTCGATTGCTGCCTTACGAAAAACCTTACAAGCATTCGACTGTTACAGAATTATTGCTGTAAGCATTCCATGATAATATTATGCTGCCTCACCAATAACTAGGTCGTTCTTAAGCAGGCATTATCACAAAATGTTATGTTTAAACTTTGAACAACATTCGAGGGTTCTGATTACACCACCCACATGTTAACTAATAATAAACAATATGTACCTAAGTATATGAAACACGCAGGCAAGTTTTCTAGATGTGACCGATACACATGCCGAGCAAAGTTCATAATTATGGATATTGGAATGTAATGTCTTGTCTGTCTCTATCGTCGCCGAACGGTCTTTTCCAGATTTTTAACCTGCATTGATAAATCCTTTAAGAAAAGGTTACTGACATTTTGAGAACATGCTTTTAACCAGAAACTGAGTTAGTGCATATATTAGTATTGTTGTTGTTTTTCTTTCATAGAAAGAGCTGTTGAGTAAAGACCGCAATGTGACTGACATAACTGTTCATGAAGACGCCTCTTGCAATTCTTCACAGTCTGTAATAGTGTGTTTGGAAGTCGGTCTGGTACCTGGGTTTCCGATGAACTCTGCAGAGTAGGCTGTCTGTAACTCCAGCCTAAGTCACGAGATCAGTTGAAATTTACGGTAGAAAAATACATTGCTGTTCCAGTTAATTCTCTAGATCTTCGTGCAGCGAGTTTTCCCGATAGGTCGAATTTAACGTAGCGTAACCTGCACCGTGTGCAGACTATAACTTGTTCGGCTTCTTTCTGTAACCCTTGTTATACACTTTGTAGTACGTTATAACGTTACCGAGAGATCTTGTATCCCGTTACTTCTTAGATGTAGGTAGCTATTTAAGTCGGGCTTAGAAGTTATGCTTGTACGTTACTTGGTGGCTTGCTGCTTATGTATAAGCTGAAGAACATCATTTTTGAAAGAGTTAAGAGCGTTTACGACTTGCGGCATTTCATACAAAATTTCAAGTTTTTGTTTTCGAAATGAATGAACCGATTTTAATGAAACTTCATACGCAAGCAGGATACATAGGTCTATAAAGTTACTTGAAAACATTTTCTAAATATAGTGTTACAGTTAAAATTGATCTTTTCTTTAAAAGACTTTTCGAGAATGTTTTTTACCTACTAACTACGACCTATGTATCCTGTTTGCGCATGAAGTTTCATTAAAAATCGGATCATTCATTTCGAAAAACAAGGACTTGATACTTTGTATGAAATTTCTTACGTCGTAAACGTTCTTAAGGTAAAAAATTTCATGTCGAAAATAAAGTTTTGAGGCCTGGAAAGCGTATTGCTAAATTATAACAGCCAAATGAGTCCATATTCAAAGTTAAGTAACACAAGCTAATGTCGGTCCAAGAATCATGGATCCCCCCTCTTAACATATCGCGATTAATTCCTCCGTTCTTCAAAAAGCAAGATTCGTTCAGTTGTTGGTCTTAACTATTATTTGTAGATCTTTGACACTCGTTACGGGTATTTAAAAGCCGGTAAGCCTCACACCAGTCTTGCCAAAGCATATACCTATACAGGATGATTTTTTTAAGTATGCCTTTAGGACCAAATCCGAAACAATACAGAATATCGAAAAACACTGAAAGGAGTCCCGAGCCCGATTTTGAAAAAAATAAAACTGTATCATTGGATTTTTGAAAAATCGTTTTTCCTACCCAAGAATCGAACCAGTAGAATTAAAAAAAAAAACACACCCTGTATAAGCCCTTTCCTTTAGTTTGCACTGTGTTATTTATTACTTCCCAGAATTTGATCCATATTAGCTACACTTTCGGATGATGTAATAATACAAGGTGTGTGTTAAATGATGTTAAAACTTCCGCTAGGCCGTTGATGTTTTTGTTCATCATCGAAAATATTATGCTCTTTAGTGAGTTTTTTTTTTTATGTCAAGCCATGTGTGATCAAAATTTTAAAGAAAACGAGACAGTCAACGCCATCTGTGTTCTGATATAAGAACCAAACAGAACGCTGCTGTCAGACAACGCCATCTACCGAAGTCCTATGTAACCAAGCATTGTTACCGTTCGTGTAATTTTCAGTGAAAACACGATGCTCGTTCTCGAAAGTTTCAACTTCAGTCTTCAGTAAATAGATGGCAGTTATTTTAAAAGTTGAGATTATTTTGAGAGCGCGGAAAGTTAATTTCGTGTCATTTAAGATAGACAGATGACGCCTCGAGTCAGTACGTTAAGACAAGTTTCTAATTTATTTTTTTAGTTGTTAGCTAAAGTTTTACTTACAACTTGCTTGCTTGTTAATTAACAACTAAAAAAATAAATTAGAAACTTGTTTTTTCACTACATCACACATTTTTTTAACTACAGTCGCTAGCGAGTACAGATTGATAAAACTCATGGTAGACGTACTGAAAACTGAACCTAAAGAAATACTAATCTTTCTTCCATAGTTTAATATGTTGTGTGTAAATCCTTGTTAATAAGCATTCCCTTATTTTAATACTATAAAAAAATTATTTCGTTAATGGAGACTGACAATTTCTCGAAATTCCTACAGAAACCGGAAATACGGGATAAACACAAACAAAGTCGCGGGTTAAAGCTAGTTTAATTATATAAGTGGAACTGAATACCAAATCAGAGAAAGTGTAACGTTTCACCAACAGTCGATTGGCCCATGAACCGTTGGTCAACGTTATCTTTAATCCATTAACTGTTCATCCAAAGAACTTTGCACCAAAGTTATTTTTACAAGCTTTTATTTACTTTCACCTATCCCGGTGTCTGTTGGCCATTAAGTCCTTTGGGATTAAAGTTTTTGGTAAAAACATTCTGTTGGTAAAGCATTCACTGACGAAGAGCTATGTGGGCGAAACGTTCGTGGGTGAAAAGTTCTTTGTATGAAAAATTAATGAGTTAAAGATAATGTTGACCAACGGTTCATGGGCCAATCGACTGTTGGTGAAACGTTACAGTTTCTAAATCAGAAGTGTTTCGTTTGGCCCTGTTTAATGGTGGGCAGATAACTTACTTTGTTTAGCAAAAAGTGAGTTCTTAACATTTTGATCATAAGATAATTTAACATTTATAAATAATTTATAAAACATAAATAATGGGACAAATAATATTCAAAAAGTTCACAAACAAAAGCTTTTGGCAGCACATTTCAAAACAAAGCCATTATAGAAAGTCTGCAACTACCCACACGACAAATAAATTGTTTGTCTACTTTGTCTGAACTCAGCGCTTTAAATTAGCATAAAACTACTATTTTATTTAAATTGCATCGAGGTGTTAAATGGAAAAACTTGAAAATTGTGTTGTGTTCATGTTATATGTGTATTCTTTGGTCATAAGTTAGCATTAAGTAAACACATGAGACTTGCAGATCGAAAAGAAGTCATTTCACTTTTTTTTTAAATTTCGGACTTGAGTTGTTGTTAGTTGTGTTTCCGTACGTGAAATAAAAAAAAACACCGGTAGCACTCCGGGAGTGCCGGCAGAAGTGAAAACATGTAAATAATACATCCTTACTGTCGCGGTCACATCATAGACAAACCACCGACAACAAAATAAACAAAAAGACACTGACGTGTGGCCGCGACAGCGACTGTCAGTGACAGATGTCAATCTTGACACAGTTCCTGACATAAACAAAACGAACCATAAAAACAACAAAAAATAACGTTGTGTTTAATTATAAGTACAAAAATACTATCATTTATGAGGTAGAATACAATGTTTATTTATTGCGCTATCGTACACAAATATGACAATTTACATGTTATTATTCATAATATTATATCGTTATTTATTTATATATTACATTAATTTTTATCTCTTAGAAAAATCAACTTTCATCCATAATTTTGTAATTCCGTAATTTCGTATCCTTGGATACGCGTGGCACGCTGTACATAAACACAGACGGACATTCGCGCAAGCGCCCTGTGCCGCCTAAGCGGAGCAGGTACGGTAGAAAGAGTGGGAGATACTAGTTCCTCTCCCTTCCCCTCGATCTTACGCTTTTGCGCATCACGTGACCCTGACGCGAGCCGTCTTACGCTTTTTGCGATTAGGTCACGTGACCCTGACGCGAGTTTAAGATTTTATACCCATTACAGAAAAAGTGCTCAACGCCGCTAAAGAAGTTTTCACTTCAATAAAATTGCAATTACCTATATAGACCCCCCGACTTCGTACGCGCACATCCCGTTTTTTAATGTTCCGTAAGAATTTCGGAAAATTCTCGCTCCTTTAAACGAACCAAGGAACCTACATGGTGAAATTAACAACAATAATAATAATATAGCCTTAATAGCCTTTTTGTCGGGCGGAAATAAGGTGCGCGCCTTCAACGATTGGGTCATGCCAGTATTACTGTACTCTTTCGGCATACTCAAATGGACTCAAACCGAAATCGAAGCCCTGCATAGGAGAGTCCGCACACTGCTGACCGCAAATCGAATGCATCACTCACGATCGTCGGTGATGAGGCTGTACATACCGCGGAAGTGTGGAGGTCGAGGCTTTTTAAACGCCAAGACTCTCCACAACCGCGAGATGTGCAGTCTCAGAGATTTTTATCTCAAAGCTGATGTGGGTATGCACCGAGATGTGGTCACAGTGGACAAGGGACTCACCCCGTTGTCCATGGCTAAAGAGAACTGGCGCAAACCTGTAATACTTACCACAGATGACCGCAAGGAGGTATAGAAAGGCAAGGAGCTTCACGGGCGCTTCTATCGGGCTCTTCATGGGTCCGATGTAGATTTTTCAGCGTCCGTGGCCTGGCTACGTTTCAGTGATCTCTTCGGGGAAAGTGAAGGTTTTGTCTGTGCGATTATGGACGAAGTTATCTTGACGAATAACTACCGGAGGCATATTATGAAGGACGGGACGGTGGACGTGTGTCGGGCATGCCACCGTCCGGGTGAGTCCATCAGACATATTATCTCTGGTTGTTCTCGTCTGGCTAACGGCGAGTACTTGCACAGGCACAACCAAGTGGCCAGGATTATCCATCAGCAACTTGCTTTGAAATAAAAACTTGTGGATTCTGAGGTACCGTATTACAAGTATGTGCCCGACCCAGTTCTCGAAAATGATCACGTTACGTTGTACTGAGATCGGTCTATCATCACTGACAGAACTATTGTAGCCAATAATCCTGATATAGTGGTGATAGACCGATTAGCGCGCCGCACAATGATAATTGATGTTACCATCCCGCATGACGAGAACCTCGTGAAAGCTGAGAAAGAGAAACAAATCAAGTATCTCGACTTAGCACACGAGGTTGTCGACATGTGGAATATAGACTCAGCTGTCATTGTGCCAATAGTCGTTACGGCCAATGGCCTGATGGCCAAAAGCTTCGACGACCATCTGTCGAAGCTGGCGTTACGCGGTGAGATAAAGGGCCTGATACAGAAGGCAGTAGTCCTCGATACGGCTCGTATTGTGAGGCGGTTCCTTTCTCTGGAGCCCTAACCACCGGTAGCTTGGACCCTGCTCCCGACACCGGTGGACTACTGGTTTTTATATTTTTAAATATTTTTTTTTTGTTAAGAATTATTTAAAAATGTAATTATGTATGTACAGCAATGTAAATAAAGAAAATAATAATATAATAATAATTTATGTATTTAAAAAAAAGAAACCCTTGAACACAAAAGCAGATAGTTTACATAAAAGATTTAAGCATAAACAAACAATGGATATGAAGGTCACTGTATATATATCATTGTAAAATGTGGTAGGGCTTACAGTTAGAGCAAATACATTTGTTGAACTCTGGCTCTGAAACTAGGCAATGTCTGTATCTTCAGAGTCAGTGATTCCTCTAGGTAGTACAAATTTAGCCGGTTAAACAAGGACACAGATGTGACGAGTAGTACTGGTTAATAGTTTTGTGTAGGGTTTACGTAGTTAGGTGAGAATTGCAAAGAGTTGGGAGTGAGTGTGTGTGTGTGCGTGTGGAGAGAAAATGAGTGTGTGGAACATGTTTGTGGGATGAGGTCTTTGTGTGAACGTCTTGTCAGTCCCACCCCATACCGGGATGCAGTATGAGAGGATGGACTGGCATAAAGCGAGGTAAACGTTTCTTAAGGTGTTAGAATCTGCCGATTCCTGGAGGCTTTTGAAGATATAGAGAAGACGTCTAACTCGGGTTTTAAAAGATTATAAGTAAGTATGCCAGTTCAATCTCTCATTCACATGGACACCTAAATATTTTGTGTTTGTGACAAGGGTAAGCGAGGAACAATTATAAGAATGTGATAGGTCCAGACATACATGTGCCCTGATGATTGATTCTCCGGGTGGAGGTGCTGATCTCGGGTTGATAAGGAATGCAACTGCTTTTGTCTTGAAGAGGTTTAGGGTGAGCAAGTTTGCAGAAAGCCAAGCCATTAAATACTGCCTTCAGCGATATCTCAGCATTTTGTTTAGCCGTTTTCCAGTCCGTATCACATGCTAGGAGTACAGTGTCGTCTGCGTAAATCGTAAATGTATAACTGGAAGAGAGCGGGAGAGATTATGCTGCCTTGAGGTACACCGTAGCTAATTTTCTCACAGCTACTTGTCACTTGGTCTATTTGGACACATTGTTCCCGATCGCTGAGGAAGTCTTCAAAAATCGTTAGGGCATTTCCCCGAATACCTGCAGCTTCCATCTTATGGAGGAGGATGGGGATAGAGACAGTATTGAAGACCTTTGATAAGTCCAGAAAGATACCGAAGCAAGCCATCTTAGAGTCGATTTTCTTGGTCACTGCTTCAGCAAAACTCAATACAGCGTCCTCGGTAGAGATTCCTGGGCAAAATCCTTATTGATTATCCGCTATTGTATTGTTAGACTGGAAGAATATTGATAAATTGTTTTCAAGGATACGTTCGAGAATTTTAGAGAGAGTGGGAAGAACTGAAAGTGGCCTATAATTTGTGATATCGTCTCTATCTCTGTCCTTATAAATTGGATGTACAAGAGCTCTTTTAAACGCTCGAGGGAAAGTTCCTGATTGTATGGAAAGGTTACAAATATGTGCGATTGGTGGGACAAGAAGGTTTTTTGCATGATTTTATTATTTTTGAAGAGATGCCGTCCCAGCCAATTGCGCAGTTGCTTCTAAGACTCATGATTATGGTATCTACCTCTTCATGAGTTACTTCCAAAATGCACATGGAGTTTGGTTGCAGATTTAAACTTTCTGGGGGGATGCTGTTCGGGTTAGGCGATATTTGCGAGGCCAGATTTTTACCCACGTTGACGAAGTATTTCTATACTAATATTATAAAGAAGAAACATTTGTTGGTTTGTTTGAATTGAATAGGCTCCGAAAGTACTGGACCGATTTGAAAAATTCTTTTAACATTGGATAGCTACATTATAAGGGAGTAACATAGGCTATATATTATTCCTATATTCCCACGGGAACGGGAAATACGCGGGTAAAACCGCGTGACGTCCACTAGTCTATACATATAATAAAATCGTAGACTAACCGTGTCTGTACATTGAATATTTTTGCATGAAAATTACACAGAAAACTCAGGAAAAAGGTATAAAACACAAAAATGCAATTTTTGTTTTTGTCTGTTTGTATGTGCGTTTGTGGGACCATCACGCTTAAACCACAGATTAGATTGCAAATCTTAGTACTTAAAAATATTAAATGATAACCCGAGTAACATTTAGCGTTTATTTCATCAAAATCGACTCACAAAATCAAAAGATATTGAATTTTTAAATTTAGGAAGAAACTTCCTAATGTATTCTGATGAGTCAGAGCGCCATCTATTGAGAATAATAAAATGCACGAAAGCATTCAAAATTGTTGAGTTATTTGTGAAACTTTTAATACGTGGCAAAATAAGAGTGATAATTTTATACCTTTTCGTTATTGATCGATACAATCGATCCACAAAATCAAAATATATTGAATTTTTAGTTTCGTAAGAAACTTCCTTATATATTCTGATTAGTCAGAGCGCCATCTATTGAGGAGCCAAAAAATGCATGAAAGCATGAATGTTACACCAAAACACATTGATTGAGTTATTTGTGAAACTTTTAATACGTAGACGTAGCAAAATAAAAGTAAACATTTTAATACCTTATCGTTATTTACCGTTACATACGGGCTTCTTATTTAACGTCTTCCGCTGCCAAATACTTTGTCAGTTTACATGGTCGATAGATGGCGTTGCACTGATGACGCGTTTTTCTGAATTGCCGTGTTAAGATTTTCCGCTGGAGAATGACCTCACACAATTTCTAAACACAGTCGTGTTTCGAAGAAATTTCGGTTTGGTCTCTGAAAGGTCTTAAACTGTTAGGGACCATAATTGGTTAAATCTCTGGTGCTGGTTTCGTTTAAAGTGCATTTATCGTAGAGTCTTAAACTGATTTAGTTTTGCGAAGTTCTGGACGGTTCGACTTGCGGATCAGGCCTGTAGGGTCCCGTACCAAAGGTGCTGTGCTGACGGGACCCTACTGCTAGGCCTCCGCGATTGATTCCGTTTAGAGCGAAGCAACGAACGGTTCGATTTGCGAAACAAGGCTAATAATATAAATGAAAATCTTATATTTCAGACAGAGTCCATTTTTTGGTTAGTAGTTAGGTTTAGGTTTAGTTTAGGTTAGTAGTTTGGTTTTTTATAATAAGATATCGTACCAATGGTGGTCACGGTGACGGGAGCGATCGATTTTGGGAGGCTACTCTCTAAGTCCGAAGTCCGTAGTTTCGGGCTTAGTTGCGGACGTATTCTACTCCGTATCACTTACAGACTTACGATTAGTCCCGAACCCGAACTAAGAATGAATGTCAACACGATTTCACAGTAACTGTCAAATCGTGTTATCATTAGTTCTCATTGGTTAGATGATACGGAGTGGAATATTTTTTTTTTTTTACAATAGATAGGCATACGTTTGACCACTATCTCACCTGATGGTAAGCGATGATGCGGTCGAAGATGGAGCACGTTTGCCTAGAAACAACCTATTCACTTTTGTCTTAAAAACTCCCAGGTTGCCCGCAACTAAGTTTTTAATTCGTGCTAAGTATCAAACGGTTCGATTTGCGAGCCAAGGCAAATTATAGGGTTCCATGCCAAAGTTGCTAATGGGACCCTATTATTTAAGCCTTCGCGTACGATTTTGATTCGTGCGAACCCAGTCGATTTTTAGGGTTCCGTACCAAGTTTGCAAACGGAACCTTTTTTTTAATAAGCCGCCACTGTCCGTCTTCCTTCAGTTTATGCGTTTTATTTCTGTCTCGCTAATATAAAAAATGTCTTCTAGAAAAAGGTCGAATCTTTCACAATATAGCAAAATTCTTAATCTTCTTAATATATTTAAAACAAAGTCGGTTTTGTTCGAACACTTTTCTAACTCGAGAACGGTTCGACCGATTTTCATAGTTTTTGTGTTTTTGGAATAGTCTTCGTCCGGAATAGCATAATAAGAATTAAAATACAAAAAAAAGAGTAGGTAGGTAGGGTAGGTAGGGTAAGTAGGGTAGGTAGGGTAGGTAGGTAGGTAGGTAGGTAGGTAGGGTAGGTAGATAGGTAGGTAGGGTAGGTAGGTAGGGTAGGTTAGGTAGAATAGCCATGGTAGGTAGGATAGGTAAGTAGGTAGAGTAGGTAGGTAGGTTAGGGTCGGTAGGTAGAATAGCCTGTTGACGGGAGCGAAGCCGCGCGGGTCAGCTAGTTCATAAATATATTTGTTTTGCTTACTTGTCTAATATCATTTAGAAGATTATTATAAATTTTTATGGACATTACTAAAGGGCTGGTTGAGTGCATTTTAAGTCGGGATTGAGGTATGTTTATTTTGTTTTTGTTGGGTCGAAAATTGAATCTTGTTTGTGTTTCTTCACAAGTTGTGTAAAAATCTGGATGTTTTCTGACAAATGTACATAGTTCTAAGATGTATAAACAGGGAAGTGTGAGTATTTTATGTTTTCGTGCTTATCTCCGAAGATCTTCATCAGATCTTCACCAAATTGAAATAAGACCACTCCGAGAAGAAAATACTCTTCCAAAAACTACCCAAATCCATCAAACAAATTGATAGCGTCGAACGCTAAGATGGTGGAAAAAAGTACCTAAAAACAAAATATTTTGACTTGGCTCGCGAGATTGTCGACATGTGGGATGTGAACACAGCAGGCATTGTGCCGATAATCGTGACGGCTAATTGCATAATTGTATTGCCATTTTGCCAAGAGCCTCGACCAGCATCTAAGGAGGCTCTCGTTGGGCAGCTGGATCAAAGGCTTGATCCAGAAAGCAGTACTCTTCGACACGGCGCGCATCGTTAGAAGGTTCCTCTCTCAGGAGCCCTGACCATCGGTAGCTTAGACCCTGTTCTCGATACCGGTGGGCTATATTTTTTTAATGCTTTTTTTATAATTTTTAATGACATACATATTTTAAATTAAAAAATATATGCACATAAAATGAATAAAGGAAATAATAATAAGTTTATTTCACAAGCAAGCAATAAATATCTTAGTTACTAGGATACGAGCACTTTGAGATACAACTTATGAACAAATACAATTCTGTGAACATCTGTGTCTGAACTAAATAACTAAATATCTGTATTCCAGAATCTTTCCTTAAATGATATACATTTCACTGTATACAAGACAAATCACTAAAGTAAAAACAGAAATCATTTAAAGTTATAAAGTGTAGGAAGGCCTCCCTGTGTGTGAGTGACAGTGTGTGTATTTATTTATTTATTTAATTACAACGGTTGAAAACCAATTACAGTAACTAAAAACAAAGCACAGAACTAAAAATATACAAAAAAAGAAAACAAACACAGATAAAGTTTAAAAATTGAAACAGAAAACAATAAAACAAAGGTAAACAACTCTTTCATGACTCCCTCTCACAGTACTTCTGACATGCCAATAAAATCTTCGTCCATTCATCCGCAAACAGATCGTTTGTGGGATTAGAATCCAAGACATCATTAAGTGCAGTCAGAGTGCGAGGTATTGGAGACTTAGCACGCACAACGGTGCGACACGGAGGTACAGCAAACAATCTGTGCTTTTTGCCCAGGCAGTAATTGTCCGGCACAAAGAAACGAGCCAGCACAGCAAGCAGATCAGGCGCGTCAATAGTACCACGGAGCATCTTACTGGCTATGGTGTGTAGGAGGGCGAGTATTAAATTTACCAAAGTACAATCAGTAATTGTTCAGTTTCATCATAGTTAAGTTTATGTATGTATTCATATAGTTTCCTTTTGAGCTTTCTAATATTTAAACTTCGTACATCGATGGATTGGCTGATATTGGTATACAAATATGGACCCAAGAATTTTAGATGAGAAAAGAAATGGCGAAATAAACTCCCGAACTACACGTCTGTCAGTAGAACTACACAGGAAAAGGTACCGTAGTGAAGAAATCTCACGCTGACTAGTTGTCAAACAATGGTGATCTGTCTGTGAACTGCCGACTGACGAGTGCAGAGGGTGCAGTGGTGAGTGTGGTGACGGACACAGAGACTGTTCATTTTTGTGTGTTCTCGTGGTTTCGAGGACGACCGGCGACGAACGTGGTGACAGTGGAAGACGAATGCAGCGGGCGCGGCGCCCCGCGGCGCGGCTGCGCGCTGGGAACCCGCCGCGACCCGCCACAAAAACACCTAGATCTGTATCTACCAGCCAAGAGCACACATCAATCTTCAGTAGTAGCCTCCCCGCGCGCCCCGCGCCCCGCACCCCGGTACTACCAGACAAGCGATCGTTTGTCATTCGCGCATAAATAATGATGGAATAATGACAACAAACACGGGGTCCTCGAGCAGCGGATTGCTTCATCACGCTACACGTTCCACGCTCCACCGGCACCGGACAGGACAGGCTCCCACTGCGGGAGCGCTCCACTTACACTAGGTGTCTTGCCTTAGAGACCATCATAGCAATGCAAGTAGCTCTAGTATTTACTAAATTAGCTGATGACATTGGGTCACTCGCAATATTTAGGAGTTCGAGAGCAGATTGTGGTTTGTGTTGAATATGTGTGATTGCTTTCAAATTCAGCATTCTATGACCAGCAGGTAACGAATTTCTTTTTTTACTATTAATAGGCACGCGTTTGACGAATATCTCATCTGATGGTGAGCGATGATGCGGTCGAAGATGGAGTACGTTTGCGTAGAAATACCTTGCACTATCCTCTAAATATATTAAATGAATTTGAACTTACATGCACACTATGATGGTGTGCAACTTTGAGTTTAGGTACATTAATGCCTTTGTAGAAGTACATTGACTCTAGCTAAAATTAGTGACAATACATTGGTATAAAAAAGTCTAATTAAAAGATTTATAGTCACAGCTGATTCATCAATCAATCTTTTTATAATTCTTCCGTTACTGACTGACTTAATGACTGACAGACAACGCACAGCCGAAACTACTGGTCGTACAGCTGAAATTTAGCATATAGGTTCCTCGGGGAGTGTAGGGGGCACTATGAAAGGATTTCCCGATATTCAAGTCATGGCCAAAAGCTAGTTGACATATAAACGAACATACCTGAGAGAATGTATCCAATAAAAACCTATTTATTTTTTGATAAATTCTTCTTCGGATTTCAAAGAGAAAAAATCTGTGTTAACACCAACAGTGAAAAACGTAACAAAGGACCAGCATAAACACTCTTTATCAGCACCTTCAGAACATCTTTACATTCCTTCGTTACACTCGTAAAAAGGTACAAAGCAGAACAGTAATTTGGAGGGCACTCAAGATTAGAGAGTCGGAACCTTTTGAAATGGCATTCACTCGACTCTCGACTTCTTATAATTAAGAAAAAGTAAATTAAGATGGTCATATTTTTGTTTTTTTTTTTTGTATACCATTATGATTGAGAACTAGAATGTGTTGCATAGTATAAACTAGCTTCTGCTCGCGGTGCATTTGCGTTAATATTAAGTTTTGCAAAAATAATTCACCTAAAATAGATAGCCTATAACCGTTTCCGTTTCTCTATCTTTGTACCAAAATTACTCAACATCGGTTAAGTGATTTAGCGCTATCTAACTAATAAATTAACTTGCTCAATTATAACATTTTATGTATTTTTAGAATTAGGTCAATAGACTATTATTACTATTAGGTAAAATGACTATTGAGTCATTTTTATTTGTGTAACATAGGTAGTAAATACAGTTCTTAAATTAGTTCATAGTTCGCTATGTTATGCCAACAAAACAGTAAATATTAAGTACAGCAATTTATATCTCATTATTACAAATGATATGTCAAAAAAAAATAAACGATAACAAAAATTGTAAATGTCACAATATGGAGTAATTTCTACAGTCAATGCATATATAAATAATAATAAATTACATTAAGTCACAATACCCAAATGTTTCTATAGCCATATAAATAAGTTTACATTAATTATTTATGCGAATTATTTTTATCTGACAGTACTGACCGTAAAGTCACACTTTCAAAATTTAACGCAATAGCCCCTGAAATCAAAATTATGGACAAAAACTCTTTTCGCCTCCTTGGGTCGCCAATCTTTGAGAATTCCTTTCCCAATTTTGTCGAAGAAAAAATTCAAAATTTCAATGATGTTTCGGAAAGACTGATAAAAATGAACATGCATTCGGCCATCACCATTGTTCGTTACTGCTGTTTCGGCCCTAAATTAACATATTTCCTTCGTGATTCCCATCTATGGAAGCACCCTCACCTTCTGGAAAAAATGGACCAAATTATCAAGCATACACTCTCTGCTATTTTAAATGTGGCCATGGACGACCGACTTTAGGCTCAAGCTACTCTTCCCATCCGTATGGGAGGCCTTGGTGTCCGCAAAATTACCAGTATTAGTTTACCGGCTTTTATATCCTCGGTTCACGGCACTGAAAAATTAGTCAGGAATATCCTAGCTTCCACACTGATTGATTTTGATGTGCCGTGCTTCACCGAGGCTATAACTGCCTGGAGACTCGCTTGCCCGAATGAAAATTTACCCGACAACCCATCATACCAGAGACGGTGGGATGAGCCGCTCTGCAGAGAAGTTCAGAAGAACCCAATTGCCTCTGCTGCTACTTCTGCGCAGCGTGCGCGCCTGCTGGCTGTGGGTGAGTGGGAGTTGGGCCTCTGGCTTCACGTACTACCGTCGTCGAACATAGGCACCTTGTTCGAGGATACTACTTTCCGCCCCGCTGCTTCCCTTCGCATCCTGTTGTGCGGCCACGGCCTGTCGTGCAGTCGAAGTGCGGGTCGCGCTAGCACGGCACGCAAACATCAACGACATTATCCGACGGCTTGCCTTTATTGGCAGGCCGGAGTGAACACTGACGAAGAACAGAGCTCCCACCTCTTTCTTGCCTTAATCGGCCGGTCTGAGTGGAGATTCGCAAGAGCAAACGTGCTCGGGAGAAGGGTGTATAATCCAGTAAGATGCTGGTAGGGATCTAGACCGTACTTCCGGGATTGTCCTGATAGCCGTGGTATACCTCTCCACTTCTCTAGTACCTCAGGATATGTTGCCTCCTTGGCGCTACGTCACTTTGTGCTAGCGACCGTTTTCGGGGGGCCCATTTATTGAGTGTGCAAGTCACCCCCTGCCATTTTAAAGCCGCTATAATTGTCAGTGGTCAGACAGGGGCCAATAGTTCTTCCATAGTAAACGATTATAATTCCACTAAACCACCCAAACTCATAGCATTTAATCTTATGTTTCAATATTTTGCAATAGTCCTGCTCCAACCGGGGATTATCACTTTCACAGTGTATACAGGGATAATCGTCGGTTGGTGCCCCATTCCATTTGAAATGTCTAACGAGGCCCCGTTGGACATTTCAAATGGAATGGGGTACCAACCGACGATTATCCCTGTATGGACTGCGAGTTGGCTTCGGCTCCTCGTACGCCTATCAAAGGACCGGGTCTCCAGGGACCCGAGAAAGTGAAAAACAAATAATAAAATATTACTATAATTATTTCCTTGTCAATGGAAGTCTGAAGGTTCCTATAGTGACTACGAGTTGTACCACGACCCACATAAAAGATATTACTTACAGGTTTGTATTCAATGTCGTATTAGGTAGGTATCACAAACGTATCGAAATATTCTGCTGAACCAGCCAGGTTTACCGTAAAAACCAGATAATGGCTAAGCCAGACCTACATTCCCGTGTTGAATTTTTCAACTCTCAGATATATTATACCTCAGCCATAGAGGGACCTTTAATTAACACAGAAGCATTTTTTTATTTTTTATTTGACATCGTGTGTGTCAGACAGCTAACCTTTGTGTTATTTTTGGCAACAATGTGTAAGCTCTCTGACCAGGGTTCTAAAATTCTGGATAGATAATGTTGTCGCTTCGAAGACGGACGTTCATTTTTAAAGAAGATAATTTTATTGTTAGTGGAATTATGATTTTAATAATTATCAAATGACTGAATTTAAATACGTTATTTAGTTAAGTTGGCAACACTGGTGTTGCACTACTATTGGCCCGTAACAAACTTCCAGAGCAATGGTGGGGCGACACTAGCCTGTGCATAATAAACTGTCGATTGATCGGGCAGTTAGTTGGCGAACGCAGCGCGAGTAACATCTCTTCAGTTGTCATTTACAAGTTTGAATATTGTGATTATGTTTTGAGGTTAGAATACCGTTACACGTGTTTACGTGAATTTATGAAGTGTTTACATAGTTGTGATTTGATTAAATATATATTGGCAGTTATTCAGTGTTTCTTTGTAGAATATCTTATAATAATAATTATGTATTTTTTTATTGAACATGTAAAAACTTATTTTTGCTTGAAACTTTTCAGAGCGCACTTTAATATTTTACTCCGCTGACCTCGTAAAGAAAACGACGAGCATCAAACAGTGTCTTATATCTGTGATAGTTTCCCTCGCAATTATCCACTATAAAGTTCAGACTCAAGGCGACTCCACAGTTTTATTAGTCCAGGTAGCTAGACGACACCTGTTAGCGAGAATGTCGAGTTATTGTACCTTGGAGAAGTATTTTTATTAGGTTCTGATGAACATGAGATTTCTATTTAAACGGAATTATTGATAAGATTTTTTTTTTTATTCTTTTGTACCTACATATTCTTTTTACAAAAACGTCAAAATTATCTGTGTGGGTGGATACGAAAGTCTACAGAGGATACGAAGGAATATAAAGAATAACAGAATCTATGGACTACAACTAGACTTTCAGGATGGGTGAAGTAGTGAAGAAAATCCAGGTAAAAGGTAACACAACTTTATTCTTTCACTCGACTTCTTCGTCCAACAGCTCGAGTCAGAATGTTCAACCGACCTTTTCCCAACTACCCGGTTTCCGATAATTTTCGCGGTAAAATAGAGTTCTGTGATTGGTTGACGATTTCATGACGTCAACCAATCACAGATGACCACGTGCTGGCTTCTGATTGGTTAACCAATCAGAAGCATCTAACATTCAATTGACAAACTAAAGTGTTGCCAGTGCAAAATACTCGAATCAAATAGTTACTGGCCTGGTAACTAGTCTTTTCGCGTTTAAAAATTAGTGAAATAAAAATGTAAATTAGCGAACCCTAACAATCGACCATCCTGATATCGTGTGCGTCCCTGCACACGGTACCGGGTGGAACCCTAACAATCGGAATAAGGTCAGTTAAACAAACTTCACAATGCATATACACAATATTTCAAAATCAATTCAATATCACAAATAATTAACATTTAAACCTATGGACTGACTATCTACTTATATTAGGTCAGTTAAACTTCACAATGCATGTATACAATATTTCAAGATCAATTCAATTTCATACATAATAAATAATTGACTTTTAAACCCATGTACCGACTATCTACTTATGAATTTATTTAACTCATTTATTAATTATGTAGAAGTAATAAAGAATAGGCATAATATTAAATACAAATTAGCTTTACCTCATTGACTATTACGAAATTTATAGAGTAACATAGCTATTGTTGTAACTAGATCTAAAAGTGAACGATACCTACCTATTCACAAATTATACTGAATCAGTTATTAGCTATTATTAGTCTACTGTTTACTAATTATACATAAATAATCCAATTTATTATGTATATAAATTAAATAAACCCTTTATCACCTATATCTCAATATTTTATACCAATTACAAAATTGTGGAGCTTATTAACGGACTTCTACGGAAAAACAACTTCAAATTAATCATAGGCAAGGTATGGAAATCACAACGATCGATTAGTTGCGATTGATCCATTAAAAAAAAACTCAGGTCCCAATGATCGATTAGTTGGGATACCTGTTAATCGACGATCGATTAGTCTATATACTTCAAAGATTACCTCGACAATCGATTAATCGAGGGAACCCTTGCTAATCATTCGCTCAAGCCGATCGATTAAGCTTGTGCAAAAAGAGCAAGATGAACGAATAGCGGCATAGTTGATCAGACGCGAACCAATCGATTCTCGCATCCCATCTGAAACAAAACGCCATTCTGTAATTACATGCCTCACAAGGGACACCAAAACTTAAAGAAAATCTAATCATCTGTGTCGGAAGCAGATTCTGAGTTCTCGTTCACATGTAATGCAGCCACGTGGATCCAAGGCATCATGCGATCTGTAGCAACAGTCGTTGGACGCTTGCCTTGTGTATTACCCAACCCAGGTACTGGAGCTACTACATATCGATCCGTACCTAAGATCTTTGTAACCCGATAGGGACCGATATAAGACGGTAGGAGCTTCTTACTCTGCCCTTCGTTATTAAAGCAAGTTTTAGTTATTTTAACAAGGTCGCCTTCCGCATATGTGCGCGCAGGTTTCCTACCCTTATCATAATACCGTTTTTGCTTGATCTGCTCGCTGTCTATCCTACTTTTAACTTCCTGGCGTATAGAAGACAAATCAGTGGATTCGCGAGTTTCATCCGAAATCTCATTAAGGATGGGATTTGCAGAAACATTCATAGAGGTACCAAACATCACTTCGGCTGGTGTCCTGCCGGTAGTTTTTTGGACAGTGTTGTTTAGTCCCCATTGAATCCTTCCTAAATGGCAATCCCATTCTTTTTCACCATATTTCACGCTTAAGGCCTTCATAGAGTCGAGGATTGTGCGGTTATACCGCTCGACTTGACCGTTTGATCGGGGACTAGAGACAGCATTCAGGATATGTTTACTGCCCTCGTCCAGACAAAATCTTTTGAACATATGCGACGTGAAGCAGCTGCCGCGGTCACTCACGATGCGATCAGGAGTTCTAAATATCCTAAATACGTCTTCTAGCACCCTTATTACGTTCCGAGTATTCGTGTTCCGTACCGGTCTGACAAAACAAAACTTTGTAAAAGCGTCAACTATTACTAATAAGTAAGAAAAACCTCGCTTGGATTTCACGAAGGGTCCGAGATGGTCAATATGTAGTGTGTGAAAAGGTACCTCCACTTTCGTTATAGGGTGAAGAAGACCTTCTTTACCACTTTGATTATTTTTAGCATATGCACATTCAATACAGGCGCTTACGTATTTTTTAACGAATCTTGTCATTTTTGGGAACCAATAGCTTTTCTTTAATCGTTCTAAAGTCTTTTCAACCCCAAAATGCCCGATATCGTCATGATTCATTCGACATAATTGCCATCTCGCACCCTTTGGTACTACCCACCGCACATCTCCCTTGCCTTCACCTACACAACGAAATAATTTGTTGTCCCTAACGACGTAGTTTTCCTTAATATATTGCAAGCCTTTTTCATCCAGACTACTGTCCAAAATATCCCTAATCCTTCTAAGTTCTGAATCTCCAAGTTGTAGGGTGTGTAACCAGTCTTCGCTTGAAATGGCCATAACAATTGGAAGGTTATCAGATCGACTCACCTCGGATTCGACTACAGGATTACGGGATAGCGCATCAACATGTCCCACTTTTATGCCGGCTCTATATTCGATTGTGCAATTAAATTCTTGCAATTGCAGCCACCAGCGCGCTATTCTAGGAATGATATCACGTTTGGTAAAAGTAGACCGAAGAGCGCTACAATCTGTAACGATTTTAAAGTCCTTCCCTAGCAAATAAACTCGAAACTTTCGTAAGGAATCAACCACTGCTAAAGTTTCCAGTTCGTAGGAATGGAAATTCTTCTCCTCGGGTGATGTTTGCCTGCTATAGTATGCAACCGGTCGCAGCGTGTTATTCGCTGAATGCTGAAGGAGTATACCTCCGATACCTATCCGACTCGCGTCAGTGTGCAGTTCCAGCTCAGCTGATGGATCAAATATTGCGAGAATAGGTCTATTTATCAACCTAGCCTTCAAATCCTGAAAAGCAGTTTCCTGACTATCACCCCATTCCCATAGCACACCTTTTTTTAACAATTTGCTGAGTGGAAAAGCTACTAAGGCAAAATCTTTGACGAATTTCCGGAAATAGCTTGCTAGCCCGAGGAATTGTCGAACATTATGTACATTTTCAGGACGCGGAAAATTCATTACGCTAGTGATCTTTTTCTCCCCAGGCCTAACTCCCGCTGCCCCAATTTCATATCCGAGATAGTCAATTTTATCGCGCAGAAAGTCACATTTTGATAAATTAAGAGTAAGGTTCGCCTTTTCTAACAATTGCAGTACGTCTTCAAAATTTTTCAGACATTCCGACGAGTCCTTCCCAAAAATTAGAATATCATCCATGTATGCGGTTGCCTTACAGAAACGAGCTGACCCTAATATTGTATTTATCATTCGTTGAAATACAGCAGGCGCATTTGCCAGGCCGAACGGCATGCGATTAAACTCGTATTGGCCGTCCGGCGTGACAAATGAGGTGAATCGCTTACTTTGCTCCACGATTGGTACTTGGTAGTAACCTGACGCGAGGTCTAGTGAAATAAAACAGGCCTGACCAGAAAGGCGAGCTATTTCATCCTCAATTATTGGCATTGGATATCTCTCCTTAAGAGTTACAGAATTCAACATGCGATAATCTATACACATTCTAAGAGATCCATCCTTCTTGCGTACAAGCAGAATAGGACTAGCATAGTCTGAAGATGACTCGCGCACTATACCTGCGTCTAACATCTCATCTATCATTGTACGCACCTGCGCGCGCTCATGATGTGACAGTCGATACGGACGGTACACTACAGGACGTAGACTGTTAAGCTCTATTTTCATTTGGGCAACGTTGGTACAACCTAGATCCTTCAAAGATGACGCAAAACAGTGCTTGTACTTTCCGAGCAAATCTAATAACCTTTTCCTAGTATCATGAGGTACCTTTTGACAAATGCGAACCTGGCTTTCATCGAATTTATTACCGGCAGCATCAGTCATCGGTTCAGGCGACTCAACGACAACCCTGTTAACAAAATAGACCTTTTCAGCTCGGCTAAAAATATTGTCCTTTGGAATTAGACAGAAACTAGCATGGGGAATAACAACTATATTCACACAGCCATTTGTCGAATTATAAAGTCCTCCGCAAACTAAAAACTTCTGATTGGGTTTTCCTGCGAAACTATTTTTAAGTAGAATACTGTCACTAATGGTAGGATCAACGGTGGCTCTGATCGAAACAGGGCCCCAAAATTTTACGGCTCCTAAAGTGCGAATCTTTAAAGAGTTCACTCTCAATGTCAACATCAGAAAAAGGCAATTTATCGCCATTGTCGAAAAATTTCAATTCAGAAACATTTTTATAGGCAACTATTTGGGGAAGTTCCGTGTAAGTTTGACCAATCAGCAAAGGCTTCTCCAAAAAGTCGTCACTCACAACCTTACATATAACCCTGGCGTTGACATCGTCTATACTCAAATCAAGCGACAGCTCTCCAAGAGATTGCACAACACTATTACCGAAACCTTTCATTTGAGAGGGCGTATTATCGTGAATCAAGCCTAGCTCCTTAGCTACAGACTCCTTAATCAAAGTAACATCGCTCCCAAAATCTATGAACCCCTGAAGTGGCACCCCGTTGACAATAACCTCTTTTATAAATTTGGAGTTTGGGTTTGTAATACCCTTTTCAACAGAATCTATGCGCATTGTCTTCGAAACAGTAGTATTACAATTTGTCGGCTTTTCCCCTAGCTTGCTAATACAGGTCTCCATCGTATGACCGAGTTTATTGCATCGTTGACACTTCAAAAGAGGTTTAGGACAATGGAGGAAACTATGCCCCTTCTCCTTACAATTATAGCAACCATTAGGCGGACCCGATCTAGCTATAGATTTTACGGCTTGATTTTGATTATTATTCTGATGTGTATTATCTACAATTTTATTACGAAGATGGCCACGGTCCACTGAAGACTGTTGGGTTGTGCTTAATAAAAACTGCAAAAGTTGGTCAGGGTGATTGCAACGTAATGCCAAAGCACTCGATCTAAACGTCCTGTCACTCAAGCCGTGAATAATGCAGTCCACGGCACGCTTTCCTACAATATCGCATTGATTAACGAGAGCAAGCTTTTCGTAATAATAAACTTCTATGGGCTCATTGAACTTGCTCTTCCTTTTCAGCATATCCTCCAAGGTCTGGCCGTAATTTTGTTCATAAGGAAATGCATTCAACAATTTATCTTGCCATTCTTTCCAGCTGAAAAGAATGGAATTCAAACTTTCGTACCACATTTTAGCCAGGCCTTGGAGTTTCTGCATGGCGAAATGAGTGGTAGTTTTGTCGTCCCAACCATATACCGACGCACATTCGTTGACCTTTTTCAGCCATACATCAATACGTTGATTTTTAGTTGAAGGGTCAAAATTAGGCAATATATTTTGGTGGTCTATCTTTTGAGACGACTGTGCATTTTGGTTATGTGGCTGTGACGACAGATCCGCTTTCAACAGTTTTAAAACACTAACAAGATCGTTCTTAGAAAAAGATGGACTACATGACCTTATGTATTCTCCTGCGTTGCTACGTTGCTCGACATGTGACTCTGCCCGACGCTCAGCTTCGCGGCGTCCGGAGGGCTCGCGACGCTCGCTGGCACGTGGCTCTTCCCGACGCTCGCTGGCAAGTGGCTCTTCACGACGCTCGCTGGCACGTGGCTCTGCCCGACGCTCGCTGGCACGTGGCTCTGCCCGATGCTCGCTGGCACGTGGCTCTGCCCGACGCTCGCTGGCACGTGGCTCTGCCCGATGCTCGCTGGCACGTGGCTCTGCCCGACGCTCGCTGGCAAGTTGCTCTGCCCGACGTTCAGCTTCCCGGCATCCGGAGGGCTCGCGACGCTCGCTGGCACGTCGTGATGATGATCGACGACGGTCCTCCGTCGCACGAAGTCGTTCACGCTCTCGGCGTAATTCTTGCTCCAGCATCTGTACTCTCTGCTGTCCCAGCAGGAAGTCTCGCTCATCTCGAGATCGATTCGGGCTGCACATACGCAGGCCGCTTCGACTTCGAGAGCGATCTTCTAGACTAGGTGTCTCTAGTCTACGCCGACTGGAGTCTCGATTTGAGCGTTCTCTGCGTCCTGGCGGCTCGTCCATGATCTAAAACACTCGCAGAAAATAAGGGTATGTTAATAGCAGTAACTAAAGATATGGTGAATAACACCACATCAATTGAAGGGTGAAGAATGCTTTATATCTCGGAAACGGTGCGCCCTACGCCAAAAATAAGCAAATTTTCGTACCCCTTTTTAGAAAAACCCGCATAGAATAATATTCTCGATCATTTAGATTTTTTTTTTTATACCCTCAGGTAACAGAAAAAAAATGAAACCGTTACAAATTACAGTAGGTCGCATTACAAAACAATAGAACCACCGTTTATGTTTAGAGCTGCCATTTAGATAGGTTTAAAAACTTTAACGCATGTTCTTTCCGTAATACGACAGTTGTTTTAAACTACCACTGATCTTAGTACCGTCACTGACATAAATAGAGAATTATAATAATTATTGTAAAGCAAGGATAAAACAAAAGAACTATAATTCAGAATTTAAATAGTAAAAGTCATGGCGTGTACTTACGTTTTAAGTTTGGTTTGCTTGTCACTTCTGATATATAAAGAATAACAGAATCTATGGACTACAACTAGACTTTCAGGATGGGTGAAGTAGTGAAGAAAATCCAGGTAAAAGGTAACACAACTTTATTCTTTCACTCGACTTCTTCGTCCAACAGCTCGAGTCAGAATGTTCAACCGACCTTTTCCCAACTACCCGGTTTCCGATAATTTTCGCGGTAAAATAGAGTTCTGTGATTGGTTGACGATTTCATGACGTCAACCAATCACAGATGACCACGTGCTGGCTTCTGATTGGTTAACCAATCAGAAGCATCTAACATTGAATTGACAAACTAAAGTGTTGCCAGTGCAAAATACTCGAATCAAATAGTTACTGGCCTGGTAACTAGTCTTTTCGCGTTTAAAAATTAGTGAAATAAAAATGTAAATTAGCGAACCCTAACAGGAATATAATATATTTTTCAATCAAGCAGAATAGGAGTTTCTAGTATTCGCTTACAATACCTGTGTACGGATATTTTCAACAAAAAGCCTTAAGTTACACGTGCCGAAAGCCTAAAAGTTATTCTGATTTTTGAATAAATCAAAAGTTACTTTCATGTAATAAATGGTTATGCCTTTTGGCGTAACCATTTAATGGAAAAAGTAAAAATAAGAACACGTGAAAATCACGTTACTAAGAATTTATTTCGCAAGATAATAGTGATAAACTTATGAATATTTTTAGTAGCAACATGATTCCCTAAAGTGCTACGTTGCCGTGATATTTGGAGGTAAATTCGCCATATTGTGAGAACAACGAAAATCATTCAAAATTAACTAATCACAACACAACACAGCACATACGCACACAACATACATATGCAGTCAATTGGATTCTAAGAATAATTTTCGGCTTGATGTAACCACACTATTATACCAGTTTCAATTTTATTTTAATTGTATTTAATTTATTTCAATTTTAATCAAAAAGGAAATTTATTTAATAAGGTACAGCTAAATATATACACTTAAAATAAAATATCCTAACTAAGATAAGGCGTCAAAAATTTGTCCGCATCGCTGTCCACTGGAAGTGAGCTATTATACTGTATTTTATTTTAACTGTTTTCCTATCATATTACAAATTCTATCGATACTATCTCGAAGAATTTGTATTACATTTTTATTACGATCACAAGTCTGCAATACTCAATTCCATTAGTACATTCTTCGTATTTCTGCATTCAATAAGTCTTCCAAAAATGATAAATTTAAGTGCTAATACTTTTCCTTGAGCACGATTCTTCATTTTTGTAAAACTCATGCTTTCTTAGAGTACAAAAGCTAAGTTTGTCGTAAAATAAAAATTGAGTTTAAAAAACTGTAACCCGACTACAGAAAAATAAAAGTGATCTGAAAAGTAGGAAACAAGAAAATATTTCAGAAAAAAATTCAAGACAGGTACAAAAATCGTCAAAGTAAAGCCGTGGTCGCATGCCTGTATATCATGTGGGTGCCTGGCACACCTATAAAACTATAAAGGCATGCGACCACGGCTTTACTTTGACCATTTTTGTACCTGTTCTGAATTTTTTTCTGAAATATTTTCTTGTTTCCTACTTTTCAGATCACTTTTATTTTTCTGTAGTCGGGTTACAGTTTTTTAAACTCAATTTTTATTTTATACTTTTCCGTTTAACAAATCGTTACTATTTATTTAGATTTGATTAACTGCACGTCGCCATCATTTTATCTATGCTTTTTATTGTACAACTAGCTACGCTCGCGATTTCGTTCGAGTGCATGATGGTGAAAAAATGTGATACTATGGCATAGATAAGATTTCAATAACCTGACCCCTCTAGAATTAAAAATAAATAAATAATAAAAAGAAGGTTACGCAGGGTGCTTACTATATAACCACTTCCGTTTAAAGTGGCGACCAGCCCTGGTATCTCCTAGTACCTCGAATCATGATTATTCTTAATTTCTTATCTACTACTAAATATAAACCAATTATACAAAAGAATGAATAAAAAAACACCCAAGACATTATTTTATATACGAATGTTTATTGTCACTGTCGGGTCTCATCCCTAGACGTTTGAAATTTTTGAGTTCAGTTCGCTCGCTTTTGCATTCTGCACTATGTATCAACAAAAGACTTCTATAATATTTATGTATGAGTAATCAAAACACTGTAAAACTCTTCTGAAAAGGTGTAAAAATTTCAAGCTTCGCTCGCTCTTACATTCTGCACTCTGTTTTCCCTCGAGCTTATTTATCTGTATAATTCAACAAAACTTATATTTTTACGTGTGAATGATCAAAAGAAAATAAAATCTTTCCGAGTTGCATGTATTTTCGAGCTCACTTCGTTCGTTCTTGCGTTCGGGCCTTTTTCAGTTAATGAGCTTTCTTGCATCAGTTCATGAATTTACTTCTATTTAAGTATGAATGATTATCATCATTATGTGCTGCAGATTCCCCCCCCCCCCCTCCCGAGAAATGGCTTGCGACTGCCGTCACCAGTATAACGGGCAACCCATAATTATTTTGGAGTGCCCCAGGTGCCACCCATGCCAGCTACGCCACTGTTACTGAAGTCGGTCTGTGGATGGTTGATCGTCATAACTTATCATACCGAAACTCCTGCGCCCCTCGAAAAGTACTTCAATGTAAGGTTCAGTAGAAAACCAGCGTAAGGTAACTCCTAGTTGTCTGGCATTTTGCTAAACTGGACCTTTTTGGCGCAGCCGTGAGACACACAATGTTATTGTTTTATTTAAATGAAGTTTCACAACGTTTATACCTACATTGTGTTTACCTAGGTGTGCCAAATAAACAAGTTTTATTTCTTTCTTTACTTAAATTCGTTAGTCTGTTATTTGTAGATCTTTGACGGTCGTTACGGATTATCAGAAACCAGAAAAATCTGACACCAGTCTGGCCAAAAAGTACCAGGCCACCCAGTTATTGGGATGTGGAGATCTGTCACTCCGCGTAAAATATTGGTATTTGACTGAATCCGGTTTGTCTGGAGTCCGACTTCAATATTTTTGGGAGAAGATTGGGCAGATGACCAAGATTTAGAGCATAGATACAACACTTTATTTTTTTCTTGTCTCAAAACTCAACACTTTATGTCTTATCTTAATAGTCGCGACGAACCAATCACAGAGCTTTGCCCCTCACCACGGGTAGTAAACCATTAAGCCTGCAAGTGACCCAATGTTGCCAGGTTTCCGCATAAAACCGGGGGTCCATCTTTTAACAGATTTAGTTTATTATAAGTTAAGGTAATATGTATTAGCAGACATGGGGGAAGGTCCTTTTTCCGCGAAGAACACCGCTATTTAGAAATTGTGATCAAATTAAGATTGCTATCCATCGACCTTGAAGTGGATCTGGCAACATTTCAATAAGGTTACCATATAACGATAAATCCCTAACAATAAAATAATACAATGTTCACTTTTCCTTTGCTACTTATCAAAAGTTTCACAAATAACTCCACAGTATGTAACCTGGTGTTATTTCTATGAATTGGTAGTACTATTTTTGTTCAATAGATGGAGTTAGGTACATGTATTTGCTTTACGTAATGTAAATTAATTTCTCCTTCAACACTTTAAATTCACATATCTTTTGATAGAGTGAACCGATTGGGATGAAACAATACTTTAATTGTACTTTGAGTTACAAAATTATAATAAATAAAAGTTATCTACATTTATTTTGACCTTTCCACGTGTTTTGTACAACTAAACAGACAAACGGTAGAAAATTCAATGCTGGAAATGGGTTCTGTTAGTAATCCTGGCTAATTTATTTAATTTTGACAATAACATTGAACTTAGGCTCCCTTTTTCACATTTATGTTTTTGCTGGGATTTTTATTTTACACCAAAAATTATTTCCAATCAGCATGAGTATATGTATGTGTTTATGTCGTTACGGGTAGTCAGAAGCTAATAAATCGGGTTATGGAGGTCAAATGGGCAGTCACCTCATGTGAAATACTGGTATTTAGCTGTATTAGATTAGACTGCAAGCCAACCCCAACGCACGTAGTTGGAAAAGTTTGAACTAATAAAAAAACTAACGAAACCAGGTGACTGCCGAGGTTTTGTGAAGATGCTACACTGAGCTATAGGCACTGCGGCGCGCCTTGTGGTACACAACATGCATTTATACATACGTTGCGTTTGTGTTGCTATCACTTTTTGGTCAGGCGCACGCTCGACGGGTTTCAGCATTTTTAGCTATGGTACACAGTGAGTGGCCTGTTTTTATAAGCCGAGAGGTTGCCAAGGGCAGGGTCGTGACCGCTCGCCACGTTCCATTACAGGGACGCAACGACATCGCAGACGAAAGCGTGGCGTGATTTGTTTCGACGCCAACACCATCTATCGGGCTTCGAAAAAATCCAAAATATGAATATTTCGTTTTATGTATTTTTCTTCTAATGAGTGGCATAAAAAATTGTATTGATTTTAAAATTTTGATTATCTTCGCGTTGGTATCATTTTGATCATATTTTTCACTATTAATTGTACAGCCACGCCGTACAGGGTACAGGCTTTCTTTTACTTGTTTATTAGCAATTTAAATTTATACGTTTACTAAGACAATATGATATACATACATATTTGTAATGTGCTCGTCAAGACCTTTCGTTTGATACCAAACATGTCACAATTATCTGAAATTTATTTTTTTCGTTGTCAGAAATTTACGTGTCAAGGCCACCATAATACATTTAGGAATCATTTATGTAGCCTATGTCACCCGGAACGTTTTTACAAATCTATTGATATCTCAATCATAAAAATCGGTTCAGTGGGTTAGGCACCAGAGTGGAACATAGAAATATACATACATACATACATACATACATACATAGACTGCTAAAATCATAACCCTTCCTTTTGGCTTTGCCGTAGTCGGGTAAAAAGGTTTAAAAACCAGTTAAGTGCGAGTCGGACTCTCACACGCAGGTTTCCGTACCATAAACCTTAATTTTTAGGGTTCCGAACAAAAACGGAACCCTTATAGGATCACTCGGGTGTCTGTCTATCTGTCTGTCTGTCCGTCTCTCACAGCCAGTTATCTCCGGAACCACTGGACCGATTCTGTTGAAATTTGGTACACATATTAACTTCTCTGACTCAAACATGGAAACGTTACGTAAATCATTAACTTTTTAGTGTGGGGGTCACTTTTGGGGGTCAAACTAGAAAATTTTGAGTGACATATCAAAAGAAAGGGCTTACTGTGAGGGTTTGAATTATATTTTTTTCATAATTTTAAAATAAATGGTTTTGAAGTTATTAAAGAAATGAGACAAAAATGGTAGCCTTAGATTTTGAAAAAAATGAAGATAATAGATCTTTACCTATAGATTACAGGAAAACCTATATAAAGTCTATAGTGTTGTTGTTGTAGCGGCAAGAGAAATATACTCTATGAAAATTTCAACTGTCTACCTATTAAGGTTCTTGAGATACAACTCGCTGACAGGCAGACGGAATAATCGAAGACCAGTTTCTATCGGACGTAAAGAATATCAAATCGAAAACAAAGTAAAGATATTAAAAGCTTTCGTCTTGCTGATGTCTTGGTAATCCTCACTCGTAGAGGGGTTACGGGTATTATCTTCCCAACTTTCATGAAATTGTAATTTGGTTTATTTTATTTTTTTGGTATGCGTCATGCTTGGCGCAAATAAACTCTTTTTCTTTCTGATGTATTACTGATCTCGTATATTATCAAGGTGACGGACGGATGAAACTATCTGAGTGTTGGCACACTTTTATATCTAAACGGATTCTTAACAGAAAAAAGGTTTGCGAGCGAAAGCATCTGATCCGAATCCAAAAAATGACACTGAAAATAGCCGTAGCACTGTTTCGATCTATTCGATTTTAGAACATGTTGTTCGATTCTTCGATATTCGGACCAGCACAAATCGGATCGACAAACGACACGACAAAATCTACTAAACATGTGATTTTTTCAGTCCAGTAGATTTATAAGCTGTGACAGAAACGTTTTTCGTTCGACATGATGAAACCATAACAGTACCCTCTGCATTACTTTATTACACCAAAATAAAACAAAAGCCAACCGGGAACCAAAATTACATTGGATTTAATTGACTTCTCGAAATCACAATTGTTATTACTCGTAATACAACAGTTATTACAAAAGAAACGAACAAATACGTTATTTCGACCAAACTGATGATGGAGCCGCCAAAACTCAGGGAGAAAACACCACCGTACGTAGCTGAAAAAAAGAGAATAAATTAATTTTTAAAACATTTCTCCACCCTTAAGTCCTGGTGAATATTAAAATTCGGAGAATTTATTCTGCTTTACGGTTACCCTTGTTCATTTGTAATTAATCATAACAAAGACCAATGAGCTGTGAAATTATAGAATGAAAAGAAGCGGGAACAGTACAGTTATATTGCTAAAATGTTTTTACATTTCCATCGAAGAAACAATACACAAGCTTTCCGGGCAGATGAATTAATATTAACCAAGATACAGCTTTGCCTACAGTACCTGGTCAAATTAAAGGCCCGTTCATTCCTACGCGGTATTCGCTACCCATAGCCGAAAATCAAGTGAGTTTGCGGTAATCCTACTGTTCAAACCTCAGCTGATATTGCTACCGCTCGCGCTATGATTAGTAATTAGGTGGAAGCTATTAAACGCGATGACGCCTGTGGCAGAACCTGTTTCACAAAGGAAGCGAAAATATAAATGCCTGGGTGGTATGGCGATAATAGTTTCCCTCTAACCGCTGACTGGATGGATGGGTTTTGTGACATACGAATAAAAAACTTTTTACAAAAAAATATAACCGACTTCCAAAAAAGACACTACAAAGTATAAAATAACCTTAATTTCGGAAGTCGGTGTTTTTTCATCTTCTTTTTTTAACACCTAAATTTTTTTTATTTTTCACTTTTACGTGGTGATACTTGGACGACGTATTCATCTACGCAAAAATTGAAATAAGCAAAAATGGCCATAAAATAAAAACTATTGCACCAAACTGAATCTGAACTGAATATTGCAAGAAACACACAAATCGGATGAGAAACCTCGGAGTAATCGGTGAATGAAAAAACGTGTTTTGTCGAGAAATAACAAGTGGAAATATCGGGAAGATGATAATGAAACTTACTTTTTCAAATTGATTAAGTCAACTATTATCAACAGCAGGCTGGGATTATGTTGTACAATTAGCTGGCCATGATTTGTGTTAATAGTTTATGTTAGAAGCCCTAGATTGCAAAAATATTATTATAAATTGTGACAACGCTGTCCATCCCTTTGTTAATTCATTAAAATGACAATGACTGACAGAACAAAGATCAGTCAACGTGTACTCTGATTTAGTGGCAAATTACTATAATTTATTTGACTGCGTAAAACGTCATGCAATTTTGTTTCTAGGTCAGCGTGGCTTTCACAAAATGAGGGTAGACCAAACGTTATCACGTTATTAGGGTTCCGTGCCAAATGGGAACCTAAGACTTCTATTAATATTTGTGTCCTTCATAAAGCTCAATTACAGTAATGGTGAAATATTGTGATATAATTTGCGCATTCTATATTTTTATGTCTTTGTTTTTTCACTTAGTTTCTACTGTATCTTAAGTGTAGGCAACTATATTTCTCAAAAATAAACAGTTGTACAGCTTTGTCAACTCATAGACAATTTTTAAGAGGTTCGTAAATAATTTGACGCCACTAAACGGTTGCTCATTTTGATACTGAACTTGGCAGCGACAGTGACATGGGAGAAAAAACATGCAAGTTCGAGTTATATATGTATTGCCACCACATTAAAGGGTTTCACTTATTGGACCTCCGTTACAATAAATCCGCCTAGCCTTGAAATATCTATCGTAATTGGGCATTGGCATTTGTTGGGTAATACGGTACTTCTTAGCAAGACTTGACAGTTTTTCTTTTTTTTTTAGCTTCAAGTATTAAACAAATTGCATCACTCTTTTAGAACGGAAACTACAGCAACTATAGTAATTATGAAACTTGTCAAACTCAGCTCAAGCTTGATGTTATCAGTCCTTACTTTGAGGCACTTTGCAAGAACTTTTGATGGCGGACTGACATCGATATAGTACCTCCATTTAAGCTTATCACTTCACCTAGTCTTGCGAAGGGCGGTACTAAAACTTTCAGAGGTCGTGCAACCTTGCGCTGTTTCTAAACGTCTTAAGATAGGATACTTTGTTTTTAAACAATTATGTTGGTACCTATCAGACCTATATACCTATAGGTACGACTGGGCAGAAAATATCTGCTGCATATGTGGACAGACTGTGGGAAAAAGTTACACAGTGCTTACGCTCTGTGATCACAGGTTGCGCCAGGCCACGTAGGAAATGATGGGACGAGCAAGATAGATTTTAACAGAACTGGAAGAAGAAAGCGCGGGCTCGCGAAAGGAGATCTTTGCCCAAGAGTGGGGCACACTAGACTAGCAAAAAAGGTGCCAATCTAAACAAGCCTCATGAATGTTTTAGAAAATAAATAATAAAAAACCGTTACAAATGCAGAGTCATTCCCTTTAAAATCGAAATAAACTAATCTACGTATACGCTATAATACGTGAAGCAAAAACTTTGTACCACTTTTTACGAACATTACGCGTATGAAAATTGCCACAGTTAAATTTCATATGGACAAGAAATGCAGAAAATTGTTATTCATTTTATAATAATGCTTAAAAATATATTAAATTGGTCGAATTTCGACCACTGGGCGACTACTAGTATATTACAATCAGCATTTCAATCAATATCCGTGCACTGCTGAAAGTAAGCCTTACTTTTAGCAGTCCGCATCCATCCGCTGCCAGCCACCTTCTTTAATTCATTAATCCATCGTGCCGCAGGGCGTCCCACACTACGTTTGCCCATACGCGGTCTCCACTCTAACACATATCTGCCCCATCGAACGTCTGTCCGTCTGCAGACATGGCCGTCTGACTGTATACATCCAAAGTTCCAGTATTTTACATGAAGCGACTTTCTATCCGTCCTCCACAACCCATTATCTGGGCAACAGGATTCCTCTTGGCAAAACTGATGGCTTATTTTCTGGCTTCTGACTATTTGTAATGACTTCCAAAGTACACGTACTACGGGTACCTCGTACACGGAAAATTGGAATTTAATAATCTCATATTGCAAAATATCAAAACAGACAATACAGAGTTCGAGTATTTTCATAATTATAATACTTTTCGCTTCTAATTAATAAAAGGCATTCTCTAGGAATTCCAACAACGTCGCTGTGGAGTTTTATTTAATTGGGACTGATTTTGCTCATTACGCGTAAAATATAAACTCCTGTTTCTCTTTAAGTTGGAACCGTTATTATAACTGAAATTTTTTTCTTATGTTTTTTTAGCATTATATATTTACAAGTAGCTTTGACCTTCAACTGTGCACTTTCATCAAAAACCAATTTTGCAAGAAGGAGCAACAAACAATCCATCCACCAATACATCTTCAAAAACTTTCGCTTTAAATTTGTTCAAAAGAGTCACCGCGGCTCTGGAACGCAAAGGACACTTGGAGAAACACGGATGGGTTTTAGTCAGTAAGAGTCTGACGCTCCCTTCCACTCCGTCCAGAGTGGAAGGAGTCACTCAATGATTTCCCATCCATGTAAAAAATTAAAAAATAAGTAGAGTATGATTAGTGAAACAAAAACCTGCAAACGTTGCGCAGTTTTCGTAATTAGTTCGATAGCATCGAACCATTCTGAGTTTCAGTGGAAATTACACAAAGCAAGCTTATAAGCATCAAAATTGTTAGTAAGCCTATATCTTATGTATTTTATTAATTTTGGGGTCTCGTTTGGTAACGTTGAAGAAACAGATTTTATTAATTAAAATACATTTAATTAACTTTGTGTACTAACTTTAGTGTTTACATCGACGAAGGAATAGATTAGAATATTAGGTGCTACTTTTTTACCGCGACTGAGCTTCCGTGGCTATGGCATTCAGCCATTGTGTAGAAAGCTTTGTACCCGTGAAAAATAAGTAATCAGCTCTGCAATTGCGTCAATGCACAAATGTCCGAAGAATTCTGAATGAAATTCCTAATCCAATGCTGTGTTTGAGTTGATCTGTTTGAAACCGTACGCTTCACTGATTGTGATCACATTAGGCCGTTGGTCCCGTCTAGCATTTGTAGATACTTAACAGTCGTTACGAATTGTCAGAAGCCAGAAAATCTGACACCAGTCTTGTTCAATTGATATATAGATAGATAAAGAAAACCTAAGATAAACTTTTAAGATAGAGAAAGCCTAAGATAAACAATTTTGGGACTACAATTTGCCGCCTCCGTTGAAAGACTCGTCAAATTATGATTGACGTGGCAGTTAAGACCTTTTAAACATTTGACTTTTGGCTTTTAATAACCAGTACGCGTAGTAATTAATGAACAAATAGCTTAGTATCTTTGAAGATTTGTGACTTCGTTATGTATCAGGGATTCTGTAAACAGTTATTTATGAAGGATTGCGTGTACCGTTTGAAGCGTAAACTTAAATTAGGTTGTTATTTGAATTATGTTTGATGTTAATTAAGACACAGACTTTGAAGATATTATAATTAAAACCAGTCAAAGGTGATCAACAGTTTTCGTTTAAGTTTTGTCCATTAGAGTTTTATTGAAACACAACATTTTGTTAAATTAGACTGCATTACACATAATACATAAATTATTACATGTAGGAGTTAGAAGTGAAAGTTTTTATTTCATTGCAGTACCTATAGGTACTTTTTGCTAGTCCCGTGCACTCCTCGTGGACTCTCTTTCTTCCACAAGGGTGTAGAAATTAAGTCACTGGAGATGACGTACACAAAGTGTAATTTTATTTAAGCAGACATTTGTAGCCCTTTGACAGTCGTTACTGATTGACTCCGGTATAGTGAGAAAGGGAATAAGTCTATCTATAGACTTATTGCATGCACCTATATGCTAATTAATTAAGACGTGAAAATGTAACAAACAAACAAATACAGATAGTTACGCTTTTTAAAATAAGAAAGAAAGTATGGATACGTACCAATAAAATAGTTCACATCAATCAGCAATGTCAACTTGTAGCAGTTGCAATTCGATTTGCCGAAGTACACTTGCAATGCTGCCAGCTCGCTTACGTTCACGCTAGCGCTGGAAAAAAATAAACAATTATAATTAGCTTTCGCTCTCGACTTCGTACGAGCAAATCTCGTTTTTTCCTGTTTCCGTCGAAATTTTGGGAAATCCTTTGTAAGTGCTCCCCACACAACTTCCACATTTCATGTATGTATGGAAGTGTGGATTTCATCCTCAATTAAAGCTTATAACGCTAATTTTTCTAAATCTGTGTTATTTTTTCACATTTTATTACTATGTATTAATGTAAAAAATTGGGAGATTAGAGCGTAAGAATATTATGTTAGATTTATTTATTTATTTAAACTTCATGTAAAATAGTGGTACATAGGCGGACTTAATGCGACAAGGCATTCTCTACCAGTCCACCTTTGGATTAAAAATGAAATACACTGTGGTAGGTGTACGGCAATAAATAACATTTAAAATAGAATTTAGTTACGGGAAAAAAATATACAAAAAAAATATATAAATATAATATCTACTAATAAAATACATATATAATGCTAACATAATAAACTAATCATGATTAATTTAATAACGATTAGATTAATTTTTTGTTACAAAATATTACAACCTTTTTGATGTGGGTTCAAAGTAATTCATGGAAATATTTTAATTATAAGTTGTCAAAGCTGTTTGGTGTCGCTATGGGCCTTTGTGTATCATTATTGAGCCATTAGGTGTATTCTCCCTAGGCACAAAATAGTCTTTGAAGTCTTTTTACATCGTTCTCTCAAATTGTAAATGATGTAAAATTAACCTGTTTTTACCCGACTGTTATTTTCTTCGTAACCAATAATTTGAAACATGTCATGCTTTTACTTAAAAGAGTATCCATGTCATAGAGATTTTAATGCTTTGGTACGTGCTAACTTAATAACTAACTAACTAACTTCACCTTACTGAGAGACCAATTCCTTGGCAATTTTAAAGTGCATATCATCATCATCAACAGCATCAAATCAGCCGAAAGATATCTACTGAACAGCTCCTCCCCACCCAACAACCGGTCCTGTGCATTTTGCATCCATTGGCTACTCGTGACCCTCACCAGGTGATCAGTACACCTTGTGGGAGGCCTTCCAATACTTTTAAAAGTGCCTGTAAATGGTTTAAACAAAATAAACCTAAATAACTCATATTCCCACAAAAATCAGTTGAGTTTGAACCCAATTAGGTTTGCAGCACTTCTGAAAAACGTCGGCTGTTTATGGATGTTACGTAATGCAAACTTGATGTTCAAAATGTTTCAATTTTTTACTTTGGGTTAGATAAGGAGCCCATGGAAATCATTATTTCCATAGTAATTGGCAGAAAGCTAATTTCTGATCTCAATGGAGATGAGCCAAGTACGCAGTAAATATTTGTAGTGTACAAGTGTGTGCAGAAACCCAGGTGCACTTGCACTTTACTTTCATGGTGCAATGGGACGGCTATCTGATATATCTGGGGAGAAAAGGCTCAAGATCAAAGGTTTTCCAAGGCACAGGGGTGTCACACCAACAACTTCCAAACTTACTGTTACTGAGAAATTTCTTAATGGAAAAACCCAATTATACTATAGTTATTTTACTAATAGATAGCTGGAACCGGAAACGTGGTTGGTAACCGGAAACGCTTTGATTTTCCAAGAAAAAAAAGAGTTTCTATATTGAGTTTATAAATTTTCAGAAAGATCTTTCCAGTTTCCATCTCATCAGGCGCCGAGCATCAATTATTGTGTACGGAACTCTAATTTGGAAGTTTGTTGATGATAAAACAGGCTTTTGTTGTTGAATTAAATGAATATTAATGCAGAAGCCTTCGGTTTGCGGTGTGGGCGGCGGCGGCCATTACCGCGAATGTTTTAATAAAAGCCGCCGTCCCACAAATGTGGGACGGCGGCTATTGTCTTACTATTCAATCAATAATTTATTTATTTGCAAACATGGGTATTGGTACATAGATATTCTATTTTACATAGTATAGTCCTCCATATTTTACCGTCGCAAGGGCATCAAATATAATATTGAATACTCAAAATAAAATAAAATAAAAAATAACATTACAAATTAAGATCACAAAAATTATTAATGTCAAATTTAGTCAAATAAATGTCATGTTAAGGTTACAATAAAAAAAAATGCCGGACTGGTTACGCCAGTAGTATGATTTGACATTTGTAATATAAATGTCGTTTAGATCACAATAAAAAAGTAAAATATCTGATAGAATGTCGGAAAGATTGTGATATTAAAAATTATCATAATCATAAATGTCAAATCATAAAAATATAATTGTCAAAAGTTACAATAAAAAATCTGAAAAAAAAATGTCTGACTACGGTTACGCTGGTGGCTTTGACATAATCCGGTAAATATATAATTAACTAGTGGACGTCACGCGGTTTCACCCGCGTAGTTCCCGTTCCCGTGGGAGTACGGGGATAATATATAGCTTATGTTACTCCCTGACAATGTAGCTCCAATCCAATGCTAAAAGATTTTTTCAAATCGGTCCAGTAGTTTCGGAGCCTATTCAATTCAAACAAACAAACAAACAAACAAACAAATCTTTCCTCTTTATAATATTAGTATAGATAAGTACGTCAAAACGTATTCATTATCATAATCAGTTAGTGGCCCACCCCGGCACCGCCCGATTTAATTTTTTTAAATTTTCTGTCATGTAAGTCTCGCCCTGACAATTACGAACACAACAAAAAATAATCATTGAAATCGTTCCAATCGTTCTCAAGTTATGACCAATGGAAACAGGAATTCATTTTAAATAGGTTTCATAATCATCTTTGTTTTAGTTGAAATACTAAATAGCTTTATCATATCGACTGATTCTATGTATTTCGCAACCAGGACATTCTTGCAGTCTTCACCCAGGGTCTCAAGGCCTTGGTCATGAGTCCACTTTGTCCAGCGGTCGCCACTGCAGAAGCTTTCAGCCTCGTCGACCATTCATTCTGTGAGCTATATGCTCTGCCCGCTGCCACTTAAGTGAGGCAATAGTTCGGGCTATGCTAGTACTTAAGCGTACCTTAAAACCCAAATTTTGAATTTATTTTTCGCCGGTCCCGTACCCTAACCCATTTTGCTATCAAACTTCTGTAAGTCTTGATCAAAGGAAAACCATTGAAAAAAACTTAATTTTATCATGTTACTCACAAAGTTACTTTGCAAGGGTCGGTAAGTAAGTTTTCCTACAAAAGCTCTTTTTCTAAACAATCTTATAATTTGGAATCCCGACCCTTGCCCTTGCAGCAATTTTGTGATTGGTTATTTAAGAGGCCTTTCAATTTAGTAGGTCAAGTACAAATATTTATTTCCGTTATTATTTTTATTAAATAATTGGATTTTCTTCGCTTTTCAAACATTAATTGGCCCAAAACTGATTCAACCTAGAGCGGTTAATACCAAAGTTTATTTTTAACAATAATCGAAGTTTTTCCTCAATTAAAAGTTTTATTCTTTACTCGATCCTCGATTTAAAAGCATAATTGGCCTATGTTTTTCAATGAATGCCAGGGATTTTTTCAATCCTAGCTATCATTTATTCATTGATATAATTGAGTAGGTGTGATGATTTTACTTAGCTGATAATAAACTTTCTAAACAAAAGAAAAAAATCTCCCTAAGCAACAATGTTCGTTCAAGTAAGTCGCAGTTTGAATAAATTTTCTCTCATCAAACAAACGCTAACAGAAAAACACCAGTTCGGTAAAGTTTTCAGGTAGCCAAAATATTTTACAAAGATTTTCTTGAAAAGAATAAGTATTATACATGAATAAATCAGTGTATAAGTTGTAAGTAACTTAAACAATTTTGGTTTGGTACCTAAAAGTTTTTAAAGCAGAAACGCTAACTTTGAAGGATGTTCGAAAAGCCAGTTGGTACCCACATCGCCTGCGTTGGGGAATTTTTCAAAGAGGTATCGCGGCCCTGGAACGCAAAGTGTAATTGGAGGAACATGGGTTTAGTCAGTATGAGCCTGGCACTTCCTTCCGCTCCGCCCAGAGTATGGAGATATTTGATGATCCAAAAAAAAAGTACCTAGGTGCCGTGAAAATCTCAAAATCATTAATATATTTAAGTGTCGGATTTAAAAACAAACATATGACATAACACAACCTTTGTATACCGAGTGACAGATTGTATGTAACGATTTTGACGGCGATAACTAAAGGCCAAATTGGGTTGTATTCGGATAATCGGACTACCTAGTTATCGAGAATATTTACGATAGCTATAGTAAAGTTTGACAAGAAGAAAATTACTATACTCTAGCATAAGACGATGATGATGCACCTTAGGATGAGACGATGCTCTACTTTAGAGAAATTTCGTTTACAACTTTAGCATGTAATAAGTATCAATTCAGCAAACCGGGTGTTAGCATAACGGTCGGCGAACATATGGCGAAGCGCAGCGCAGAGCATTTTTCACTGTCAAACTATTATCAATATTGTTCTCATTGAAATAATTTCTAAAATCTATTTTATTAACACAATAATTAATTCCTAGAGAGCATCGAAGCGACTACATGTGAAAGGTAGCGCGTAAGAACGAGACTGCGCGAGCCTTTGCGCTACTCCGCCCGGATCCGCTTCCGGTCATACACGCTTGGACGATGGAAAAATTGCAAAACAAATGACGAAGGTGTCTCGACTAAGCGTAGTCTAGCACATACTCGAGCATCCGCGCGCATTCTCGGGTACAAATTCGTCTAATGTGTCACGTGTTTAGAAAACTTCGCGGGCATGCTCTGCGCTGCGCTGCGCTTCGTCATATGTGCGCCGAACTTAAAATAAATTCCTTAAAGCAAAGCAGATTTTAAAACGACTCACGTAACTTCATCAGGGTAGTAGTCAGGTAGGAAGGGCGTCAGGTCGCTGGTAGCACTGTATTTCTTGTCGCGACACTCCATGTAGCAGATAGGATTACACTGCATCTCCTTCGTGGACTTATGTACTGTAACAAGGTAAACAGATACTGGAATGCTGACTGTCCACTGGAGCGGATAGCAGAGGAGTGGAGCGGAGCCGTGCCAATATTTACCACTATTAATTATTATTGCGGTGGACAGAGATTTGCGAACAACAATATAATAGGCAAACTGTTTTAAATAATAAATTGACAAATAAAATATATAGTTTGAGTAAGTACCCATACTATCAAACATTAGGCATATCTGATTGTGAGCTCATCTATCTTATTACATCTAATTAAAACTTAATTAATATTCTCTATCTGATTTGATAATAATTAATTGGAAATCTAAGCTGGCAGCAATAGCCACTTAAATTGTATTGAATTATTTATTTAATTAGTTCCGTGAATATTTACTTAAAGTAGGTCTTCAACAAAATTAAAATATAGCATCAAAAAATTCGTCCTCAACGCTATCAGCTGGTAATATGCCCAGGAGACTGGCGGCATTGCCATGTTGAATGGCAATGCCACCAGTCTCTCTCTCATATGTTCTGCTAATTGAATTCCTACTACTGTGGCACTAAAACTTGAATTGAAGGGGACTATGGCGAAGGATACCAATACTCTTTCGTACATTCTTACGACTGGTATAAGCTTGTCGAGTCTTTTTACCTGACAGCCCCAAAGGAGGGTAAGGTTTCTAGAGAGTATGTACATACTCGTACATACTCTACGTGTAGTACATATATCTATTTCTTGGGCGTGCTTTGTAGCCTAGATGACTGGACAGATTTTAACAAAATATGAGATACAAGACTCGCTTTTGCCTGCGACTTCGTACGCGCAAATCCCGTTTTTTCCCGTTCGAGAAATCCTCTATTAGTGCTCGCCAACAGTCCTCAAGGACCCTACATGCTAAATTTCAGCTTTCTACGACCAATAGTTTCGGCTGTGCGTTGTCTGTCAGTCACTCAATCAGTGAGTAACGGAAGATTTTATATTATATTGATGACTGATTGAAAGAAAGAAAAAAAGAAAGATGTTTATTTGGGACTCGCACAAAATAGACAAAAGTAAAATACATTAAAACTAACAGTACGTAATATAGATTTCACTAACGTTAATAACATTGATATTGCTGGATTTGTCTGTAATCCCGAAGTGACCTAATGAATTTTGAAAAACAAAATGGGAAATTATTTAACTGTCTTAGATCCCACTACGAAATTGGGACTATGTGGATTATTTTTTATTTCATTGAGTAATTTTAATGTTTTTCTGGCAGTTTGAGTGCTTTGTACGGCCTACACAAATGTCCTTTCTTTGGTATTGTTCGTCGAGTTTTTGAGCTCCTAAGTGGATCTGAGTTGAGCTACACGACTACTGACAAATGCTTGCAAAATGCACTCAAATCTGTGTGGTTCTTTCTTCTAAAGACCATCTCAGACACTAATCTGCATGGTTCTTAAAAAAACTGGCCAAGTGCGAGTCGGACTCGCGTGCAAAGGGTTCCGAACGAATTTAATTTTTTTAACATGTTATGTTAACACTACAGACTTCTAATAGGTTTTCCTGTAATTTTTAGGTAAAGATCTATTATCTCCATTTTTTTTCAAAATTTTAGGCTCAGTAGTTTCGGAGATAAGGGGGGGGAACGGTCATTTTTCGTCTAATTTCTTGAGTAACTTCAAAACCATTTATTTTAAAATTATGAAAAACTATTATTAAAACTCTCACAGTAAGTCCTTTCATTTGATATGTCACACGATATTGTTAATTTTTTTTTTGTTTTTAATTTTCTAGTTTGACCCCCAATAGTGACCCCCACACTAAAAATTTAATAATTTACGTAACATTTCCATGTTTGGGTCATAGAAGTCCATATGTGTACCAAATTTCAACAGAATCGGTCCAGTGGATCCGGAGAAAACAGGCTGTGACAGACGGACAGACAGAAAGACACCCGAGTGATCCTATAAGGGTTCCTATTTTTTCGGAACCCTAAAAATGATGTATTGTAAGTGTGAGGACTATGTAGGTCGTTATCTTAAGGATTGATTTCATGACTGTCTGGCAGTTTGAGTTTATTATGCGGCTTACCCAAATGTCCTTACTTTGGTATTGTTCGTCGATTCATTAAGCTCCTCAAAGTTTTGAGTTGAGCTGCACGATAACTGACAAATGCTTGCACTGTCTGGACAAGCCCACTCAAACCTGCGTGGTGCTTTCCTCAAAAGGCCACCTCAGACCTTAACCTACATGTTTTTCATATGTTATTGGCGATTGTATGGACTTCAAAAGAGACTGAGACCTCTGAGTTTGTTTCTTCTCAGGGTAGTCAGCTAGGAAACATCCGGCCTCATCTAGATAAATATGTCATAAAAGAGTTACTTGTAACCTATTTGCAAAATAAATATCATTTATCATTTATTTATGATGGTGAAAGATCCGTAGGAGTTATAAAACATAATATCCACTCTATAGTAGAAGCCACCTACTACTCGAACACGGCAAGCGTTGTTTTAACCTTGAAAATCGATCCGTGCAGCAGTAAATATGTGTTAAGCTTTACGCCTCCTACCTAAAATACCTAGATAATTCATATACGTTTAGTTCTAGGAATTTCTTTGTATCAAAACTACATTGTTTACAGTACAAAACAAAAGCAAAGTTGTCCCAACAGTTACTAAGGTATATTCTAATTTATACATATTGTTAAAATTATCGCTGTCTTCGCTCCTTCAAGCGTATATTTTATCATAATAGATCATTACTTTACGAGCCCTCTCGAGATTATTTATGTTCAATAAATTCTAAATATTCAGTATTGATGCACATTATAACTGGATTTTCTAAAAAAATACACTAAAACAAGTATCCTTTAGACACAAAACCTACCTTTAAAATTACCATATGATTGTACAAAAAGAATTTGAAATTAAATTCTATAAAAAACTTCTGTTGGTAATAAAATATTTTTCATTAAAAGGTAAAATTATTATATATTCACAATATCATCATCATCATATCAGCCAAAAGACGTCCACTGCTGGACATAGGCCTCCCCCAAGCGTCGCCACAACGACCGGTCCTGTGCGTCTCGCATCCATCGGCTATCCGCGACCTTCATCAGGTCATCGGTCCACCTTGTGGGAGGCCTTCCAACGTTACGTCTTCCGGTACGCGGTCGCCACTCCAGAACTTTTCGGCCCCATCGACCATCTGTTCTGCGAGCAATCTGCCCTGCCCACTGTCACTTTAGTTTGGCGATCCTTCGGGCTATGTCGGTAACTTTGGTTCTCGTGCGGATATCATCATTCCTGATTCGATCACGCAAGAAAACTCCAAGCATTGCCCTTTGAGTGACTTTGAGCCTTCTGATGAGGCCCATTGTAAGCGACCACGTTTCAGGGGGGCTACTCTCTAACGAAATCCGTAGTAGTACCACGTCGTCATCTAAGCATGTCATGTACTAATCAATACACTAATATATAAATTCTTTCGTTACTGACTAATTAAGTAACTGACTGAGTGAGTCACTGACAGACAACACATAGCCGAAACTACTGGGCCAGAAAACCAGAGTGAATTTCTGAGTTAATCCTAGCATAGAATCTTGTTTACAAACATAATTATTTCAGTCAAAATTCTCTAATTAATGGAGTATTTGTAAACAGTTCTGAGAGTTTATTTCAAAGTAAAACATGACTCTTAATGTTAGCCAGTATTATTTTCCTGTTGATTTACCTGTCACGTTGTTCAAACATCTTAAATCTTCGAACTCACAAATTCGCGTCGACTTTTCTGAAAATAAATAAATAATAATGTTTATATTTCAGTCTCATAGGTTTGGGTTGTCTGGTACAAGACGATGATGGTAACACTTTTGACCATAAACTGGCCTAATATAGTAAATAATTTCTGTAAAATAACATAATTCGAATTTGACCAAGAAACCAGACATCCTTGGGTTTTGTTACCACAGAATTGTCGCCTACTGTATAAACAAACCTAAAACCATTTCATCAGAAAAGGAAAATACGTCTTTCAATTTAAATTCACTTAATTGGCTCAAATCGTATCTTTTCTCAGCGTACGGAGAATTTATTATTCTATATTTAAACTGAAGCCAATTTGCGGTTTTAATAGGTAGTTCTTGTGAATACAAGAACTTTCGTAATAGGTATTTTCAGCTTGTGTTGCTCTCAATGTAGGGCAAATCACGGTGGCAAAATAGCGTGTCGATATTACAAACGAGTACGTTGTACTTGTTTCGGGATAAAAATACTGAAGTTGATATGTTATAAAATGCATTTTTTTTATCCCGGTATTGTGAAAGTGCTCAACTTGTTTTCACAATAACCCAAATGTAGACAATAGTGTTTAAGGTCTCGCCTTGAACTAAGAATTTAAGAACTGGAACTTAAATAAGAACTTGCCGAGTTTTGCGCTTGCGAATTCTGTGCTTTCGAGCTACGATATATTCTCAAGATACGACCTTAAGGGTGAGGTTGTTGACATTTTAAGGTGAGGGGTTAAATTTTGACAAATACCAATGTTTTTTTTTTTAATTTCGTGTGTACCTAATCTCTCACTGACTCTGTTGAAGGAAAACTTCGTAAAGAAACCCGGGCTTTTTATAAATCGCCAAGTTGCGTGGTGACACGATTTAAAAATGATATATCTGGATACTGTGAAAATGGTAGTGACTAGTTTTCGCCATATACGAAAAAGAACTTTGTCCTTAAGTGGAACAGCAACAGGCTGGTGTTAAATGGTGTTGTAATAAAAAATATTAGTACAGTACTACTATTTTCTTAATGTCCATCGGCAAAGTTTCGTCTGTCGTCGAATTTCTATCAGTGGCCCTTCGCACTAGGTATATAGAGTAGTTAATGCTTTTTTAACTTAATGTAATTTATATTAAATATGGAAGGAAAGCTCGTGTGTGTTCGAGAATGCGATGACTGCTGAGGAGCATAGTTGTACTGTACATAGGAATTTATAACTCTTACCTCTGGGATACTTATAAGGCATACAGCCACAAGAATCCAAATAGTTCTTCATCCTACACTCCGTAACGCAGGTCTCATAGCTGTACCGATTAGTGTGGCTGAGCACCACCTCATCATGGAACCAGCATCCCCTGTTCTTGGGCTCTACTCTGCGCACGTTGGAGTCGCTCTGGAAGACCAATGGCTCCACCTTGATGTCTACTGACTCCCCGAAGGTTATGTATCTGTAGAGGATGGTCGTTTCTGGGTAGTCGTTTGGGTCACTTAAAAGTACCTGAAATGTACACAATGATAACTTTAAACTCGTGGCTAAATAATAAAGGATGCGCGGGACAAACTTCGAGGTTAAGCTACGCTTGTCACGGTCAGCCCGTGGATGGGTGACCATCCATTACATACCATGTCTCATCCATGCCTTGTACAGTACGTTAAGTAGTTAGGCTTTTATAAAAAGGTCTTTAACAGTCGTTAGTTACCTATTCGTATTCCTGGAGGTCAGATAGAGGCAGTCGCTCCATATAAAATACACTAAATATAGCACTTCGTTCGCACGGGTTTAGTAGGTATTCCACGAACTTCATCACCTTGTCCTCCCTCTATAAAGGCTAACGTGTAAATTACTTTTAGTTTTAAGTAATTTTACATCTGTCTGTTTTGTGCTAGCCCCAAATAAACATTTTTCTTTCTTTTCTTTCTCAATCCGCGACATTTTTCTTACTTAGAGTATTTTTATACCCGTCGTAACTTTTAAACGAAAGGTCCGATTTGCATAATTTAAAGTTTAATTTACGTATACATAACCAACCTAAATTACCAAATCATTTAAATGGATAAGGATTAATATCATGATACCAAAATCACCACTATTCCATTCCACCCGGGATTTGATCGAATAATTTGAACAAAAAGCGGTTATTGTGACTTAACCATAATAGTTAGATGTTTACCTTTGCGAACTTTTTTTGTGGATATTGATGTTTTCTATAAAACTGTAGTACATGACTTTGCTATATTATAAATAGTTTCCGCAGCGTACGCGATATAAGGATTTTTTTTGGTATTTTTTTCAAACCTTGGCTTATACAAGTTTTCATACGGATCCCTAGCGTTTTTGAAAATACTCTATAGCCTATGTTCATCAGGAATGATGTAGAATTCTAATGGTCAAAGAATTTTTCAAATCAGATCAGTAGTTTCAGAGTCTATTCAATTCAAACAAACAAACAAATCTTTCCTCTTTATAATATTGGTGTAGATAGTGTAGATTGATATTCAACTGCATCCGTTAAAGTATATCTTGACAAAAGCCTGCACTCGATACTCTGATATCTGTTCTAAAATGTCTAGAATTACCAACCCAAAGTAAGCATTTCGTTACCTATTTTTTTACTGACTAAAACCAATCCGTGTTCCTCCTAATGCCCCTTGCGTTCCAGAGCCGCGGTAACTCTAAACATTTCATTACTTGCCATCTTATAGACCTTGGACCCGTAAAACTGACACAGGCTGTCTCATATTAACCAAGTGACACAAACTATTCTAATTACGCGGTCAAGTTCATTTTGGGTAGGTAAGGGTATGGGTCGTCACATTATCCTTTGCGCACACTTGGTCTTAAGTTCGTCTTGTCATACTATCCCTTTCTTAGTAGCTAAGTCTCTTTGCCGTAATGAACACTTTAGAGTGGTTCAAGGATTCCTAAAATATATAATATCAGCATCGTATGGTTCCTTAGGAGGGAAATATATTATAAGATTTATTTCACTTTCTGACTCGAACAATCTCGCTACACTATTTCTAACTACTGAAACTCTTGAAAGCCATAATCAACATTGGCGCCTACCAGAGAAACGCTGAGTTAATTTAATTCGACAAGTTTCGGAGAAACGATTAAAATGTCTCGAATCCCGCAACGAAATTAATCAGAAAGAACATAAGTTTTTTTACTAGTCGTAAAGAACTCTCAAGTCAACCCAATACAAAGCCTTTTTTTTCAGAAACTAATTTATTGGTCGAATTTTACAAAAAAAAAATGAAAAATTTATAGCCTCAAGGGATATGAAATATTGGAACGTAGAACACTCAAATTAATAGGAATCCTATTAAATTTGAAATTGGCTCAGTAACTACAGCGGTGTCAATTAATGATTATGTTTTGAAAATCACAACACAACCACAACATTTTCTCATTTACTAGAATTTCTAGTTTTTCTAAATAATACAGATTTTTGCTATAAAAACCTCATTAATTTTCACTTTTATGGAACGAATATCAGCGCTTGCAATATCAACATTGATAACAATGGCGTAGCCACTGAATTTGGTCATTAAATCCTAAGGCCACCCGTACACAGTAAATTTCGAACGCTATCCACGTATCATACCATTGATTTTGACCGTGGAATGCGTTCGAGATTGACTGTGTACAATCCTTAACTTCGGTGACCCAGCAGTTATCTACATTGGGTGTCCTCTGAATGGTAGACCACCCAAAGTTTTCTTCTAATCTGAGGTTGCGGAAGGTATATGAAAGCACTATCGTCCATATCTCCGCTACAAGGGTATTTTCAAATGACATCCAAGCGCTTGACCTATACATCCAAGGGTTGGGAGAAGCTTGCTTCACATAGTTCGTCTTGGCGCTCTATGATCAGCAAACTTGTTGAAGCGTTCGAGAAAAATCGACTCGATGCTTAGTTTTGGGGCTCAGATTTCACTTTAAGTTTATTTGGCGTTTAGTATAGGTATACATTTATGTTGCCGCCAACTCTATTGCATAATCCAGTCACAACGACCGGATATTTAAACAAAATTTGGTTAGACGAGCCAAATTAGGACACACGCTAGAAAATAACTTCATGAGTTCGCCGGTGTCGAAATCAACGAGATTATTAAAGCAACTGCAATAATGTGTAAGTATAAATATTATACTGAGATTATGTAATAATTTCTCGTCATACTAACAAAAGCCAACATCGTTTGACGACATTTTGCCAACACTCGGTTCTTATGATCTGCTCCTAATTGTGTCGGGTGTCTTTTGGAGGTTTCGAGGAAATTGGGTTATATAAAATTTGAGTAAAATAAGCTAATGGATCGTTAACTTGCCTTTGTTCGATATATTACGTGCGCAATATAAATGCTTGTTTTGTTCCACAAAGATTGTTTTTGGAACACAAGTTATTTTTATACACTTATGAAATTGGATAATGTTATAGAGGATATACGGCACAGGGTGTTAAGGGGTTGCAAGGTTAGCGGGAAACCTTTAAAAAAACGAGAGTACCCTCCGATTAGACGGTTGTTGTATCTGGTGGGCAAATGCCCGATAGTTGATTTTCGAACTGTTGTATTTATGTTCGAATGCACGGAAAACTCTGATACTGCGTTGCAGGATTACGTTTAGTAGTTCGTCACTGGCGGGATAGATGGCACTGCGTTACTTTTTGATGCGGCTCAGTCACTACTTAGTTTTTTTTTTTGTGGGGGGTCGACACTGCTACACAATGTCGTTCTAGCGAAATTATTTTTTTGGCTTCTATCACTTGATTAAGTGTAATTACATTACTATTGTAGACTGATATTTCGCAAAAATAAAGTTTTGATTATAGAAACACTTTGCAGTTAAGTTACTTAAAAAGTTAAACTTGAACTTTTCTTGAATGTTAGCCTTTATGAAGCTTCGAGTTTGTTTAAGAAAGTTTGTTTTAGAAGAAATGGAAACTTTAGTGCTTATTTAGTAAACTAACAACGATCTTTGTTTTATAATTGTTTCGAAAAGTTATATCTAATCGGGTTGTTCCATTTGTGTCTTTTTGATTTTCCATCTGGAATTTCTCTCAGTCTGAAGCAAAAAGCAATACTTACCCTTGACTGGGTCTTAAACTTAAGTGGCGAAATGTGGGTGTACTAAAAGAATTCCTCTGCGTAATTCTTCAGGGAATGGCGTGTCATGTTATATGTTGTCATTACCTTGACTCCGTAATAAGGCACGGGAGACCAACTCGGGTAATCTTGAGGTTCCACATTGAATACCACGCTGAGACCAGTTCCTCTGAAACGTAAAGTTTGATACAAATAACCAACAGAGAAAAACAAACAGAGAGACGGAAGAAATGGATGAAGAGAGGCCTTTGGCCAGGAGTGGAACGGTGCAAGCTGATTAAAAAAAATGAAAATAAATTTTATTAATATTTTTTTTTAGTTTTTACCCGAATACTTAAAAAAAGCTTTATTTTTAAGTATTCGGGTATCCTTAATAAATTAATAAATAAACTTAAATAACGTGTAGTAAATAATTTAACTAATGATTTATTAATAATTGGCTGATCCGTGCCCACTTCGTTGGCGTTATTTTTCGTGCATATGACACTCACAAATAGCGTGGCTTTCTATTTCTAAAAGAATTTTCAAATTCGATTCAGTAGATCCAGAGATTACCCCCTACAACCTCACAAACTCTTTTAATATTAGTGTAGAAGTATATATATACTTCTACACTAATATCTTTTTTCTTATCTTCTATCATAATTGGGTAAAGATATGAAAATGCTTTCTTGTATATCTAAGTACTTCGATACCTAATCTATACTTCTTTACGTTCTAAGTTTTAAAGACTACGCTACGATGGAGCAACAGTACCTACTACAATAATCAATGTGTTTAACTCTGAGTTCTGATTGAAAATGTTTTAACTTAGTAAGTAAGGTAAGCTCTAATACAACGTGTTGTTTTGCATCCTCGTCAAATTTCAGGAGGTTGTCATAAAAGACACAAATAATCAATCGAAAGTACGGTAGCGGGCAATAACTAATAAGCGCTGCTTTTTTTGTTGTTGAAATTTAACAGTATTTCAGAATTAAGCCCTTAATTCAAACAGAACCACCCGACTACGCACACAGCGACAATGCAGCTGTGTGCGTGAGTGTCGACGTCTTACCTACGAAATGCAAGCGCGCGCGACCGATCAATGACCGGTAGCAATAATATTACCTAATTTTATTTCGAAAATCACTTACATTATTGTCGTAAATTTCGCTTGATAATTAACTCATCTTTGAGCATCATTGGAATACGGAAATCTTACTAATGACAATAATACTAGTGCGCCAAAGAAAAGTTCACTGACCTGTTATCAGATGATAATAAAATGTTAGTTTTGCTTTTCGTAGTGATTTTGTTTTTATTTGTGGATTTCCTTCCTACTTAACGGGCTTAGGACCGGCAAGAATGCCTTAGTTAGTGTAGCGATCTACTAAGTCTAAAAATGTTTTCTACGTTTGATGGAAATGGAAAGACGTGCTAGTTAAGTGAAAGTACGTGGTGATATTTTCGACTCTTAGGTATTATTGGCGTAGTTAAAAATAAAATTTGAAATCAACTAATTTACACTAGTAAAATTGATTAAGCTTACAACGTATTTACAAAATGTACAAATAAATAAATTACCTACTTAATTAATTACTTACTTCGCGTGACCCAAGGGCTGGCTTTTACCTCGGACAGAGGATAAGCATTGCCATACAACGTGGCAATGCCGCCAGTCTTTTGGGCTCACTTCCGGTGGACAGCGATGCGGACGAATTTTTTGACGCCTTATCTTAGTTAGGATATTTTATTTTAAGTGTATATATTTAGTATTCTATCTTATTCAATCATAGTATTCTGTTCAGTTTGATTAAATAATAAATAAAAACTTAAGTTCCCCGGAGGTATTGTTCAAAGTTGCCACCATCACACTCTTCGCACAATCGAGCACAACGTAGCTGGTTTTGCTTCAGCTCACGTAACACTAACACATTCGTTTTTAAAGTGTCGAAAGCACTAATGATCCTTGCATGTAATTCTGTTACACTTGTCACTTCCTCCGTGTAAATTAACCTTTTAACGTCTCCCCACAAATAAAAGTCTACAGGCGTCAGGTCTGGAGAACGCGGAGGCCAGGCCACAGGTCCTCCGCGACCGATCGAGTGGTCACCAACTTTTCGGTCAAGTACTCGCGTACTTGCCGACCATAGTGAGAGGGAGCGCCATCCTGCTGGAAGTAGAGGTTGTGCCTTGCGGTAGTGGAACGGGTGTTGAAGTTCACGTTTCAGTAGGCGCCACACTGTGGTGTGGTGCACTCCTAAGTGTTGACCAGCCTCCCGCGTGCTTGCCCGTGGGTCTCGCTGGAAGTATTCCAGGATGTCTTCCTGCAAGGCGACAGGCAGGCCTACGCTGCCGCGAGCATGAGCATGCCGGGGAACGTCAAACTGCCGATGATCCCACAGTCCCTGCGTAGCAGCCAGCATGACGCTCTGTGATGGGGGTTCCCGATCGGGAAACATTTCCGTGAATATCCGGTTGGCTCCACGTAGGCTGTCTCCACTGATGGCATACAGGCGGACCATCTCCACCATCTCGACATTTGAATAATTGTCCGTCATCTTGTACCTACGTCTCAACGATGTACGGAGGAGCGCAAAGCGTACGGACGCTTCGGCGACATCAAACACACTGTTAGTTCCGGGGCCGCGGGGGCCGGGGGCGTGGCTAGGAGCTTGCGCGGGAGAATCCCCGTACCGTGATAGGGGTGCGATTGATTACCTACGAATTTATCGAATGATTGTTGCGTATGCGTTGTGTATGTATTGTTTGCGTTTGTTTGTGTGTGAAAGCGCGATTATAAGGCTAGTAACAGACGGGCCGCGGCTGGTTTACACTTACGGATTTCCGTAAATAAAAAATAAAATTAAAAAAATACCTACCCATTTTACTGTCGATTTGGGTCGAGAATCATTAGCATAATTACGTCCTTGAATTTGACTAGGATGCAAATCAACACGTTGTATAATCCTTTTGTAAAGGTTACGAAATCAAAGTTAACACCAACAATATTAATTCTAATAGTTTTCTGTACAAAGTTAGATTGGATCTTTATTCGGGGAAATAGTTTTCCTGTTTTTGTTGTTTTATTACTGGAGGGGTATGAAGTTAAAATGTTTTATGGAGAGCCATTAGTAGTTTAAAAGAGACTTTGTTTACTACGCTTTCATGCCTTAATAATTGTTGAACTGATATACAGTTCGCGTCACGCTTGTGAACCTCTCCGAAGTACGTCAAAATTGATTGCGCAGGATGTCAATTTGGCTAAAACCATAGGGCAGCACATGCGCGAGGGCCAAGATGGCTCGTATACGTTCGATGTATAATTGTCCCACTTGCTACATGTTGTTATTGTTTTTTATTATTTATTTTGATTATATCTTACGATTTGATTTGTGTTCTTGTGGTGTATGTGTTTGTTGTGTTACTTTTTAACCAACGAAAAAACGGAGGTGGTTCTCAAGTCGACTCGTATTTTTTTTTTACGTATGAACCCGCATAACTTTTTACAGAGTAGTCCAATGTGGATTATTCTTTTTTTATTGGAAAGGGTATACCTCGAGACTGGTCCCATATAAATTTGTAAAAAAAATCCTACACTAAGGGGGGTAAATAGGGGTAATTTATTGTTCACTCACAGATTTTAGTGCAGAGTTGTGTAGCATTTTTTGTAGGCCTACACATATGGGTGTGTAAAGTCTGTAGTTTATAGCTAAAGTAAGATAGGTAGCTGTTTTAAAAGTAATTAAAAAGTAAGCATGTATTAATTAGTAGATTATAGCTACAAAAAAGTTTAAAATTTGATATTTGTATTGTTACTGGTAGTCTTTGTTACTTGCTCATAATATTTAATACTTGCTCATATAATTTTTGTAGGCCTACCCATATGGGTATGTAAAGTCTGTTAACTTATTACTTGTTATGTAATTTATATTATATAACAAGCATGTATTAATTAGCAGATTATAGCGACAAAAAAGTTTAAAATTTGATATTTGTATTGTTACTGGTAGTCTTTGTTACTTGCTCATAATATTTAATACTTGCTCATATAATTTTTGTAGGCCTACCCATATGGGTATGTAAAGTCTGTTAACTTATTACTTGTTATGTAATTTATATTATATAACAAGCATGTATTAATTAGCAGATTATAGCGACAAAAAAGTATAAAATTTGATATTTTTATTGTTACTGGTAGTCTCTGTTACTTGCTCATAATATAACACGTATAAACAAAAAAAATATTCTAGGAATGTAACACTTTTTTACGCGATTGCACGTGTGCGGTCGTCACTAAAACCTAACTTCGGAGAGGTAAACATTCGTTACGCGAACTGTACATGAATTTTGATACAGAGATCGGGCTGGTGGGCTGGACTTTAATTTTTTTTTAAATTAGCCGTTTCAATTCAGAATTTTCAAAAAGCCAATGATGCAGTTTTAGTTTTCATCAAAATCGAACACATTTTTCAGAATTTTCCGATATTCCTCATAGTTTCAGATTTGACCATCCATGCACACTTTTTATATTCACCCTGTTTATTTTATAAGAAGAATGAGAATGTGTACCTGCCAGACTCCGAAGTGGCTATGATCATTGGGTTTGTAGTTGTTCCGCCATCAGGGTTTTGGTCATCATAGTATTCTAAATCATCATCTGGTGTGGAGTGCAGTAGAGGCCTGAACACAGGAATAATGACAAAATATATATTAAAAAAAAAAATGTTTTACTTCCATATCCTAATATACCACTACAGCGTGTAAAAGAATTAACACTCAGAATACATTATGAACAACTTTTACTAAGGGACCAACACCGTAATCACAAAAAACAAAAACAGCTGTTCAGTACATTTTATCCATGGTCTGGATTCTGCAAGGAGGCATGGGAAACGGTCACCTCCTTCTGCGAAGCAGTAATGCTAGCTATGGAGGAGGCAGAACGCGTGAGAAAGACCTCACGCCCCAGCCACCGCAACAGAAGAAGACGCCCCGAGAGACGTCGGGCGTCACAGCGCAGGGCAATTTCCGGCCACCGTACGCGCGGGACTACGGACGGCTAGCGGTGGGTACTGGTGGTGGTTTCTTTGTGGATAATGGACTGTTGAGTATTCATCATTATAAACAGAGTACGGTGAATGATGTACTAACACTTCACTAGCATCGTTCAGAGCCGCATAGTTAAACGTGCAGCAATGACCCTCATAAGTCTTGATTAGCACAAACATATCTTGACAATTCTTTGCTTTTCTGTTGAACGTACAGTACAGGATCAGATTCTCGCACTTTTGATGCACCTGAAAAGAAACATTCTTTGATACAGATCACAGGAGGACAAAATACTTGAAATTTTACTCAAATAACTCTGAAAAACAAGTTTCCATATACAGCCGCGCCGAAATATCCATTCACAGTAGTAATGTGTCAGCTTAGTACAATTTTTATGAAAATACATCGACAGGTTGTCGCGTCGCCCCTGTCTGCGGAAGCCATTTTGTAAAACAAGATACTTTGATAAATTTTGTTCCCGATTTCTAGGTGTTCAGCACAAACACAAAACACAATGTCAAGCAATTTGATTGACTGCTGTTGAACTTTAGTCAACTAATCACAGTGATCAACGTGAGTTTGATAGTCTACTACAATGGTCTACTAGCATGATTTCGAAGTTGATTTAATTTTCAGAAGTCAGGTGTTAGACTGTCAGCAGCTGTCATAACAAAAATAAATAATATTCAACTTTACCTCTTCCATGATAGTATCCACAGTGAAGAAATGGTGTTTCAAAATATCCATGATTTCTGTGAAGTTTCCCAACTGTCTGGTTCTCGTGCCAAAGTTTCTCAGAATTGGAAGTGCATTGAAAAAGCCTTTAATTTCATCATCGCTTCTATTGTAATGTTTTCTGGAATTCAACCATTTTACTAAAGCGGGTTTTGTTCTAATTTACTTTAAAAAATTGAGAGTAATTATAAACCTGCCAGGGTTTTGGAATAGGGAACATGCATGAAAACTTATTAATTATCTATACAGTTTATCTAAAAATATAAACAAAAATAAATTACTAACAGTGACAATAGAATCTAAATTGCTTAAAAAAACACGAGAAATAATTATCTGTCCCTCTTGCGAAAACGCTGTTGTCTATGGCGGCTAAAGACGTCATGGACTTTGTCAAAGTTTTTATCGGACTTCTCTTTCTAATTGTAATCTTTGAAGCTTTATAACTTCATCACTGATAAAGGTATTTAAAAAATAATTTCATGATTGTTTACTAGAGCTAATAAGGATTTAATTTTGCAAATAAAAAAATCGCGTGTATATTCCCTACTTGTTCGAAAGAGTCACCGCGGCCCTGGAACGCAAAAAAACATTAGGAGAAACACGCATGGGTTTTAGCCAGTAAGAGTCTGACACTCTCTTCTGCTCCGCCCAGAGCGGGGGGAGTCATTTGATGATTTCCCATCCTTAAAAATAAATAATGGGAATGAAAAATACCATTTTATTGTGACTAGTTTGGACTAGTTTTATAAATCCAGAGTTGCCAAGTTCAACTTTGTGTCAAACTTAGGAATAATGGTGAATTTTTCAATAAATTGTGTAGTACATGTCTGTCAATATCAACGGCATTTGCAAGTGAAGCTGGAACCAAACGAATGGAAAACGACTTGAATTCTTACGAATAACATAACACAACATGTCGCATACAGTATTTCCCGAATTGTTAGGTAGCACCTCTGCCTAAAAAAATCAGTTACATAAAGGTACAAGTATGGTCCCAATATAAGGACCAGGCCCTGGTCGACGGCGCGTTGTATTCCACACGCGCCAAAAGGAGATGTCAGCATAATTGACGGGGCCCCTGGGGCCAGTGCCTGCCAGGGTTGCGGAATTTGTTCGAAAGAGTAACCGCGAGCCGAACGCAAAGGGCGTTTGGAGAAACACGGGCGGGTTTTTAGGACCCAAGTAGTAGGGTTGAGCTTATTGCCACCAACCAGGCATATATCCAGTCTCTGGGTTGCTACTACGAACTTCCAGATGGAAAAACTGTATAACATCAAAGTGTTTTAGGTTTTTAGGGTTCCGAACAAAAAACGGAACCCTTATAGGATCACTCGTGTGTCTGTCTGTCTGTCCGTCTGTCCGTCTGTCACAGCCAGTTTTCTACGGATCTACTGGACCGATTCTGTTGAAATTTGGTACACATACGGACTTTTGTGACCCAAACACGAACGCGTTACGTAAATAAATTTAGACTATGGGGGTCACTTTTGGGAGTCAAAGTAAATAATTTCAAATAAAAGTTTTTCAAACTGTAATGTGCGACATACCAAATAAAAGGGCTTACTATGAGGCTTTTAATTATATTTTTTTCATAATTTTAAAATGAATGGTTTTGAAGTTATTCAAGAAATTAGACCAAATTTGGCCAGCTCAGTAGTTTCGGAGATAAGGGGGGGGGGCTTATCTCCGAAACTACTGAGCTCAAAATTATGAAAAAAATGCAGACAATAAGGTTTTACCTACAGATAACAGGAAAACCTATAAGAAGTCGGAACCCTTTGCACGCGAGTCTGCCTAGCACTTGGCCAGTTTTTTTTCCATCTGCAAACCCAACTCTTGAATCGACCGCAAAAGCGCTTGCTTCCTTTACATCAACAAGGAAGTCATAAAAATATACTTTGATAATATCGATTCAAATGTTTCTATGCATAATGGTTAACACAATAGCGAAGTTCTCAGGTTTCACAACTCAACAACTAAATGGTTGAAGTTAGGTAACGAATACCTTTCCAAATGTTGTTACAAACGAGTTTGAAGGTGAGAAGTACTGCCACCCTTTCCGGATGGATGAGTAACGGACGAGTAAACTTAACTTATGTATTTAAACTTCGAATCAACTAAAGAGACTCGTTAGAAGTTCATGTAAGTACTGATTTCCGATAAGGAGACTAACTTGCTATTTCCAATTTCGATCAAATTATTTCATGTTTCCTGTAGCAGGGTTGTGAGAGCGGAAAAGCTTGTTTACTTAATTGGCCTGAAGGTTTCAGTCTTCTGGGCCGTGGTTTCTGGAAAGGCTTCTTCCAATTCTATATAATTATTTACCTTACAAATGATTGATAAGTCCACGTCCAAATGAATTAATTAAATACCAATGGAAGGAGTCCGTTTCCGTGAACATTCTCGGATACCGATATCCGTTGCTTTGATGAATTATTATATTAAAATTGATTTTAGGTCAGATAATGATGAATGATGCTTTGATCCCATGACGAAAGTTTTATTTAAGTGATTTATGGCAGTAGTTTTAGGCAATATATCGCACACATTTCAAATCCGTTATAACTGTACCTATGTAGATAAGAAAAAAAATACATAAAAGGAAGACACGATTTCAGATTTGTACTGTTTTGAAGTCAAAATTCCTCATGTTTTTCCTTCATCTATATCCTATTGTCCAAGACAGACTTACTGCATGTGACACATTTAACTATCAGTTATACTATTTTATATATGGTGGTATCCTTCTAATAAATCTTTGGATTGCCATTAAGCCTTAGGATTCAATAGCCTTACCAATCATAATCATAACTGCCTCCGTGGTCGAGTGGTTTAACCGTTTGCCTTGTGACCCGGTGGTCGTGGGTTATCGACTCACGGGAAGCATACTTTGTAAAATTGTTTCCAGCTTGGCTAGGACATTGCAGGCTTGAATTACCTGTTTTTTTGATAAAAAGATGATTCCGTGCTTCGAAAGGCACATATAAGCCCGTGGTCCCGGCCGCCAAAAGGCGGTCGTCAAATAAACCATGCCAGAGGCCCTTGAGGCGGTTTAGAAAGAAGACACTAAAGTTTGTGAGGTCGTTAGACCTTACAGCCCACACGACAAGAAGAAGAAGACCAATCATAATATGTGTGAATTTCATGACATTTCTAACAATGATTTCGGAAGTCGGTGTTAAAAACAAAGAAACAATACCAAAACCACCGACTTCCGAAATTAAAGTTATTTTATGCTTTGTAGTGTTTTGTTTGTAAGTCGGTTATATTTTTTTGTAAAAAAAAAAGTTGTTTGTTTTTAAAGCGGCACAATTTTTGCGAAATGGAGTTAAGTGCATTAACGTGTTGTGAAAGAGCAAAAGTTTATATTAGTCAATAAATATAACAGATGTCATGACAGTAAGCAGGTTTTTTTTTTAAATGTGCCAATAGATTCAAGTGTTATTTCTATAAAAGTCAAAAATCCTATACCGCTTAGATTAATTGTGATGACATGTCGAAGAATTGAATTATTCAGTGGTCAATAGTTGCAAGAGCTTATAGAAATCTTGACCACCGACATTTTTACACCTTAATATACACACTCTGTGAGAATTTCAACTGTTTACTTATTATTTACTGTTCTTAAAGAAAAGAAAGCTGATGGACGGACAGCGGAGAATTAGTGATAGGGTTCCGTTGATTAACCTTTGGGTATGGATCTCCCATGGGTAGCTTATGAGATACTTGGGGAAAGCCTATGTCCAGCAGTGGACTTCTTTCGGCTGTTATTAAGATGATGATGATCCAACGAGCCAAATACTTACAAAACTCGGGCAATATTCTGTGACTCCTTCACAGAGACCATGTTGAAGTTGCAGATACTGACCGCCGGGAACGGCACCTGGTTCACTTTGCAGTTCGCGTTTATCTGTTGAGTGCATTAGACTCAATTAGGGGCTACAATCAATGGCTACAATAAAGAAATTAAAAACCGGCCAAGTGCGAATCGGACACAAAACACAAAGGGTTCCGTACCATAAACCAAAAAAAAAAAACACCGGTAGCACTCCGGGAGTGCCGGCAGAAGTGAAAACATGTAAATAATACATCCTTACTGTCGCGGTCACATCATAGACAAACCACCGACAGCAAAATAAACAAAAAGACACTGACGTGTGGCCGCGACAGCGACTGTCAGTGACAGATGTCAATCTTGACACAGTTCCTGACATAAACAAAACGAACCATAAAAACAACAAAAAATAACGTTGTGTTTCATTATAAGTACAAAAATACTATCATTTATGAGGTAGAATACAATGTTTATTTATTGCGCTATCGTACACAAATATGACAATTTACATGTTATTATTCATAATATTATATCGTTATTTATTTATATATTACATTAATTTTTATCTCTTAGAAAAATCAACTTTCATCCATAATTTTGTAATTCCGTAATTTCGTATCCTTGGATACGCGTGGCACGCTGTACATAAACACAGACGGACATTCGCGCAAGCGCCCTGTGCCGCCTAAGCGGAGCAGCACACTCAGGCACGGTAGAAAGAGTGGGAGATACTAGTTCCTCTCCCTTCCCCTCGATCTTACGCTTTTTCGCATCACGTGACCCTGACGCGAGCCGTCTTACGCTTTTTGCGATTAGGTCACGTGACCCTGACGCGAGTTTAAGATTTTATACCCATTACAGAAAAAGTGCTCAACGCCGCTAAAGAAGTTTTCACTTCAAAAACAAGTTTCTTGTATTTAATTTATTTTTTACAGCGGCAATAGAAATACACCCTCCGTGAAAAACTATTACGTTTCTTGAGGTACAGCCCGCTGACAGATACACACAGCGGAGGCTTAGTAATAGGGTTATGTTGGTTGCCCTGTGGGTACAGAACCCTAAAGATTAGGATGAAATCAAAATCCAACATGGCGAAAATTTTCTAATATATTGTCATGAGGGTTAATTTATATTTTTCAGGTTCGTCATCCACTCCGTTTCAACAACCCTGCCATAACCAGCTTCATTGGGATTCGCATAAGTACCTATTCGTCTATTCCCTCTAGTGAATTCTCGTGTCTTGCGGAAATGCCTTCTGCGAAGTGTGCCGAATCCGAGCTTCTCAGAAGGTCGGTTCTCTGGTTAAAGTTAACAGTACCAAAAAGGGTATTGAAAATAAATTACGGAATACCTTTGATATTTCACCAATTTATAATGTCTTTTTGATCGTCTGTTGAATTTGTCGAACAGATGATGTTATTATTTCTAGCCCTGTTATTTTTGGAACACGAGAAATAAATAACAAAGAAATAGATCCATGATCTTTCTTCAACAAACGTAATGCATCTGACAAGTGCAACAAAACACAGGAATGCCATTGTTTTCACAATGAACCTTGTAAATTTTTTAGCAAATGTCCGAATGAATTTTAGTATACTAACTTACATCAACTCACAAAACTTTTTCATAGCAAAAATAAAACAAAAATCAATAATTTTCCTGTGTTCCTATTACGTAAATGTACTCGTGTTACACAAGTTTGGCCCTCTCTATATATTTACGAGACTAAATTGAACGTGCCTGGAAATATTTGATGACTGTACAAGTACCTATTTTGCTGTAGATTTCGCATTTTACGCAATAGTACGATATGCTTTCAAAAAGTGTTAGCTTTAAAAAGGGTTGCCTGTCAAGATTTAGGGATTGTTTCAAAGAGTTACCGCGGCCCTTTTTTTTTATTTGTGATGGGTTTGCTCTTGACTCAAGTCTAGGTCAGAGATGACAGAGACAAAGTCTACGATGGAGCGAGCTTACCCAGAAGGAGCCTGTGCACTCTAACTTTGAAGAGATTGGGGTTGTAAGCGTTTGGAAACACAGACGCAGGGAGAGAGTTCCACTGCTTTGCTGTGCGCATTACAAAAGACGTTTGGAAGCGCTTAGTGCGAATTGGTGGAATAGCAACAAGGTAGGGATGGTAAGATGCAGTGCGTCTGGATGTCCGATGGTAGAAGGGAGCCGGTGGGATGAGGTCGTGGAGTTCTTGGGCACACTCATCGAAGTACAATCTGTAGAAGACCGACAAGCAGGCAACCTTACGGCGATGAGCCAAGCTATTTAGCTTGTCATCCACCAGTTTTACGTCACCGATGAGCCTCTTAGCTCTGCGTTCCACCGAGTCAAGCGCGGCAAGCTGATACTTAGCTGAGCCATCCCAAAGGTGGCTACAATCCTCCATGTAGGATCGGACTTGTGATTTGTATAGGGTTAAAAGCTGTCCAGGCCTGAAGTATCGCTTCACCCTATTTAGAATGCCCAGCTTTTTGGCCGCGGTTTGGGCTTTGTACTCGATGGTGGCGCCGAAGTTGAGACTAGACGTCAACTCCATGCCAAAGAGCTCTAGTCGATCAGTCACAGGAACAGATGCACCCCGAAAGGTAGGAGTTTGGTCAAAACGACTCCTTTTTGCGGTAAAAAGACACGCCTGCGTTTTGGTGGCGTTAAAAGTCAAATCGAATAAAATCAAAATCAAATCAAATCTACATCACCCCACTGGGACACAAGGCTAAAGGTCAAATTTGTCCGCTCTACCATGGCCTCCCTCAAGGAATGAACTTCATCCCCGCCGGTTGTTGCGCTGGACAAGTATCTCTCTGAAACCGTACTGTCATCTGCGTACCCAACAAGACCAGGCTGAAGTAGGTCATTGATGTGCAGCAGGAAAAGAGTTGCAGAGAGAACAGACCCCTGAGGAACTCCGGCATCGATAGCCATGAGGTCAGAGGAGCAGCCGTCAACGACTACTCGGATCGACCGTTCACTCAGGAAGTCTGATATCCAGCTACAAAAACCAGCTGGGATGCCATAAGCAGGAAGCTTGCTGAGTAGACCTGCGTGCCAAACCCTGTCAAAGGCCTACGAGATATCGAGCGACACGGCAGGTGTTTCGCCGTGTCTCTCGATGGCCTCGCCCCAGCAGTGCGTGACATACACAAGAAGATCGCCAGTTGACCGTCCCCGGCGAAAGCCATATTGACGGTCACTGAGGAGATTGTCTTCTAGGTAGGTCAGCAGCTTACTGTTCAGAACCCTTTCCATAACCTTGCATAGGATGGAGGTACTGGCGATTGGACGGTAATGTGCAGGGTCAGCGCGGTCTCCCTTTTTGGGCACCGGTTGCACATTCGCAAGTTTCCATGATTTCGGCACCGTTCTTTTTTCAAGAGAGGCGGTACAGGCGAGTCAACACTCCTGTGTTGACTCGCCTGTACCGCCTCTCTCACAGTTCAGGTGCAAATTGCCTCAACACTCTCGCTGGAATGCCGTCAGGTCCACTGGGCTTATTCACGTCTAGACTGCACAATACTCTTCGGACCTCTTTAATATGAACTGCGATCTCCGGCATCGAAGAGTCACAACGAGGTAAAGTTGGTGGTTGCTTGGAGCCAGCGTCCAGACGCGAATTGCTTGCAAAGAGAGTTGCAAATAAATTTGCTTTCTCACTTGCAGAGTGAGCCAGCAAGCCATCAGGATTCAACATTGGAGGCAAAGTGGGTCGACAGAAATTCGTTTCAACCGCTTTCGACAGGGACCAAAACTGATTACTACCCGGAGGGTGCGATGCTAGTTTGGCCCCAATACGTCCGACGTGGTCAAAACGTGCCCTACGTAAAACCCGCTTGCAGAACTAAGCGGCAGAATTAAAGGCACTTTTCCTCGCGCGAACCCTGCATGCTTTGACCTTTCGGTCGCGGGCCTTGATCCATGCTTGGTAAACAGACTCTTTACGGGCCTCAGCTTGGGCGCATTCAGCATTATACCAAGACCGGGATTTGTGACCGAGCGGAATGTCGGAGAATGGAATAAAATACTCCATCCCCTGCCGAATCACGTCCGCAATCATGTCAGCACAGCACGAGGGGTCACCCGAGGGAAAGCGCACTTGCCGCCATGAACAAGACGCAAAAAAGTGTCGCATCTCATCCCAGTCTGCTGATTCGTATCGCCATACTCGCCTCGTGCCTCTAGGACTCTTATCTGGAGGAGAGCAGGTCAACACTGATTTCACCAGGCAGTGGTCAGACGTTCCTAGCGGAGCTGAGACCGATACTGAAAGACTACCCGGATCTGTTGTCAGCAGAAGGTCCAAACAATTGGGTGTATGGGCGTCAACATCCGGTACCCGCGTTGCCACATTCACCAGCTGGGTTAGATCAAGCGTTAGAGCAAACTTACGCGCCTCTAATGGTCAGTTTTCTGGTACGGGAACAACCACTCTTTATGGTGGGCGTTAAAGTCCCCCAGAAAAATGAGCTTCGCTGTTGGGTACCGTTGCTGGGTTACGTCGGTCGACTCCACGAGGGAATTAAACAGCGCTGTTGTCTCCTGATCACCGCTGTGCGATCGGTATACGCCGATGTAGATAATTTTCTCCACGCCTGTGTCCACAAGCAGCCATATGACAGAAAAACCCGATTTCTCAAAGCAACGGAGACGACGACAACAAATGTCATCGCAGACGTACACACAGACCCCAGCCTGCTTCTTGAACTTGTGTTCCACAGAGTAGCCCGGGTAGTTGAGGTACGCCACGTCTGACGGGGTTGTTATCTTCGTCTCCGTTAAGAAAAACACGTGCGGCTTCTCAGTCTCAAGATGGTGATGGACCGGATCGAGATTGGAGTGCAACCCCCTGATATTAGTGAGGTGCACTTTTAGTGTGGAAGAGGAGGAAGTGCAGCCGTTGTTTTACAATTTTTTCTTCATTACTTTGGTTATCATGGAGAGTAGATGGGGAGAAAATTCGAACTGTCGAGGCGCTGCTTAGTGAACCAAGTGGAACACTAGAGCTAAACTGACCTGTGGGGAACTCATTTAGAGACTGCGGGGACGCCCGAACCCCCCCGAATTTGGCCACCGGATCCTCCCATCCAGTCGCCGGCTGGCACGGTGGAGCATATCGGGATTTTTCGCTAGTTGGCGGGGCAGCCTTTCACACGTGGCTGGCGTGCTACTTGGGCCCCCTACTAACTGCGGTCGGCCAACGGCTGGCACAGTGCTTTGGATCCCGCTACCCTCCAAAATGAGTTACCCGGAAAGCCCAGCCCTGCGACCAAGACCGATTCTGAGCAGAGCAACAGACAATCTCCTTCTACCCCAAAGGCACTGGCACTCCCGCACACCGACGGAACACAGCAAGCTGCTTGGCGCCGGACTTCGGCGGAATGGTGGTAGCAGGCCAGGCAGCTCCTTGCGGAGCCTACCACCGCTTTTAGTGGGATCGATCAGCCGTACTACAGGCAAGCCTGTGGTGCCGTTGCCCGGGGTGGACCGCGAAGAGGTAGATCCCAAACCACCCCAAAACGCAAAACTGGAACGCAAAGGGCAATTGAAGGAACACGTGAGTGGGTTTCAGAAGCTGAGCAGTTTACAAAATAAACAACTAATACACAAAGTCATCAAGCATTGGAAATGACCACTTTTAGTCTTCTAGATTTATCTTATGTTTCTATTAGATTGAAGATCTGGGGTCACCTTCCAGTCTTATCGGATACAGCTGAATACCAGTATTTGAAACGTGGCCTTATTATTTTTTCTCTTTTGTTCACTCTCTTGCTGCTATCTGCAGTATAGTCTGTAATGAGCAACATTAGTGGCTGCATTTGCCGAGTACTTGAAAGGAGTCCTCTGACACATTCCTCATTGAAAAAAAAAGTGGCCATAAAAGAACCAACGACCGATCAAGGCCCGCGACCGAAAGGTCAAAGCACGTAGGGTTCGCGCGAGGAAAAGAGCTTTTAATTCTGCCGCTAAGTTCTGCAAGCGGGTTTTACGTTGGGAACGTTTTAACCATGTCGGACGTATCGGAGCCAAACTAGCGTTGCACCCTCCCTCGGTCAGCAGTTTTGGTCCCTGTCAAAAGCAGTTGAAACGAATTTCTGTCGACCCACTTTGCCTCCAATGTTGAAACCTGATGGCTCACTGGCTCACACTGCAAGTGAGAAAGCAAATTTATTTGCAACTCTCTTTGCAAGCAATTCGCGTCTGGACGCTGGCTCCAAGCAACCACCAACTTTACCTCGTTGTGACTCTTCGATACCGGAGATCACAGTTCACATTAAAGAGGTCCGAAGAGTATTGTGCAGTCTAGACGTGAATAAGGCCAGCGGACCTGACGGCATTCCAGCGAGAGTGCTGAGGCAATGTGCACCTGAACTGTCTCCTGTGTTGACACGCCTGTACCGCTTCTCTCTTGAAATAAGAACGGAGCCGAAATCATGGAAGCTTGCGAATGTGCAACCGGTGCCCAAAAAGGGAGACCGTGCTGACCCTGCACATTACCGTCCAATCGCCATTACCTCCATCCTATGCAAGGTTATGGAAAGGGTTCTGAACAGTAAGCTGCTGACCTATCTTGAAGACAATGATCTCCTCAGTGACCATCAATATGGCTTTCGCCGGGGACGGTCAACTGGCGATCTTCTTGTGTATGTCACGCACTGCTGGGGCGGGGCCATCGAGAGACACGGCAAAGCACTTGCCGTGTCGCTTGATATCTCGAAGGCCTTTGACAGGGTCTGGCATGCAGGTCTACTCAGCAAGCTTCCTACTTATGGCATCCCAGCTGGTTTTTATAGCTGGATATCAGACTTCCTGAGTGAACGGTCGATCCGAGTAGTCGTTGACGGCTGCTCCTCTGACCTCATGGCTATTGATGCCGGAGTTCCTCAGGGGTCTGTTCTCTCTGCAACTCTTTTCCTGCTGCACATCAATGACCTACTTCAGCCTGATCTTGTTGGGTACGCAGATGACAGTACGGTTTCAGAGAGACACTTGTCCAGCGCAACAACCAGCGGGGATAAAGTTCGTTCCTTGAGAGAGGCCATGGTAGAGCGGACAAATTAGACCTTAAGCCTTGTTTCCCAGTGGGGTGATGACAATCTGGTCACTTTTAACGCCACCAAAATACAGGCGTGTCTTTTTATCACCAAAAGGAGTCGTTTTGACCAAACTTCTACTTTTCGGGGTGCATCTATTTCTGTGACTGATCGGCTCCAGCTCCTAGGCATGGAGTTGACATCCAGTCTCAAATTAGGTGCCACCATCGAGTACAAAGCCCAAACCGCGGCCAAAAAGCTGGGAATCCTAAACAGGGTGAAGCGATACTTCAGGCGTGGACAGCTTTTAACCCTATACAAAGCACAAGTCCGATTCTGCATGGAGGATTGTAGCCACCTTTGGGATGGCTCAGCTAAGTATCAGCTTGCCGCGCTTGACTCGGTGGAACGCAGAGCTAAGAGGCTCATCGGTGACGTAAAACTGGTGGATGACAAGCTAAATAGCTTGGCTCATCGCCGTAAGGTTGCCTGCTTGTCGGTCTTCTACAGATTATACTTCGGGAGTGTGCCCAAGAATTCCACGACCTCATCCCACCGGCCCCCTTCTACCATTGGATATCCAGACGCACTGCCTCTTACCATCTCTACCTTGTTGCTATTCCACCAGTTCGCATTAAGCGTTTCCAAACGTCCTTCATAATGCGCACAGCAAAGCAGTGGAACTCTCTGCCGGCGTCCGTGTTTCCAAACGCTTACAACCCTAATCTCTTCAAAGTTACGAGTACACAGGCTCCTTCTGGGTAAGCTCGCTCCATTGTAGACTTTGTCTCTGTCATCTCTGACCTAGACTAGAGTCAAGAGCAAACCCATCACAAATAAAAACAAAACACAAAACATGTCAAGCAAAGTACGATCTATAAGGGCAAAAAATACTATTACAAAAAATGTAATCACTCACGGCAGTAACAATCTGATTCTCATTAAACTTTTGCTTGATGACCATGATGAAGGCGACCGTCAGCAACACGTTCCCGAACCAAGCTAGGCTCCACAGCACCAGCGACCTACCACTCCTGGAAGTGAAGTGGCTGGTGCCGTGCAGGGTCGTGACCCTCTCGAGCAGAGACACGTAGTACGCACTGTCTATCTTTTGTTTCTTCTTTGACATGTTGATCTGGAAAACTAACAGGCCCTTCTTTAATATAACTGAGACTTAAAAGTTTGTCTTTAATTTGCGTGCGTCTCGTGTTGTTTAATAAAATTCACACACGTACATAAAAACAACAGGTAATACGGCAGTTATCCAAGATTACACTAGCTAGATGTGACCCGCGTAACATCGCCTGCGTCACATTTTTCATTAATGCTCCACTCCCATTGGTCGAAGCTTGATGTTAATAGCCTATACCCTTCCGCGATAAATGGGCTGTCTAACATTAAAATATTTTTTCAATTCGAACCAGGTGATTCTGTAAACCTCGCACCGTAAAAACTAAGTTGTAGTGGGTGCGAAGTGAACTGTCATTGCATATTGATTCCATGTATTGAGAACTCACTTCGTGATCTCTTCACTCAAGACTTCTCTTCGGCGTGTTTACAAAATCGCACTGCAGTAGTCCCTGAGATTAGCGAATAAATCTCACCTCAAAATGTTCGTATCTCACCTAATCTTTCGATCCCCTGTCTGTAATGAATGTGATTCAGACTTGAACGAGGAACGTGTCGTAAAAGCCCTGATTACATTTTAATTAGGCCCGAATAAATCATTACTTTCCTCGTGATATTCTTGTTGAAAATATAATGTTTTTGTAAGTAATGTTTTATACTGAAACTAGCTTTTGCCCGTGACTATGCACGCGCATATATCTTTTTTCCAGTTTTCGTTAAAATAGTTATCATATGCAAAAAGGTAGTACCAGAGATTATTGTGTTCAAAAAACAAACTCTTGAGCTTTATTATAATTAGTACTTACAAAAATATTCTTGAAAGTAACTACTATTTGTTTCTTGATAAAAATATTTGTTATGCTCAAACTATGTCCTTTTTGTCGCAAACGCGAAGTAATATAGCCCACGCCAGTCAGAATCAGTAGCTTAAAGGTACAGATAATAAATAGTTAGGACGTGGCGTCAGGTGCAACCGAGTGGGGGTAGCGCGCGCTGATGGACAGCGCGCGTACGCACCGGACTCACTTGGGCCTGAGGGTCGGAGCTGGTGGGAGCAAGCAGTACATTGGTGAGCGAACCTGTTTTAACTCAGTGCACGTGTCTTCAGATTTACCAGATATTCATTTTATAATATTTGCCAATGTGTGTGTGTATTATTCTAACAGCGATCAGATTCAGAAATGATTCCAAATCAGACCGGCATTCTGATGCGTGGCTCGGGGTGGCTATAAGGGGAGGTTGGAGGCCACTTTAGGGGAACAGCCCCCTATATCATTACGATGATAATTCAGTGACGGTTATTCAGTGAAAATTTCCTATCGTACCTAGGCGTGATTTTGAGACATAGGTATTTTAGATTCAGATATTCGTCATTTTAAAACCTAGTGGCGACAGTTTTGTTATTCCTCAAAGGAGGTTCCTGGACTCAAAGGAGTGGCTAAGGGACTCGCCAGAGAATGGGCAGCAGCGTTCTCTGTAAAACTCAACACCATACACTGCGATCGCCAACCCGCCTGCCAAGCGTGGCGATTATGGCAAACCCCCCCCCCCCAAATCCTGGGGGAGGCCTGTGTCCAGCAGTGGACATCTTTCAGCTGATATGATGATGATGATGATATTCCTGTTAAAAGCAAAAAAAAAATCAAGATATATTTTTAACTAATATGAAAACACAACCCAAGTAATATCACTATTGTTTTTTAAGAGCTATTAATACTAGTTTGCAAAACCTGATGGTCCAAACAATTCGAAAAATATGAATTACCTGTATTAGTATTAAAACTTTAACCATCAATAAAACTTTTAATAATTGTACTTTTTCTTAGAACTGAAGTTAATGACTAGAGTTATTAATTGATTTGAAATTAATTGGACTTTTCCGACAACTTTAATAAATCCTTATTAATAAAACTTTAATAATTCACAAATTGACGCTTTCTTTCATTTACTTTTTTTTGTTGTGGCAGCATTTTTCTTTTCACATTAAAATAATTGTTTATTTATTCATCATCGAAGTCATATAGAACAGTTTTAAGTGGTAATAAATATATGTAAAAGACTAAAATACAAATGAAACCCAGACTTCCAAACTAAGCATATGTATCTGTATCTTAGAGGTCAGTGTCCCTCCAAGAATAAGATGCAAATATCAGAATGAGTGTTGATCCATTTTGTTGATCAGCACAACTTTCCACTTACTCGCTTTACATACATTGAATTAATTAAATTAAGTATTTAGTACAATGTAATAATTTTAAATGAAATTATAGACAAACAAAAAAAAAATTAATTAAAGTAAAAATCAAATTACAATAAATAATTATAAAGTTCATCATCATCATCATATCAGCCGAAAGACGTCCACTGCTGGACATAGGCCTCCCCCAAGCATCGCCACAACGACCGGTCCTGTGCGTCTCGCATCCATCGGCTACCCGCGACCTTCACCAGGTCATCGGTCCACCTTGTGGGAGGCCTTCCAACGTTACCTCTTCCGGTACGCGGTCGCGGTCGGTAATTATAAAGTAATGAGATTAAAATTGCATAGAAATAAAATAATATTACGGACATTCATTTGATTGTTATAATTTACAACAATATTAATAAAAATAACAAACGTCTAAAAAATCACTTTATGTGGAGTTTTATTTATTATTCCTGCTAAGATATCCAGCGTGTAGGGTAAGCAGCCATTATCGCAAAGTATTTTTGCAGAGATGGCTACTCAAGCCGACAATTTTAAGGTGCCTGTTTATGGTATTATATATCTTAGCGCTGGCTATATGAAAGTGACGGGTTGCGAAAGTAGTTCTATGAGCCTATGCTTCACTCTACCCATCGGGGCTTCAAACGGACGAACGCGATGTTTACGTAAAACACACAGAAGGATGTATTGTTGTTGGTCAGCACGTTACACTCAGCGAATAGTTGAACAGATGGGTATCTGAACGGCTTACGTAGCATAACCTTTAAGACTGCTCGCTGTGCTCTCTCAACTTGGAGTAGATGTGTCTTTGCCGTGGCTGACCTGACGGCCAGCACCATCTCTGTTCTGCGGAAGCCGCAGAGGGTGATGGCTGTCAGAGTCATCAGGGGTTATCGCACGATCTCCTACGAGGCGGCTTGCGCACTGGCCGGATCTCCGCCCTGGGACATGGAGGCAAAAGTCCTCGCGTCACTGCATCGGTGGCGTGAGGACGCGCGGGCGCGCGGCGAGCGACTGATGCAGCGACACATCGAGCTACGTCGGTCGCAGCTGCGCGAGGTCCTGGTGGCGGAATGGCGGGACAGGCTCTCACGCCCTTCCGCCGGCCTCGTCACTATTGAGGCCATCCGGCCAATGCTCGACCGGTGGCTCGGGAGAAGGCACGGCTCCCTGTCATTTCGTGTGACGCAGGTCCTCTCGGGGCATGGCTGCTTCGGGAGGTTTCTGTGTCGCATAGGCAGGGAGCCGGACGCTCGGTGTCACCACTGCGTCGACTGTCGGGAGGACACGGCGCGGCATACGCTGGCAGAGTGTGCCGCTTGGGAGGAGCCGCGTCGTGCCCTCATTTCTGTGGTAGGCAGTGACCTCTCGCTGCCAGCCGTAGTCCGTGCTATGGCTGACGGCGAGGAGTCCTGGGACGCGGTGGTCTCCTTCTGCGAAACAGTTATCGCGCAGAAGGAGGCTGCGGAAAGGGAAAGGGAGATCTCGACCTCCCTCCCGGCCCGCAGCAGACGCACCGGGCATCGGAGGAGGGCATACGCTGCCCTCTTCCGGCCCCCCTAACTGGGTCCAGGGGCGGCGGACTTGGGGATGTCCGTCGCCCCCCATTCATCTGGACCCGAGGTGGCGGCGCGTGGTGTTCCCGTGCGCCCCTCTCTGACGTCGCGGGGGGAGTCAAACACCTCACTCCCCCCGCTGACCCGAGGTGGCCCGCAGAGGCGGGCCGGCACTAGCCGGGGATTACGGAAGTCGTAAGCCCCCGCAATCTCCGGCGTATGTGAGAGATGGAACACCGGGGTGGTTTTAGTCAGTAAGAGTCTGACAGACCCCTCCGCCCGCCCCAGGGCGGAGGACATCCATGAGGATTTCCCCCCGTTATAAAAAAAAAAAAAAAAGATGTGTCTTTGCCGTACCGCCCCAGATCGGAAGACAAAAAGACAATATTGACTGGCACGGTGCATAGTATACTGTTTTTAACACATCAGGGCCTGTAGATGTCCGCAGTTATTTAAAAATAGCCATCAGTCTCCACATGCGTGAGGTTAGGTTGGCTAAATGCTCGCGAAAATCAAGGCGATATCCAATGAGAACGCCCAGGTATTATACAGTTAGAGCCCTATAGATAGTTAGGCAGGTGCAATCTTCATTGATGCCACTTACACTACACTAGTTTTTTCCCGCGACTGTGCTCCCCTAGACAGCAGGGAATCAATTTTTTCGTGTAGCCTATGACATTCACCGATATAATGTAGCTGATCATTGGTGAAAGAATTTACATAATTGGATTAGTAATCAATAAAAACTAACCACTGTCCCATACATTTATGGGTGTATGAGGCAGTCACATGTATAATTCGACAAAATTCACTGAACAGTAGATTTTTTTTACGGTATCAGGGTCGTTTGTAGTCTGTGATCAACATTTTCTAACCCACTTGACTATTCTTCGCTGATAGTCAAGTGGGTTAAATAATGTTGGTCACCAACCCTACCATGGTGAAGGTTGTTCATAATATATGGTTCATACATTACAGCAATTTTTTTCTGGTTTTGCGTTTTCATTTAACGTGTCGCAATCATGTCAAGCAATCACTCAATAATTTTATCTCTACAGAATATTTGTTTAGATTAATAATTAAAGATGGCTATTAGACGAAGTACTTGCCCACTGAACAATTAGATTTAGAGTAATGAAGCCTGTAATGACAGTAGATTGTCACTGTAAAACCCGGCCAAGTGCGAGACGGATTCGCATTCAAAGGGTTTTGAACGAATCTCATTTCTGTAACATGTTACTTTTAAACCATAGACTTCTTATTGGTTTTTCTGTAATATATAGGCAAAGAACTGTTATTTGTATTTTTTTTATTTCAGTCTCAGGAGTTTCGGAGATAAGGCCTCTTTTTCGGTCGGAATAGTTTTTACCAATATTTTTTTTTTAAATGAACCCAATTACGTATTTTAAAATTATGAAATATTTTTATAAACTTTGACTGTGATGAATATGGTCTTGTACAAATAAACAGTGTGATAAAATAGCTTGATGGTAGGCACATCATTCCGTAATCTTATTGTGAATTCGTAATTTTATTTTGCCTACTACTTAGATCCCTTTCTTAAAACACCTACTGAATATTTTATTAAAAACATTTTCATCCAATTTAATAACGGCCTTACAAAATGTAGAAGCTTCCTAGAATCGTGGACGCGCGACGTTGTTAGAAGTTGCTCAATTTTCTATTACGTTATTACATCCATAATTTCATTCGATTTACTCAGTAGCAGAATATACCTAATTCACGTTAATATTCGTACCGTGAAATACGTTTTATATTGCAAAGTACACGAATAAAAGTTGCTAAGCTACTTGTATCCCAAGATCTAAAAATAAATATAGGTTCTTGTCAAATTTTTCAAACAAGTAGCACTTTGGAGGGATGCGGTACAGAGAGTAAAGTCCCGGAAACCCCCATTGATATTCGGGCTGATGTATGTGTTCAAATTGCTTATTAAACTCTACTTGCGCGATGCAGGATTTCGATGTAGTAGTTAGCTGCTAGTTGGATAGATGGCGTCGCGGTTCTTTTTGTTGCGATGTGGATTTGCTCCTTTGGTTTTTCTTGTGGCGGTATTGATGCCGCTACAGAAGATGCTCTTTTGAGATTGCATTCGTCCAACAAGATATTTTTCAGTTGAAAGTTTGTATTTCACCCTTTTATTGTATTCCTATGTAATGTAGCTGTGAAAGAGAAGTTGCTGACTGTGATTAACGTCTAATATAGCTGACAAAAGTTTTGCTTCGTGTAACCGACACCTATCGAGAATATTCTTTTTATTTATTAATTTAATACTTTACGCACGCAGATGTACAGAGACGGACTATTTGTGATTCGTTTATAAAATAGAGGTATATAATAAGTTCTATACACTGATTCCGATAGCATATACTGATACTTTTTCTTCTTTGTGTCGCTGGCTCGAAAGTTTTTTTTAGAGTTGTGTGGCCCAAAACATTGCCACTTCCATGGGCATCGTTAGTGGCAGCACAAAAGTCACTTTAGCTGGATGTTTTGGGGCACAGAGGGCAAGATGGGAGGTAGAGCATGGTTTGTGACTCGACTCCATATCCACATCCTGCAGTTGATCCGTTACGCTCCACTTTATACTGATACTGACAGCGGTTATACTGGAGGCATTTTCATGGTTGCTTCTTTGAAAAGATTTTATCTGCTTATTACCGCTCCTCAAATATAGCTTGTTGTTTATAGGTATTAGAACTAAGTATAGTTTTTTAATGATGCTACATCTGGGATTAACAACTCCAGAAGACACGACAACATGACAGCCTTTGTTTATTTTTTTAGTACCTACAAATGCCATCGGAACGCTTTGTCGAATCGTTGTGGTATAATAACAGACAGGAAAACATTCATAAATCGTAGTCTATTTTGACTTACCAACAAAAATATATACGTAAATCTAACTAAAGCATGCAAACTGACAAAATCTAAGACCATTACACGCGACCGGACTTCGGCAAATTTTCTTCCCTTTACTTATTTTTCTTTAAGATTAGGATTTTTTGTAACTAAAGTAAGTAAAAACCGAGTGCTATAGACTACGAAAATCGTTCAAAACATCTTATATAATGGTCCGAGTAAAGGTCATGACACATAATACCGGCACCACAACTGCACGGCTGCAAGCACGCAATCCGCGCGCTGGCCGCGAGAATCTAGCTTGCTGTCAACGCGAACACAATTTTTATATGGCTTTTGTTTTCATAATGTAATAATGTGACTTGGAGTCGGTGTGCAGTAAGCAAGCGGTCGGCACGCTATACGCGCGCGGTCTGTGAGTCGAGTTGTATGCCAGCGGCAAGCGCGCTGGACGCCGTTGGCTGTCAATATGAAAAATATGGACATTACGAAATAATTATATTATACGACACACGATTTAATGCTCTAATTTTAATGAAAAGTAATTTACTGGGTAAGAGCGTTGCCGTTGCGGTGCCGTCATAGTGTGCCATGAACTTAAAACATTTCCACGTCGGCGTCGGCTGTTTGAAAAATGTGTCGTTCATATTTTTGACAGGTATATCTGTAACCGGTTCTGTTATGTAATACGATTTATTCAAAGGAACTGGAACCGGATAAGAAGTGCTTACGTAGGTAAATAACTATAGCTGTTTTTTTTTAATGCATTTGTAGGCTGAACACATTGCCTCTGTGGATATGAAGCACACTCTACAAATAATATTTTCATAACCTGCGTTATTTGCATCATTTTTTCAGAACTAATTTTAATTTTGTTGATTGCCTGACAGAACTAAATTGAATGTTGGATTTCATGGTCTTCCATTAATTTTAGATTATATGTTATTTAGAAGAAATAAACTTATATGATTGAACTTTTCGCTCGGTACAGTAAAATTACAGGTTATTTTTTCACATTTAGCCGATTCCATTCCCGGTTCAGACAGGCGATTATTTAAAATTCTTTGAATGCAGTTCGTTTTTTTTTATTTATTTATCCTTTATTTCAGGCAACTGAGGCCCATAAAACACTATACATAAAATAAGTATAAAAAACTAAGAATAAAGTAATACATTTACACAATTAATACAAAAACTTAAAAACTACTGCACACGAAGTGACGGCGTCGTGTTGCGCTGCGAGGTGTATTGCTTACGCGTCAGGCACGGCCGTCCCATATGTGGGGCGTAGTGTTTAATTCTGATGTTTGTTTACAAAAATATACATTACGCAATTCAAAATGACGTCACCGCGCACTATGAAGTTTGAGCTTTAATATTGCGAAAATTGATTACATATCTCGTAAAAAAACATTATCACTAGATTACTTGCCTTCTTATGCCAACATAATACAACAACAAAAGTGCTTTCAGCAAGTTCTCTCGTATCAATACAAAATGTTTATATTTCGAGTTGTAATAAGACTAATGTTTACATTGTACGTCATAGTGTCGTCATTTAGGAACCCATAACAGTTTCAAGTGTGTGAATATCTGCTTTGTGAGTGGAGAGATAAGGTTTTTTGTGAGGCGGGTCATATAACGCTAGCGATAAGCGGACGCCCGGAGCGCCGACGGAGCGCGACGGAGCTTGTAAACATTGCCCGCGAATCTAGAGAGGTTAAGTACGTACATAAACAATGAATAAATAAATAATTAATTTATTACTTGTATTTATAACTAATTATCAATATAGTCTATTAGTATTGGCTGTATAAATGTTCAGTGACGTGGGAGCCAGTCGTATGACAGCTGTCAGGGAGTGAAGACGCGTGCATGAACTAGTGAGCCGATATTTGTTGTACATCAGTACACCACACTTACTATTTGCGGGGCCTCACGGGTTACATTTAAAATGAAGTCATCATTCAAATTTTTTTTAAACGCACTGTATTTCTTGCATTTTCTGATTACGTGGAAATAGAAAAATATACGTTTTCAATATTGCCTATGGGATTAAAGTCTGCCATCGTACATTTGTACAGAAAGTTTTGAACAAAATGAATAATCTGTGTTTTGTTATTAATGATATCTGGTTGCCTTTACTTCAAAAAACCACAAAGCATTTAAAAATAAAGGCACAGTAACTCTGTTAGGGAGTTACTTTGAAAGAGGAAATTACATTAGCAAGCCATGAACTATAACAATAGTTTGAGAGGCATTGTATTGTTATGGAGTAATGGACTAATAGTTTTCTTTCAATATCGACCCACGAAAGTTCTTTGTTAATTCGCTGTCCTAACTAAGAGCAACGAAAAGTATAAATTTTTTAGTGTAGATTTTCCAGGGGAAAAAGTAGTCCATAAATAAAGTATTTTAAATATATCTTTGAGTATTTTATACAGAACATTCAAAAAAAAAACTTCACAAGTCACACCCTATTTACAATTTTTCGTCGTGGAAGCTCAAAATATTGTGTGGTTACTACTATCTTTTGTAACTATTCAATAGGAAATATGAAATTTTATTTAAAAAAATTTCGTTCTCTTTCAAAGCATTTTATTCTGGGATATAAGTGGGATTTTTACCACAGAAAATTTCACCTATTTCTATCGGTGGGCTTTATATGTAGATCTTGAATATCAAAGAACACACACACCCACTGCAGCTCCAATGTTCTAATGTTCAACTAACCAAACATTTGACAAGACTGTCAGTAGTGAAATAGCAAAGGTTCTATTTATAAATGAAAGGATGAAAATATACAGTACGCAGTGTGGGTACACTAAAATCATTCAAGCTTTACCATTATTTGTTGTGTGTTGAAATCCTCGTGTTTGTCTTCTGTCCGGGATCGAATGGAGAGGTCTGTATTGACACGGTGTTCTGCAACTAACTTTGGACAGGGATTATTGGAGTGCTTGCCCCACCAGCCAGCTATCAACCCGCATGAATTCATGCGAACTCCGTCACCGTCTGCTGCTGTATTTGGTCGAAGTGCCTCTAGTGAGAAACGGAACACTACGAACTGCTGTCTAGAGTCTGCGCCTGACTTCCCAAGTATAGCACAATCAAGTTCGTCAGCACTACACATACCTGCCCTTCTGTGCGTACATGCTGATGTTACATCTCTGGAGCACTTAATTTGTAATAGAGTGAACGAATAGAAATGATAAAGAAATTGTATGAGACAGCAAAAATTACATTGCCTTTTGCCTCAATTTCTTGCTTTTATGAGGATAATCAGACTCTTCAATAGAAATTGGGATTACTTTTTATAACTCACTTTTCTTGCATTGCAGATAGAAACAACCCACTAATCACTCTATGGTCAACATACCGTTTCCCGCGGTGACTATCTGTGACACCGAGAGTGTTTACTTGCCCAACACTCGCAATATTACCGACTTGCTGTAAGTTAAGTTCCAACTTAGTAAAATTAAAACCAATACCTAAACTAAATATTACAGCTTATGTTACTAAACAAAACCAAAGATTTTTGCTAGAATTATATCAAAAATAGGATGAACAAACGACTTACCTGGTATTCAATTAACAACTAGAAGATCAATGATATTACAACGTCCTTGGCTTTTTTATACGCACTTAGCCCGAAGCTACTGATTTAAGTTATTTTTACCATCGTATTTTTGCGAAATTCAACCGCAATTCATTTCATCTGAATTCTCTCAGGTGAAAAAGATTTAATTTTGAGTTAAATTATTGTCAATCTCAATCAATTGAATGTAATTCTCCTAATTGCATTTAACCTCGGAGAGATCGACGATCCTTTTAAGTAAACGAAATTCTATGTTCGACAGTGCATAAATATCGGCAAGCTGGCGTTAAGGTCTGCTGATTTGTGGGAGGAAAATCAAATAAGATTCATTGGAAAAAGGTTTCTTGCTTTTATATTTTATAATGTTGACGTTTGGAATGCTTCACATATTACTAAGTGTTCCGAAGATGTTGAGCAGTGAACAGTTCCGAGTGTTGTATCTATGACTAGTGACGTGTTTGATGAACCCTGACGGTCGTTCAGGGTTCATCAAACCCTAGGCCTATTATTCAATTTAGCTGATAAAGAAACTGGATTAGTTTATACGGTTCATGCATAGATTATTTTTATTTATTAGTGAGTGACGTCTGTTAGACTTTATTATATTAATAAAACATTAAGCTTATTTACAAAGGTGAGTCCACCGGGCAGGGCAATACCCAGAGTTGGGTTCTCTAGAAGCAAACTTCATTGCGATAGACAGTACCTACCAATGAGTACGTACAGTATACATAAGTGCACCATAGTACGATATAGTTCCTTTTATTCAAATCTAGGGCCACGACAGGAAATTTTGTTGTTTTTCTACCCGGAAACAGGAATAATACGATTTCCATTATTTTATGAAATCTAGTTACTTTGATCGATTCCACAATTTCAATACGACGGTGACGTATTCAATTCATTTTATTAATCGTTCGATTTATTCTCGGAATTTGCGAACCAACAAAATCAATTACATACGGAAAGTGATAAATAGATAATTTATTGGAAGCCATTTAAATGTACCTGTTGATTTTAAGCCAGAATTTACTGGACGGTGGCGGTCAACGTTACTCTTATCAAGGAGTTTTCATTTATTTTCGTAATAGTTTTAGAAAATTTACTGGAAACCCTATAGAAGGAAAATTGTGATACCGAAAGTTATAGTTAGAGAATTTTCTGAGAAAGCTTGATTCTTTTAAATTGACATTTAATTTTACATCAAAGATAACGCGTTACTGCCAAAACATTTGTTCTAAGTTGTAAACTATTACTAGAAGAACAAGCTCACCAAACTATTTAACGACCTCGACTATCTAAGATTCAAACTAGTAGTAGTAAATTACATAGAGGTAAAATAAAGTTCATACATGGGGACACCTCTGCTCTCAAGAACTCGATAAGAACATACCGTGATCATATACCGTGGCAATTTGTGCCCGATAGTTGGACAACGGCTCCTATCTCACGAAGAGTGGCGTCCAGAGTCTCAGCACTGGGAACATTATAGCTTAATGATCCTATCCCTATCGCGTACCGGAAGACGCAACGTTGGAAGGCCTTCCACAAGGTGGACCGATGACCTGATGAGGGTCGCGCGTAGCCGATGGATGCGGGACGCACAGGTCTGAATGTTGAGGCGACATTTAGGGGAGGCCTATGTCTAGTAGTGGACGTCTTTCGGCTGATATGATGATGATGATGATGAATATCTTGTTGCAGTTCAAGAGACCCTGCAGTGATATAACAGTGGAATGCAACGGAGGTCTTGATCAGTTATATGATCGGAGATGTTCGGTTTTGTGCTCACTATCGTGGGGCATTGCTGCCTGTTCGATGTACCGTATTTCATGTAAGTTTGATAACTGCTCAATATCTATCACTATCGCGATCTTAAATCATGCGACCTTGAAATATTTTTAATGTTGTTGTTTTGTAATGTTTTCCATACCAGGAATTTGGCCGCGCGCATACAGTTATTTGTTTGTGTATTCTGGTTTGAATTTTAACCAAAAAGTAAACAGCCAAACCACAAAAAATCTGCGGTATAAGAAAAAGCTTGAACTACACTAAACAACAAATCGTGGCTTAAAAAGTAGCCTTTACATGCTGCTAATTGAAATGATCTATTGGACTGGTTTGTAAAGAAGATAATTTTTGGCTCATGTCCCAAAATCATAAAAAAGATATGATATCTAGCCTTCTCAGACTTTCCTTGGGCATGAATTCAAACAATTTCCTAAGAGACAACTCGACAAGTTGAGCAGACGCTAGCACTTAGCATATTTCTGTCCATTTCAGCAAAGACGTAGATAATCAAAGCATTTTTATTTCTGATTTGGATTTCACTGAAGCTTTCGATGTTGTAGTGAGGGACAGAGCTGAAATGGATATTCTATCGTAAGTTGACAAAAAACAAAAAAAAATTATAAAATTTTGAAGAATTCAGTTTTAAGTTTGAGCCCCAAGTTTTATACTGTCTGCTACTAGTTGGGACTTATAACTTGCAACAGTTGAGCATTTAGCGTAGTTTTGAAAAAGTAATGAAAACAGATACTTGTATTTTTAACAATCGCTGAAGGTAAGTGCTTACGTAGAAATACATAATTTTTTATAAAAGCATCTCAGTTAATGTTGTTCTGACCTAAAACGGGATCGACCTAAAAGACAATTAAATACTTACTTTTTAAAGTGGGTGTTAGATAACAGTAACAAAATTGTTAAAAGGCTGTGTTTATCTTTATTTCTTTCAACTTTTCGGGCGTATAATCAATTTCCAAATGTCAGCTGCCCATTTATAAAATATTCATGAGGGGCGACACTTTGTTTCACACCAATAAATATCTGTTTTTATCATAATACCAAAGTATATGAATGTACAGAGACGATACTCAAAACTCAATAAAAATAGCCATTATTTTAGACAATGGCTAAATATTAACAGCAAAACGGTTCGAATTTCAAGGTTAAGCTACACTTGCCGAGCTCATCCCGTGGATGGGTAACCATTAATTATATACAGAGCCGTTGTCTTGGTCATTTCAATATCATCTACAGTCGTTACCAGTCGTCATAAGCCGATTGTCAATTTTGACAATCAACTTTCACTGTTGTGTAATGAAACTTACAAGTTCAAGTCGGTAAACTGTGCAGTGTGTACAGTAGGTGCTAAGTACATCAACGTCAATTCTACATTGATTTCATACTCTTTGGCAATACCCGTCCTCTATACGAGCATTTTCCGGCAAAACCGTACAATTGAGCTCATCCTCTAAACAAAGGAATGTATCCCGACAATTCCACTACAATGAATTTTTTTGTGAGAAAAGCAGGGTTATACTTACCTATAGGAAGGATATACAAAAAGTTGGCCAAGTGCGAGTCGGACTCACGTGCAAAGGGTTTCGAACGAATTTTTTTTTTAACATGTTAGTTTAAAACTATAGACTTCTTATAGGTTTTCCTGTAATCTATGGGTAAAGATCTATTATCTCCATTATTTTCAAAATTTTAGGCTCAGTTGTTTCGGAGATAAGGGGGGAGTGGTCATTTTTCGTCTTATTTCTTAAATAACTTCAAAACTATTTATTTTAAAATTATGAAAAAATATAATTAAAACCCTCACAGTAAGCCCTTTCATTAAATACTTCACACAGTATTGCTCAAAAAACTTTTTTTTTAAATTTTCTAGTTTGACCCCCAAAGGTGACCCCCATACTAAAAATTTTATAATTTACGTAACACGTCCGTGTTTGGGTCACAGAAGTCCATATGTGTACCAAATTTCAACAGAATCGGTCTAGTAGATCCGAAGAAAATTGGCTGTGACAGACGGACAGACAGACACCCGAGTGATCCTATAAGGGTTCCGTTTTTTGTTCGGAACCCTAAAAAGAATGTAAAAGAACGCAGAAAATTAAATTACTCCGATAGAATGATAAGGAAAAAAGTTCAGTGGATTTGAGATTGGCGCTTTGAGGGAAATTACTGCGCTGATTGGAGGCTTCAATGAGGTCGTGCTGATTAGGAAATAAAGTCTTTTATGGTACTTTATTTGTGCCTACTGAACCCAATCTGATGCCATATTTAAGTCACTTAAGAGGAAATGCTGGCGGCGAGACTTTGTATGTAAAAAGTCATAATCCGAGGTTTGGCTCTCGACTGTTTTCTCCTCCAATATTGGACTGATATAAGAGATATTTCACAAACTGAATAAGAAGGATATATACTGTGTCTCTATGGTTTTGTTTTTTGATTAATAGTTGCCAAATATTTACAATAGGGCTCTGTTGACAGCGATTTATCGGACTATTTTGAGCATTTTGTGAGAGTTCTAGTGCTCATATGGTTAATAAATCATTAAAAAAGAAAAGACAGAGACACAGTAAATATTGTTCTTAATCAGTTTGTGAAATATCTCTTAAATCGATTCAGTATAGGAGGAGAAAACAGTCGAGAGCCAAACCTCGAATTATGACTTTTTACATATACAAAGTCTCGCAGCCAGGATTTCTTCTTAGAACTATTTTTGATCATCAGCCTCATTCAAGCTTTTCACTAACCTTAAAAATAATTAAATCTGATGCCCCCCTTCCAACGAGCGCATAATAACGTGTTCTTTGGAGGTAACCACAAAAAATAAGTACAACCAATAAAAATTATTCCATTACCTGCAACTGCACTTTCGATGTCTGTGCTAAGCTTGTTATCCCAGAAAATACACGTGAGCGAATCCACTAGACAAGCTAGGTAGTACAAATAACTTAACTATATTTTTACCTACCAGTTTATTACTGACCAGTAAGGGCAGTAGGTCCTACTTTAGTGGTATTAATCCCAGTAAAGCTAGGCTCTATTCATCAATCATTTCTTTTGTCGATCAGCGCGATATGTTGGTCACTGAGTCAAGCAGGTAATTTATATTTATTTTTGTTGGGTTTGCTCTTGGCTCTAGTCTAGGTCAGAGATGACAGAGACAAAGTCTACGCTGGAGCGAGCTTACCCAGAAGGAGCCTGTGCACTCTAACTTTGAAAAGATTAGGGTTGTAAGCGTTTGGAAACACAGACGCAGGCAGAAAGTTCCTCTCCTTTGCTGTGCGCATTATAAAAGACGTTAGGAAACGCTTAGTGCGAAAGATAAACTCACGCCTTTTTCCCTGGAAGTGGGCAAAACATAGAGAAGCACACCGTCACCTACTCCTTACATACTCCTTTCACTTCGCTTATGTTCATACTACACATCTACTATTGATGTTCAATGAAACTGTATTAAAAATCGGACAAAATTCAAAACTACTATAGTCTCATATGATGATATATTAGCCGAAAGACGTTCACAGCTGGAAATAGGCAAGTGTTGCCACAGTAATCGGTACTGTGCGTCTTGCACCCATCGGCTACCCGCGACCCTCACGAGGTCATTAGTCCACCTTGTGGGAGGCCTTCCAACGTCGCGTCTTCCGGTACGCGGTCGCCACTCCAGAACTTTTCGGGCTTTTCGACCACAGCCAGAGGAGACCAAAAACCTACAAAATTATGGAAATTCTAAGAAGAAAATGATTTACTCCGATAGCCTTACAAAAATAACAATAACATCATAATCAGTTCATAAAAACTGATATACGACACACATAGAAACGAGGGTTACCAATATTTTACCAGAAGGGAGATGAAACATTTACAAAAAGTCTACAAGGGATGTGCCTTAGTACTTTTGTGAAAACTTCATCAAAACATTTTTCCTTGTCTACTGAATGGTACGTCGAAAAACATGAGCCTATAACTTATTTCAGAATCCAATGCACAGGCGGTCATGTCTTGTCAAATTCACAAACGAATCAAAAAAATAACCAAGCATGTGGCTTTTGTAGCCAACTATGTAGCCACATAGTTGGCTACAAAAATAAAGCTTTAAAAGTCGAAACAATACTGCGCTGCTGTTACTGAACACACAACAATTTATACTCAACTGTGAGAACATTTGCGCTGCCTGAAAAATTGTAAATGGCAGCTGCTACGGACTGCATTTTCGGTTTTACATTCACGAAAAAGTTTTAACATTTTATAAATGCTGCTGGCCGTAAAACTGGCATTTCAAAAGAGAACATTTGAAAATAAACAAAGATTTGCTACACCGCGTTGGGTTTGAGAAGTATAAGATCCTCTTTTATTTTTCATTTCTCTTTTGTTTAGTTAGAATAGAAACAACTGAGCGCCACGTGTTGCGATTTTGTTTTTTTTTATACTTCGCCCGTATTAGATACATGTATTGTGTGAAATACTTACTTTTTGTTTAGGTAGTTTGTGTTGCATTACTTCTGGATTAATATCCGAATCAAACTAAACATTAGTTTAAGTCATTAATGTAGAAAAAGTGTACTTTCGAGCATTGTATAATTAAAATTTCATTGAGTTTGTATATTAATAAAAATAAAAACAAAATAATAGACTGATTGTAAGTAATAGTTGCTTCGGTAATATTATTATGTGTTTGGTGTTTTGTTGTGTCTTTATTGAATAAATATTTTCATTTCTATTCTAAAAAAATACGTTCAAAATGATTCAATAGTGACTTTCTGACGAGGTTTACAACTAAATGACATCCGAACTTAAACGTCATTTCTTAAAATTTAACAAATTAAATTAGTTTTCATTTGTTTTAACTTTAGTTTGCATTTTGAACAAGTGATTCTTTAGCTAAGACTTAACTGAATAAAACAATTGAAACAATGAGATACGAACTGCAGGTTCTTCAAAACTCCGCTACGAAATAAGTTTCTGGAAAAATAATTAGTGAGAGCTATTTTTAGATAATTTTACATTTTTTAGCAATAATATAGTGCCATCTAGTATCGAGTAGCAGAACTAGTAGGGTCAAAATCCTTCTAGAGATAGAGGCATAGAACATACTAGAGTTCTCGACATCTGTTCAGTCAGGACCGGTATGTACGCAATCTTTCTAGATGTTCCTATAGGTAGTAGAAGGTTTTGGAATTAACTGACGCACTATAAGGACCGCATAGTTTTCGACCGGGTCAATATTGGATGTGCGATACGAGTGATAACTTCGAGATTGATCTTCAACTGCAAATTAAAATGATCAGTCGTGCTATTTTGTTTTATAAATCAGTGTATCGAAGTTAATTTATTTAAACTTTATGTACATTAGTGGTACATGAGCGTACTTAATGCAACAAGGCATTCTCTACCAGTCAACATTTGGACCTGTGTGAACTTGGCACCCGACTTTCTTTTTCTTTTTCTTTTTTAGGTTTTTTTGATAGATTTCGATAAGTAGTGGATAGTAGTGAAGCTAACTTCGTTAGTAGTTCAGCCGAAAAAAAAAAAAAAAAAAAAAATGTCATCCCCGACATTGCAAAAAATTACTTTTTCCAGCTGATTATTATAGGTAAACGTACGTAGTGGATTGTAGTGCAGTTTTTTTCGTTTGTAGTTAAACAGAAAAAAAATAAAAAGTGATGGCAAGAAATACGACATCAACGTAAAATAAAATAAAAATAGTTTAGAAACTATATGACAATAAATAACATAAAATAAATAACAGAAAATTACAGATAGACGCTAAAAGAGGTTAGTAGTAGACGTATTTTTGTGAATAGTAGATAAGAAATAGATTTAGAGCGATCGACTTAAGTATTTTTTTTTTTTTTTTGATTGAAAACGGTACAATAACTACCGATACCTAATAAATGATTTCCATAAACGATAAAAATTACTGCGAAACGTACTCAGAGGTATAAAGTGGACAACTTTTCGTTTGTAGTAGGAAAGAAATTGAAAAAAAGCGATCAAATTGAGTAAAGTTTTTTTTTTTTCAAATAATTTTCGACGGCTAAGTTCCGGTAGGAGGAATAAACGATTACTACAAACGCTGAAAATGACTGAGAGACCTTCATAGAGGTTTGTAGTGGACAAATTTTTGTTTGTAGTAGACCGGAAATTGAAGAAAAGCGATCAATTTGTCTAAAGTTTTTTTTTACTATTTTCGACAGAATTGTTTCCAGTAGGAGGAATATACGATCACTACAAACGCTGAAAATGACTAAGAGACCTTCATAGAGGTTTGTAGTGGGCAAATTTTCGTTTGTAGTACAACGGAAATTGTAGAAAAGCGATCAATTTGACTAAAGTTTTTTTTTTCAAACTAATTGACATAATTAGTTCCGGTAGGAGGAAGATACGATTACTACAAACGCTGAAAATGACTGAGAGATCTTCATAGAGGTTTATAGTGGACAAATTTTTGTTTGTAGTAGACCGGAAATTGAAGAAAAGCGATCAATTTGTCTAAAGTTTTTTTTTTACTATTTTCGACAGAATTGTTTCCAGTAGGAGGAATATACGATTACTACAAACGCTGAAAATGACTGAGAGACCTTCATAGAGGTTTGTAGTGGACAAATTTTTGTTTGTAGTAGACCGGAAATTGAAGAAAAGCGATCAATTTGTCTAAAGTTTTTTTTTTACTATTATCGACAGAATTGTTTCCAGTAGGAGGAATATACGATTACTACAAACGCTGAAAATGACTGAAAAACCTTCGTAGAGGTTTGCAGTGGACAAATTTTCGTTTGTAGTACAACGGAAATTGAAGAAAAGCGATCAATCTAACTTAAGTTTTTTTTTTTCAAACTAATTGCCATAATTAGTTCCCGTAGGAGGAAGATATGATTACTACAAACGCTCAAAATGACTGAGAGATCTTCATAGAGGTTTGTAGTGGAAAAAAATTCGTTTGTAGTAGAACGGAAATTGAAGAAAAGCGATCAATTTGTCTAAAGTTTTTTTTTTACTATTTTCGACAGAATTGTTTCCAGTAGGAGGAATATACGATTACTACAAACGCTGAAAATGACTAAGAAACCTTCGTAGAGGTTTGTGGTGGACAAATTTTCGTTTGTAGTGGAACGGAAGTTGAAGAAAAGCGATCAATTTGTCTAAAGTTTTTTTTTTACTATTTTCGACAGAATTGTTTCCAGTAGGAGGAATATACGATTACTAGATTACTACAAACGCTGAAAATGACTGAGAGACCTTCATAGAGGTTTGTAGTGGACAAATTTTTGTTTGTAGTAGACCGGAAATTGAAGAAAAGCGATCAATTTGGCTAAAGTTTTTTGTTTCAAACTAATTGACATAATTTGTTCCGTTAGGAGGAAGATACGATTACTACAAACGCTGAAAATGACTGAGAGACCATCGTAGAGGTTTGTAGTGGACAAATTTTCGTTTGTAGTACAACGGAAATTGAAGAAAAGCGATCAATTTGACTAAAGTTTTTTTTTCAAACTAATTGACATAATTAGTTCCGGTAGGAGGAAGATACGATTACAACAAACGCTGAAAATGACTGAGAGATCTTCATAGAGGTTTGTAGTGGAAAAAAATTCGTTTGTAGTAGAACGGAAATTGAAGAAAAGCGATCAATTTGGCTAAAGTTTTTTTTTCAAACTAATTGACATAATTAGTTCCAGTAGTAGGAATATACGACTACTACAAACGCTGAAAATGACTGAAAGACCTTCATAGAGGTTTGTAGTGGACAAAGTTTTGTTTGTAGTAGACCGGAAATTGAAGAAAAGCGATCAATTTGGCTAAAGTTTTTTTTTTCAAACTAATTGACATAATTAGTTCCAGTAGTAGGAATATACGACTACTACAAACGCTGAAAATGACTAAGAGACCATCGTAGAGGTTTGTAGTGGACAAATTTTCGTTTGTAGTACAACGGAAATTGAAGAAAAGCGACCAATTTGACTAAAGTTTTTTTTTCAAACTAATTGACATAATTAGTTCCAGTCGGAGGAATATACGATTATTACAAACGCTGAAAATGACTGAGAGACCTTCATAGAGGTTTGTAGTGGACAAATTTTTGTTTGTAGTAGACCGGAAATTGAAGAAAAGCGACCAATTTGACTAAAGTTTTTTGTTTCAAACTAATTGACATAATTAGTTCCGGTAGGAGGAAGATACGATTACTACAAACGCTGAAAATGACTGAGAGACCTTCATAGAGGTTTGTAGTGGACAAATTTTTGTTTGTAGTAGACCGGAAATTGAAGAAAAGCGATCAATTTTTCGAAAGTTTTTTTTTTTACTATTTTCGACAGAATTGTTTCCAGAAGTAGGAATATACGATTATTACAAACGCTGAAAATGACTGAGAGATCTTCATAGAGGTTTGTAGTGGACAAATTTTTGTTTGTAGTAGACCGGAAATTGAAGAAAAGCGATCAATTTGGCTAAAGTTTTTTTTTTTAAACTAATTAACATAATTAGTTCCAGCAGGAGGAATATACGACTACTACAAACGCTGAAAATGACTGAGAGACCTTCATAGAGGTTTGTAGTGGACAAATTTTTGTTTGTAGTAGACCGGAAATTGAAGAAAAGCGATCAATTTTTCTAAAGTTTTTTTTTTTACTATTTTCGACAGAATTGTTTCCAGTAGGAGGAATATACGATCACTACAAACGCTGAAAATGACTAAGAGACCTTCATAGAGGTTTGTAGTGGGCAAATTTTCGTTTGTAGTAGAACGGAAATTGTAGAAAAGCGATCAATTTGACTAAAGTTTTTTTTTTCAAACTAATTGACATAATTAGTTCCGGTAGGAGGAAGATACGATTACTACAAACGCTGAAAATGACTGAGAGATCTTCATAGAGGTTTGTAGTGGACAAATTTTCGTTTGTAGTACAACGGAAATTGAAGAAAAGCGATCAATTTGACTAAAGTTTTTTTTTTAAACTAATTGACAAAATTAGTTCCGGTAGGAGGAAGATACGATTACAACAAACGCTGAAAATGACTGAGAGATCTTTATAGAGGTTTGTAGTGGAAAAAAATTCGTTTGTAGTAGAACGGAAATTGAAGAAAAGCGATCAATTTGGCTAAAGTTTTTTTTTTCAAACTAATTGACAAAATTAGTTCCGGTAGGAGGAAGATACGATTACAACAAACGCTGAAAATGACTGAGAGATCTTCATAGAGGTTTGTAGTGGAAAAAAATTCGTTTGTAGTAGAACGGAAATTGAAGAAAAGCGATCAATTTGGCTATAGTTTTTTTTTTCAAACTAATTGACATAATTAGTTCCGGTAGGAGGAAGATACGATTACAACAAACGCTGAAAATGACTAAGAGACCTTCATAGAGGTTTGTAGTGGGCAAATTTTCGTTTGTAGTAGAACGGAAATTGAAGAAAAGCGATCAATTTGTCTAAAGTTTTTTTTTTACTATTTTCGACAGAATTGTTTCCAGTAGGAGGAATATACGATTACTACAAACGCTGAAAATGACTAATAAACCTTCGTAGATGTTTGTGGTGGACAAATTTTCGTTTGTAGTACAGCGGAAATTGAAGAAAAGCGATCAATTTGACTAAAGTTTTTTGTTTCAAACTAATTGACATAATTAGTTCCGGTAGGAGGAAGATACGATTACTACAAACGCTGAAAATGACTGAGAGACCATCGTAGAGGTTTGTAGTGGACAAATTTTCGTTTGTAGTACAACGGAAATTGAAGAAAAGCGATCAATTTGACTAAAGTTTTTTTTTTCAAACTAATTGACATAATTAGTTCCGGTAGGAGGAAGATACGATTACTACAAACGCTGAAAATGACTGAGAGACCATCGTAGAGGTTTGTAGTGGACAAATTTTCGTTTGTAGTAGAACGGAATTTAAGAAAAGCGATCAATTTGGCTAAAGTTTTTTTTTTCAAACTAATTGACATAATTAGTTCCGGTAGGAGGAAGATACGATTACAACAAACGCTGAAAATGACTAAGAGACCTTCATAGAGGTTTGTAGTGGGCAAATTTTTGTTTGTAGTAGAACGGAAATTGAAGAAAAGCGATCAATTTGTCTAAAGTTTTTTTTTTACTAGTTTCGACAGAATTGTTTCCAGTAGGAGGAATATACGATTACTACAAACGCTGAAAATGACTGAAAAACCTTCGTAGAGGTTTGCAGTGGACAAATTTTTGTTTGTAGTACAACGGAAATTGAAGAAAAGCGATCAATTTGACTTAAGTTTTTTTTTCAAACTAATTGACATAATTAGTTCCGGTAGGAGGAAGATACGATTACTACAAACGCTCAAAATGACTGAGAGATCTTCATAGAGGTTTAATTAAATCTGTCCAAAAAACTATTTTTTTCCCCCTGATCATTGTCGGGTTTGTCGACACTGTTGTCAGGAAGATTAAATGATTTTAAACGCTCTGAAACACGAGTCTGTGCTGCAAAACAATGACTATGCTTGTCGTCAATATCTTCATGCGTTGCAAAAGCAATTGTTAGTATGTCAGTACACAACCGAATAAAATCGTCTATTCCTGTACACGTCGTTAGCAATCCTACGCATCGGAGATAGAAGTCTTTTTTCTCGGGACTCTCACGATTGAAGCAGTTCCAACGCGTCACCATGTTAATAAAATGCGAAATGTCAACTCGAATTCTACAACGTGGTGGGTTCACCCGCACAGACCTGTTCCCGTCAAAGATAATACATGTTTCTATGTATGTCTTTAAGTCAGTGTTATTAAACGCAAGAGATGCAGCGTTGAGGAGTGCCAGTGAGTAGTCTGTAACTACTTGTTTCGGACACGACCCACCAGAACGCAACCATTCTCGAATCCAATACGTCAAAGTGTTAGTGTCGTGTTTCTCAGATATCAATTGAAATAGAGGTAATATCTTTTGGCGATATCCATAAACTGCTTGGTAGAGATAAACAACTCGCTTTGAACCATCCGGTTTTGGTAGTTGCTTTACCAAGCTACCCGTAGCGTCGATACTTATGGTTCCAATTTCGTCTTCCTTCATAAACTTATTGTACATATATACCTGAGTGGGAGTCCAGTACATTAAATAGAATTTGTCCAAAGCAATCTCGTGAATGCATCCGTTAAACTCCAATCCGTACTTCATATCCCACACAGAGGCAAGAGCTGAATTAACTTTATATAGACCTAAATCCCTGTCTCGAGCTTCCTGCTTTGCCTTACGAACTACTTCTTCCGAAGGTAAGTTAGCCGGAATAGTATCACCAAACTCCATCAACCTATTCGCTTCATCACGTCGCCAAGCGTAAGTCGATTTACCTTGTAACTCTTTGCCAATTCGCATTCTTCTTTCTCCACTGACTTGTCGTTTTTTTTTATGCACAACTCCACGTGAATCAAAAGTAGAAACGTGCAATGTCGTCTCATCGTCAGTTGGTTCACTTTGACAGTAGATGTGGATTTTTGATCCGCACTCTGAGCAACTGCCTTTAACAGTCAAAAACGTCTCTCCTGGATTTCTATTGATTTTCGCGTTTTTGAACGAAAAAGGACAAGGCAATTTCATGTGAGTCCATAAAATATCGTAGAGAGCGTCCGCCCAACCAATAACGAGGACCTCGTATTCACGGTTCTTGTATTCTACAACACGAGACATGAGAGCAGCCCATTCACTTCTTGATATAACTACGTTTTTGCGTAAAGCAGGCAACATACATTCTGTTTCGCCCATGGACCAATTCGAATCATGTCGTGAATCGTCACCCGTGTCGTCAATATTGCTATCGTACTTCGTCGACTCCAACGTTTTAATGCCGTGTATTTTATTAAAAACGTCGTTCCTATTTTGGGATAAGTAAAGATATAGGTAGTCCTTCGACATTTTACCGTTCAATGCCACGGTCGCTGTTTGCCAAACATCGTTACTCCACGGCAAAAGATTACCTTCATCATCGATGAACCGTAAATCTTTTAAAACTTCGAAAATAATATGTGGCGGATTCGCGGCTGCTCGTGGCATTTTAAGTTATTGTATGGCTGCTGCTCCACTCTTCAGCTACTGACCGACCCTACCTACTAGCACCCTTTGGGTACGGATGGAGGCCTGAAAATAGACTTGACTCAAAGTCAAACTTTCCGATACTTGAAACGAATTAGGATCGTTCGAGTCCAACAGTTTAGTGATAAATTCACAAACAATCGAACCTGAACGAATCAACTTATTATATATTTTTTCAAACGACTAAATCTGACTCGAAACCTTAGACTTAAAGTATTCAAATTTGGAAACGAATTAGGGTCGTTCTAGTACTTCAAGTCCTACAGTTCAGTGATGAACGCACAATCAATCGAAAATAAAGTACAGAACCAATTGGATTTATTTGCGATAAAGATAGACTGACTAAACACTTTCACAAAGACTGTACGACCTTTTGAACAACGAACCTAAGTCCTTATCAAACGACAATTTGCTATTAAAATCGCCAGAGAGTCATGATCTGACGGAAAATCTTAACACCGCGATTCAGAAAACAGTGTCATCAGTACAACGCCATCTATCGACTAAGTAGTAAACTGCTAAATTTTTAGGCAGAAAAAAATGTCAAATTGACACTTTGTATACTAAGAAGACTCCCAAAATATATTTAAAAATGCATCAACTAATAAAAAAATATGCTTTGAACATGCATTTCATAATAATAGAATTGCACCTTTGGAAGATAAGTAGCGTCATCTAGCGTAGGTACTGTTTCTAAACCAAATATGTCGCAGCGCTCTGGCTTATTCAAACTTCCTTAAATTATTTTTATACCACCGAAAAATATGCGATAAAAGACAAATTTCTTATCGTCATTAAATACTTGATGACGAAAATTAACTGACAAAAATATAACTAATATTGAAGAACACACTTAGTCGTAAAAAATGTTCTCTCATACATTGATATTAGTCATGGCAATAAAACCACAAATTATCGGACACAAACATAATTTTGTAGGTACCTACTTATTTGAAAAAATAAAGGGTCCCTCATTACGACGATGTACGTCACGGGAAATGTTCCAATATCATTGACGTGTAAGGGATTATACTATGGCATATCAAGCTATTCTTTTTTTTTTAATTGGGCCAAAACTTTGAAATATGCTGAAAACTTAAAAAATAATCGGTGATAACTTCTTCAGGGATCATTTTAGCGTAATTGCCACAAGTGCCATCTAGTATTAACAAAAAGACGTTACCATGACATCACACAGCTACGTTCATGAATTGATTTTGTCGACATAACTTTAAACATTAAATACTCTACCTACATATTCATAATTACCTATTAATCAGAAAAATGACATTAATCTTTTTATCTTTATCTTCGATACATCTATACATATACATATAATAAAACAGTAGACACCGTGATTTCTGTACATTAAACAAAACTACCAAAAATCGAGTGACGATAAAAAAGCTATAGAATACAAAAAAAAGCATTTTCATTTTTTTTGTCTTTCTGTCTGTTCACGCTAGTTTCCGAAAATACTGGAGAGATTTTGTTAGGGTTTTTAAAGTTAGATTAAACTTATTTCTGAGCAACATTTAGTATTTGTTTTATTCAAATTGGTGTCCGGAAAAATAGTTCTAGACATTTAAAGATTTTAAAATAACGTATCAACGGTTTGAAAAAAAATCAAAGATTCGTTCAGTTTAGCATAAAATTATTCATTGAAAATATATCCTTAGAAATTGTAATCATCACGCTATATCTTCAAGGAGCTAAGCAGTCAATTACCATAACTTATTATAATATCGGCTATTTAATTCAATCGTCAACTGAATTCGTAGACCAGGCTGTACAATGACTGACTGCCGAATAGTTCGGTGTAAGTTCGAATCCCAGTATCCCAACTTTTTTTAATTGTTGACCTATTTTTTACTTTTTTATGTTCCTGCTCTAATATTTTCGCTGGTCGTGACTTCGTTTGCCTGACAGACCCTTTTTTCTGTTTTTCTGTCACAAGAACGAAAGGCCAAGGGCGCAACTCATAAAAATTGGGGGGGGGGGGTAGCGTTCATTTGTGGGGTGAGACAATTTTTCTTTCTTTTTTTCTTTCCTTTTAGGTGCCACCCATGCTAGCTACACTACTGTTGCAATGCCATCTATTGACCCAAATAGTACTTTCGACGGCATGAGATTACACCAACACATTAACATATTATTTTTAAAACTACCTATAGACTTCTTATAGGTTTTCCGGTTATCTATAGGTAAAGATCGATTATATCCAATTTTTTCTAAATTTTAGGGTCAATAGTTTCGGAGATAAGGGAGGGGAATGGTCATTTTTCGTTTAATTCTTGAATAACTTCAAAACTTTTTATTTTAAAATTAAGAAAAAAAATATAATTTAAACCCTCACAGTAAGCCTTTTCATTTAACATGTCACACGATATTGTTCAAAAAACATTTTTTTTTAATTTTCTAGTTTGAGCCCGAAAATGAATTTAATGATTTACGTAACGCGTCCGTGTTTGGGTCACAGAAGTCCATATGTGTACTAAATTTCAACAGAATCGGTCCAGTGGATGCGGAGATAACTGGCTGTGACAGACGGACAGACAGACCCGAGTGATACTATAAGGGTTCATTAATTCGTTTTTTGTTCGGAACCCTAAAAAATATCGTACTGAATGAATGTAATAATCCTTACTTCCTTACTAATTATTCTAAATGTGAAAGTAACTTTGTCTGTCTGTCGTGCTTTCACGCCAAAACTACTGAACCGATTTAAATGAAATTTGGTACACAGATTTCACAGATATTCTAGAGCCTGAGAAAGGATATAGGCTACTTTTTAATGCGAAAAAAGGTTGTAAGGGGTTTAAAGGGGTGGACGCGCGACGCTAATCTCTTGACTAAGAATTGTTCATCTTTGTTTTTAACAAAGATAAACAATTTTTGTTACAAAGAAAAAGCGCATAAATACGTTTATCTATTTGATTACAAAAGGCGTCGCGTCGCGTCAATTCACATGATGTAGTCCGAGTTCGAATCCTACCAAACACAACGTGACTTTTTGGATTGTTTAGGAACATTTTATTGAAGATAGCACTTCGCTCGCGCCGGTTTATTTGGTACTCCACGAAATTAACCTCTCTTCTATTCTCTTAAAGGGTAATGTGTAATTTTTTTTTTTTTTTTACTATATATAGGCATACGTTTGACCACAATCTCACCTGATGGTAAGCGATGATGTGGTCGAAGATGGAGCACGTTTGCCTAGACAAAAAAAAAACAAACAACAAATTATTTATTAATAGACTCAACGTAGGGCAGTTCGCTCAAACTGCATCACTTTTCTTACTTAGAGTATTTTTATACCCGCCGTAACTTTAAAACGAAAGGTCCGATTTGAATAATTGCAAGTGTATTTTCTATGTACATAACCAACCTTAATTATCAAACAATTACTTTAGATAAGGATTAATATTTTGATACTAAAATCACCACTATTCCATTTCACCCGGCTTTTAATTGAATAATTTGAAAAAAAGCCGTTCATTGTGACTTAACCATAATAGTTAGATGTATACCCTCACGGACTTTTTTGTAGATATTAATGTCTTCTATAAAACTATAGTACATCATTTTGCTCTGTTATCAATAGTTTCCGCAACTTACGCGATATAAGGATCTTTAATTGGTATTTTTTTCACACCTTGGGTTACATTATCGAAGTTTTCCTAACATATTAGAAAACATTCTACAGCCAATGTTCATCAAGGACGATGTAAGATTCGAATGGTGAAACAGTTTTTCAAATAGGTTCAGAAGTTTCGGAACCTATTCATTTCTAACAAACAAATATATCCTCTCTGTTATAAATATTAGTGTAGAGAGTGTAGATTATTTAACAAATCAGTAATTATTATAATTGACAGTTTTTTAACTTTGTGCTGAATATTTCAAACCTCTATGAAGGTCTCTCAGTCATTTTCAGCGTTTGTAGTAATCGTACCTTCCTCCTACCGGAACTAATTATGTCGAAATTAGTTTGAAAAAGAAAACTTTAGTCAAATTGATCGCTTTTCTTCAATTTCCGTTCTACTACAAACGAAAATTTGCCCACTACAAACCTCTATGAAGGTCTCTTAGTCATTTTCAGCGTTTGTTGTAATCGTATCTTCCTCCTACCGGATCTAATTATGTCATTTAGTTTGAAAAAAAAACTTGATCGCTTTTCATCAATTTCCGTTCTACTACAAACGAATTTTTTTCCACTACAAACCTCTATGACGGTCTCTTAGTCAGTTTCAGCGTTAGTAGTAATCGCATCTTCCTGCTACCGGAACCAATTATGTCGAAATTAGTTTGAAAAAAAAAAAACTTTAGTCAAATTGATCGCTTTTCTTCAATTTCTGTTCTACTACAAACGAAAATTTGTCCACTACAAAACCACTACGAAGGTCTCTCAGTCATTTTCAGCGTTTGTAGTAATCGTATATTCCTCCTACCGGAACCAATTATGTCGAAATTAGTTTGAAAAAAAAACTTTAGTCAAATTGATCGCTTTTCTACAATTTCCGTTGTACTACAAACGAAAATTTGTCCACTACAAACCTCTATGAAGGTCTCTCAGTCATTTTCAGCGTGTGTAGTAATCGTATCTTCCTCCTACCGGAACCAATTATGCCAAAATTAATTTGAAAAAAAAAACTTTAGTCAAATTGATCGCTTTTCTTCAATTTCCGTTCTACTACAAACGAAATTTTTTCCACAACAAACCTCTATGACGGTCTCTTAGTCATTTTCAGCGTTTGTAGTAATCGCATCTTCCTGCTACCGGAACCAATTATGTCGAAATAAGTTTGAAAAAAAAAAACTTTAGTCAATTTGATCGCTTTTCTTCAATTTCTGTTCTACTACAAACGAAAATTTGTCCACTACAAAACCACTACGAAGGTCTCTCAGTCGTTTTCAGCGTTTGTAGTAATCGTATCTTCCTCCTACCGGAGCTAATTATGTCAATTAGTTTGAAAAAAAAAACTTTAGTCAAATTGATCGCTTTTCTACAATTTCCGTTGTACTACAAACGAAAATTTGTCAACTACAAACCTCTACGATGGTCTCTCAGTCATTTTCAGCGTTTGTTGTAATCGTATCTTTCTCCTACCGGAACTAATTATGTCAATTAGTTTGAAAAAAAAAACTTTAGCCAAATTGATCGCTTTTCTTCAATTTCCGTTCTACTACAAACGAATTTTTTTCCACTACAAACCTCTACGATGGTCTCTCAGTCATTTTCAGCGTTTGTTGTAATCGTATCTTCCTCCTACCGGAACTAATTATGTCAATTAGTTTGAAAAAAAAACTTAAGTCAAATTGATCGCTTTTCTTCAATTTCCGTTGTACTACAAACGAAAATTTGTCAACTACAAACCTCTACGATGGTCTCTCAGTCATTTTCAGCGTTTGTTGTAATCGTATCTTCCTCCTACCGGAACTAATTATGTCAATTAGTTTGAAAAAAAAAACTTTAGCCAAATTGATCGCTTTTCTTCAATTTCCGTTCTACTACAAACGAATTTTTTTCCACTACAAACCTCGACGATGGTCTCTCAGTCATTTTCAGCGTTTGTTGTAATCGTATCTTCCTCCTACCGGAACTAATTATGTCAATTAGTTTGAAAAAAAAACTTCAGTCAAATTGATCGCTTTTCTTCAATTTCCGTTGTACTACAAACGAAAATTTGTCCACTAGAAACCTCTACAATGGTCTCTCAGTCATTTTCAGCGTTTGTAGTAATCGTATCTTCCTCCTACCGGAACTAATTATGTCAATTAGTTTGAAAAAAAAACTTTAGTCAAATTGATCGCTTTTCTTCAATTTTCGTTGTACTACAAACGAAAATTTGTCCACCACAAACCTCTACGAAGGTTTCTAATTCATTTTCAGCGTTTGTAGTAATCGTAGCTCCCTCCTACCGGAAATAATTGTGTCGAAAATAGTTTGAAAAAAAAAACTTTAGCCAAATTGATCGCTGTTCTTCAATTTCCGGTCTACTACAAACAAAAATTTGTCCACTACAAACCTCTATGAAGGTCTCTCAGTCATTTTCAGCGTTTGTAGTAATCGTATATTCCTCCTACTGAAAACAATTCTGTCGAAAATAGTAAAAAAAAAACTTTAGACAAATTGATCGCTTTTCTTCAATTTCCGGTCTTCTACAAACAAAAATTTGTCCACTACAAACCTCTATGAAGGTCTCTCAGTCATTTTCAGCGTTTGTAGTAATCGTATATTCCTCCTACTGAAAACAATTCTGTCGAAAATAGTAAAAAAAAAACTTTAGACAAATTGATCGCTTTTCTTCAATTTCCGGTCTACTACAAACAAAAATTTGTCCACTACAAACCTCTGTGAAGATCTCTCAGTCATTTTCAGCGTTTGTAGTAATCGTATCTTCCTCCTACCGGAACTTACTATGTCAATTACTTTGAAAAAAAAACTTTAGTCAAATTGATCGCTTTTCTTCAATTTCCGTTGTACTACAAACAAAAATTTGTCCACTACAAACCTCTACGATGGTCTCTCAGTCATTTTCAGCGTTTGTAGTAATCGTATCTTCCTCCTACCGGAACTAATTATGTCAATTCGTTTGAAAAAAAAAAACTTTAGTCAAATTGATCGCTTTTCTTCAATTTCCGTTGTACTACAAACGAAAATTTGTCTACTACAAACCTCTACGATGGTCTCTCAGTCATTTTCAGCGTTTGTAGTAATCGTAGCTCCCTCCTACCGGAAATAATTGTGTCGAAAATAGTTTGAAAAAAAAAACTTTAGCCAAATTGATCGCTGTTCTTCAATTTCCGGTCTACTACAAACAAAAATTTGTCCACAACAAACCTCTACGAAGGTTTTTCAGTCATTTTCAGCGTTTGTAGTAATCGTATATTCCTCCTACTGGAAACAATTCTGTCGAAAATAGTAAAAAAAAACTTTAGACAAATTGATCGCTTTTCTTCAATTTCCGGTCTTCTACAAAAAAAATTTGTCCACTACAAACCTCTATGAAGGTCTCTCAGTCATTTTCAGCGTTTGTAGTAATCGTATATTCCTCCTACTGAAAACAATTCTGTCGAAAATAGTAAAAAAAAAACTTTAGACAAATTGATCGCTTTTCTTCAATTTCCGGTCTTCTACAAACAAAAATTTGTCCACTACAAACCTCTATGAAGGTCTCTCAGTCATTTTCAGCGTTTGTAGTAATCGTATATTCCTCCTACTGAAAACAATTCTGTCGAAAATAGTAAAAAAAAAACTTTAGAAAAATTGATCGCTTTTCTTCAATTTCCGGTCTACTACAAAGAAAAATTTGTCCACTACAAACCTCTATGAAGATCTCTCAGTCATTTTCAGCGTTTGTAGTAATCGTATCTTCCTCCTACCGGAACTAACTATGTCAATTACTTTGAAAAAAAAACTTTAGTCAAATTGATCGCTTTTCTTCAATTTCCGTTGTACTACAAACAAAAATTTGTCCACTACAAACCTCTACGATGGTCTCTCAGTCATTTTCAGCGTTTGTAGTAATCGTATCTTCCTCCTACCGGAACTAATTATGTCAATTAGTTTGAAAAAAAAAAAAACTTTAGCCAAATTGATCGCTTTTCTTCAATTTCCGTTCTACTACAAACGAAATTTATTCCACTACAAACCTCTATGAAGATCTCTCAGTCATTTTCAGCGTTTGTTGTAATCGTATCTTCCTCCTACCGGAACTTATTTTGTCAATTAGTTTGAAAAAAAAACTTTAGTCAAATTGATCGCTTTTCTTCAATTTCCGTTGTACTACAAACGAAAATTTGTCCACTACAAACCTCTACGATGGACTCTCAGTCATTTTCAGCGTTTGTAGTAATCGTATCTTCCCCCTACCGGAACTAATTATGTCAATTAGTTTGAAAAAAAAACTTTAGTCAAATTGATCGCTTTTCTTCAATTTCCGTTGTACTACAAACGAAAATTTGTCCACTACAAACCTCTACGATGGTCTCTCAGTCATTTTCAGCGTTTGTAGTAATCGTAGCTCCCTCCTACCGGAAATAATTGTGTCGAAAATAGTTTGAAAAAAAAGACTTTAGTCAAATTGATCGCTTTTCTTCAATTTCCGTTGTACTACAAACAAAAATTTGTTCACTACAAACCTCTACGAAGGTCTCTCAGTCATTTTCAGCGTTTGTAGTAATCGTATATTGCTCCTACCGGAAATAATTCAGTCGAAAATAGTAAAAAAAAAAACTTTTGTCAAATTAATTGCTTTTCTTCAATTTCCGGTCTTCTACAAACAAAAATTTGTCCACTACAAACCTCTACGATGGTCTCTCAGTCATTTTCAGCGTTTGTAGTAATCGTAGCTCCCTCCTACCGGAAATAATTGTGTCGAAAATAGTTTGAAAAAAAAGACTTTAGTCAAATTGATCGCTTTTCTTCAATTTCCGTTGTACTACAAACAAAAATTTGTTCACTACAAACCTCTACGAAGGTCTCTCAGTCATTTTCAGCGTTTGTAGTAATCGTATATTCCTCCTACTGAAAACAATTCTGTCGAAAATAGTAAAAAAAAAACTTTAGACAAATTGATCGCTTTTCTTCAATTTCCGGTCTTCTACAAACAAAAATTTGTCCACTACAAACCTCTATGAAGGTCTCTCAGTCATTTTCAGCGTTTGTAGTAATCGTATATTCCTCCTACTGAAAACAATTCTGTCGAAAATAGTAAAAAAAAAACTTTAGACAAATTGATCGCTTTTCTTCAATTTCCGGTCTACTACAAACAAAAATTTGTCCACTACAAACCTCTATGAAGATCTCTCAGTCATTTTCAGCGTTTGTAGTAATCGTATCTTCCTCCTACCGGAACTAACTATGTCAATTACTTTGAAAAAAAAACTTTAGTCAAATTGATCGCTTTTCTTCAATTTCCGTTGTACTACAAACAAAAATTTGTCCACTACAAACCTCTACGATGGTCTCTCAGTCATTTTCAGCGTTTGTAGTAATCGTATCTTCCTCCTACCGGAACTAATTATGTCAATTCGTTTGAAAAAAAAAACTTTAGTCAAATTGATCGCTTTTCTTCAATTTCCGTTGTACTACAAACGAAAATTTGTATACTACAAACCTCTACGATGGTCTCTCAGTCATTTTCAGCGTTTGTAGTAATCGTAGCTCCCTCCTACCGGAAATAATTGTGTCGAAAATAGTTTGAAAAAAAAAACTTTAGCCAAATTGATCGCTGTTCTTCAATTTCCGGTCTACTATAAACAAAAATTTGTCCACTACAAACCTCTACGAAGGTTTTTCAGTCATTTTCAGCGTTTGTAGTAATCGTATATTCCTCCTACTGGAAACAATTCTGTCGAAAATAGTAAAAAAAAACTTTAGACAAATTGATCGCTTTTCTTCAATTTCCGGTCTTCTACAAAAAAAATTTGTCCACTACAAACCTCTATGAAGGTCTCTCAGTCATTTTCAGCGTTTGTAGTAATCGTATATTCCTCCTACTGAAAACAATTCTGACGAAAATAGTAAAAAAAAAACTTTAGACAAATTGATCGCTTTTCTTCAATTTCCGGTCTTCTACAAACAAAAATTTGTCCACTACAAACCTCTATGAAGGTCTCTCAGTCATTTTCAGCGTTTGTAGTAATCGTATATTCCTCCTACTGAAAACAATTCTGACGAAAATAGTAAAAAAAAAACTTTAGAAAAATTGATCGCTTTTCTTCAATTTCCGGTCTACTACAAACAAAAATTTGTCCACTACAAACCTCTATGAAGATCTCTCAGTCATTTTCAGCGTTTGTAGTAATCGTATCTTCCTCCTACCGGAACTAACTATGTCAATTACTTTGAAAAAAAAACTTTAGTCAAATTGATCGCTTTTCTTCAATTTCCGTTGTACTACAAACAAAAATTTGTCCACTACAAACCTCTACGATGGTCTCTCAGTCATTTTCAGCGTTTGTAGTAATCGTATCTTCCTCCTACCGGAACTAATTATGTCAATTAGTTTGAAAAAAAAAAAAACTTTAGCCAAATTGATCGCTTTTCTTCAATTTCCGTTCTACTACAAACGAAATTTTTTCCACTACAAACCTCTATGAAGATCTCTCAGTCATTTTCAGCGTTTGTTGTAATCGTATCTTCCTCCTACCGGAACTAATTTTGTCAATTAGTTTGAAAAAAAAACTTTAGTCAAATTGATCGCTTTTCTTCAATTTCCGTTGTACTACAAACGAAAATTTGTCCACTACAAACCTCTACGATGGACTCTCAGTCATTTTCAGCGTTTGTAGTAATCGTATCTTCCCCCTACCGGAACTAATTATGTCAATTAGTTTGAAAAAAAAGACTTTAGTCAAATTGATCGCTTTTTTAAATTTCCTTTCTACTACAATCGAAAATTTGTCCTTTGCAAACCTCTATGATGGTCTCTCAGTCATTTTCAGCATTTGTAGTAATCGTATATTCCTCCTACCGGATATAATTGTGTCGAAAATAGTTTGAAATAAAACTTTAGTCAATTTGATCGCTTTTTTTTCAATCTCCGTTTTACTACAAACGAAAATTTGTCCACTACAAAGTTTTGCGAAGGTCTCGTAGTCATTTTCAGCGTTTGTAGTAATCGTTTATTCCTCCTACCGGAACTTAGCCGTCGAAAATTATTTGAAAAAAAAAAAACTTTACTCAATTTGATCGCTTTTTTTCAATTTCTTTCCTACTACAAACGAAAAGTTGTCCACTTCATACCTCTGAGTACGTTTCGCAGTAATTTTTATCCTTTATGGAAATCATTTATTAGGTATCGGTAGTTATTGTGCCGTTTTCAATCAAAAAAAAAAAATACTTAAGTCGATCGCTCTAAATCTATTTCTTATCTACTATTCACAAAAATACGTCTACTACTAACCTCTTTTAGCGTCTGTCTGTAATTTTCTGTTATTTATTTTATGTTATTTATTGTCATATAGTTTCTAAACGATTTTTATTTTATTTTACGTTGATGTCGTATTTCTTGCCATCACTTTTTATTTTTTATTTTTTTTCTGTTTAACTACAAACGAAAAAAACTGCACTACAATCCACTACGTACGTTTACCTATAATAATCAGCTGGAAAAAGTAATTTTTTGCAACGTCGGGGGATGACATTTTTTTTTTTTTTTTTTCGGCTGAACTACTAACGAAGTTAGCTTCACTACTATCCACTACTTATCGAAATCTATCAAAAAAACCTAAAAAAGAAAAAGAAAAAGAAAGTCGGGTGCCAAGTTCACACAGGTAACATTTGGGCTAAAAAGACTACACTGTGGTAGGTGTACAGCAAAAAATAAAAATAAATGGAATCTTTTGGGGAACATTGTACAAATAATATATTTAATACTAATAAAATACATATATAAGCTAAAGTAATAAATTAATAAATATCATGTTTTATAATAATCCTTCTGATCAAGAGAACTCACAATAATCATGACGAAGACCAAGCCAAGAAAGACAGACTTTTAAGTAGTGTTTTCGGACGTTACGCTTAAAAGAAAATTTCGACTCAGCCTTCTTGATATCAAAGGGTAGCACATTCTAGAGTTTAATGGTGTAAATAGCGTAAGAGTTAGACAAGAACCCGGTACGGTGAGAAGGAATATGAAGAGTTAAGTTTTTGGACGCTCGGAGGTTAAGACTGTGAGTACTGCCCAACACTTGAAAATATTGTTTTAGATAATCAGGAGCATAAGGATCGTTCAAAATAGTGAAGAGCATGCAGAGGGATCTGAGGGATCTCCTTTGACGGTTAGGCAACCATTTAAGTTGAGAACGGAAGGAATAAATATGATCATATTTCCGAAGACCAAAGATAAATCGAATACAGTAGTTAAGAAGTCGATCCAGTTTGTTAAGAAGTTCTTGGGAAAGATCAGAGTAGCAAACATCAGCATAATCAATTATAGGAAGCACAAGTGATTAGACTAAAGTGGTCTTAGTGCTTGAGGGAAGAAAATGCTTGAATCTATAGAGAGATCGCAGTGAGAATGTTACTCTCTGGCTAACTTGAGCTATCTACTTGTTCCAACTTAACCTGTCGTCAATGTATAGGCCAAAGTCTTTAACGTGTGGCGAGAAAGGGATGACTGTATTGTTGAATGAAAGCGGCTGTAATTGGCTGGTGTCCAAGTTGCGTAGAAAATAAGGACTACCAATAAGGATAGCTTGGCATTTACTGACATTGACAGTAACCTCAAATCTGCTTGACCAATCACTGATTGCTATAAGGTCAGAATTGAGCAAAGAGATGCAGTTGTCCAGGTTGTCAATGCCAGTTTGCGCGTAGAGCTGTAGGTCATCAGCGTACAGATGGTAAGAGCATTTGAGAAAAGTGGTAATAGAATTTATGAATAGAGAAAATAAGAGTGGAGAGAGTATACCGCCTTGAGAAACGCCAGTATTCAGGGCGGCGCACCAGTCAGAAAATTTCTGATCAGCACGAACCGTTTGCTGGTGACCACGAAGATATGATGAAAACCAATCCCGTGCCGACGAAGAAAACCCAATTCGAGACAGAATAGCCAGAGGATGTCGTGATCAACGGTATTAAAAGCATTAGAGAAATCTATCAAAACTAAGACCGTTAATCTCGAATCCTCCAGGCCACTCCTAACGTCTTCAGTAACCTTAAGCAAAGCTGTGGCTGTGCTGTGGCCAGGCCGAAAACCTGAATGGAAAAGGGATAACAGATTATTCCTAAAAACAAAGATAGGAAAGGGAGAATGGAGATTGGTCTGTAATGATTAAATAAACTGGGGTTGGATATTTCAGGAAGAGGGATCATGAAGGCTTACGCCAGATTTCGGGAAATACCCCAGTCTGTAAGGAGGCATTAATAATGTGTGTGATAATAGGGTAAAGTTGAAGTTAGTATAGTTTAATTAAAGTGTCATTTTTAGGGTTCCGAACAAGAAACGTAAACGTAACCGTAAGAAACGGAAACTCTATAGGATTCGGGTGTCTGTCTGTCCGTCTGTCACAGCTAATTTTCTCAGGATCTACCGAAGAAAAAGTTTTTCAAAATAACAAAATATCAAAATAAAGGATTTTCGGAAGGAACCTTAAAAAGTTCTGTTCTTGCTGTATTAGTTGTTTATTATTAATTTCTATTCGAAGTTTTATTGCTGTTATTATAAACTAGTGGACGTCACGCGGTTTCACCCGTTTAGCTCCCGTTCCCGTGGGAGTACGGGGATAATATGTAGCCTATGTTACTCCCTGATAATGTAGCTCTCCAATGCTAAAAGAATTTTTCAAATCGGTCCAGTAGTTGCGGAGCCTATTCAATTCAAACAAACAAACAAATCTTTCCTCTTTATAATATTAGTGTAGATTAAATAAATTTCATCATTCAACTATTTTGGTATGTTTTCAATTTTGGTTTAACTTGTAAATATTCAATATTAACTTTAATTTTATTTCTTAGAACTGAACCAATAAGAATAACAACAATTGTTTTATTAAACTTTGGGCCTTTAAAAAGTTTTTGATAGCGATATCTTGTTGAAACGAGAGGACGTCTAAACGCCGATACGATGTTATTATCTTGATCGGATTTTGTAAGATCTATTCCAATGAAATATCTAATGTTATCAAGCAAGATTAGAGGACCATAAATAATCCAAGAACGTTATTCATATAGTGAACTTGGGTCACCTATTTTCCTTCGACTGCGAAGCTGTGCGAAACATTAACGTAAGTAGTCCCGCGGATTATTACGTTTACACAAAGCTACTGGGGATCACTTCATGGAACTCACTACGCCCGTTCGTGTCCTGAAAGGGCGTAGTGAGCTGCGTGTGTAAATAACTCTAATTTCGGAAGTCGGTGTCAAAAAAACCGACCAAGTGCGAGTAGGACTCGCACGCGAAGGGTTCCGTACTATAAACCTTAATTTTTATCTATTACATATTTTTATTTTTTGTTATGCGGCGATATAAATACACAATCTGTGAAAATTTAAATTGTCTGCCTATTCTTGGGATACAGCCCGCTGACAGACGAACGGTCGGACGGACGGACGAACGGACGGACGGTTACCCTTCGGGGAACGGAACCCTTAACACGAAAAAACAAAACCAAAAACACCTTAAATTAAAGTAATTTTATACTTTGCGGTGTTTTTATTTGTAAGATTTTTTTGTAAAAATGTTTACTGTTTTAATTTTACTTCAACAAACGTACTAACTCCCTAGTCAAAATAAAGCTAGTTTTATCTTTATTCAGATCGTCAAAGGGGAAAATATTTGACAAAATAAAATACGGTTGTACTATCAAATATGTACATTGTACATGCCTATGAAAAAATGTATCTATAGATGCATATTAGTATGGATTCTTAGTTCCAATCTTGTCTTGTCAAAAATGTTTTTTTATCTGCACTAATATAAAGAGAAAAGATTTGTTTGTTTGTTTGTATGTTTGTTTGTTTGTTTGTTTGAATTGAATAGGCTCCGAAACTCCTAGACCGATTTGAAAAATACTTTTAGCATTGGATAGCTACATTATCAGGGAGTACCATAGGCTATATATTATCCCCGTATTCCCACGGGAACGGGAACTACGCGGGTGAAACCGCGTGACGTCCACTAGTTTTATTAATAATACTTCTGACAATTTTTATGTATATTACTATTTATTTTCTATATGAATTAATTATGTAATGAATCATTCAAATTTAATTTATTTATTGTGTCAGAATTTTCATTAGTACTTACTGAATGTTATTAAACATATTAATATTTGCACACCATGACAATACGGAAAACATGTTAGCACAACTCCATGTACTTTATCATCTTGCATGCATTTGTTATAATTGTATGTACACATGTTTGAGCAAATAAAGTTATCTGAATCTGTAAATATTAATGGACAAGGTCGGGTCTGTGTGGTGAAAAAAAAAACTATTTTAAAGCAAAGGGCTTGTAAATCCAAAATAATTGAATGAACTTTTCTATAAATTTCAAAGTTGATAATAGTTTTACTGATCACACAAAGAATAATATAAGTTTCGATTTTCTAGTATAAGTTTCTGATCTGGTTTGTTTGCTTTCAGAAATGATTGAAGTTGACGTGAAGGCTGTAATATCTTACAGTGAATGCTATCAAAGATTGACTACGTGGAATATGATATCGAAGTGGAGTTTGTTGAAAACCAGAGACATTTGAGGTAAACATAATTTAATTTTAAAGCTCAGGTGTTATTCTTACGTTTATTTTCTTGCTGTTTTCTGTTATAAAGTTATCATAATGATCATAAAATAACAATACACAAATCATTTCTGTAATAATTCATCCAATCTACAACTCAACCAATATTCTATCAAAATTATATCTATTCCCGAGAAACCTCAACGCAAACCAACTCGATTTACAACTGACATACTACCTCTGTGACAATTTCGAACTGACTACAATATTTTTCAAACTACCCGAGTATAAAATGAATATTACAATCATCTGCTCATGGCATAGTGGTATGGTGACTATTGGTCTCGTCTCGTGCACAGCGCCGACTAATTGGTTAGTCAGGATTGCACGAAACCGGTTTCTGTGTGTGTTGCAGAACGTTTTTATTTTATCTTATTTTTTAATTAATTTATTATTATTTTACGTGGAATTACGTCTACTTTGTTGAATTTAATTAATTTGTGCTTGTTTGTTTCAATTTGTTTTCTTTTGTTCTCTTTATTTATTGTTAGTAACACAAACCTATCTATCTTTGACACAAATTATTATACATATATACCATATCGTTTACTATACACTACCATAAATCTATTTAAGTACCTGTATATTTAACACCGTGAAACTGATTCACATCCGTACACTTCAACGTAAGGTTCAGTTGAAAACCAGCGTCAGACAACTCTGTTGTCCGGCATTTTGCTGAACTGGACCTATTTGGCGCAGCCGCGGGGCACACAATGTAATTGCTTTAGAATTAAGTTCCTTTTTATTTGTGTTCCTTTGTCTTTTTACATTGTGTGTGTTTGTGTGTGCCAAATAAACTAGTTTTCTTTCTTCTTTTCTTTCAAATTTAGTTATCTGGTAAACAACACAACGCGATACCAAAACACTGTAAATTCACCAGCCTTTCCAAGGAACCGATACCGCTAACATTGCTTTCTCATCGGCTTATTTATCTTCCCTCAGGACCAACAATAGTGTCTCTTTGGACCTATAATATTGTTTCCTTTAACCTTCCCGTAAAATACACGAGAAGTTTATCCCTGGTTGCTTTTCACCTATATTTTATACTCGACTTCATATTTATTTTAGTTTTGCACTTAGGGATTAGTGCCAGTGGGCAAGATACATTGCTCGCAAAACGTATGATTGATTGGGCCGAAAGTCCAGACCCTTTCGGCCCAATCAATCATCAGTGGCGTCTGCGTCCGAATAACGACACGTTGGTAGGCCTGCCACACCTGCCAGGGTTGCGGAGTTTGTTCGGAAAAATCACCGCGACCCTGGAACGCAAAGGCCATTAGGAGGAACACGGATGGGTTTTAGTCAGTAAGAGTTTGACACTCCCTTCTGCTCCATTTGATGATTTCCAATCCTTAAAAAAAGGCTCCCACAAGCTGTATCGATGACATGATGGAGGCCGTGGCAATCCGCTGGATACGAGATGCGAAGTACCTGTCGATATGTTGACGGTTGGGAGGGACCAGAAAAGACGACGATTATTTTATGGCAGAACTGTGACGGTCACAAAATCCGGAGTAAAAAAAAAATTAACCAAATAATACTATATTATTTTGTACTGTACCATATCACTGTATCTGCCTAACGGGATATTCAGGGTCAAAAGTACGCTTATTCAAAGTCTTGGAGATTTATTACGCAATAATATTTCCTCAAAGGTACTTAATATCCTTAGTATCCTTTTTACATCGTGTATTAAAAAACTTGGTAACCTTTACCGTTTCAGTGCACTGAATGAAACACGCAGCAGGGTGTTGGTACATTTTTGTCAGAATATCTGTATGAAGTATAGAAGAAAAGTAATTTACACTTGGGATCAATTGTTGGGTCAGTTAGTTAGCTAGATTGTTTTTCAATGTTGATTGAAATAATTGACAATAATATTGATTTGAAATAAAAATATGTATTAACCTTTTAAGTTAAAATAATAAATTTATAAAAAACCCGCGACAAAAACTTCAAAAAGTAAAAAATTATATGTATTAACCTTTTACATGTAGGTACAATTCTTTGGGTTAAGCGTCTTCACCTCGGGAGACCGCAAATTTTTGTATAAATTACTTAAGTGGTGGTAATATTAGTAGCGGTCTCCCGACGCGAAATCCGTTCGGGAGCTACGATGCCACAGACAAACACACATACAAACACACCACCACACATACACACACACCATCTCACAGACACGTCAAACTTATAACACCGAGTCGTTTTTGCGCCGGGTGTTAAAAATGGACATATACCTACAAAATAAACATTTTTAGTGTCTACATATTATAACATCTGGTTTCTTCTGGAAATACTCTTTACTGTCCTCGGCTCCTAGTACAAGAGTCTGTGGTTATCGTGCTGAAAGAGAACGCAAAAAATAAAGTATTCATCATCTCCCAGAAAGACATGCGTTCTAAGAAGAGTTCTGGGAAAAAAGCGGTCGGAAAATATGAGCTTGTGAATTAAATCAAATCAAGTCAAATGTAACGAAAATAACGTTCTGTGTGCTTTAAGGACAAGGCATTAAAGGAAAACAATGAACTTTATTTGGTTTTTTATTTCTTTCCCTAAATTGGCCTAATGATTCTCCATTACATTGAAATCGTTACGATGGTAATCCGAAAAACGTGTTGAAACTAAATATAGTGTCTTTCTATACAATCTGCAGCTAAATGGAAATTGTCGAGTATCTAGATGAGTGTGTGCCCTTGGAGAGGCCAACCTCCAGCAGTGGACCACAGCTTGATGAAATTATGAAACAATCCAACCATTGAGAACATCTGCACCTTCATGGAGGTCTTCTCGACCATAAATTAGGTTCCATGATTTATTATACCGACTTTTCAGGGTAACAGCCACTGATTTAATTATTTAAACAATTTTTCATTATCATTAATCAGGCGAAAGACGTCCACTGCTGGACATAGGCCTCTCCCAAGCGTCGCCACAACGACCGGTCCTACGCGTTTCGCATCCATCGGCTACCCGCGACCTTCACCAGGTCATCGAAAAGGGTAGACTGTTTGCCGGGCACTAGGGCCATTTTTTGGTTGTGCTTGTTATCATTGAGGGGGGGTTTGCCATAATCGCCACGCTTGGCAGGCGGGTTGGCGATCGCAGTGTATGGTGTTGAGGTTTACAGAAAACGCTGCTGCACATTCTCTGGCGAGTCCCTTAGTTGCCTCTTACTACAACCACGGGAAGTGATGGGATGGTATTATTCTTTTACGGCACCATACGGCACCGGCTGGCATCATACGGTAAAATGAAAATTTCTTCACATCGTGTTTTCCTTTAGAATGCATGTAGATCATAGTCAAAAAGCATAAACCAAAATATAAAATCCCTACTAGGGTGCCTGTTCATTTCAGCGGAGCGGAGAAACGAACCAATTGCACAAAATCTCCGCACCACGTGAGTCACTGACATTTTGAGCAATTCCATTGGTTAATATTTCTCTGTTTCTCCGCTCCGCTGCCTCGCTCTACTGGAATGGACAAGCAGCCTGACAGGTACTTTACGAGAAAAAGTAATTCTCAAAACGGCCTTATTACTCGCTTATCCCCTTAAAAACAGACATCAAGGAAATGTTGGAATCGCGTTTCTAATTGTTCTATTGAAATTTACATCCTATTTAACGTTCAAGGTAAATGACAACCAGGAAAACCATTTGTTTGGACGATTTTCTGTCAGCATGACTTTGATTACAAAAATCTTTTTGAACGTTTTCCACTCTTTGGCAAATAGTAAAGAACATGATTGTAAAGATGAGAGAAATGGTGGATAAGAGGAAACACGGCCAGATAGACTTTGTATGTAAAAAGCCATTATTCGAGGTTTGACTCTCGCCTGTTTCCTTCTCCAATATAAGATCGAGAGCAAATAAGAGTTTAATTAGGTGAAACAAAAAATACGTAAAGCTGAAAAAATACTTTTGTAAAGCTATTGACATTTTATTCAGATCCCATGTTCGTGGCTTAATAACAACTGCCACACGGATCGATCTTCAAATTTAAGCTATGTTTGCCGAGGTAGATTCGTGGATGGGCGACGATCTATTATCCCCGGAGACTCCGGCGTGCCTCGGAAAATATGTAAAACGGTTGGTCCCGGTCATTTGACAGTCTTTACGGATAATCCGAAGTCAGAAAATGTGATCAGTCTTGCCAAAAAGTACCGTATTAGTAAGTTAATAATCTTATAACAACGCATATGATCTGAAAAGTTCTTTTTTTTATTTGTGATGGGTTTGCTCTTGACTCTAGTCTAGGTCAGAGATGACAGAGACAAAGTCTACGATGGAGCAAGCTTACCCAGAAGGAGCTTGTGCATTCTAACTTTGAAGAGATTAGGGTTGTAAGCGTTTGGAAACAAAGACGCAGGCAGAGAGTTCCTCTCCTTTGCTGTGCGCATTATAAAAGACATTTAGAAACGCTTAGTACGAATTGGTGGAATAGCAACAAGGTAGGGATGGTAAGATGTAGTACGTCTGGATGACCGATCGATGGTAGAAGGGGGCCGGTGGGATGAGGTCGTGGAGTTCATGGGGACACTCACCGAAGTACATTTTTTTTTATTCAATCAGATCTTGGCAGCTTTCAAAATTGTTTTGTTGTCGGTACATTCCACAGAAGTTGAGAAGGTAATAAGACAACCGTCAAGGCAAAACCACAAGTGGGTCGATATCACGTGAAATTGGATGAAATTGCTACTGACATTAGGCTACAAAGTGCCTATGCCGTAATATCATTATGTAAAAGCGTCGACATGGTAGTCTGATACCCGTTTCCCCAGCACTATGTGACATTATTGCCTTAATAAAACGCACTATTGGATATTCAACCCTTGATCCAAAACTGATAGTTGATAATCCAACAGTGCACACAGTCTTAGTGAAAACGTGCTTACACAACATGAAGAATTTAGGAACTTGGAAATTTTTGCATTTTGGTACTTTCGTATGATTTTAACTCGACTGTCCCACGAGAGGTAATGTTTTTTTCTCATATTTTAAATCTATCCTGTCTTAAAATATCCTATTTTTCTTTGTACGCGTCATCGCATTGGGAGACCGCTAATAATACTTATACTTAGGAAATTCAAAAGATTTGCGGTCTTCCGAGGCGGAGACGCTTGGCCCAAACAATCGCACCTATATTAAACTAAAAGAATCAACAGTATTTATTTTTTACATTTTTCAAGTTTTTTCTGTCGGGGTTTTTTTAAATTTTTAATTTATTTTTTTGACTTGACTGATAAAATATCAAAAACGTTATTTTATATGTATTCGACTATTTAAATCCTAGTAGAGGCGATAGTTAACGCTAGGCTTAGTTCATCGTTAGCCAAGCTGGATGGCTGGCTGCAACCTGCGACACTAAATCTACGTTTTATTCACAGCATGATAAATGATCTGCTGCAACCTTACAGCGCGTGTAATAGCTACTTAAATCGTCCACTATATTATTCCCCACCATGGTATCACAGGAACCGAAAAAGAAGCCAAGGGTGATAAACGAAACGGGAAGATGTACTCTAAAAACTGGCCAAATGCGAGTCAGACTCGCGTGCAAAGGGTTCCGAACCAATTTAAATTTATTAACATGTTATTTTAACACTACAGACTTCTTATACATAGGATGTTCTGTAATCATTACGTATAGAACTATTATCTGCTTTTTTCCAAAGTTTTAGGCTCAGTAGTTTTGAAGATAAGTGGGGTCATTTTTATTTATTTTAAAATTATAATAAAATAAAATTAACACCCACGCAGAAAACCCTCTCATTTGACATGTCAAACGATACATTTTCAATAACTGTTTTTAATTTTCTAGTTTGACCCCTAAAAGGGACCACCTTGCTAAAATTTTATTTATTTACGTAACACGTCCATATTTGGGTCACAGAAATTCATATGTGTACCAAATTTCAATAGAATCAGTCTAGTAGATCCGGAGAAAACTGGCTGTGACGGACGGAAAGACAGACAGACAGATGGATGGACGGATGTTCGGAACCCTAAAAAGTGCCTGCCCAGAGAGGATGGGAACAGCAAAAGCCAGAGAAATGGAAGTCTTTAGAGGAGGCCTCTGTCGAAGAACAAGCTGTGATGAAAACCGATCGTCTATGATATGGAAAAACATGTGTATAAATTAATTAGCAGACCGTCGGTCTGGATATTGAACTTGTAAATATTGTTTGTAAACATTATAGGACAGCAATTATTTTTTTTATACTAGCTGTTGCCCGCAAATTCGTACGCGCATATCCTGTTTTTTCCCGTTCCCGTTAAAATTTCGTAAAATCCTCTCCGAGTGCTCCCTTTTGGAGTGTAGGGAAGTTACATGCCAAATTTTAGCTTTCTACGCCCAGTGGTGTTGGCTGTGCGTTGTCTGTCAGTCACTCACTCAATAAGTCAGTAACAGAAGAATTTTATATATGAGAATCATTTCAGCAGCTTTGTTCTTGTGGCTTATTTCTCAGGAATCGTGCATTTTTCAGATTAGAAATGAATAGGTAGCCAGTTATACGCAGCGATATTGTTACTTTCATTTATTTATACTTATACTTTATGTTAATTTATCAGTGAACTTCACTTCCAGGGATGACATTTCTACAGTTGAGCTAGATTATTTCCAATTGCAATTCTTGTAATCGATATAAAGCAAAACTATATTGGATAAAACATTTCCAAGAAACAAGCAAGACTCAAGTAGCTTTGTAATGCCGGGAACTCGACTGAAAGATAAACGGGATTTATGTTACAAGAATTTTGTACAACAAATTAATGCAGATTGGTTGCGATCTTGCTTATTGTTGTTGACTATTGCACTCACTGCAGAGACGATTTTTATTATATTTTTAGTTTATCTGTGATTTTTGTTTCTAGTGTGTGACATTTTTAATATTTCTTTATTAACCAGGGAAACAGGAGAAATTTACTCAAGATTCAAAAGTCGTTTATTTAAATTAGGCTGAGAGCCAGCTCTTTTTGAACGTCAAGTTTTACAAAAGACAGTCCCAAAACGCCCGCCCGTCACCACTTCCTAGTGTTCTACCCCTCTATGGTGTACAGTGAATTTATCCTTTTTCCTGGGTGCGTTTACAAACATATAAACTCACATACACAAAAGCCAACAGGCAGCAATTGGCAAGTGATACAGTGATATTAAAAAGTTCATGATTCAGAAATTATGTTGGGTCTAATTAAAACATTTTACATTGATTTAGCCCTTGAACCGTTCATCATGTGGCAAATATGTCTTGCTCAGTCTTATTACAGCCTCTTTCAGCTTTGCAGATTTTTGGTTAATGTCGTGATTTGTGATTTGGTGCGCCGCGATATGTTAACCATCATCTTCCTACCCTTATCCCATGTTACTTGGGGTCGGCGCAACACATTTTTAGGGTTCCAAAAAAAAAGGAACCCCTTATAGGATCACTCGGGTGTCTGTCTGTCCGTCTGTCACAGCCAGTTTTCTCCGGATCCACTGGACCGATTCTGTCGAAATTTGGTACACATATGGGTTTCTATGACTCAAACACGTACGCGTTACGTAAATTATTAAATTTTTAGTATGGGTGTCACTTTTGGGGGTCAAACCAGAAAATTAAAGAAAAAAGTTTTTTGAACAATATCGTGTTACATATCAAATGAAAGGGCTTACTGTGGGAGTTTTAATTATATTTTTTTCATAATTTTAAAATAAATGGTTTTGAATTTATTCAAGAAATTAGACGAAAAATGACCATAAAAAAAAATGGAGATAATTGATCTTTACCTAAAGATTACAGGAAATCTTATTAGAAGTCTGTAGTGTTAAAATAACATGTTAAAAAAAAAAATTCGTTCGGAACCCTTTGCACGCGAGTCTGACTCGCACTTGGCCAGTTTTTTTTTCTTCCATTCTGTTCTATCAGTCGTCACTCTATCACTAACTCCCTTTTCTTTCATATCGCTCCTCACAAAATCCATCCATTTTCTTTTGGCCTTCCTCTCCCTCTCCATCCATCCACATTTATGTTCATAATGCACTATGTTAATAACGCGATCCGTTAATGTAACTCCTAGTATGAAGCGCACCATTGCTCGTTGGCAAACATCAAGCTTGAACTTCGGAAGTGTCAAATTACGGTCTGGCGATGTTTATATTTAAACCTTTTGCTATTTTTCCTAGTTCAAGCCAAGATGTACCTTTCCAGGTACCAGTCGTGCTACTTACGGGACATTTATTAATCTGTTGTAATTTAAATCCCTGTGTATTCTTGGGTACAGCTTGCTTATTTGTTTTACTTTTAGAAGGATAGTCCTTGTCTTAAGTCTCTCCATGTATTATATCTTTTTTTATTTATGTACACACAGACAGAGTAATAAATAACATGAACAGAATACTATGATTGAATAAGATAGAATACTAAATATATACACTTAAAATAAAATATCCTAACTAAGATAAGGCGTCAAAAAATTCGTCCGCATCGCTGTCCACCGGAAGTGAGCCCAAAAGACTGGCGGCATTGCCACGTTGTATGGCAATGCTTATCCTCTGTCCGAGGTAAAAGCCAGCCCTTGGGTAACGCGAAGTGTCAACTAAGCGTTTAGATAGATCTTTAAATAAGGCATGAGCACTCGGACCCCACGGTCCAAGAGTTTCAACCCCAAACGGCTCAAAAATATAATTGCCAACAAGATTATTATATTTCCGCCGCTTGAGGTTCTCAGCAGCCGCAGCGGCAGTACCAGCACAGCACGACGAGCTAGGAAGATGGGATGGCGCAAGAGTATCGACACAAGTAGCGTCCCACACTAAAGGCCTACCCATCTTCCATGGAAACAAAGACATACCGTCCGGTCGCTTGCCGTCGTCGCGTGCCAGGCCATTGGGTTCTAGTACGGCTGGAACGCCGACGGCGACAAGAGCGCGTCGGATAATGTCGTTGATGTTTGCGTGCCGTGCAAAGCGACCCGCACTTCGACTGCATGAGAGACCGTGGGGCCCGAGGCTGTTGACAGCTTCACCACAGTGACAACGATGAGGAGAACAACACGATGCGCCTAAGCGAAGGGAAGCAGCGAGGCGGAAAGTTGTATCGTCGAACAAGGTGCCTAAGTTCGACGACGGTAGTGCGTGAAGCCAGAGGCCCGTCCTTGTCCTTGTCTTAATTCATATTAAAGAGGTAAAATTGTTAAGTCGTTTTATGAGGTCACCTCTGAAAGTACTGATCCGATACGATAAAGGTACTCCTTTGATCATTACGTTCAAAGATATTTTTTTTCTTGAGAGAGAATTTTGATAAAATCGGCATTCATTTTTTCGGCATTACTGCTGCTCGTATCAATCATGTCAAGTTAGATGATGTCAAAAGAAATTCCTTATTCTTTGTAATAACACGAGTAGAACTTCGAGGTTAAGCTACGCTTGCCGAAGCCAGTTCGTGAATGGATGACCATCCATTAAATACAGAGTTTTCTCCTTGCTACAGAAAGCACGTTAAGCTATTTGTCTCGTCTGTCAGTTGAATACGGATAGTCAGAAGCCAGAAAAATCTGTCACCAGTCTGTCCGTGGGGTACCATATACTGGGTTATGGAGGTCAGATAGTGATTTAAAATACTAGTATTCAGCTGCATTCACTTAGATTGGAAGCGGACCGTAAAGCAGTTAGGAAAAGGCTCGGAAGATATAGAACACGGAGCACAGTCAGTATGAAAACAGATCCAGAATGTCTTAAATGCAGAAATTTTAATGTACATAATCATATTTTTTATTGCGCAAATTCTTTCAAGAGTTTTCAGCCCTACATATAGGTACTAAAGTTTTTCTCGAAGTGAAGTTATTGAGCTGAAACAAATAAGCCTAAAATTTCGAAAAAAAAAACAGTTTTCTTTATGCAGAGTTCTCTACCTAAATATTACAGAAAAACTTAAAAGAAGTCTATAGTGTTAAAACAACGTGTTACAAAAATGAAATTCATTCGGAACCATTTGTACGCGAGTCCGACACGCATTTGTCCGGTTATTTTGAACATGCGATTCGTCAAAATAAGGAGAGTTTAAAGTTGTTTTTAATCTTAATTTAATGATAATCGAAAGGAGATTGCTCTGCGCCCATACATTGTTCGCCCTGGAGCCAGGAGCATCGGAAAATTATGTGTTGTATTGTTGATCATTAGTAAACTCCTATAAGATCTTATTTTCATAGCGGACTAGCTGCAGAAAAGAAATATGTCCAAAAAAGTATCAGATTTTGAGGTTATAATCTAACCATAACAACGAATATTAGATATAGTTTTTCATAGCTCCGAGTGATCTTTAAGAAACTTATTAACAAAATCATAATAAGTACATTTAGCTATTTTCAGTACCTACCTAAATAATTAGGTACCTTTGCAGTTTTTTTTTGTCTAAAGCCTAAGTGTAAGTAAATAGGTAGGTAAGTGCAACGTTTAAATGCATAGAATCTAATTAACATAGGTAGATAGTGGATACCTGTATTCTTAGCATTGGTTTTGGAGTGAGATTAAAGGTTTGTGTATATTAATGTATATATAAAACATTGCGCGCTGTTCAAACGCGTGACTATGAAACCAGCCTTACCAATTAGGTAGCCGGTAAGTTGTGTTAAAACCTACAGTCCTACTTTAACTTACTGATTATGTTTGAATAAGAAATAAAACACAGATTTTAATTTCACGTTTATTGTTCATCTAAATTGGCAATTAAAATATAGTCTAGAAACTGTGCAGGGTTCGATATTATTTTGATGTCTCGCATAGCTTTAATACCAATTAATGGTCGTAACATGGGCGCAGAACATTGTACGATTGCTTGTCGACCAATTTGAGATGAATCAATTACTATGTAAACAAAATATGTTATATTGCTGATATGGCGGCTGTGAATTTTGCCTCGTAATTTCCATATGGTTTCGGATTTATTTAATTGTAGTTCATTCAAATCCGATGGCTGAATCTTCAACAAAAAAAAATATATATTGTTGGTTACACTTTGCATTTATAGTACAATAAATAAAACAATTTACACTACAAATGTTGCATGACTATAACTGACCAGAAAATATCTATTAGCTAAACAAAATAGCACATCAGGCAAGTTTAAGCATACTATGGTCGGCACCAGATAAACATGCAATAAAGTACAAAGATTTTTCCCTAATATCCCTTCGTGGATACTCAAACAATAAATTATGAACCCTTTGTCATTACTAGAAAACCTAAAGGATCATGATAAAAGTTGATACAGGACAGCTTTATGTCATTATTTCTATTTTTGTTATTTGGAAAGTCAATAAATGTATGAGGGTCAATGACCGTTATTGCATGGGTATCTGATGTTTACCATAGCCTAATTTCTTGCAATAGTTAACCAATCAAAAACGTCCCTCACCTCTCAGGGTTGAACTCAATTTCGCACAATATCTAAAATGTGGCTGATGCTTTCTGCTTGTACGGAGTAACATTGGATTCGTGCCAGTGAACAACCACATACCAGACGTTGATCATGTTGATGACCAACCATTGGTACTTCTTGCAAATCTTGTGATGTTGTGGTAACTCTATTAACAAATAATGTATGACAAGCATCACATATGTAATCATTTGCAGTCACCTGTAATATAAAAACATGTTATAAGTATAAAATAAACATTTTTTTATTTTCTCTTCTATACAGAGCCATTATAAATATAAATAGTTACAAATGGAAGTTAAAGCTTACTATTTGTGGTGCAACTCATTGCTGTATTTGCACAAGAATGGCTTCATTATGGAGAATATGCCGTCTTTGTCTATTGAAATGAATACCACAATTGGCACAACCCGGATGATTGCTTGTTGTAGGAGTATCCCTTGATGAAGATGGTGCTGAAAAATGCCTGGCAGCACGATCACATATTTGCCAATAAGGATGGCAAATATAATGTGATGCACGTATCTTAAACAAGAAAATAGCAAGTCAGATCAATGGCACCCACTGCAAATCCAATTTTAAAAATGGCCCAATAATAATATATATAATAGTACCTCCAATGGCATAAGTCTTTCTATGATGATATTTCTGATATTCACATTATGTTGAGTGTCAGTTCTCAGAGCAATCAGATGATGTGAGCGTGCCCGAGGTGCCAACGTTCTATTGCAGAGTGCACAGTTTCAACATTACTTGTTACTGAAGTGTTAGTCATCTCTTGAGCTCTTGTCCAACAAGTGGTGCATATGAGATCATGAGCTTGAACCTAAAAAAAAAACATACTTAGTTCAATTGTATTTTTACAGAGTATTTACCTATGAGATTGTTTCTATTATTATAATGAATATACCAAAATACTTTATAAATTGTTTCTTTTTTTTTGTGAAAACGATAATTGCAAACATAATGTGTAAGGTCAAGTATAGAAACTTATTAGTAAAAAAAAAAGTCAGAGAGATTGCAAACAGAATAATATAGATACAACAAAAAATAATATAGGTGCAAACAAAGTAAAAATGTAATTACCAAAAGAGGTGCAGTCCATTGTTGTACTCAATGACGAATCTGTTTATCTTCCAACAACATGGAACCACCAGCAGAGCCGCAATTTACACAAAATACACTTTCCATAGCGTATGCGTTAGTCCATTTATAACTGCCAAGTTATCGTTTGAGCGGTTCTCCGAAAATCACAGCCAGGTAAGTCGTTTTTGAAAGCAATCAGAGTCCATTATAATAGCCAAGACGGAATATTAGTAGTCCCGAAAGTCACCAAAACACACCGACACAATAACAAAGAGCAAGCGACGCCAATGTAAACAGTGAAAGCACAGGTTGATGACAGACAGTCAAGTGACAATTTAGTGACGTCAAAAATAGGAGTGTGTGTAAAAATACGATACAACTTATCGATATTCCCTAAGATTTTGTAACAAGGATGACAATGTCCTACTTTACTTATAAAAACACTCTTCGATACTTTTTATAATATTAATACTTAATAACATTTGTATAACTTAACAAAAACATTTATAGTGTTCACGCCATCTACACGAAAGTCCAAATGCAAGAAAGTCCCGGAGAGGTGGCTCATGCATCTTAGTAGATAATAAACATCCGTATAAAATTCTCGACTTAAAAGAATATTGCAGTTCTTGTGTTTTAGAATGTTGTGCAATTGAATTAATCCAACATCAAATAATAATAGTCTGTATTTATAGATCTCCTAAGAATAATATCGACTCTTTAACTTCATTTTTCTATAACTTTGATGGAATCTTAAGGAAAATATGTCTCAATTCCAAAAAAAAGGTGCTGATTTGCGGAGACTTTAACATCAATATTTTAGAAAACACGAAAATCTCAGTGCAATTTCAAAATCTCTTACATGGCTTCAATATGAAATTAGGTGTGCGTGAACCAACCCGGCTAGAAAGCGGTACATGCATCGACAATATTATACACAATGTAAGAGGAAGTGTATGTGAGGTAATGGAGTTAGCCGTCTCTGACCATACAGCTCAAATTATAAAATGTCCCGTCAAAAAGACCTGCACGATCACACACTGGTTCTCTTATAAACGCGATTTTTGCCAGGAAAATGTCAATAAATTTAAAGAGGCTCTCCAAAGTCTTAGTTTTAATAGTGTTTATAGCTGCAATGATCCAAACAATGCATTTAAAGAATTTCATAACTTATTCAAATTATTTTACGATCTGTGTTTCCCTTTAAAGAAAATAAAAAATGTAACTACTAAACCACAGAAATGGATCACAAAAGGCATTAAACTGTGCTCTAAACGTAAACGTGAGATGCTATGGACCCTCAGGCGGCATCCAAATGTAGTCAATAAACAAAGATATAAGTCCTATTCCAAACGTTTAAAGACAATTATCAAATTGACCCAAAAATCGCAAAATAGCCATTTTATCAATAACGCTGTAAATAAAACTAAAGCAACCTGGAGGGTTATAAACTCATCAAAAAATAACATTCCAAGGAACAATTCTTATAAACTCCTTATTGACGATAAATACGTAACAAATCCAACTGACATTGTACAACTATTTAATAATCATTTTATTGACCAAATACAGCCAACAAACAATTCTGACCATAAAATGACAGTAACAAATTCAAACATGAATTCATTATTCTTATCCCCCACAGCACCAATTGACATTTATAAAATAATTACGACTCTGAAAAATACGAATAGCTCTGGCTCTGACGACATTGAGACTAAGATAATAAAAAGCGTAGCTGTTGAAATTTCACCGGTTTTTAGCTTTATTACTAACCTATGTATAGAACATGGTGTTTTTCCCGAAGACTTAAAACTGTCCGTAATAAAACCACTACATAAAAAGGATGATCCTCAAAATATACAAAACTACAGACCCATTGCTCTTCTTTCAATATTTTCCAAAATAATTGAAAAGGTTATTTATAACAGTATATACATGTTTCTTGAAAAAAATGACATTTTAACTAAAGAGCAGTATGGTTTTAGAAAGTGTAAAAATATCAACATGGCCATTTATGAATTGATCAATGAAATAGTTACAAATATGGGCCAAAAAATACCTGTAACAGCCTTATTTATGGATATGACTAAGGCTTTTGATTTTGTTGACCATGGAATCCTTCTAAATAAGCTATATAAATATGGCATTAGGGGCAAAGTTTTGGACTTAATAAAGTCATACCTTACTGGCAGAAAACAGGTAACTAGTATTACAGCAGTTGATGTTCAATCTAAAACTGAAATTAATTACCAATCGAGAGAGAGACAAATTCACTATGGTGTGCCTCAGGGAAGTGTGCTTGGCCCTTTATTATTTTTATGCTATATAAATGACCTTCCGAAAGCAATACCACATCCTATGACCCTATTTGCCGATGACTGTACTATAGTATTTTCTGGTAGAAATAGTGACTCATATGAAAATGACATAAACAGCAGCTTAAGACTAATAATTCAATGGCTATATAATAACAACTTACAGATTAATTTTAATAAAACTCAAATAATGACATTTAAACAAAGAACTAATCCAAAAATTCTTGACATTAATTATGACCAAAATAAGATTATTAAAACGGAACGAACCAAATTTCTAGGTATTTGGCTAGACGAAAACATGACATGGAAAACACACGTGGAGACTATGGTAAAAAAAATTCATCAATTTTGCTATGCTTTACACAATTTGAATAAGGTTGCAAATCGTAATACTGTCCTTACTGCGTATCATGCATATGTCTCCACAACTCTTCGTTACGGCATAATATTTTGGGGCAACTCTGCCAACAGAGAAATGGCATTTAAAGCCCAAAAACAATGTCTTCGAGCCATATGTTTGTTAAAAACCACCGAAAGTTGCAAACCATTTTTCGTTGGTTTAAAAATACTTACGCTTCCATCCCTCTATATTTATGAAATTTCAATATTTGTTAAGGAGAATCTGTCTAAATTTGAAAAACTTAATACTAGACGTCACCAAAGCACACTAAAATCAAAAAAACACAATACTGCACTTTTCTCAAAGAGCTGTCTTGGCATGGGTCCAAAGATTTACAATAAACTACCAAAAACTTTAAAAAGCATGACCAACATAAACCATTTTAAATCTCAACTTAAGAAATTCTTGATTGAAAAGGCTTACTACTCTATCAATGAGTTTTTGGATGATAGAAGCATAAAATAAAAAATGTCCGATCTACTTGTTATTATATCTTGTTTACGACTTTAATTGTTTGAAATAGTTTTATTTAGTTTGTAGTTTTTTTACACCTAATTTTGTACGCCTTGCAAGGCAAAACATAGTGATACAACACAAATTTTATACCATGTACCATATTACCTATGTTCAACAAATAAATACTTTGACTTTGACGACAACAACAAGCACAACAGCAACCGCGGACGGACGCGGCACAGGCGCCATCTACGGTTGAAGATGGGAAGACTCATCGATTTCGAATCCGGTTCTTTCATTCGGTCGCTCTTGTTCAACCTCGTTCATTCTAGTCTCTCGTACACTCGCGCGTTTGTATAAAAACCAATGTATTTAAAAATATTGTCCCTTTTCCCTTTTTCTTCGTGCACCGCCAACCACCCTGAACCATTGTAATGTAAACTGAGTAAGAATACATCTGTTAAAACTTCTCAAGTCGCTTTTTTTGGACGAACAAACCTGATCCCACACATAATTTGATCCGTTCGAGCCGAATGTTGGATCTGAAACTACATACGAAGAAACGAGTAACGACGCCGACACGCGACGGCGACGCCATGCAGGACCAGCACCATTTCATACGAGTAAAGAAATCAGAGATTGATCGGTCAGGCCTTTGTTCCCGTCCTTTCCCTATACGTATTTATTTGTTTTAACGTTGTTTTTATACGATTACAGTTTGGTTGTACGCGACGCAAGAGTTACGCGGCTCCGTTGACGCTTGCACGTGAGTACCTACCCACATCTGACACTTACTCGTAGCCCGCCAAAATGTCTGTAAAGTCTGTAGAGGAAGTTCTTTCTGAGTTTAAGAAACGTAGGGGTAGTGTAAAGGGCCGGTTAACCCAATTCAAAAATTTTGTTGATTCGTTTGTAGGTGCCACCTTGACTGCCTTACAAGTAGCCGAACTAAAATTGCGAGTTCAGGCCGCTAGCGAGACATTTTCCAAATTTAATAGCATTGAAAGTGAAATAGAATTACTTTTGTCAGAATCAGAAGTACCCGCTAATTCAGAATATGTTGAAGCGTTAGAATCATTATATTTTACGGCTATGGCCAGCGCGAATTGTCTTCTTAACAACGCGGAGACTTACAATCGGTTCCCTGTCGCATCAGCTCGTGACGGTTTCCGCCAGCCAGTTAATATTAAGCTACCTGATATAAAACTACCCGCCTTTGAAGGTTCGTATGACCACTGGCTGGAGTTCAAACATTCATACATTACTATGATCCATACCCGTTCTGATTTAGACGAAATACAAAAATTTCATTATTTACGATCGGCTTTGAGTGGAAGCGCGTTACAGGTTATAAGTGCCTTAGAGTTCAGTCCTGCCAATTACATTCACGCCTGGGAGTTATTAGAAAATCGCTATCATAATGAGAGGTTGTTAGTTAACAATCACGTCAAAGCGTTACATAGTATACCGTCTTTAAAACAGGAATCACCATCACAAATTCGGAAATTAATTGATACCGTTCTACGTAATTTGCGTGCTCTGACGTCACTCGATGAACCCACAGTCAATTGGGACACTTTAATTATTTACTTAGTTGTTAATAAACTTGATCCTTCCACTGAACGGGAGTGGGAGAACCACATAGGTACCATGTCATTAGGGTCACGCGACAAGGTCAAATTAAACGGTTTAATATCATTCCTCAGAAACCGCGCAGATACATTAGAAATGATTAGTGCAAACCACGTAAAGTCAATACCTCAAAGTGAAAGGCATCAACATACAAGTGACAAACGAAGTTCAAACCGCGTGCATAGTTATTCATCTATCAAAAGTACTCGTAACAACTATCGTAATAATAATGTTAAAAGGGATTTACCTAATTGTGTTTTGTGCAATCAAGGTCATGCGTTATACACGTGCACATTATTTCTTAACATGTCTATTAGGGATAGAATGAAGGTAGTCACTGATAAAAAGTTGTGTTGGAATTGCCTGCGAGCGGGTCATACGGTAGACGACTGTATTTTCGGACCATGCAAGCAATGCCAACGCAAACATAATAGTTTGTTGCATTTAGAAAACAATCGTAATCAAAGCGTGGGTAACAGTGCATGTACGCGTAGTGCTAGTGAGTCGCGCGAAGTGGCGAACGCTATACACACTACGACGACAGCATTGCATTCCTTGCCTAATAATTCTAATAACACTTTAGTATGCGATAGAACAACTAGTGATTTTAAACGAATAAATACGGTTTTACTTTCTACCGCGTTAGTGGAAGTATCGGATAATAATAGTGTTTATCATACAGCTCGTGCGCTTTTAGATAGCGGAAGCGAGAACTGTTTTGTTTCGGAAAAATTGTCTAAACGAATAAATGCGTCTTATATACAGTCCACAGTTCAGATTTCGGGTGTGGGACAATCTGTCGCACAGTCGTCCCATTCATGCGATATACTTATTCGATCAAGATTAAACGATTATTATACCAAGCTTAGATGTATTGTCTTGCCATGCATAACGTCCAGTTTGCCTACGATAAACATTGAAGCTGGTCATATACGTATACCTGACTTCTTAGAATTAGCGGATCCAACGTTTAACGTTAGTTCAGAGATTGATTTACTAATAGGTGCAGATAGATTTTGGGATCTTTTAGAATCCGATAGAATACGTTTACCTAGTGGGCCATTCTTACAAAATTCAAAATTAGGGTGGTTGTTGTCCGGACCTGTGTTTGTTAGGAACTCGAAACCTACTCACGTTCATTGTCACTTTAGTCAGGACATTGATAAACAGCTCCGGTTATTTTGGGAAATCGAAAATATTCCTTCATCGCCTTGTTCAAATTTTACAGATGATGAACGTATGTGTGAGGAATTATTTAATAATACGACTAAACGTGGAGAGAATGGTAGATTTTCGGTTCGTATACCGCTAAGAGAGGCACCAGACGCACTAGGTGATTCTTATACGTTAGCGAAGAAACGTTTTCTATCATTAGAACGTAAACTTGAAAGTTTACCAGAATTTAAACGTTTGTACACTAACTTTATGCGAGAGTATAATGACTTAGGTCACATGTCGAAGTTAGATACTTGTAGTCAACCTAACTATTATCTTCCCCATCACGGAGTCATTAGAGAGGATAGTACGACTACAAAATTACGCGTAGTGTTCGACGCTAGTGCTGTCACTAGCTCGAATCAATCATTAAACGATATTCAGTTACCGGGACCCGCGTTACAAAATGATATTTTTTCTATTTTGTTGCGATTCAGACAGTATAAATATGTAGCATGTGCAGACGTGGAGAAGATGTTTCGTCAGGTTCTTGTCCAGTCTGATCAAAGGTCATTACAGTTAATATTGTGGCGCGATAATCCCTCGGATCCATTAGATACCTACCAACTTAATACGGTTACTTATGGAACTGCGTCAGCTCCATATTTAAGCATGCGATGTATCAGACAGTTAGCGTTAGAGTGTGATGATGACGTCATCGCTCGTGTCATCAATCAAGACATTTTCGTGGATGATCTTATCACTGGTGATGATGATTTAGATAATTTAATTCAAATTTGCCAGAAAACTTCAGAGGTACTCCAGTCAGGGTGTTTTCCTTTGCGTAAGTGGACATTTAATTTAAACGTTTCTCAAAATAAATCCACAGAACATTTTATAGGCGAACATGCGCAAACTAAAACACTCGGGTTGGGTTGGCACAACACTAGTGATGAGTTGCATTTTGTTACGAATCTTGATAACGATAGAAACGTGTCGAATTTAACTAAACGGATAATGTTATCAGTTATTTCACAAATATATGACCCATTAGGCCTTCTTTCGCCTGCAGTCATGCTTTCAAAAATAATTTTACAAAAATTATGGCTAAGTAAAATTGACTGGGATACTCCGGTTTCTAGGGATGTTGTTAACATTTGGAAGCATTTTATTTTTACATTAAGATTTTTGAAAGACATTCGTATTCCTCGCCACATAAAAGGTGATCATAATCAATATACGGAACTTCATATATTCTCCGATGCAAGCCAAGACGGCTATGGTGCGTGTTGCTATTTACGTACCTATAGTGATGGCTCTGACGTTACCGTGCGTTTGTTGTGTGCCAAGAGTAACGTTGCACCTTTAAAGGCTATTAGTATTCCTCGTTTGGAACTTTGTGGTGCCTTAATAGGAGCAAAATTATACAAGAAAATTGTCGAGTCTCTTAGGTTACAATTTAGTAAAATATATTTCTGGACAGATTCCACAATAGTCATGGGTTGGATTAAAATGTCACCACATTTACTTAAAACTTTTGTACAAAATCGAGTGACCGAGATTAATGACCTCACGGGCGACTCAGTGTGGTTGCACGTAAGAAGTAAAGACAACCCAGCTGATCTATTGTCGCGAAGTTATAGTTTAGATTTACTAAAAGATAGTGATTTGTGGTGGTATGGTCCGTCTTATTTGCGTAACAATTTACATAGTTTTAAACAGACTCAATGCGATAGCTCAAATGTTTGTAATTTACCAGATTTGAAATGTAATCGAACATGTTTACCTTCTATGCAATGCAAAGATTTAATTAACTTTGAAAAATATAGTTCATTCTCTAAACTTAAACGAATTGGTGCGTACATACTTAGATTTATAAATAACACACGCATCGTGTCGACTGCTAAAGACAGCCGTCGAACCGGTTCCTTATCAGTGAGCGAACTGAATGCCGCACAAAGAATGCTCATTAGGCTCGTGCAAATAAAATCGTTTCCCGATGTTTATAATAACTTGGTTTGTAATATTCCTATTAAACGAACTTGTAAACAATATAGTAGGGTCTCTAGTCTTAATGTTTTTATGGATGAACATAGAATAATTCGAGTTGGTGGAAGACTATTAAATTCGTCTAGTTTTTCTTACGATAAAAAACATCCGGTTTTATTGTGCAGTAAACATCCTTTCACTATTAGTTTATTTAGGTATGAACATATACGATTATTACATGCGGGTCCTCAACTTCTTTTAGCTACGGTCCGTGAATGTTGGTGGCCATTAAACGCTCGAAACTTAGCTAGAAAAATAGTACATGAGTGCGTGAAGTGTACACGTATTCAAGGTAAGACATTATCACCCATTATGGGTAACTTACCACCTGATCGCTTAGAACCTGGCTTCCCATTTATGCGAACGGGTGTCGATTATGCGGGGCCAGTGTTTATATTAAATCGAAAAGGCAGAGGTTCAAGACTGACTAAAGCTTACATATGTTTATTTATTTGTTTCGCGACGCGAGCTATGCATTTGGAACTCGTTACAAGTCTCTCTTCAAACGATTATATTTTAGCATTGAAACGTTTCATAAGTAGGCGAGGTAAACCTTGCGTCATTTATTCGGATAATGGCAAGAATTTCGTAGGTGCTGAGAAAGAATTTCCTGTATTTTTAGAGAAATGTTCAGAAACTATTATTAGTTATGCTTCAGATAACAACATTGAATTTCGATTTATTCCTCCTTATTCTCCACATTTTGGCGGTCTATGGGAGAGTGGGGTACGCTCGTGCAAGCATCACCTGAGGCGCATAGTAGGTAACGCGCGATTAACTTACGAAGAGTTTTGCACAGCTTTGACACAAATCGAAGCCGTTCTAAATTCCCGTCCAATTTCACCTCTATCCTCAGATCCTTCCGACCTTACTCCTCTTACACCATCCCATTTCCTCATTGGCCGACCGTTGACAGCACCACCTTCTGAAGACATTACTGACAAGCAAGCCTCGAGGTTGACCCGCTACGAGCGAATCGAACAACTTCGGCAGCACTTCTGGCGTCGCTGGTCAACTGAATACGTGTCGGAGCTACAACTTCGAACCAAGTGGAAGACTAGGCAGGATGACATCACACTGGGCAGCCTTGTCCTCATTAAGGATGACAATCTACCGCCGTTGAAGTGGCGACTGGGACGTATTACACGTATTTTCCCTGGAAAAGACGGCGTGGCTCGAGTGGCGGACATTCACACAAATACTGGAACAATTAGAAGAGCCTTCTCCAAGATTTGCCCGCTGCCACTGCAATCGGCGAGCGACGACTGCGACGCTTGACTGCACAACCCTTTTGAAAGCTGGAGCTTCCAAGGCCGGGGGTATGTTCACGCCATCTACACGACAACAACAAGCACAACAGCATGCGGGGACGGACGCGGCACAGGCGCCATCTACGGTTGAAGATGGGAAGACTCATCGATTTCGAATCCGGTTCTTTCATTCGGTCGCTCTTGTTCAACCTCGTTCATTCTAGTCTCTCGTACACTCGCGCGTTTGTATAAAAACCAATGTATTTAAAAATATTGTCCGTCATCATTCCGCGCGCGCCACCCGACCGTGACGGACGTCTGCTCCGTGACTCATCGCTGCTCGCTCGCTCGCTGCTCGTCTCGCTCGCCGTGACGTCACTGTGGTCGCTGACTACACATTTTGATCCGACGCTGCCTTTTTCAAGGCAGCCGAGAGATATCTTATTTCCGTTTCGGGTACTGTCAAAAAACGTGGTGACCCCTTCAGGGTAAATCCACGTTTCTCGTGGTCACTCGGTGGAAACCTTTCGGTGCCAACGAAGCCGAGTGGGTGTTGACCCGACACACCGACCTAGCCCCTTCAGGGCCTAGGTCAAGTCGGAAGGGTATTGGACCCGCGGCCTTGGGGGGCCTCCTAGTCGCGACCAATTACTTAACCCCGCTCTCTTCCAGCTTCGTCGGTCGGTCGCAAGACCCATAGGGACTCGCTGCACAATAAGATTGGCAGCGAGATCACAAGCTTAGGGCACACCTCAGGTACTCACCTCCCTGTCTACACCCGACAGGGAGGGTACACATCCCCGGGAACTCCCACCCGGGGAGTTAGGTTTGCTAGGAGTTTAGGTTTAGGATCCCCCTCCCCCTGCCCTTAAGGCATATGTTTCCCTCCTCCCAGTATTAAAAATGCCTCCCCCTAAGGAGGTGGACGCGATCCTTTGGGATCTCGTCCAAAGACTAATAGAGGACCACCCCAATCAGGAGTTGGTCCGAATAGTCAACTATAGGTTGCATAGGCTGGAGAGCCTTAAAAACTCCCAGCCCAGTAGGACTAGCTCGCCTCCGCCGCGTGAGTCACTCTCCCCCGTGCCCCCTCAGGGCCCCTCCCCCCCCTCTCCAACTCACGATGACGTCACTGATTTCAGTGACGTACTCGAGAGTGCCCCGCTCACATTAGAGCCTGACTCCCCCACTCCCCCCCCCCATGGACTACGAGTCCGGTTCGGAAAACGACTCGGGTACCTCAGACTCTTCCGCCGAATTTACCCTTGTGGGTAAAGGTAAGCGGAAGAAGAAGAGCTCTGCCGCTCAGGAGTCCGCCCCCAAAGCCAGGAAGACAGTGGTCCCGACTGTCTCCCCTCCCTCCCCCGCTGCCACGACCTCCGCAGCCCCCAAAGCCAGCACCTCCCAGCAGGCGTCTCGTCCCCCCAGCCCGATGGCCACTGCCCCCCCGGCCACCCAGTCCGACCCGGCGCTCGTCAAGAAGTCGAAGTCTCCGCCACCCCTCTTCATTCATGAAGCGGCAAAGTGGACGGAGGTTTCGGGCGCTTGTAACGAGCGCCGAATCCAATTCTCCCACGCCCGTGCTGTGGGAAATGGAATTAAGGTCCAGGTGCCTTCTGCCCAGGACTACAGGGAGTTGCATAAACTCCTCCTAGCGAGGAAGGTACCTTTCCACTCGTTTGCCTTCGAGGAGGAACGTCTAGTCCGCGTGGTAGTGAGGAACGTCCCTCACGCCATATCCCCTGAAGAGATCAGTAATGATCTCAAACGCCAAGAGATCCCGGTCGCTGCGGTCCACCGCATGCACCGCCGTGGTGGAGCACCATACAATATGGTGCTCATCGTCTGCAATCCAACAGACGAGAAATATCACCCCATTTTTAAAATCTCTAAGATTTGTTACTTAGAGGGCTTAAAAATGGAAAAGCCCCGTCGTAGCGGCATAGTTGGCCAGTGTCACAACTGCCAACTATATGGCCATTCACAGCGCAATTGCTTCGGCAAGCCGCGCTGCGTCAAGTGCCTGTGCGACCACGGCACCCCTGACTGTCCCCGTCCTAAGGACCACACACAATGCGCCGACCCGCCCAGCTGTGTGCTGTGCGGGGAGGCTGGGCACCCGGCTAACTACCGTGGTTGTCCCAAGGCCCCCAAATCGTCTGCGCCCAAACTGGCAAAGCGTGCAAACGCTCGCCAGCAGAGGGAAGCCCCCACGACCCAACCCCCCGTGGCCCTATACCCTCAGCGCCCCAGCCCTTGGAACGCGCTGAACCATAGGGCTCACTTCCCGGCGCTCGGACCCGCGCCTACCCAGACCCAGGCCCCTACGGCCCAAAAGCCCTCCCCGGCCATCCCGGCCCTCATGGATGTAGCCATACCTCCATTCCCCCGACCATCGGTCGCCGTCGTCGGAGCAGCCGCCCCTCAGGCAGCCACTCCTCCCCCCCCACCACCAAAGGCTACTTCCAAAGTCCCAACCCACCCTATTCCCGCGAATGCGCCTGAAATGGCCATCCATATTAACATGGCCTTCTACAAGGCCTTCTACTCCCCCAGAGCTGTGGCTATGACCGAAGCTCTGAAGGCCTCTGACATCACTGAACACGGTGCCGTATACCGTGAATTCAGTGATGTAGTTCACTTTATTAGCCTCTATGAACGTCTTCATGGCTAAGTCCCCCGCAGTAACATGTAGGTTTAGGCCGAAGTCCCTCCGGATAGGGTACTTCAATTCCAACAGCCTCTCAGGCCAACGCGATGAGATCGCCAATTTCCTCCGCGACCATCGCATAGATCTGCTTCTGGTGCAGGAGACGTTCCTCAAGCCCCATCTTCGGGATCCTAAAATTGCGAACTATCGGTTAGTTCGCAACGACAGGACCCGATGTCATGGGGGAGGAACTCTCATATATTACAAATCGTCCCTATACTGCATCCCCATGGATCCGCCCGCCACCCTAACCGAGCTTGAGGTCTCTGTCTGTCGGCTCGGCATGACAGGCCACCAACCCCTCACGGTCATTTCTGTCTACGACCCTCCCACCACCACTCCCATAGGCCCCTCCCTCAGAAATGACCTCACAACTCTTCTTGGCTTGAGTGACTCCGTCCTTCTGGCGGGGGACCTCAACGCCAAACATCCCTCATGGAATAGCCACACGGCTAATCCCAGAGGCAGAGCTCTGTTCGAGCTCAGCAGCCCCCTCAACTTCGATGTCATCGCTCCGATGCATCCTACTCATTACCCTCACCAACCTAACTGGCGACCCGACGTGCTCGAAATCGCTCTCCTCAAGAATGTAAACTTACGTTTGCATTCTGTGGAGGCGGTGGACGAGCTCAACTCGGATCACCGACCGGTTATTCTGGAGCTCACTCCCAGATTCGGTCCTCCCGACCCCTCCCAACCTCCTCCCACCAGAGTGATCACTGACTGGCGCAAAGTAAGTGAAAAACTGAAAGTCACCACGTCACATCACCTGGATAAAATCCCAGATCACATAGAGTCAGCTGCCGACACGGCGGCCGCGATCGGCTCGCTCACGGAACATGTACAGTCAGTCCTGGACGAATGTTCAAGGGAGGCTCCGGCGACGGACGACCGTCGCTGGAAACTCCCGGACGATGTGCGTGAACTGTTGACCGAGAAGAATGCGGCCGTCCGTGCCTACAGCTCTTTTCCCTGTGCTAGTAACAAGGCTTTTATGCGTTTCTTACAGCGTAAAGTAAGCAATCGCATCAAAGAGTTTCGTGACAAGCAATGGGGTCAGATGCTCAGTGATCTCCAGCCCAACCACCTCGCATTTTGGGAGCTTCAGAGGAAGTTACGCGCCTCCGAGGTTACCACCATGCCCCCCCTCATCCGCCCCGATAACACTCTCGCGTTTAACGACGACGAGAAGGCCGAATGCCTGGCTGACAGTCTAGAGGCCCAGTGTTCCCCAAGCTCGAACCCAGTCGACCCGGCCCACCTCGCCGAGGTGGACGCCGAGGTCGAACGTAGGACCTCCCTCCCTCCCGTCGAGGACCCCGACGACCCTCTCCCTCCCGTCACTCCGGACGAGGTGGAGAAGATCATCGGCCAACTCAGACCCAGGAAAGCCCCTGGGCGCGACGGCATTACCAACAGGGTAGTTCGACTCTTTCCCAAGACTCTGATCGTGTTGATGACCGCCATCTTCAATGGCGCTCTGTCCAACAACATGTTTCCGCAGCAGTGGAAAGAGGCTATCGTGATCGGCATTCCCAAGCCGGGTAAGCCCAAATCCTCCCCGTCCTCCTACCGCCCCATCAGTCTGCTCAGCTCGCTCGGCAAGATCTACGAGAGGCTTATCTATAAGCGTCTCAAGGATTACGTCGAGCGAAAGAGTCTCATCCCCAACGAGCAGTTTGGCTTTAGAGCCACTCACTCGTGCGTCCAACAGGTCTACCGCATCGTTGAGCATATCAACGGCCGCTATCAACGCGGCTTGATGACGGGAGCCCTGTTCTTCGACATAGCGAAAGCCTTCGACAAGGTCTGGCACAACGGTCTGATATACAAGCTATATCAACTCGGGGTGCCAGATCGTCTCGTGCTCATCTTACGAGACTATTTGTCGAACCGCACCTTTCGATTCCGTATCGAAGGTGCGCTTTCCACCCCCCGCCCCATCCGCGCCGGCGTACCGCAAGGCGGTGTGCTGTCGCCTCTTATTTTCACGCTGTTCACCAGCGATATTCCCCCCGATCCCCAGTCGCAATTAGCGCTCTTTGCCGACGACACGGCCGTTTACTACTCTGGCAAGAGTGGTAAATCCATATCTCTTCACCTCCAAAGATCCGCCAACCGCCTAGGCGGTTGGTTTCGGAAATGGAGGATTGAGGTAAATCCCGAGAAAAGTCAGGCGGTCCTGTTCCGCAGGCCGCGGGCTAGACTCCCCCCGATCCTTCCACCGATCAAGATGTTTGGCAAGCCGATCCCTTGGGAAGAGCGAGCCAAATATCTAGGAGTGATCTTGGATAAAAACCTCAGTTTTATGGAGCACATTAAGGCGGTGCGCTCGCGCGCCGCGTAGAGGTAATTGAATGCTTTTTTTTATTGTATCTTCTATTTGCTCTTTATTCGAAATAAATTCAGAATATGATTCATATTAAAAATAATTAAAATAAAAGGGTACTTCTTTTATCTTTTGAAAGTCAAAGGCGTCCCACGGGAACTTAATATCGAGACGAAAACTTACTGATCTAATCCAAGCTGAGGTCTAATCGTGCTCGTGATATTGAATTATATTTATAACCTAGACACTTGTTTTTGCCAACGGCTTTGCAGTGAGTGTGAATTGCACAAGCATGACGAATCTGCAACCTGGAACTGGGAAGAATTATTAGGAGTACATTTTATATTTTTAATACCAATTTAACTAAAAATATACACTTTAACAACTAAAATATCGCATTGCTATCGACTAGAAGTGAGCCCAAAAGACTATCGCATTGCCACGTTGTATAGCAATGCTTATCCTCTGACTGAGGTAAAATCCAGCTCATAAATAATGGTTTATTTAAACCTTTCTACACCCGTATATTCAGTTATCGGCATGTGCTGCTTACCTAGCTAATACCGAGCCGTTAAACTATATCCTTCTCCATAGACTTATTTGAGTCTCCATAGACGTAACGGTTCTTCTCTGAAAAAATACATTATCTGTTTTTGCACGACGCATCTTTCAAACACAATACACACACAGTAGGTCACGATAATATTTACTTCACCTTAATTAAACACAACGCGTGTTTTCTCGCCCCATTACTCTCGTGTCCCCGCTAATCCTAACCGAAGCTTAAGCTGGAGTGATTGTGGCTCAGAAATTAATTCTACAATGATTAACCTTAAATCTCTCTTCCTTGTCTCTTTTTATTTTTGTTCTTCGGAATTTGTAGTTGGGTTTTCCTTCTTGCAATTATTTGAGAAAGGCCATGGTATATTATGACGGCACCATAACGGCACAGCAGCAGTACGGCGTTGCCTCGAATTTAGGCTACGGCTAGCCACCAGCGCGCTAACTACGCGTCGTCCGCGAGGTGTAAGCTCGCCGTCCGCGCGCCGGCCACGAGGTGCAAGGTTGCCATCCGCGCGCCTGCCGCGAGGTGCAAGCTCACCGTCCGCGTGCCGGTCGCGAGGTACAAGCTCGCAGTCGGTCGGCGCGCGTCGAGTTGTGTGGTAGCGGCAAGCACGCTGACTGCCCGCCGTTGGCTTTTTCATATTGACATTATGAAATATATTTTACCATATACGATTTAATGCTCTAACTTGAATGACAAGTAAATTGCTAGGTTGGGGCGATGCCGTTGCGGTGCCGGTATAGTGTGCCATGACTTGTGTCTTCAGGACGCAGTTAGACCATTATTTCTTTTGGTTTAGAAATGTTACTGGACAATTCAATACATGTTTCTATTGCCTAAAATTGCATTTACATACCTAGTTAAGTACCTAGTCATGAATTTATGAGCATTGTAAATACCGCGGGCTGAAAACGGGTGGGTTTGAGTCAGTAAGAGTCTGACACTCTTTTCCGCCCCGCCCAGAGTGGTTGGAGCTATTTGATGGTTTCCCATATAGAAAATCCTAGACTCGGCTACAGCACTAATTCAAATTGTCAGCCTTTTTGGAGAAGGATGGTCTCAAATGTGTTTGATAGTTACGAGTATCTTTATTTTTACTTGAAAATAAGCATTTTTAAAATAGGGCTAAATAAGTACGAAAGTCTTGGTAAGTATTTTTATTCATGTCAAAAAGCGCGTTGTGATAAATTGTTAAAAAGCGATGTGTTGAATGTACGGCAAAATCGTTACTCGTGGAGCTTGTTAACTCATTACATCCCAATATCAATAATTGAATGTATATTTTCATTCAATTTCAATAAAGTACACAAACTTGTATTTTCTGAAATAAGAACAACAAAAGAGGGAAAATATTTTTTATAAATGATGATGATGTACGTAATGTTTATCCTCGAAAGCAAAAAAACGGCGAATATCGAGAAGCTAAAGTAAATTCGGAAATCAGGAATAAATATGATCCTGCCAACAATATTTTCTCATTCATAGAGAGCTCTTTCAAATGGAAACCTGAACACATGAATATGTTCCGTTACAAGGCCAAGCCTGACAGTTCAATTACCTAAGAGATTGGTATACTACTGGTAGATTTTATTTCTATCGTTACTTAGTTTATTTTCATGTAGTTCTCGATGATTCTATAAAAATCTCTCGTACATAAGGCAAGTTTTTATAAAACTTCGGAACGTAACAGTGGTGTGTTTCAGGCTATTCCTAACCTAACCTAACCTAACGTAACAACGATTAATTTGGTTTCAGGAAGAAAAAAAATAGAATATTTAATCAAATCCAAATCAAATTTCAAGTTTTAACTTTAACCATGTATTTGATCTTAAGTTTGGACTCGAATTTTGATTTGAATAAAAACACGATAAGAATTAAGATTGCTTAGAAAATGTTGAGATTAGAACTTGTTATAAAACTGAATAGGGACTTTACAGCTACGTCTAATGTCTTCCAGTAAGAGGAAGTAAATCGGATTACTGTAATACTAGAACGAAGTACGCTTTTACACGTTTAAACGCTTTCAGATTTATACGCTACGGTTTCAGAGTATTTTTTTCAAAGTAATTTTGTACTTTTCCACATTTGTTGTTTGTGAATGTTTCCAGACTGAAAAAATAATACAGCTTCTTTTTACTGCAAATAAACCTACCAAGTGCGAGTCGGACTCTCACACTTAGGGGTCGTTCCATAAACCGAAAAAAAAAATTTCGTTTCTTGTAGTGGCCGCTTTCATTTTTAATTTAATTTATTTTATTTTTTAACGGAGGTTTTAATTTAATGGAGCAGCAATACAGGGATTGTATGGTTTTAATGGTTCGGCAACTTTATATCAGGAGGGTTCTGCTTATAACTCATAAAGGCTCAACGTACGACCCGAAAAGTCTGAAACACAAACGTAGGAAGGACCTAGTCTTTGAACTGAAACCGTGTAAAACAGACTTCTTCAGGAGACAACCGTGTTACATGGGCCCATACCTTTATAACAAAATAAGTAAAAATACACAGTTACATAACTTACCAATAAAAAAACGAAAACTTACCATGGATAACTTCCTTCTCTCTCAAAATTATGAAAATACTGAAAATTTACTAAAAAACAGAAAATAAATAAAAAAAGTACCTAAAATAAAATACAATCACTCAGGCCCTATTCACGCACGCAAACACACCACACCACACACCACACCTCACACCACACCACACACCACACCACATCACAATTACACACATATATGTTCATACACACACACGTAAGTAATTAATAAATTGTAATTTGTAATACTTTGCACCGCATCACACTTGTAAAGGCAGCTCAACTACGGTGGTGACGGAAGTAACTGGTGCTTATAGCACAGGAGTCCTCCTAGTTTAAGCCCAGTTGCACATGTTTTGTATCTTGCCATTAACCGATAAAGTCCTCTTTAAGGTACGATTAATTGTAATTAGGTTTAAGTCTTGAACAAATAAATATTGTTTATTGTTTATTATTGCTTGTAATAGCAGCAGAAATATACACTGTGAATATTTAATTATCTATCTTTAAAGGTTCTTGAGATATGGCCCGCTGACACACAGGCGGATGAACGGACAGCAGAAGCTTTGTATCTAACATACAAAAATGTCGTGTGTTTTTTTATCGAACTCCTCCGAAACGGCTCGACCGACCTTCATCAAATTTTGTGTTTATGTTCGGTAAACATGAGAATAGGTGGTAGATTATTTTTTTGTTTTGTTTGGCAAAACAACGTTTGCTGAGTCAGCTAGTATAAATATATATAGCGTTAGTTAGTCTTTAGGTACGGAACCCTAAAAACGAATCATTCATAGTTCAAAATCACAGGCCAAACCGAAGTTTTTTTCTCGAAAGTCAATCATTCCGGCTAACCTATCCCAACTACGTTGGGGTCGGCTCAGTCGGCTGCCAGTATATCAAGATGCACCTGATTTGCAAAGCAAAAGCATAAATTATTCCCAAGTGTAGTCTGTTTGTAACCACTCTTTTTTCCACAGTGACAATGTTTTCAAAATAGATTAGTAACAAGTTAGCCTCATTTTTTAAATAATTTCGTCTTCCGGCGGTTATTTTGATCCGTAGTTATAAAAAGTTTTGGCCCCCTTCGATTTTATGCATTTTTCAATATTTAGCTTGATCAGTGGTAAAATAAATGAAATATTAAGATCGAAAAACCAAAGAAATTATCATAATTTTAACTACCTATAGTTTGAGTTAACTACAGATCAAAAATTCGACCTTAAATGAAAAACAGGGTTGTACGTTATTTTATAGAAAATAGTTTAATAGAATTTCGTTTCACATTAAACTTTACTCGTATTATCATTTTATAGAATACTAAAAACGCAGAATACTCACTTTGAATAAATTTAAATTATCGATTTTTGTTACAAATAAAATTCAAAGTTTCGATATTCATATCATAGAATAACAAATCAAATATTCTTTATTCTATAAACTTATTACCAAGAAAATCATTTTATCGAGTGACAGTTTCTAAACGTTTCAATTCCCCCCTTTGTCAATGTGCAAACCCTCGTACACTGCGTTCACAAAAACAATGCGGGTAAATTCTAGTCAAGCCAAAATTTTTAATTCGGGCCCAGTCGACGGAGGCCCAAGAAGCGACGGTGGCGGGAAATGGCGATGGGGATAAAAGACAAAACTATGCAAACATACAAACAAGCATACTCCATGCATGAAAGCAAGCATACAGCATGCAAGCAAGCATGCAGCATGCATACAGCATGCAAGCAAGCATGCAACATGCAGCATACGAGAAGGCATACAACATGCAGCAGGCATATGGTTTATGTCACGGCTCCGGCGCTACGGGGCTTCGGCGATCCCACGTGAACTTATCGTCGCGGATTGTTTTAACGCTCACCACCGCAGCTACGGCTTGTTGGTTGGCTTCGCCGGCAAGGCTCAGTCGTAGCGGCGGGCGTTATAACACCTGCTTCTCAGCTTGCGGGCCGCCTCGCAACTCCACGCCTTTGCGGGCTTAAATTACACTCTAGGGGTAGGGCAGACAATACTACGTGGAGTCGGTTTTACAGCGATTCGTTTCTATCACTAAGTTTTGTAGCACAACATTTGTCTTTTTAAGACGTATTTTAATTTTGATGTAGGGTTAAAATGTTATTTTATAAAAATGCCACTGTGTCTAGTAAAATTATTCCAAATGAAATTCTGCCATCTTCAAAGTATACCATTGTAAATTCGGACATTTAAAACAATAATATTAAATATTGATTACATATTCATTGAAATACAATACCATGGAGAAATATACCGAACAAACAATATTCGTTAAAAATAATTCTACTGTTTGATAAGTTTGTTAAATAAAAAAATGTGAATAGAAATTCATTGAATTGTGTTTCTGTGAAATATGTTTCATTCAAATAAATAGTTGTTGAAACAGTAATATTCGACATAAAATTATAAGGATCAAATATTATGTAAAATATTTTCTGCGAAAATAAATTCTATCAAATTTCCGTCTGCGAAACAAGAGAACACCGAAAAACAGATATTTTGCGACACGACAATAACTCATTTGCATGAGCATTGATAAACCATAATGATGTAGGGTGCCTGTATATATCTAGATATCTGTTATGTTAGTAGGTAGATAGGAATTTTCGTCGCAAGTATTACTTACCTATAAGCAGTAGGTAAGTTCATCCAGTCCACTCGAGTGTCTTTTGTACAAGGGTCAGGTATCTGTCCGTGACAAAGGAATTATTTACCTTCTCATTCGTATTAGGGTTCAAGGAGAATGACAAAATCCTCTTTTTCAAATAGACTTTCTTGATAATTTTGACGAGTTGCACAGTTTTTAGTTAGCAAATGGTAACTTTTTTTAATTATTTTTATTTTGACATGATATTAAAATGTAATTAAATGCAAATCCTTTTTTGACAATAGGGAATATGCATGCGATTTTTTTATTTGCAAAATGAAATACTTATTAACTATAATAAACAATTGTGAAATTATTTTTTAAATACCTTAATAAGCGATGAAGTTATAAAGCTTCAAAGTGTATCTACAATTAGAAAGAGAAGTCCGATATGAATTGTGACGTCAAAGTTCTTGGCGCCATAGAAAACAGCGTTTTCGCGAGATGGACATTTGTTTAAAATAATTATATCTCGTTTGTTATTCGACCAATTTTGATTCTATTTTCACTGTTTGTATTATATTTGTGTATATTTTTAGATAAACTGTATAGATAATAAATAGTTTTTTCGTGCATATTCCCTATTATGTGACAGGAATTCGACATTCCGTTTCACCAAAATCATGCATCAAATCGTGATGGTCCCTCGTTTTTTATTGTTTACTAGCTTTACCCCGCTCCCGTAAGCATTTTGAGAAAACCTCTTAGCTCCCTTACACTCTCCAAGAAACATACATGTACATAATTTCAGCTTTCTACGAGCAATGGTTTCGGCAGTGCGTTTTCTGTATGTCACTTACGCACTCAGTAACGGAAGAGTTTTATATATAAGGATTTTGATTTACTTCTAATATGCAATATTTTTATGACTGCCACCAAAAACACAGTTCCGCCGTATGGCCCCTGGAGGGATGGGTTCCAATTTATTATTATTTTCCTGCGGAACTCACAACATAACTCAACGTCTACTTCACTCTGACGCAGGCAGAAGGCTGCAATTTGTAACCAGGCCATTATCTAACCCTGGAGGCATAACTACGTAGATAAAAGGCCGTTTTAGTGGACAACTATTTTTTAAACAGCTGACCTACATTTCAATGTTAGGTCGCGTGCTCCCTGCGGGTGACGGTAAGATAAATGTTTTCAGGAATAATTGAAATTGGAAGCCACTATGTTTTGATTATAGTTTTTTATCTAGAGGTTTTGCGAACTAAAATCATTCTTGACGTGTGAGAATGAAATAATACTGAAATTTGATGCTTACTACTAATAGGTTCATTAGAATAATTTCAAGAAAATATCAAGCTGTCTGTGGTATTAATCTCAAAGATTTTTTTTATCATTTTCAAGCTTAAAATACAAACGAACCAATTAGAGTACTTCCATTCGGTTCGCTGCGCATAAAATAAGAGATTTGTATCCATTAGACAGCGCCCTTTGTGATATGCATAAAGCTTATCATATCAAGCTCTCCCTAATCATGTTTTACGCATGTAATAGTGTATTCCCTAAAACAAAACCTCTTAGTACTTGCTCAGTGAATAATGAAATGTGTGTGAGATATTCTGGTCCCTAACATGATCGGAAGATGTAGGTGGGTGTAATGATTCTAGATCGTTGAAGTCTTGTCGAGTTCGCGAACGAACTAGGTCGTCAGAGCACTCCCACAGGCGTTCTACTCTACGCAAACTAGATCCCAGACCCGTCACCCTTTAGTTCGGTAGTTTATTCGATAGCGAGAGTGACTTCACGACCTCATTCCACCGGCCACCTTCTACCCTCGAACATCTAGAAGCACTGCAAGTTATCATCCCCACCTTGTTACTATTCCATCAATTCACACTAAGCGTTTTAAACATCATTATAATGCGCACAGCAAAGAAGTGGAACTCTCTTCCTTCGTTTGGGTTTCCAAACGCACACAACCCTAATCTCTTCAAAGTTAGAGTGAACAGGCTCCTTCTGGGTAAGCACACTCTATCGTTGACTTGATCCCTGTCACCTTTGGCCTAGACTAGAGTCAAGAGCAAACCCATCTCAAATCCTTACTTATATATATTATCCTTACTAATATTATAAATGCGAAAGTAACTCTGTCTGTCTGTCTGTCTCGCTTTCACGCCAAAACTACTGAACCTATTTAAATGAAATTTGGTACAGAGATAGTCGAGAGCATGAGAAAGGACATAGGCTACTTTTTATCCCGAGAATATGTTCCCTAGGGACCACGCGGGCGAAGCCGCTGGCAGAAGCTAGTAATAGTATAAATGCGAAAGTAACTCTGCCTGTCTGTCTGTCGCGCTTTCACACCAAAACTACTGAACCGATTTAAATGAAATTTGGTACACAGATAGTCTAGAGCCTGAGAAAGGACATAGGCTACTTTTTATTGCGAAAAAAGGTATCGTCATTTTTAGAGCAAGAAGCTTGAAACTTATTTTTTAGGCTATTGATTCGATATAAATAAATATGCTATTCAAAATTTTTAAAAGTTTTACCCTCAAGGGTGTAAAATAATAATAGGGAATAGGGGATGAAAGTTTGTATGGAAATATGTAAGGTGTATGTGAATGCAAATAGCTCATTAAAGTATTTATACGTGTGTGTCTTATTTGTGAAGTAATTAGCCTAAATAATTAAAAATGCTACCCAAAGACACTATTCCACGCGGACGAAGTCGCGGGCACTGCTAATAAATATATAAAAGGGTGAGCGAGAGTGCGCCCGAGCTAGTCGCGTCGCTACTACCTCTCACTTACATACTGCACATACGACTCTCAATGTTCGTTCATTCAATTATAGGAGCTGTGGAACTAAACAGGAGAACTAGTTCGCTAAAGACCCGCGAACTACAATGAGCATTCTCGGTCGCAATTAAATTATAATGCGCAAGACTAGTCTGTTGTTCATTTCATCATCCCCTGATAAGCACATACACTAATGAACCGCTTTAATTTATTTTCATGCCAGAATATTTAATTATAACAATGAATAATAGACAGCCAATTGATTTACTACTGTTATTATTTGAAAAAAAATAACTGCGCTTAAATTCTTTGACACATTAATTGGCACACTTTATTATTTTCTTATAATTTCTTGCCAAAGGTCACACTTGTAGCTACAAAAATAATAATAATAATAAAGATGATAGGGTTGTCACGGTAAGTAGCCAGTGCAATGATAAATTGAGGAGCGCACTGGAGGATGCGCTTCGCGAGTATAGGTTAACCCCGATCGAACTTTGGCCCCGATTACCAAGGTTGCCTATGCACAAAAAGAATAGGGCGCTAGTGTGTGCCTTGGATTCGCTGCTGCAGAACATCTTCGAAAGCAGCGAGAGCCTCGTTGATACGCACTCAATCCTGTTTTGCGGGGCTGTTGCGGCATGTCGTATAGCGAACGTCAAGTTCCCTAGTTGTGACGAAGCTATACGACCAAAGCCTGCTGCGCCAGCCTGGCAGTGCAGGATCGAGCGGCGTATCGATGAGGCTAGGGCACTCATCGGCAAACTATACTGCTTCAGGGAGGGCAACACACGACCACGCGTGATGCGCTTTGTGAGACGGGCGTTTTCGGGGACTGATATCAGCCCTCGAGATTACACGTCTCGTGTCACAGAGCGCATCGACTTCCTGAAGCAGAAAGTTTGTGCATGGGCAAGCCGTATTCGGCGGTATAAGCGGCGGGTTGACCGATACTCGCAAAACCGCATGTTCCAGAGCGATGAGAGGTGGGTATACAGAGCTTGGGAGCGACCTGAACATAGTGTGACAGACGTGTGCCGCCCAGATGATGTTGCCACGAGTACATTTTGGCGAAACATCTGGTCGGTGCCCGTCTGTCATGCCGAGGGTGGCTGGATGCGCGATGTCGAGCGCGTGTGTGAAGCTATACCACAAATGGATGAAATTACCATCACTCCACTAGATGTAGCCAGAGCAGTCCGTCCATTACCGAACTGGAAGTCTCCGGGACCGGACGGGCTGCATAACTTCTGGCTTAAGTGGTATAGCAGCTCACACGCACTTCTGGCATCTCAATTTCAGTCTTCCTTAGAGTCTGGGTCGCTACCACAGTTTCTAACAACTGGCGTTACCCACCTGCTCCATAAGACCGGTAGTCCCGTGGAACCCAAGAACTATAGACCAATTACTTGTTTATCGACGGTCTATAAACTTCTTACATCCATCCTGAGAGTGAAGATGAATGATCACATTGATACTAACTCAATTATGTCTGCCTCTCAGAATGGATGTAGGAAGGGGTCCCGCGGCACTAAGGAGCTTCTCCTCATAGACATGGCCATAAGCCAACAGGTTCGTCGATCCCGCAAGGATCTGTCGACATGTTGGATAGACTACAAGAAGGCCTATGACTCTGTGCCACATACTTGGCTCATGAAGGTGTTGGAGTTGTACAAAATAGATGCAACTCTACGCACCTTCCTTGAGTCATGTATGAGGCAATGGAAAACAGTCCTTCGCTATCCAGGATGTCGACCGATTCAGGGGAATGATGAGCCTGTATGGATTAAACGGGGAATATTTCAGGGCGACAGTTTGAGTCCGCTTTGGTTTTGCCTGGCTCTGAATCCTCTAAGCACATTGCTGGAGCATTGAGGTCTGGGCTATCGGTTGAGAAGAGGTGGTCAGGCCATATCTCACCTTCTTTACATGGATGATCTGAAACTCTTTGCCCCCAACAATTCGCGACTGATGGAGCTACTGAAGGTAACTGAAACCTTCAGTAGTGCCATCAGGATGGAATTTGGTGTGGACAAATGTGCAGTCATGCATGTAAAGAAAGGGGAGATTATGGAATCTGAGGGAATTCAACTCTCGGATTCCATACAGGTTAGATCCCTCAGCTCGACCGAAACCTACAAGTATTTGGGTATGTCAGAAGCATTGGGCATTAATGTTGCTGACATGAAGCAATCGTTGAAGGAGCGCTTCTTTGGTCGCCTGAAAAAGGTTTTGAATAGCCTTTTGTCGGGCGGAAATAAGGTGCGCGCCTTCAACGGTTGGGTCATGCCAGTATTAATGTACTCTTTCGGCATACTCAAATGGACTCAAACCGAACTCGACGCCCTGGATAGGAGAGTCCGCACACTGTTGACCGCAAATCGGATGCATCACCCACGATCGTCGGTGATGAGACTGTACATCCCGCGGAAGTGTGGAGGTCGAGGCTTTTTAAACGCCAAGACTCTCCACAACCGCGAGATGTGCAGTCTCAGAGAATATTTTCTCAAAGCTGATGTGGGTATGCACCGAGATGTGGTCACAGTGGACAAGGGGCTCACCCCGTTGTCCATGGCTAAAGAGAACTGGCGCAAACCTGTGATACTTACCACAGATGACCGCATGGAGGTATGGAAAGGCAAGGAGCTTCACGGGCGCTTCTATCGGGCTCTTCATGGGTCCGATGTAGATTTTTTAGCGTCCGTGGCCTGGCTACGTTTCAGTGATCTCTTCGGGGAAACTGAAGGTTTTGTCTGTGCGATTATGGACGAAGTTATCTTGACGAATAACTACCGGAGGCATATTATGAAGGACGGGACAGTGGACGTGTGTCGGGCATGCCACCGTCCGGGTGAGTCCATCAGACATATTATCTCCGGTTGTTCTCGTCTGGCTAACGGCGAGTACTTGCACAGGCACAACCAAGTGGCCAGGATTATCCATCAGCAACTTGCTTTGAAATACAAACTTGTAGATTCTGAGGTACCATATTACAAGTATGTGCCCGACCCAGTTCTCGAAAATGACCATGTCACGTTGTACTGGGATCGGTCTATCATCACTGATAGGACTATTGTAGCCAATAAGCCTGATATAGTGGTGATAGACCGATTAGCGCGCCGCACAATGATAATTGATGTTACCATCCCGCATGACGAGAACCTCGTGAAGGCTGAGAAAGAGAAGCAAATCAAGTATCTCGACTTAGCTCACGAGGTTGTCGACATGTGGAATGTGGACTCAGCTGTCATTGTGCCGATAGTCATTACGGCCAATGGCCTGATGGCCAAAAGCTTCGACGACCATCTGTCGAAGCTGGCGTTACGCGGTTGGATTAAGGGCCTGATACAGAAGGCAGTACTCCTCGATACGGCTCGTATTGTGAGGAGGTTCCTTTCTCTGGAGCCCTAACCACCGGTAGCTTGGACCCTGCTCCCGACACCGGCGGACTACTATTTTTTATATTTTTAAATGTTTTTTATAATGTGTTGTTTTTAAGAAATATTTAAAAATGTAAATTAGTATGTAAGGATAACAAATAAAGAGAATAATAAGAAAAATAATAAAATAATAAAAACCAAGTTTAAAATGAACAAAATTCTGGATACTGCAAAAAAAAAAACAATAAACATCATATACCTGCCATAAACTTGTTGAATTGGAAATGTACACACAAAATAACATTCAATGCTGACAAGAAGCCGGACACGACGACAAGCCGCACCAACACCATCTTCGGGTTCGTCGCTCAGCTCCACCTCGCAGCCACTGGGACCAACGCCAGCCGTGAGTCCTGAGATTCCGGTAGCTGCAGTTGCGTCGAGCTCGAGCGACGAATACTTCTCGCCGCCGACGACACCACCATCTGCGCGTCGGCGCGGACGAGGCCGACCACCGGCCAGCTTGGGACCTCGAGGCCCACCGGTCTCTGACAGGGTCCCCGCTATCGGTGGAAGTGTGCAGCGCATGCGATGGACTCAAACCATTAATGAAAATGTCATGCGCTCATACTTTGGGGCTACAGAGGGGGGAACTAACCTGACTGCGTACCGTGGTCGGATGCTCTCTCTGTTTCAGGTACTTGAACCAGCTGTCAACGTTTCGGCCCAACGATTGTCGGATCAGGTGCGGGTCATCCAGCGTAACCGTATGTTGGATGACGTCGTACTTGATAGACTGCGTCTGGAATCACGGAGCAGCCACGTCTCATCTACTTCGCCACTGGCCGCGGTGCAAATAGGACCCAGTGTTTCACCGCAACCCGACTACGTCGCTGAAGATGGTGATGACGGGGTTATATCCGTGAGTACCCAATGCAATGAGCAATTGAGGAGCGCTTTGGAGGATGCTTTCCGAGAGTATCGCTCCACACCGCCAGAGCTTAGACCTCGGCTACCTCGTTTGCCCATGCATAATAAAAATAGGGCGCTGGTGTGTGCTCTAGATTCGCAGTTAGCATGTTATTTTAATAACAGCGAAGACCTCGCCGATACCCACTCGATCTTGTACTGTGCGGCTGCAGCAGCATGTCGTGTAGCTCGTGTCAAATTTCCTAACAGTGACAGAGTTACACGACCAGCTGTACCGGCTTGGCAGTGCAGGATCGAGCGTCGTATCGGTGAGGCTAGAGCACTCATCGGCAAACTTATCTGCTTCAGGGAGGGCAACACTCGCCGCAGAGTGATGCGCTTTGTGAGACGGGCGTTTTCGGGGACTGATGTCAGCCCTCGAGATTACACGTCCCGTGTCACAGAGCGCATCGACTTCCTGAAGCAGAAGGTGTATGCATGGGCAAACCGTATACGTCGGTACAAGCGGCGAGTGGAGCGATACACTCAGAATCAATGAATGAAAGGTGGGTTTATAGGGCTTGGGAGCTACCGGACCAAGGTGTGACTGATATGCGCCTACCGGATGATGAAGCCATGTGTTCATTCTGGCGCACCATCTGGTCGGTGCCTGTCAGTCACACCGAGGGTGATTGGACTCGGGAGGTCGAACGTGTGTGCGATCCGATACCAGAAATGGGGGCAATTACCATCAGCCCCCAAGATGTAGCTCGTGCAGTCCGTCCGTTGCCTAACTGGAAATCTCCAGGACCGGACGGGCTGCACAACTTTTGGATTAAATGGTTTCAAAGATCGCACGCTCGTTTGGCATCTCAATTCCAGTCTGCCTTAGAGTCAGGGTCGCTGCCCCAGTTCCTAACTACTGGAATAACCCACCTGCTTCATAAATCAGGAAGTACCGCGGAACCTAAAAATTATAGGCCGATCACGTGTTTACCGACGGTCTATAAAGTTCTTACATCCATTTTGAGAGCAAAGATTAACCATCATATTGATAGTAATTCAATAATGTCTGCTTCTCAGAATGGATGCAGGAACGGGTCCCGCGGTACTAAGGAGCTGCTCCTCATCGACATTGTCATTAGCCAACAGGTTCGTCGTTCCCGAAGGGATCTGTCGACATGCTGGATAGACTATAAGAAGGCCTACGACTCGGTGCCACATACATGGCTCATGAGGGTGCTGGAGCTGTATAAAGTTGATGCAGTTCTACGCGCCTTCCTGATGTCGTGTATGGGGCAGTGGAGTACCGTCCTTCACTATCCAGGATGTCGACAGACCCAGGCGAACAGCGACCCGATAAGGATCGAGCGTGGCATATTTCAGGGCGACAGTCTGAGTCCACTGTGGTTTTGTCTGGCCCTCAACCCTCTCAGTACATTGCTGGAGGGTTCAGGCCAAGGCTACCGGTTGAGAAGAGGTGGTCAGGTCATATCGCACCTCCTTTACATGGATGATTTGAAACTCTTTTCTCCTAACAACTTGCAACTGATGAAGCTACTGAAGGTAACAGAAACCTTCAGTAACGCCATCAGGATGGAATTTGGTTTGGAAAAATGTGCGGTCATGCATGTAAAGCGAGGGGAGATTATGGAATCCGTGGGAACCCAACTCTCGGATTCCATACACCTTAGGTCCCTCTCCTCAACCGAAACTTACAAATATTTGGGTATGTCGGAAGCGTTAGGCATCAATGCTGTTGACGTGAAACAATCGTTGAAGGAGCGCTTCTTTGGCCGCCTGAACAAAGTACTTAACAGTCTTTTGTCAGGCGGAAACAAGGTGCGCGCCTTCAATGGTTGGGTCATGCCGGTATTGATGTACTCTTTTGGCATACTCAAATGGACTCAGACGGAACTTGACGCCCTGGATAGGAAGGTACGCTCACTGCTTACCGCAAATCGGATGCATCACCCACGGTCATCGGTGATGAGGCTGTATATCCCGCGGAAGTGCGGGGGTCGTGGCTTCTTAAATGCTAAGACCCTGCACAACCGCGAGGTATGCAGCCTTAGGGAGTACTTCCTAGAGGCCGACGTGGGTATGCATCGAGATGTGGTAGCGGTGGACAAAGGCCTCACCGCGCTCTCCTTGGCTAACGAGAACTGGCGCAAACCTGTGGTATTAGATACTAATGACCGCAGGGAGGTATGGCAGAGCAAGGAGCTTCACGGACGCTTTTATCGGGTCCTACATGGGCCCGATGTAGACTTCTTAGCGTCCGTAGCCTGGCTGCGTTTTGGTGACCTATTCGGGGAAACCGAAGGTTTTGTCTATGCAATTATGGACGAAGTTATGATGACGAACAACTACCGGAAATACATAGTGAAGGACGGCACGGTTGACATATGTCGGGCATGTCACCGGCCAGGGGAATCCATCCGCCACATTATTTCCGGTTGTTCTAGTCTGGCTAACGGAGGAGAAGGCACGGCTCCCTGTCATTTCGTGTGACGCAGGTCCTCTCGGGGCATGGCTGCTTCGGGAGGTTTCTGTGTCGCATAGGCAGGGAGCCGGACGCTCGGTGTCACCACTGCGTCGACACGGCGCGGCATACGCTGGCAGAGTGTGCCGCTTGGGAGGAGCCGCGTCGTGCTCTCATTTCTGTTGTAGGCAGTGACCTCTCGCTGCCAGCCGTAGTCCGTGCTATGGTTGACGGCGAGGAGTCCTGGGACGCGGTGGTCTCCTTCTGCGAAACAGTTATCGCGCAGAAGGAGGCTGCGGAAAGGGAGAGGGAGATCTCGACCTCCCTCCCGGCCCGCAGCAGACGCACCGGGCGTCGGAGGAGGGCATACGCTGCCCTCTTCCGGCCCCCCTAACTGGGTCCAGGGGCGGTGGACTAGGGGATGTCCGTCGCCCCCCATTCATCTGGACCCGAGGTGGCGGCACGTGGTGTTCCCGTGCGCCCCTCTCTGACGTCGCGGGGGGAGTCAAACACCTCACTCCCCCCGCTGACCCGAGGTGGCCCGCAGAGGCGGGCCGGCACCAGCCGGGGATCACGGAAGTCGCAAGTTCTCGCGATCCCCGGCGTAGTGAGAGATGGAACACCGGGGTGGTTTTAGTCAGTAAGAGTCTGACAGACCCCTCCGCCCACCCCAGGGCGGAGGACATCCATGAGGATTTCCCCCCGATAAAAAAAAAAAAAAAAAAAAAAAAAGTCTGGCTAACGGAGACTATTTGCACAGGCATAACCTTGTAGCCAGGATTATCCACCAGCAACTTGCTCTTAAATACAATCTTGTGGAATCGGAAGTACCGTACTATAGGTATGTGCCCGACCCAGTTCTCGAAAGTGGCAATTGCACATTGTATTGGGATCGGTCTATTATCACTGACAGGACTATTATTGCCAATAAGCCTGATATAGTGGTGATAGACCGACTAGAGCGTCGCGCAATGATTATTGATATAGCAGTCCCTCATGACGAGAACCTCGTGAAGTCTGAGAAAGATAAACAAACGAAGTATCTTGACTTAGCTCGCGAGGTTGTCGACATGTGGGATGTGAACACAGCAGTCATTGTGCCGATAGTCGTGACGGCCAATGGCATAATTGCCAAGAGCCTCGACCAACATCTCAAGAGGCTCTCGTTGGGCAGCTGGATCAAGGGCTTGATCCAGAAAGCAGTACTCCTGGACACGGCGCGTATAGTGAGGAGGTTTCTCTCTCGGGAGCCCTGACCACCGGTAACTTGGACCTTGTTCCCGATACCGGTGGGCTACTATTTTTTATATTTTTAAATGATTTTATTTTTTTATAGAAATATTTAAAAATGTAAATTTATATGTATTTAATGTAATAAATGGAATAATAATAATAATAAAGCCTTTATTAATCCAAGACATCGGTTACCGTTAGAAAAAAAGTACATTAAGTATAAATAATATATAAGCTAAATATGTCATGGCCCCTTTCGGGTATAGGCCTCCTCCAGTTGCCTCCATTTTTTCCTGTCGGTAGCTGTTTTCACCCAGTTTCTTCCTGCTACTTCTGGTATGTCGTCGACCCAGCGAGCTGTTGGTCTACCCTTTTTTCTTTTTGCTCCAGGACCTCCAGGGCCCTTCCAAATGGTTGCTCGCTTGACCCATCTGTCTGCAGAGGAGCGGGCGATGTGTCCTGCCCATTTCCATTTTAAACGTAGTGCATGTTTCAGTGCGTCTATCACTTGGGTCTTTTGTCTTATTTTTTCACTATTTTGTTTATCTAAAATTTTTATACCGAGGATGCTCCTCTCCATAGCCCGTTGACAAGCGCGTATTTTTGACATATTTTTTTTGTTAAAGATCCAGGTTTGGGCACCGTATGTTAAGCAGGGCAGGAGGCTCGAATCCATCACTTTCTTCTTTAGTCTTATTGGGAGTTTTGATTTTAATATTTCCTTGTTACTCCAGTACTTTTTCCACGTCATGTTAATGCGCCTTTCTATTTCGTCTAGGTGTCTTGTGTTTTGGAATGAAATTTGTTTTCCAAGGTATGTATAGCTCTCTACGTACTCCATTGTTGTTCGGTTTATTATTATGATATCTTTAGTGCCGTTGGTAGCTATCTTTGTCTTTGTGGTGTTAAGTTGTAGCCCAATATTTTCGCTAACAGCGCTTAGTTCTATCAGCATTTCCTGAAGTTGTTTTGATGACTTAGCAAAAAGTACTATATCGTCGGCGAATCTCAGGTTACTGAGGTTATTCCCATCTATATTTATTCCTTTTTGATCCCAGTCTAGGTCTTGCATTATATTTTGTAAGACAGCAATGAAGATCTTTGGTGATAGCGGGTCTCCCTGTTTCACGCCTCTACGAATATTAAATTCTTGGCCTAGCCTGTCCAGTTTAACCCGACTTGTGCTTTTTCTATATATATCCTTGATAATATTGATGTATGTAGAGTGAAGGTTCTGATGCTCCAATGCGTCCCAGATACTTTTATGCGAGATAGAGTCGAACGCTTTCGCGTAGTCAATATATGCTATATAGAGTTTTTCCTGGTATTCTACATATTTTTCAATTATTTGATCTAAGGTATGTATATGATCCATTGTTGAGTACCCTTGGCGAAAGCCAGCCTGTTCTACCGGTTGGTTTTTTTCTATAGTTGGCTCTATTCTTTTCTCCAGGCACATAGCAAACAACTTATAAATTGTAGGCAGTAGACTAAAAGGTCGATAGTTATTTATGTCCTCTGGATCTCCCTTTTTGTATATAAGAGTTATCCGTGACCTTGCCCAATTGATCGGTATTTCTTGTTTTTCAATTATTTTATTAAAGAGAGTAGTGAGCGGACCCAACAATAGATGTCTTCCTAGTATCAAAGCTTCGTTTGGGATATTATCAGCCCCAGGACTTTTATCTTTTTTCAATTTTTCGATTCTCTTTATTATTTCGGCGCTGTGGAAAGGTTGAATTGGCTGATTTCTATCTCCTGTTTTTGAAGACTTTTCGTAGCTTTTATTATCGGCAGATTTATCATCGTACAACTCTTCGTAGAAGTTTGAGGCAATTTTTACAAGGTCTTTCCTAGTTTGTTGTTCTTTTGGCTTATTTTTTGTCTTCAATGTTGGAATCCATTTTTTCCCTGTATTTAATTGTTTATATGCTTTCTTTTGGCTTCCAGTGGAGCGTAAATGCTTTTCAATTATTTCTATCCTGTAATTATCGTATTCTTTTTTAAGTAGTTTGTTTGTAATTTTGTATAGTTCTGAAAGTTCTTTTTTTTCTTCTTTTGATTTGGAGGATTTATATTGTAGATCGGTGCGTTTTTTAATTAGATTTTTAGTTTCTTCTGATATTATTTCTTTCTTTGTTTTAATAGGAGAAGTATTCTTTAAACTTTCTTGTATGGATGACTCTATCTTGAAATAATATGACTCTATGTCATCATTGTCTTCCCAGCTCAATTGTTCAATTTTTGTTCTTAGGGCATGAAGGAATATTTCTTGTGATTTCTCGTCAGATATGTTGGTTACTGGGATTGAATTAAAGGTAGCTCGGCTTTTCTTTTGTGTATTTAGAGTTATTGTTCCTCTCAAAAGTCTATGATCAGGGAAGGAGAGTTTGTTTAGAACTTCTATGTTGGTAAAGAGTTTTGAGTGATTACTCAAAATAAAGTCTATTTGGTTTTTGTTTTGTTTGTCCGGTGTTATCCATGTCCAAAGATTCTTGGTTTTTTTCTTAAATATTGTGTTTATTATGGTAAATTTATTTTTAAGAGCATACTGAACAAGTTTTTTGCCTCTCTGATTTCTCTCACCGTAGCAGTATGGGCCTATTATTGTGTTTTCTTCGAGTTTTCTTTTACCTATCTTTGCATTCCAGTCACCCAATAATATTACTTTGCCGGTTGCAAGGCTTCGGGCATTTTCTATTTGGTCATAGAAAGCATCAATCTCTTCCTCAGTTGCGTCCGAGGTGGGTGCGTAAACTTGTATAAGTGAAAGTTTCGTTGTTACAAAGTTCAAGTTCAGCAGACAAACTCTTTCGGATATGCCTATGTAATTTTCAATATTATTTTTGTATTTTTTCTTAATTAAGAATCCGACTCCATGGAGTCCTTTGGACTCCCCAGTGTGACAGAATATATGCTGATCGTCCTCAATGATATTATTTCCATTTCTTCTGACTTCTGCTAGTCCAATAATATCATATTTAATGTTCTCTAAAGAGTATTGTAGCAGTAGCATTCTTTGCGGTGATAATAGGGATTTTACATTGTATGTACAAATGAAAAGGTTTTGTTTGTAAAGATCTTATTGTTGGCATGCTGGAGGGTTACAGTCTAGAGCTCCCGCGGTGACAAGCCGTGTTGGGAGTTCGAGAGGAGGCGGCGTTAGTTGCTATTTTGAATTTTGATTAGGGAGGCTTCTTTGTTGATTGTCTGGTAATGTGAGCGTAGGTTTTCTTATGATATAATTGCTTATGTTATTAGTCTTGTTTATCTTAGCAGGTTGTTTTTGGTTCTGTTTTTCTATGTTCATAAAGTTTGTTGTGTTTGTTGCCGTCTCTGGAGATTCTGATAGGTTCCTTTTTTTATTTTGAGTTTTTTTTTGCCATTCTGGATATTGTTTTTTATTATTTTCAAGTAAAATGATTTTGTCGTATTTTATTATAGCTTTTTTCCCTTGTTCTTTCAGCATCTCTACTTCTCCTTGGAGTTCTTTTCGTTTTTTGAGCACCTCTAGTGGGAAGTCTTCTTTTATGTAGTAGGAAGTTGTTTCCAAATTATTTTTGTTTTTTAGTATTTCTATTTTCATCCCCATAGTAAGCAGAGTAGTTACAATAGGTCTGATTTTATCGCTTTTTTTTCCAAGTCTTCTTACAGATTCTATGTAATGCTTTTCACATTTGATGTTCAAAATGTTGTTTATGATATCTAAAACTTTTTTCTCCAAATCTTGATAGCTAGTTTCTCGCTCTTCAACTCCAAAAAACAGCAGGTTTTTTCTTCTAGTGAACCTTTCAAAGTTATCGATTGACAATTTTTGTGTTTCCAATTTTTGCTCAAGTTGTAAGTTTTTGTTTTCCAAACTCTTAAATTTCTCATTTATATTATTGTTGATTGTGTTTTTAATGTCTTCTTTCATGGCTACCATGTCTACTTTTTGCTGGCTCATTTCTTCTTGCATTTTTCTTAACATATCTTTAATTTCATCCATATTGGGTTTAGCGCCCTCTGTTGACATCCGGAAGGAGAGGGCGCTACTGTGCCAGCATAAACATCAGCTCCGTATATAATTTGTAATAAAAATCATAAAAGTAAAAAATATAGTGAAAAACCAGTGTAAAAGTATAAGAGACTAGTAAAATTAGTGAAAGAAAGTTAAAATATAAACTGTTCATTATTTTAAAACACGATAAAGTGATAAAATAGACAATAACAATAAAGTGATTTTTTATGGTGATAAAAAGAAGTTGTCTCAAGCTACTCATTCTGTGACTTATGTGACTGTCTACTGAGAAGAACCACGACCGATCTAGTGAAAACTAAGTTCCTATAAAAAGTTAGAAATGCAATAACCTAAAAATCAAGGTATTGTCAAGTCACTCAATAGTACCACCGATTTTTTTTAATAAAAGCGCCATCTAACGGAATTTCTAGAAACCAGGTAATACGCTAATATCGTCAATATCGATAACTCATAGTAGCCGAGCAGAAATCCTACGAGCCTACTTAATACAAAAATAATAAAACTTTTTAATACGAATACGCATGTAAGACCCAATCGCACCAAAAATATAACTCATAGTTAGTTAACTCGAGGTTAAACAACACATGTTTCACATATACTAAAATTGATCAGGGTTAGCTTCTAACTTTTAAGTTAAAAAATAACTCTGGTTTTCGCAACTATACCTATCTGAAATCAATTTGCCGAAAAAGTATTCAACAGAAACCCATGTTCGATGTCTGTGCTTAACCAACTAGTTAACAGTCCACAAAATCGTAAACAATTAGGATTTTGGAAAATTCCTCTAAAGATGCAAATAAAAAACCACCCCATTTATAAAAAACGATACATCATCATCAATATCGTTCAAACCAAATATTAAAGAATTTCCCACATCAGCGCTATCTTCAAGCCAGTATCGCCAACTCGAATAAATTTGCATACGAAGGCCTCATTTAGTCTGATCATTATTCGTTGACTCAGCCAGTTCAGGGCATGCAAATAAGCCTTCAACATGATAATGGGCTGAGGAAACGAGATCGCTAACACTTTCTTGAAGTTTATCTAATTTTCAGCGTGATTATTCTAGTTGCAGTTTATTTTAAATACTTTTCTGCTTAAAGTTTCATCGTTATCATATTAGCCGAAGGCCCACTGCTGGACAAAGCCCTTCCCTAAGTGTCGCCACAAAAACCGGTCCTGTGCGTCTCGCATCCATCGCCTACCCGCGTCTCTCATGGATTCATTTTTCGATCCACCTTGTGGGAGCTCGTCCAACGCTATCTTTTTAAACGACTTCAAAAAGTGGAGGAGGTTCTCAATTCGGATGTATTTTTTTTATGTGTGTTAACCTCATAACTCCGTCATTTATGAACCAATTTGAAAAATATTTCTTTCAAGTGAAAGGGAATGCTTTCCTATTGGTCCCATTTAAATTTCATCAAAATCGGTTTAGCAGTTTGGCTTTTAAATCAAATAGCTGGAATTCATTTCCTTAGATGACGTATTTGGTTCATCATCCAAGTAAACGAAATTGCGCATTTTGCTTTCCTGCGACTTTCTAGTGGCGTTGTTAGGTGTGGGGTACCACTAAAAATTGAAAAATAAAAAACTTTTTTACAAAAAAATACTACTTTATTTTTGGAAGTCGGTGTTAAAATACTTAGAAACAACCAAAAACACCGATTTCCGAAATTAAAGTTATTGTATACTTTGTAGTGTTTTATTTATTTGGAAGCCGGTTGTATATTTTTGTAAAAAAAGATTTTTTCTTTTTATCTACGTAGTAATCTACTTAAATCCTGTTTTAAATGTTAGAAAAGTTTTTTGAATTGATAAAAATAATCTTTGGCTTCGCTTTTAATCTGGATCGAACTATGAATTATTTATTTATACCATGAATGACTACTATGATTTTTTTTTTAACCAGGCTGAAAATTTTCTTTGTGTAAAGTAAAAACCGGCCGAGTCTTACCTACACTCACACGAAGGGTTCCGTACCATAAACCAATACAAATTAAAAGGGGTTCACATACAAGAAACGTGTATTTTTGGTTTATGGTACAGAACCTGACTAGTGTTAGAGTCTGACTCGCACTTGGCCGGATTTTTAACAATATATAGCAAAGTTCGATAAAAATAATTATAAGACTATTGTACTTGTTTCTATTTTAATGCAGTTTTGTTTAGAAATAAAGTTGAAGATAACACATAAGGACTGAAAATGTAAATATAATCTATTTAATTGTGGACTTATTTTCAAGTCATAAGGGTAGTTACAGTGCTCATAAATTAAAGACTATTTAAGAGCCATTAAAAGCCCATTGAAAGGCAATTACAGCATTCAATTGTCCTGTACCTTTCTAAAACAAAAGAAATAACGACCTACAACTACTGTTTCAAGATCATTGATATATAAAACCCAAGATGCACGGTCTCGAACAAATGCAACACTCGAAACTGTCGTCAAAAACTGACATGTAACAAGTGTCATGTGAGAGTTGTGTATATTTATTTATTTATTTCTTCTTACACTTATCATTACAGGTTAAACCCAATGCGATAAATGCGCTTATCCGAACTTATACTAACATCTATAATAAAATAAAACTAACATCTATAACTAATTATAAATAATGCATTCTTTGTGAACTCACCCAGAGTACAACAAAATAGGTCCGTCTCATTAGCAATCAGGTTGAGCGTGCGAAGTGCACGCGTCAGCGGCGCCTCCCTTAGAAGGTTGGTCCGACTGCGCGGCTCCACCAGCAGGCGCGGTCGCCGTCGTCGCCAAACGTACCTATCGGGGACACACAGGCTCACCTGCCCTAAAATAATGGGATTGTGCAACTTCCCTCTCAATATTTTGAATATATGTGAGGTGAGTGCCAAATCTCTCCTAACCCTTAACTCATTGTATCCCCTGTATAGTTATACTATCAAGATTTTTTTTTGCAAATTCAACCTTACACGGATCGCTTTAAGTTGTTTTTACAAAGCAGTGCAGTATGGCGAGCGATGCGAGACTATTTGAAACTAGCGCACAATTTTAAATTATGCCCTTGTTTTATGCGGACATTTTTGAGATGCTGAGTGTGTATCTTGGGTTATAATTATATCAATGTTCAAGATACATTATTCTCAAATAATTAAAAGGAGGAAAGTTCAACAAAAAATTCCGAAGAGCATAAATAAAGCAGACAAAGAAGGGAAAGTAAATCTTCGTAGAATTGATTTCTGAGCCACAATCACTCGTGACTTAAGCTTCGGTGAGGATTAGCGAGGGCACGGAGTAATGGGGCGAGAAAACACGCGTTGTGTTTAATCTAATGTGACATAAATGTTATCGGGACATGCTGTGCTGGAACAGGGCCATGGTTTTGGGATTTTGTTCGTTCGATACGAATTGTGCAAATATGGGTTAGTCACATTTCGGCTCAGCTCACTCAAAGTGGTAAGTAAACTGGACAGACACTTCAAAGCCGTTTTCTTATAAACTCAAACGTACTGATTTTACTGGCATCTCAGCTCTCTGGGACACCACATAGTGTACATAATGTTGTTGGTGTCGCTAATCCGCCTGCAAACTGAAAACTGTTGTAAGTTTCTTTATGAAAATTTCCGACTTTCAACACGGACAAAGTCGCTGGCAAAAATAAGTAAGTATATTTAAATGTAGAATTCTACGTTGTGTTTTGCTCTTCCAACTTCTTTTTTTTATTTTTACTATTGATAGGCACACGTTTGACCACTATCTCACCTGATGGTAAGCTATGATGCGGTCCAAGATGGAGCACGCTTGCCTAGAAATAACCTATTTACTCTTCTTAATTATTTTTAACCGACTTAAATAAAAGGAGAAGGTTCCCAATTCGGTTGTATTTTTATTTGAAAAATTTAGGTGATTCAAGCCCGCAATTTTCTAACCAAACTGGAAAACAACTTTACAAAGTATGCATTCCCGTGGGTATCGAACCCACCACCATCGGGTCACAAGGCTAACGCCTAAACCACTCGACCACGGAGGCACGGAGTTTGGAATATCACAACAATACCACATCTTTGTTTGTATCTAATTTTAATTGTAAATAGCTTGATAACTGCTGCTTTGAAAGGTAGAATTTATGTTGGTAATAATTATTCATTAAAATAATTTCTGCTCAAAGGGTTTTGTTTGTTACCACAGTATCTGATACAAATTGTTTGACAAAAGTTAAATTTATACAAAACATTTTAAATTGGTACTTGCTCCGCGTTTTGAGGTAGATGTTAATTACGCTAGTTATATAAATAGTTACACCTTCATTTCAATATTTTCTGTTGCCTTTAACAGCTCAAGTCTAGATTCTTTTTATTCTGGAAGTAGGCCTCTATTTACAGAGAAATTTCTGATGAAAAACCTCAATAGCTTTTTACCCGTTGTTGGGATCGAACCCAGCGTGGGATGTCTCAAAATTGTTACCAATCACCTTTTTTTTTTTTTTTTTTAAGGGTGGGAAATCATCAAATGACTCCTTCCGCTCTGGGTGAAGTAGAAGGGAGTGTCAGACTCTTACTGACTAAAACCCATCCGTGTTCCTCCTAATGCCCTTTGCGTTCCAGGGCCGCGGTGACTCTTTCGAATAAATCCCGCAACCCCGGCAAGCATTGGGCCTTAGCGGGCCCCGTCTTTAATGCTGACAGCTCTTTGAGGCGCGCGTGGAACACAGCGCGCCGTCGACCCGGACCTGGTTATGACCAGACGGCGAGCCGTTACCAATCACCTACCGATCGAACTTAATCCTTAAGCCCTAAGGCCCGTGTCCGTGTCCACGGATCTGATAATTGATTTTGATCGTGATATCCGGCGCAGGTGAGGCGGTGTTTTTGGTTATTTCGTTTTTTGACACCGACTTCCGAAATTAAAGATTTTTTATACTTTGTAGTGTTTGGTTTTGGAAGTCGGTTACATTTTTTGTAAAACGTTTTTTTTTTTTCACTTTTTAGTGGTACCTGCGTATCCATTCACAGCGTACCGGCGTGATGTTATGTTATGAAAATAAAACTTACTAAGCTTTCGGTGTAAAGGTCTCGTCAGTACTAAATAAGCCCAAACACTTGGTAGTTCCTAGATACCGATGTGGAGTTCCCTTGAATCTCTGTCGTCTCCATCATCAGGTCTGATCCAAACCTTCATTCTTTTGTAGTATCACCCGATATACATACGAATATCAAGTTTTTACCAGATGCGTACCTATAATTTTCGAGAGTTGCCCTCGATTTCTCAGGGTTTCCATCATCAGATCCTGACATGGTGGCAATGGGACCATTTCAGAAGCATACTCTTTCATATAAAAAAAGTTTAATCGAAATCGGATCATAAACGACGAAGTTATCCGCGAACAAACATAAAAGAAGAATATATATATACGCTGTCGAATTGAGAACCACCTTCTTTTTTAGAAGTTGGTTATAAACGTGCAAGAAATTCCGTGGACACATTGTGAACAAAGTTTACAAAATCATGGTTACATTCGTTTTGAAACAATTAATGCGTGAAATTATACACTATAAAGATAGACCTACAGACTTCAGCAGGTCCAACAATGTTTTCTCGTTTTAATCAAAGTTTAGGCGTTTTAGTCACTACGGAGTGGACCAGAATTGAGCCAAGCATTTTTTCCATCAAACAAAACGTTTTCCGGTAAGCCAACTTCTTGTTTTTAAGAAATCTCTCTTAAAACTGACAAATCCTCTAATCTTTTGTGGTGCGGAAACGTTTCAAGGAAACAGTTGAAACGCACTTATCTTTTTGGGTCTTTGTCAAAGTCAAGAAAATATGATGTCCTCCTGTTCTTTACATTAATATTTCGTCGCAAATAATTTATTTTTTGTTTGAGAGCTAAGAGTAGCAAAGAATTTTCTGCAAGAATTCACGGTGAATGTTTGTGAATACTTAGAATACTCAAAAATTATACAATTTGGTATATAGTATATCGAGTCATCTTCTCACAAGCTTTTCTTTTGATACAAACTTTAACACAAAGTATAAAACTTTAAACGTGATCTCGATCAAATCCTACGTACATCTGTAATAAGGAATGTTCGTGAGTTTGCATGGTTATGTGTTTGGGTTTAAATTACGCAAAAATGGCTGAAGGGATTTGGGTGAAAATTTTCAAAAAGTTTGTTATCTGTGTAAATGGCTAACAGACACTGGAGCAAGCAATTAATAAAACTCTCTTAAACTACTTGGAATATAATGGATGGTCACCTGGACAAGAACCGACCTCGGGAAGCATCGTTTAAACACGAAGTTCGACTCGTCCGGCTGTTATTATTTAGACACGTGTAACTTTTTACCGTGTTCCATTGTAGCAGTATCAATGCCACCACAAGATAAACCAACAGGACAAATCTACATCTCAACAAAAAAAACCACAACGCCATCTATCCAACTAGCAGCGAACTACTACGTCGAAATCCTGCATCGCGCAAGCAGAGTTTACCGTGCGATTTGAACATATACATCAGCCCGAATATCAATTATCGGGCAATTGCCCACACCGGACACAACAACCGTCTGGTCGGAGGATCCTCCCTTTTCAACGGAAGTTTGTGGGACTTTACTCTCTGTACCACATAATTCCAATCCATAGTTATATACCAACTGAAAGTAGTCAACAATTATTTTATTTTATTTCCGTTTCAAATGAATATGACCTTTACATAAAAAAAAAAACAGAAGCCATCAATGGAATCGAATTATTATTAAGAATGAGGAAAATTCTTTGACAGTATCTAACTTGACATGATTGATACGAGACGCAGTAACCCCGAACAAATTAACGTCGATGCTATCAAGATTTCCTCTCAAGAAAAACAAACCTTCAATTTTGTGATTTTGTATTTCGATACGAGTTTTTTTCCTATAGCCTGCTTCCTATTGTTTATGTGTTAGGGACCGCATTTTTTCACAAAAAGAAATGGCACTTGGCAAGAACCATCGTTTTACCACCTCAAGTAAAATAAATAAGTTGTGTATAGTTTCAGTTTGTTGTTTACACAGAATTAACCTAGTTTAAAAAAATTGAATAATAAGTTATGTCATATCATTGGTTGTTGTTATTGGTATTCAATGCAGGCACCAAATGTTACACTACCGTGCCAGATGTGACCATAAATAATACTCCGTTATCTAGTAACAAAATTTAAGTACCTGGGTCACTTGGTCAATCATGGCCTGAATGATGACCTGAATGGCTGTCCGAAGTAATATGCTGATCCACAGATTTGCACGTTGTACGACGCAATTAAAAATAACCATTTTGAGCGCTCTCTTTTGGCCAATCTTTTTAACCGTTTTCCAAAAAAAGAAGAGGACTCCGCTCGACTCGCAACGCAACATTTCATGGAATCGTAGTACGTCCGCAACAACTCACCCTTGATAGGTCTGTCTCTAATATGATTGCACATCCAAATCTTGGTTTTTTACGATTAATTTTCTTGTTACAACGCCTTGTTGTCTTCACTAGAATCGTCGGCCATCATTATCGCAAAATTTACCGCAAGACTTGCTTCCTCTGCGGACTGCTTGGCACTGAAATATTTTACTGCGTCTCCTCGCTAATGGCTGCTGACAATGGAAGGCAAACAACTCCTCTGACTCTTATTTCTCACCTAGCTCGTTCCTCGGAACTCGCTGGCAATAGACGGCAAAACCCATTAATTGCTACTGAATTTTTTTCTTAATGGATGGTGGACCACACATGACTCTTTCGCAGTAGAAGGCGGGTATAACAATCAATCAATCAATCAATTTATTCATTCAGAAAAATAGTGTGTAGTAACGCCCGTGTTGGCAAATTATACAGAAAATTTGCCAAAACGAGCAGAAGATGATCAAAAAGGTTTTGTTAATCAAACTCATCCTGACACAAAATCGACCAAAGAATTTGTTTTCATGGTCGCCATTACCTTGAACCATGAACAGAAAGAACAGTTTCAATAAAACAATTAGAAATGCGACTCCAAAATTTTCTTAATGTTTGTGTTTAACTTCGTCTGTGGTAAAATATATATAAATAATCGTAAAATATTTGGGACACATTTGTTTACATACCTTATAAAACAACCCTGAAGAGTCAGTATGAATAAAATAATGGAACGTAATTTAAATGATTGCGTTAGCGGAACTTAATGATTGGATCATAACCAGCATCATACAACGATGCAGATGATTCTCTAAGTTTGAAATTTTCCTAATTATCATGCTGGAGGTAGGCATTTACAGCATGCCATTCATCTTGATTTTCGGCAAGTTTCATCATAACGTTTATTGGATAAGCATGGGCTCAATTTAAATGTAATAAAGAATTGTTAAACCAGCATAGGAAAAAAAAATCCAAATTAACTACTTCATTTTCTTTAATACCTTGACCTAGAAGCACACGCTACACACCCTTCGTCTCTAATGAAATTACAATTGGTTTCTTGATTTAATTCACAAACTTATATTTTCCGAAAGCTTTTTTCCCGGAACTCTTCTTAGAACGCATGTCTTTCTGGGAGATGATGAACACATTGTTCTTTGCATTCTCTTTCGGCACGATGACCGGGGTGTTATTCTTGCACCAGGAGCCGAGTACAGTGAAGAGTATCTCCAGAAGGAACCAGATAATTTCGATGACGCTGATGACAGACCCGCCGAGGCAGAGGCCGAAGATACCGCCGAGATTTGCTAAAAAATGGAAAAATAAATGGAATTAATCTTTCTTTTATTGAGTAGAGAGTAGAAAAGTTTAGAGAATACAGGGTTTTTTGAATCATGAAAGGACATCATGAATTATTTAATGTATTGTCAAGTTTTACTTGAGAATGACATCTTAATTAGGGAGCAAAATATACTGGCACGGTGATAAGACCAAAAAGCCAATACTCATACATTGTAAATCTGATGGAAGTCACTATATTATCAGTCAATGTCATAAACTTAGTTCCAATTCTACAAATTTTTAAACAATGTTCTCATTCGTATCTCACCTGCAATCTGTCAAAAATGTAGGGAGATTGAGGCTTTTTGAACTATTGCTTAGAAACAATATTTTACGAAATTATGTGGCTTTGAAAAACGTTCGTTTTTTATTTATAAGAAAAATGTTTCAAATTGTTTGTAAGACCTCTTTGTGTAATTTAAATAAAGGAATGGACTTTAGCAGATATAAGTTTCAAAAGACTCTGCGTATTTAGAGCTTACCAGTTCTGTTGCCAATTTTATTTAGAACAGAATTTTTATTTTACAAATGTTCTGTAGGCAACACGAACCTCTTTTTGTTGCCTAGACCATATTAAAATCAACATTAAAGAAAGTTCTAGAGAACTAACTTACCCAACATTTGATCCCAAGTGTAAAGTACTTCTCTTCTATACTTCATACAGGTATTCTGACCAAAATGTACCAACACCCTGCTGTGTGTTTCATTCAGTGTACTGAAAAGGTACAGTTTTCCATGCTTTTAATACACGATGTAAAAAGGCCCATTAGATAGCGAGTCTAAAAATACTTTATACGAAAGTAGGTTACATTAAGGAAACTGGAGGAAATTGCGTTATAAATCTTAACGATAGTTGAAACTTTGGCCCTCAATATCTCGGTGACCATAATGTTCACAGGTATGGTCCTGGACAAAATAATAATATGCTAACACGGGTTTGTCAAGTATTTTAAAAACCCGTTATTTTGTCCTTAACAATTCTGCCCAAACAACCATCAACCTCATCATCATTTCTTGAACCAAAAAACGTTCACTACTGGGCATAGGAATTCTCCAAGCGTCACCACATCGTCCGGTCCTGTCCCTTTCCCCGCCCCCTACCAGATCATTGGTCCACTTTGTAGGAGGCCATCCAATGATGGGTCTTTCGGGCGCAGTCGCCACTCCAGCACCTTTCAGCCCCATTGACTGATTTAGACGATAAGAATAGTTGGTCGCTGTGTTAAACGCAAGATAATGTCATAATTATCATGTTCTTTCTCTTTAAGTAATATTGTTTTATTTTTATATTTTTTATCTATCTGACTATGTAGGTCAATTCGTTATTTTTTATATATATTCTTTTCTATCATTATCAGTATCGTAGTGTGCTAGCTAACAAGTTATAAATTTCGTGTCATGTATTAATTACTTTGCATACTTTTATATAGATAGATTGTGTAGTAACAGACAGAGGTGTTGCTGGAGAGTTTGTTAGCCACTGACTCTCTTTTGCAAAACTTGACGCTCAAAAAGTGCTGGCTCTCAGCCTAATTTGAATAAACGACTTTTGATTTTGTTTTGATTGAGTATCCGTTCTACAAGTAATGTTTCATTTCATTTATTCATAATAACAATTTACATTGTGTCGAATTTATACATGTGCAATAAACTATCAAACTTAAAGAATTATGAATTAGTCTTCCTAGTGAAAATCAAAGTACCTAAAGTGCGGAAACAGTTTTCAATATTATGACAAAACAGTATATAATGTAATTTTAACAGGTTTAAAGTATAATGTCAAAACAGTTTTCAATATAATTTCAACAGATGTAAAATATAATGTCAAACAGTTTTTAATATGATGTCAAAATAGTAAAAAAAAAAAAAAAAATGTCAAGAGATTCTAAAATATATAATGTCAAAAGATTCTCAAAATATATTGTCAAAAGATTCTAAAATATATAATGTCAAAAGATTATAAAATTCCTTGTTCCTTGCTCACTACCATTAAAGTTTGGCAAATATTCTAAGTACTAGCGTTGCCCTCGACTTCGTTCGCGTGTATGTCAGTGGTTCAGTAGTTGTCTCGCCAATTGGAAACGTACACCCTAAGATTTATTATTTTATTACCTATATGTTATAGATAAACCATCTGCCAGGGTTGCGGAGTTTGTTCGAAAGAGTCATCGTGGCCCTGGAACGCGGCGGGCATTAGGAGGAACACGGACGGGTTTTAGTCAGTAAGAGTCTGATACTCCCTTCTGCTTCGACCAGATTGGCAGGAATCATTTGATGATTTCCCTCTTTAAAAAAACACTACAAAGTATAAAATAACTTTAACTTCGGAAGTCGGTGTTTTTGGTTATTTCGTTTTTTGACAACGACTTCCGAAATTAAAGTTATTTTATACTTTGTAGTGTTTTGTTTTTGTATGTCGGTTATATTTTTGGTAAAAAAGTTTTTTATTTTTCACTTTTTAGTGGTATCAGCGTACCCATTTACAGCGTACCGGCGTGATGTTATGTTATGAAAATAAAACTTACTAAGTGCTTTCGGTGTAAAGGTCTTTGCGAACGGACGACTAGAGTCACTATAATATTTTATTTTCATTTGACGTTCAAAAGTGCCTTTATTGGTCTAGTTGAAATAAATCATTTGACTTTGACTTGGTAGTTCCTACATACCGGTGTGGAGTTCCCTTGACTCTCAGTCGTCTTCATCATCAGGTCTGATCCAAACCTTCATTCTTTTGTAGTATCACCCGATATACATACGAATATCAAGTTTTTACCAGATGCGTGCCTACAATTTTCGAGAGTTGCCCTAGATTTCTCAGGGTTTCCATCATCAGATCCTAACGTGGTGGCAATGGAACCACCTCGGCAGCATACCCTTTCATATAAAAAAGATTCATAGAAATCGGTTCATAAACGACGAAGTTATCCGCGAACACACATAAAAAAAAGAAATATATACGCGGTCGAATTGAGAACCTCCTTCTTTTAAGAAGTCGGTTAAAAAAGCATAGGAACTTCAATAATTTCCCCTGTAAACTTGACTTGAGTATAAATATAAGTCAAAAGCAACCACAGATAAACTTGTCGTGTATTTCACGTGAAAGTAGCAGTATTCTGGTCCAAAGGGACACTATTGTTGGTCCTAAGGGAAGATAAGTAAGCCGATAAGGCAGCAGTGTTAGCGGTATCGGTCCTTCGATAGGTCGGTGAATTTACTGTTTCGGTATCGGAAAACTAAATCGGGATTATTTACGTTGACGTTTCTTGGGAACAGATTGTTTTGTTTCTTGGTCGTTGGAGATATTTGGTTACTATGTGATTGGGTTGTCAGTCAAATCCGTCTACGGTTTGTTTTTAAAATGTTGTGGAAGATATAAAGCTGAAATGGTTCGAATTATGAAATTAGTTGACCACTGCTGTTTCTTTGTATCTTTGCATTCTGGAACCCATGTTTCTTAGAAATTTTACATTATTTTATTCAAAGAATTTAACTTTAAAGTTATGGGATCTCAAAAGACATACGTTGTATATTATTACTATTAACCAAGTACAAAAGAAGACTGAAAAGTAAACGAAAGTATATGGAAACAGCTTAAAAACAAAATTGAATAACCATTTACCTCAAATGCCTCTGGTTTTTAAGAAACTCCACTTCGGTGTCATACTCCACGTAGTCACATCTCTGATAGCATTCACTATCAGATATTATATCCTTTATGTCAACTTCAATCATTTCTGAAAGCAAACAAACCCGATTGGAAACTTAAACTAGAAAATTAAAACTTATATTGATTTTTTGTGTGTTTAATCAAACTGTTTTCATTTGAATCATATCTTTGGTAACTGAATTCAGTAACTGATGAGAAAGATAAACTTTGTAACTTTACATTAAATTTCATACAATTATTATGGGTCTTATTATGGGCCCTTCTAGAATATAAAAGAATTCCTTCAGTTTAAATGTAAATGATTTAATTGTACCTATACCAAAATTTGCATGTCATTATGTTATGACTGAATATGTTAAGCTACCATACTACTATTGTAAAAACTTTTGTAACTATATTTATTTGCAAATAAATCTTTGACTTTGACAATCTGTTAAGATAATTTACTTCATGTCGGTACTAGCAGAAAGAGCTGTTGGAAATTCTTTTTACACTCTTGCGTTAGACATCATGCTGCTTCGATCTCCTGTTTGACTGCTGATGCGTAAACTCACCTATAGTTTGATAAATGCAGATGAAATGGTCCCAGGAACAAACAGCGAACTCTTCAACGTCCAGTTCTTGTGCTGAAAGAAGGCGAATAAGGGCAATCCTAAAGCATGTCTGTTTTTGCCCTGTTAACGATCAAATTTGTTTGAAAAATTAATTTTAGTTTTCAAAATTCACGTTTTCTTCAAAAAATATCTCAAACGTTCAAACCGAGGATCAAATAAACTTTGTCAAACTATGTTCCAGAATCGATTTGAACAACATTCGTATTTGATAAACACCGCGGTTAACGTTCAAACATGTTTGTCAAACACGCCGACAATTGAATTTTTATCAAACACGTAGAACATTTGACAAACCTTTCAAACAAAGCCGCGTACTATGAAATCATTTGAAAAACACGTATTTCTCAAATAATTTGATCGTTTACAGTTCGCTTCAATGGCTCTTCCATCTTGCTTGATAACATCAGACATACCATTGGAAATAAAGTTACAAAATTCGATCAAGTGATAACATCGTATCGGCGTTTAGACGTCCTCTCGTTTCAACAAAAGATCGCTATCAAAAACTTTTTAAGGGCCCGAAGTTTAATAAAACGTTTGTTGTTATTTCTTCTTCGCTTAGTTACTGAGAAATTAATGTTAATATTGAATCTTTACAAGTTAAACCAATCTTGCAGACATACAAAAATGATTGAATGAAGTAATTTATTTGAATCTATATAAGTCCATTAGTTCAAAATTGTCAACAAAAATGTTTTCAAAGTATTTAATAGAGCAGCAAACTGTCAGTGAGCCATTTTTCATGCCTTTTATACTATTCTGAGAAATTTTATTAGTTTCGTATTTTTATAGATCTTGCAGCGAAATACCTAAGATATATGTAGTGATAGATTAGCATAATACTGTACCTAATATTTGACAACGAGTTCAGTTTATTTGTTTAAAAATGTAACTTTGAACGCATTTAAAATTAAAGCGCAAAATGTGTAACAGTTCTGTGTGCTTGCAGGAAAATAACTTTTACGTAGCGCATTTTATTTCTCTCTTACTCAAGCAATTAGGTTATTTAACAGTTTTTAACCCCCGATGCAAAACTGACGGGGTTTTATAAGTTTGACGTGTTTGTGGGTGTGTGTGTGTGTTTGTGTGTGTGTTTGTTTGTGTGTGTGTGTGTGTGTGTATGTGTGTGTTTGTGTGTGTGTTTGTTTGTGTGTGTGTATGTGTCTGTGGAATCATAGCTCCCGAACGGAAGAACCGATTTTGATTTTGTTATTTTTTTGTTTGAAAGGTGAATTAGCCGGGAGTGTTCTTAGCTATGTTTGATGTTAATCGGTCCAAGATGGCCGCCGCTACAAAATGGCGGAATACATATTTTTTTACAACTCCCTCAATATGGGCACCTAAGGAAATGGCTTGACTAGTAAAATACTATACACTATAACAAATTTCAAATACAAGATGAACAAGCGTCATTGCGTCGGGAGACCGCTAATAATACTTATACTTAGTAAATAAAAAAGATTTGCGGTCTCCCGAGGCGAAGACGATTGGCCCAAAGAATCGTACCTATATTAAACTAAAAGGATCAATAGAAATATTTTTTTACTATATAAAGTTCATTTTGTTGGGCGTTTTAAAAAATTTAAATTTAAGTTTTTGTAATTCATCATCAACATCATATCAGCCGAAAGACGTCCACTGCTAGACATGAGCCTCCCCCAAGTGTCGCCACAAGAACCAGTCTTGTGCGTCTCGCATCCATTGGCTACCTGCGTCAATATGTACATATTAAAATTATAAACCTCCACCAGGTCATTATGTACATAATTGAATTATAAACTTACACGTGTAATCAAAGGGCAAGCATCTGCAGCGGTTGACCACTCTCCTCAAGATAAGGCGCGTCATGCATCCCTGGTGGAAGCCAGCACCCACGCCTTGGTCCTGAACAGAGGACAGTACTGTAAGCACTTGATCATTTGGTATCATCAGCGTGGCATTAGCCTCTCCATTTGCACGCTATCGCTATTTTGATCAACCCTCGGCCAAACTCGTGTGCCCTACTTCCTACTATTGTTATTCTCTTTATTTTTTATTCTTACATTCTAATTTACATTTTTAAATATTTCTTAAAAACAACACATTATAAAAAAACATTTAAAAATTTAAAAAAAAAGTAGTCCACCGGTGTCGGGAGCAGGATCCAAGCTACCGGTGGTTAGGGCTCCAGAGAAAGGAACCTCCTCACAATACGAGCCGTATCGAGGATTACTGCCTTCTTTATCAGGCCCTTTATCCAACCGCGTAACGTCAGCTTCGACAGATGTTCGTCGAAGCTTTTGGCTATTATTATTATTATTATAAATTCGAAAGTTTGTGAGGATGGATGGATGGATAGATGTTTGTGACTCTTTCATGTCAAAACGCTTGAAAGGATCTTCATGAAATTTTGCACACAGGTAGATTATAGTCTGGAATAACACATAGGGTATTTTTTATTTCGTCATTCACGCGGGCGGAGCCACGGGCGATAGCTAGTAAATATATAAGCATCTAGTTTCTCTAGGTATATGACTACTCTCTTATGTTTGAACGTCGTTAATCAATTTATACTTCAACGGCTGGACGCTTTAATCGGTATTATCAACATTAAACCAGTTAAAGCCACCGCATAGTGGTTAAATATAACCTGGTTTTAGACTTAAGAGGATTAAAGAATTTTTGCATTAAATTTAGAACGTTGATTTTGGTAAATATGAACAAGTAAAAGCACTTTTAAGGCGGATCAAGCCGCTTGCACCTTGCAAAAGTGCTTTGATATTTGCGTCAAACGAAATGCAAAACTTTTTCGAAGACTGGAAGAGTATAAAAAATATTTAGTAATTATATTCCATTTTATTACATACCATTTATTATTTTATTAATACAACGTAGATGAGAAGCATTCAACGAGAAGCTTTACAACTTATTATCTTGTTCACTAATTTATTTTCTCTGACATTATAATCTCCTTACCGCTTGAAAATACCAGAATTTATTACGATGTCCAACATTTAATTTGTTGCGACATTTTAAGCACCCATGTACAAAATGGGCGATAAAACTTTTTCAGCATTTCTCATTTTTTATTAAAGTTTTGTGGAGAAAGACCGAAAATTTAATTACGGCTAAGCTTGCTATATTAATTTTTTTTAAAAGATCAACGATAACTTACTATGCAGTTTCGATATGTCAGTTTATATAAATAACTAGTTAACCTGCGCCTGCGTCACATTTTTCATTTATTTTTGGTCGTAGCGTGATCTTATATGTTATGTATCTATTAGTTTTATTTTTAGTTTTTTTATGCTTGTGTAAAGTGTTTTATGGGCCTCAGTTGCCTGAAATAAAGGATAAATAAATAAAATAAATATAGCCTGTAGCCTTCCTCGATAAATGGCGGGCTATTCAACACTAAAAGAATTTTTAAATTCCGACCAGTGTTTCCTGAGATTAGTGCATTCTACCAAATAAACAAACAAACAAACTTTTCAGTTTTTTTTTATATTAAGTGTAAATAATTACTAGTTTTGGTAATGCTGACACGCTACCTACTAACGTCAAAGTAAAGTTTTTGTTAGTACTTACAAACTTAGGATTTTTTAATACATTTATCGCTCATTATCATCCAGCTAATTGATTAAATATCCCTTAGTACTCAGTTTTTTGCTTATTAGACCAAAAATATATCTACGAAAAAAATAATATAAAAACTTATCATGGTTTTATTTATGTATCTATTAAAAAACTTAAATAAGAGCTTTATTTACTGCCACAGAAAAACTTGAAACGTTCTACATTTATGATAAATCCTATAAAACTAAAGATTTTCTGAAAATTATTCTCAGTAAACATTTACTTTTACAACTTACATTTACAACTCAGTACAATCTAATTTCCAAGCGGGATTTGGAAGAGCAAGGACCTGCAGTTCGTATCTCATTGTTTCAGTTTGTTTTATTAAGTTACATTCGTAACTTAATTACGATTTTCTAGTTAGACTTATTCAAGTCTAATTAGAAAATCAGCATTTCAGACTGTAGAATAAAGTTACAATTAGTGGTGAAACTAATTTATAAAATTTAATGATTTCGTTTTTTCGGATTTCATTCAGTTGCTAACCTTGTCAGAAAATATATTTATCAAATTGTATGTAATTAAATAGGCAGGTAATGCTCTGAAGTACCCTTCTTCCACAATAATGTCTCTAAAGAATATTTGGCAAAATTCGGTTGATGTGTTGTATCAATTCGGAAGAATAAACTGGCCCAACTACTATAAAATATTTCACAATTTGAAATATTGGCTTAAACTACATAATAACGTAGGTATATGTACAAGCTGACTGGGCAAACGTTATTTTGCCATATAAATAAAATTAAAATAGCCTACGACCTATTCTCAGACGTACCATACATACTCAAAAAATTTCATAAAAATCGGTCAAGCAGTTTTGAAGGAGTTCGATAACAAACACTGTAACGCGTGATTGTTATATATTAGAAGATAAATAAAAATATGAGACAGTAAAGGCTTGAAAAATCAAGTATTGTTCAATTATTTCCTACTAAACAGTCGAAAGATGAAAAGAAAAGAGAATTTTTTGCTAATCAAATCCAACGCGAATTATTTATCTTAAAATTTATTTTATATATATTTATATTGTATGTATAGTTTAGTATATTGTGCATTATTGTATTTGATTAATTAATTACTAATCGCTTTTTGTTCACTATATTGCACCTACCACTATTCTCTGCATCACCCAAAGGTTGACTGGTAGAGAATGCCTATGGCATTAAGTCCGCCTCTGTACATTTGTGTGCTAAATAAGCGCAGTGTTAAAATAATATACTTGGTGTATTGAAGGTTCGCTTTTTTTCAAATATTCTTTTTTCAAACGCCAGTTTGCAGTCAGCAGCATTTAGGAAATGTGAAAACCTTTTCATTTGTGTGAAATTTTTCAGGCAGCAAAGTGTTCTTACAGTGGAGTATAAACGGTTGTATTTTTAGTAATAGCAGCGCAGTATTGTTTCGACTTTTCATGTTTTATTTTTGTTAGGAATTAATCGTTGTTCATTTGTGTATTTGACAAGTCATGACATCTAGTTCATTTGATTATGAAAATGCCCTTAGGTATATGTATACATGGTTTCTGACGTCCCAAATAAAACAAAAAGTAAAGCAATTTTTCTGATATACTAGGGTGAAACACTCTCATATTTTTTTGGATTTTTTTAGCATTATTTAATATGTATTTTTCATCATCCCTTCTGCTAAAATATTGGTAGCCCTCGTTCTCAATGGGTGTCATATATCAGTTTTTATGGACCGACTACGATGTTGTTGTTATTTTTATAAAGCCATCAGAGTAAAGCATTTTTTTCTTAGAATTTCCATAATTTTGTAGGTTTTCGGTCTTCTCAGGATATGAGTTTCTGCACAAGTGACTTTAAATGTTTCGAATGTTGACCGATTTTTAGCCGACTTCCATAAAAGGAGGAGGTTCTCAATTCGTTGGGTATTTTTTATGTATGTACATCGATTACTCCGAGGTTTCTGATCAGATTCTTGTGATTCTTTTTTAGTTCGATGCAGTATACTTGCCATCTGGCCCCGTAAAAATTTGATTCAGTTTGGTTTTTTGGTTTTTATTTTATGAGTATATTTGATTATTTCAATTTCTGCGTTGACGAAGACGTTGTCCAAGTATCACCACTTAAAAGTGAAAAAAGTGAAAAATAAAAAACTTTTTACAAAAAAATATAACCGTCTTCAAAACAAAACATTACAAAGAATAAATTAACCTTAATTTCATAAGTCGGTGTTAAAAAACAAAGAAACAAAACCAAAAACACCGACAACCGAAATTAAGGTTAATTTATTCTTTGTAATGTTTGGTTTTGAAGTCGGTTATATTTTTTTGTAAAAAGTTTTTTTTAGTACAGTATCATTGAACCGTATTGGATAGATGCGTAATTTTAACATAAGCGAAGTGAAAAGCGTATGCAAGGGTCGTGGTCGTAAGAGTAGATGCCTGTATCCTTCTCTAATGGAAAATCGCGTGAATTTATACATAAAATACTTAGGTACTTGACTCAGTGACCTACATTTCACTCCACAGCCTGATTTAATGAGGGCTCATATAGCGCTGATCGACAAAGGACATGATTGATGATATTGGCTTTATTAATTCTACCAATATTGTGCATTGTTTTAATATTGGCCTGAAGATTAATCTAAAAGTTATAGAGCTTTATATGGCTTACTATAGAACATTTGCCTTGTAACGCCAAACCCACAAAAAAATTACTGTATTGAAAACTTTAGACAGTAGCTTTTGTTTATTTTACAAGGAACCAATATTTATAAATCAAAGAGGGTGGAATAGTAAAAAGACAAAGTCAATATCAGAAAATATAAAAAAAAATATCAGAAAATAATTAAGACTTCACAGCTGAACACAGGAAAAATTACAAAAAGTTGAAAAACTTGACATAACTCTGTCAACTTTCTCATACAGCATTCTGACAATCTGTACAGTAAAAGTATATTTAAATGTAACGTTTTCCCAACTAAATCACGGAATAAATGAAAAAAAAAACTCGTTTTTCTATGTTTTGACATTTCTATGTAATGTATATCAGCTACCCTATATCAGTGTGACCACGCACTTCTAGAACATCCTGTTTAACCATGCAATGTGTGCAGACGCGTCTTCCTAGACAAGTTAAAATCTCAAAGTAAAAGCTTAATGTTAAATCACCGTCTCCAATATACATTTCCTGCCGGAAATCGGCAGTGCCTTGACGTAAGTGGAGGAGTCTATGGCCCAGACATAGATGTTGACGTCAAAGAACGATTCGGGAGTCAGACTGAAGTAGCTATCGACCAGCGTCACTTTGTCTTTATAGTCGTACACGTACAGCTGAAACAAAATTACATTGTTATGTTTACAAACGCAATAGAATAAATAATTAATATTAAGCTGATTTTTATGTTGCATGAAATAGATTGACGAAAATCTGAATATTTAATTAGTCACGACTTTTAAGTGAATGGGTCTGTTTTTACATGTATATGGAATCAAATGGGTAATGTTCAGTCCTTGGTTTTTTGGAATCCCGTATATCAGCTAGTTATATATCATCTTGTATTTTGTAATTGTACCCAAAATCCTTCACTTACACCAGGTTTAAAATAACAAGACAGATTAACATTCGTAGTTTATTGTTCAACAAAATCACACATAATACAATAGTTTTACACGCACAGGCAACATTTGTCAGCCTCGACGGGGATGCACACCGTAAACAGAGTCCAGTAATTTATGCCTAGAATCAACCTATTCACTCTTGTCTTAAAGACTACCAGGTTGTAGCTATCTGAAAAAACAGACTCTGGCAGGGAATTCCACTACTTATCTGTACGCACTATGAATGTGTTCCCAAAACGTTTTGTGCATGTGGGTGGGATGTCCACCATGTACCGGTGGTGCATCGCCGTTCGTCTTGTGGTCCGATGATGGAACGGGCTTGGCGGAATTAAATCCTGCAATTCCGTCGCACACTCCTCAAAATGCAACCGATAGAAAACCGACAGGCCAGCAACTTGGTGTCGATGCTCAAGACTTTGGAGCTTCGACTCGACGAGCCTATCATTATCGATGATCCTCTTGGCTCGTTTCTCAATTGACTAAAGGGCATCAAGCTGGTATTTGGCAGATCCGTCCCATAGATGAGACCAGTACTCCATACATGATCGAATTTGCACTTGATAGAGCTTGAGCAGCTGTTCCGGCGTGAAGTACCGTCTCACCTTTGCTAGGATCCCCAACTTTCTGGCAGCCACTTGAGCTTATGCCTCTATGAAAGGGCCAAAATTGAAGGTAGATGTTAACGTAACACCAAGAAGCTCAAGTCGGTCGGTTATCGGCACAGTTACACCTCGAAAAGATGGAGTTGGGTGGAATTGGCTCCTTTTAGCGGAAAACAGACACGCTTGGGTCTTAGTAGCGTTGAACTTGACCAGATTGGCATCGACCCATTCTGAGACAGCCTGTAAGGACATGTTCAAGCGCTCAACCATAGCCTCCCGGAGAGACCGGATCTGCGACCCACCAGCTCGTGCATCGGACACGTATCTCTCAGCAACAGTGCTGTCGTCTGCATACCCAAAGGTTTTAGCAGGTCATTAATATGTAGCATGAACAATGTTGCCGAGAGCACCGACCCCTGAGGAACCCAGCAGTATTAATATCCAGCAGTCCGGACGAGCAGCCATCTATAACCACTCGGATAGACCGATCCCTCAGTAAATCTGCAATCCAATCACACAATCCGGCGGGTAGACCGAAGGAAGGAAGCTTACTAATAAGGCTATTGTGCCAAACCCTGTCGAAGGCCTTCGAGATATCAAGGGAAACCGCAAGTGCCTCCCCGTGCTTCTCTATGGCCTCACTCCAGATGTGAATGGCATATGCTAAAATATCCCCAGTAGACCGATTTCGGCGGAACTCGTAGTGTCGGTCGCTAAGGATATCATTTGCTTCTAGGTATGCTAGGCGCTTACGATTCAGCACGCGTTCCGAGATGGGTCTTTAATTCGACGGGTCAGCTCGACTACCGACCACCAGTTTGCTAGCTGTAGTCAAACTAGCTGCTATTTATATTTTAAAATAATTGTACTAAAATAGAGGAGTTAACTAGGATTGTTTACAATTTGAAAAAGAGCTTCTCATGTCTATTGATTCGACATTTATGACTCTGGAAATTTGAAAATGAAGGTAGTTTGAAAAATGATAAATTATAATTTAAGGGTTATCACATGTACCGTTGGCGCACTTGTGCGCACTGACCAAAAACTGTAGCTTTGTCCTGACAGTGGAATATACTTTGTTAGAAGAAAAAAAAATCATTTCCTCCAACGAACAAGTAAAAATTTTTACCTTGTTTGATTACTTAAAAACTTTTTACAAAAAAATATAATTCCAAACAAAACACTAAAAAGTATAAAATAAGTAACCTTAATTTCGGAAGTCGGTGTTTTTGGTTTTGTTTCTTTGTTTTTTAACACCGACTTCCGAAATTTGTTTGGAAGTCGGTTATATTTTTTGTAAAAAGTTTTTTATTTTTGACTTTTTAGTGGTACCTGCGTACCCATTCACAACATACCGGCGTGATGTTATGTTATGAAAATAAAACTTACTAAGTGCTTTCGGTGTAAAGGTCTCGTCAATACGAATGAAATAAACCCAAACACTTGGTAGTTCCTACATACCGATGTGGTGTTCCCTTGACTCTCTGTCGTCTCCATCATCAGGTGTGATCCAAACCTTCATTGTTTTGTAGTATCACCCGATATACACACGAATATCAAGTTTCTACCAGATGCGTGCCTACAATTTTCGAGAGTTGCCCTCGATTTCTCAGGGTTTCCATCATCAGATCCTGACGTGGTGGCAATGGGACCACACGGGAAGCACCAGCTTTCAAATAAAAAAAGAATAATGAAAATCGGTTCATCCAGTCGGTTAATATGAGGTAGCCTCCTCCTTTTTTTGAAGTCGGTTAAAAAGCTTAAATTCGAATAATATTAACAAAGACATTAAGTGTTTTAATATAACAGCAGATTGAGAGAAAACAACCAATAGAATTCAGTGTCACATCAGTCACCGACATTTTATGTAATTTAATTGGTTAATATTTCTCCGTTTCCCATTTTATCCCACAGTCAACGCAGTAATTTCCTTCAAAGCGCTAAATTCAAATCCGCTGAACTTTTTTCCGTATCATCCTATCGAGTGGAGCAATTTAATATTCTACATCTTTTTATTCTTATTTTGTATACCCTTCCTGTACGCACATAGAGCCTTTTTTTCTCACAAAAATGTCATTGAAGTGAAATTGTCGGGATACATTCCTTTGTTTAGGGGATGTGCTCAATTGTGCGGTTTTTCCGGAAAAATCGTAAAGCGAGCGGCTTGCGTCAAAGAGTATTAAAATCAATGTAGAATTGAAAATAGAATAGAAAATAATGAGACCCGCAATAGGGAATATGCATGCGATTTTTTTATTTGCAAAATGAAATACTTATTAGCTCTAATAAACAATTATGAAATTATTTTTAAAATAACTTCATCAGCGATGAATTTATAAGGCTTCAAAGTTTACAATTAGAAAGAGAAGTCCGACATGAATTGTGACGTCAAAGTTCTTGGCGCCTATACAGCTGCCATAGAAAACAGCGTTTTCGCGAGAGGGACAGATATATTTGTTTAAAATAACTATATCTCGTTTGTTTTTCGAGCAATTTTGATTCTATTTTCACTGTTAGTATTATATTTGTGTATATTTTTGGATAAACTGTATAGATAATAGATATTTTTTTCGTGCATATTCCCTATTGCACTGAGCGTGCCTGTAACGAAAGGGTTACCATCTCAGCATTAATTTGCTGGGCGTCAGACACTCAGCGGTATTGAACATGTTGTGCCTACTTTACAATGTTATGTGTGTACTAGCTTTTCCTCGCGACTTCGTACGGGCATATCCCTTCTTTTCCCGTTTCCGTAGGAATTTCGGAAAATCTTGTTTTAGTGCTTTAAGGAATCTACATGCCAAATTTCAGCTTTTTACGACCAATACTTTCGGCTGTGCGTTATCTGTCAATCACTCATTGGTAACGGAAGAATTTGATATATAAAGATTGATTGTTTGTTTGTGCTAATAATGCTGCCATAATAACGGCCACTTACCGCATGCCAAGGTCTGACTCGACATTGAAAGACGTGTTCGGTTGACTTTATGCTATACACCTGTTTGTTGATATGTCTTAAATATTGGCTATTTGAACACTTCTGAGTGTTGCTTTTGTATATTTGACGGCATTACGTCATCATACTCTTGTGCACCGAGCCGATCAGGCGATGTCGCCATCACCACCTCACTACTCGACTTGTTTGTGCTCGGACGTAAAACGAGTCCGGGCGGAGCGATCGGGGCTTATGATTATTTTTGACTTTGGTCAGATGCACATGTTGTCATAGTGCCTGAAGTTGCTAATTATTATGTTATAATTAATAATTATTATAATTTATAAAGTTATAGTTATTATTAATCAATTATGTGAGTCAATCTAATAAAATTGATTAATAAGCAAACTACCTACTTTCTTACTTTAAAATATCCGATCCTTATAACACGCCTACATATTCATAAGTATTCTTTGGTATTATAATAAAAACGGATATTTATTGGTGTGTAACAAAGTGTCGCCTTTCATGAATGTTTTATAAATGGGCAGCTGACATTTAGGCGATTACATGAAATTGTTTATAGGCCCGAAACGTTGGATAGAATAAAGATATAAAACAGTATCTAACAATTACATTTAAGTTATCTAACAACAACTTTTAAAAGTATTAAATTATGTTTTAGGCGAGATATTTTGATAAAAGTTTATGTATCGCTGGTATAGCCAGAGGTCTTAGAGTACAGGTAAGTACATTCAAAGATCGTGATTAATGTCATAAGTCCTATGCAATAGTAGCCAACATAACAATACTTTCCGATTAAACCTAATAGGTACCACTTATTCATTTTTATATAGAACTAGCTGACCCGCGCGGCTTCGCTCCCGTCAACTGGCTATTCTACCTACCGACCCTAACCTACCTACCTACTCTACCTACTTACCTATCCTACCTACCATAGCTACCCTACCTTACCTACCCTACCTACCTACCCTACCTACCTACCTACCCTACCTACCCTACTTACCTACCCTACCTACCTACTCTTTTTTTTGTATTTTAATTCTTATTATGCTATTCCGGACGAAGACTAATCCAAAAACACAAAAACTATGAAAATCGGTCGAGCCGTTCTCGAGTTAGAAAAGTATTCGAACAAACCCGACTTTGTTTTAAATATATTAAGAAGATTAAGAATTTTGCTATATTGTGAAAGATTCGACCTATTTCTAGAAGACATTTTTTATATTAGCGAGACAGAAATAAAACGCGTAAACTGAAGGAAGACGGACAGTGGTGGCTTATTAAAAAAAAGGGTTCCGTTAGCAAACTTGGTACGAACCCTAAAAATCGACTGGGTTCGCACCGTTCGCATCGTTAAATAATAGGGTCCCATTAGCAACTTTGGCACGGAACCCTATAATTTGGCCTTGGCTCGCAAATCGAACCGTTTGATACTTAGCACGAATTAAAAACTTAGTTGCGGGCAACCTGGGAGTCTTTAAGACAAAAGTGAATAGGTTGCTTCTAGGCAAACGTGCTCCATCTTCGACCGCATCATCGCTTACCGTCAGGTGATATAGTGGTCAAACGTATGCCTAGCGATTGTAAAAAAAAAAAAAAAAATATTCCACTCCGTATCACCTAACCAATGAGAACTAATGATAACACGATTTGACAGTTACTGTGAAATCGTGTTGTCATTCATTCTTAGTTCGGGACTAATCGTAAGTCTGTAGGTGATATGGAGTAGAATACGTCCGCAACTAAGCCCGAAACTACGGACTTCGGACTTAGAGAGTAGCCTCCCAAAATCGATCGCTCCCGTCACCGTGACCACTTTTGGTACGATACCTTATTATAAAAAACCAAACTACTAACCCAAACTAAACCTAAACCTAACTACTAACCAAAAAATAGACTCTGTCTGAAATATAAGATTTTTATTTATATTATTAGCCTTGTTTCGCAAATCGAACCGTTCGTTGCTTCGCTCTAAACGGAATCAATCGCGGAGGCCTAGCAGTAGGGTCCCGTCAGCACAGCATCTTTGGTACGGGACCCTACAGGCCTGATCCGCAAGTCGAACCGTCCAGAACTTCGCAAGACTAAATCAGTTTAAGGCTCTACGATAAATGCACTTTAAACGAAACCAGCACCAGAGATTTAACCAAATATGGTCCCTAACAGTTTAAGACCTTTCAGAGACCAAACCGAAATTCCTTCGAAACACGACTGTATTTAGAAATTGTGTGAGGTCATTCTCCAGCGGAAAATCTTAACACCGCAATTCAGAAAAACGCGTCATCAGTGCAACGCCATCTATCGACCATGTAAACTGACAAAATATTTGGCAGCGGAAGACGTTAAATAAGAAGCTCGTATGTAACGGTAAATAACGATAAGGTATTAAAATGTTTACTTTTATTTTGCTACGTCTACGTATTAAAAGTTTCAAAAATAACTCAATCAATGTGTTTTGGTGTAACATTCATGCTTTCATGCATTTTTTGGTTCCTCAATAGATGGCGCTCTGACTAATCAGAATATATAAGGAAGTTTCTTACTAAACTAAAAATTCAATATACATATTTTGATTTTGTGGATCGATTGTATCGAACAATAACGAAATGGTATAAAATGATCACTCTTATTTTGCCACGTATTCAAAGTTTCACAAATAACTCAACAATTTTGAATGCTTTCGTGCATTTTATTATTCTCAATATATGGCGCTCTGACTCATCAGAATACATTAGGAAGTTTCTTCCTAAATTTAAAAATTCAATATCTTTTGATTTTGTGAGTGGATTTTGATGAAATAAACGCTAAATGTTACTCGGGTTATCACTTAATATTTTTAAGTACTGAGATTTGCAATCTTATCTGTGGTTTAAGCGTGATGCTCCCACAAACGCACATACAAACAGACAAACAGCAAAAACAAAAATTGCATTTTTGTGTTTTATACCTTTTTCCTGAGTTTTCTGTGTAATTTTCATGCAAAAATATTCAATGTACAGACACGGTTAGTCTACGATTTTATTATATGTATAGAAGACTACGTCTACGTATTAAAAGTTTCACAAATAACTCAATCAATGTGTTTTGGTGTAACATTCATGCTTTCATGCATTTTTTGGTTCCTCAATAGATGGCGCTCTGACTAATCAGAATATATAAGGAAGTTTCTTACTAAACCAAAAATTCAATATATTTTGATTTTGTGGATCGATTGTATCGATCAATAACGAAAAGGTATAAAATGATCACTCTTATTTTGCCACGTATTAAAAGTTTCACAAATAACTCAACAATTTTGAATGCTTTCGTGCATTTTATTTTTCTCAATAGATGGCACTCTGACTCATCTGAATACATTAGGAAGTTTCTTCCTAAACTTAAAAATTCAATATATTTTGATTTTGTGGATCGATTGTATCGATCAATAACGAAAAGGTATAAAATGATCACTCTTATTTTGCCACGTATTAAAAGTTTCACAAATAACTCAACAATTTTGAATGCTTTCGTGCATTTTATTTTTCTCAATAGATGGCGCTCCGACTCATCAGAATACATTAGGAAGTTTCTTCCTAAATTTAAAAATTCAATATCTTTTGATTTTGTGGGTCGATTTTTATGAAATAAACGCTAAATGTTACTCGGGTTATGACTTAATATTTTTAAGTACTAAGATTTGCAATCTAATCTGTGGTTTAAGCGTGATGCTCCCACAAACGCACAGACAAACAGACAAACAGACAAACAGACAAAAATTTCAAAAATTGCATTTTTGTGTTTTATACCTTTTTCCTGAGTTTTCTGTGTAATTTTCATGCAAAAATATTCAATGTACAGACACGGTTAGTCTACGATTTTATTATATGTATAGATACTAGCTGACCCGCGCAACTTCGTCTGCGTCACAATTTTCATTACTGCTTCGCTTCTATTGGTCTTAGCGTGATGATATAATAATATAGCCTATAGTCTTTCTCGATAATGGAGCTATCTAACACTGAAAGAATTTTTCAAATCGGATCAGGAGTTCCTGAGATTAGCGCGTTCAAGCAAACAAACAAACTCTTCAGCTTTAAATATTACTCTAGATTATTTTTTAACTTACCACAGAAAATCCATTAGAGCTCTGTCCCTTGACTATTACATCCAAAGCTTCAGTGGAATCCAGACCAGAAATAAAATTGGTCTGATTATCTGCGTGTTCCCTGAAATGCACAGAAATATGCTAGCGTCTGTTCAGTTTGTCAAGTTGTTTCTTAGGGAATTGTTTCAATTCATCATCAAGGAATGTCTGAGAAAGCTGGATAATGATCTTAGGACATGACCCAAAAAGTATGTTCTTCGCACACCGGCCTTGTTTCAGTTGACGCCGCGTAGAAGCTGAACTGTTAAGCGCGGAATAAATAGGTTTTATGCAACCGTATATTATTCAGAATTTGGAAGCTTACTTTAGTAGGTGAACAACTAAACCTTCATTGTTTAAAACACACAAAAAATATTTCGAGTTCAAAGTAATTGAGATCACCACATTGATGTTTGTGATTAAAAGTACATAATGAACTGAGAATTGTCAAACTCACATAAAATACGGGACATCAAATTGACAGCAATGTCCCACAATGGTGAGGACAGAGCGGAACATCTGCGAACAGTTGTATGGTCGCGACCTCCAGTTGCACTGCACTGCTATGTCGCTGCATGGTCTCTTGAACTGCAACAAGATATGCATAGGATCATCAGCATGGCAAGCTAGGATTCTGGCAATCTCTCATTGTAAGGGAGTGAGTCGTTATCCGCCACGCCATGTCTTCATTTATTAAAAAAAAAAACATATTTTACATTTAAAACTGGTATCACAAAATTTCAATACTTAATCCTAATATTTAAGGATTTGATTTTGATCTACCAACTATTTACCTTGAGTTTAATTTTAAAAAATCTAGTAAAAGCTTATTACAAACGTTTTGGCATAGACGCGGTATGCTTGCTGTAAATTTCAATTTAATAAAAAGAAACAAGTTTTCTCAGAAAATATTTTGGTGTCACAATTTTCCTATCACTGGGTTTTCAGTAACTTTTCCAAAACCGTAATAATAATGAATATAAACATCTCGATAAGAGCCACATTGACACGGTACAATAAGCAGGCTTAAAATCAACAAGTACATTTCAACTTCACCAGTTTCTATACGTAATTAATTTTATTGATCTGCGAGTTCCGAAAATAAGTGACAAACGATTAAAAAAAGGAATGCGTCGTTGTACTGAAATTCTGGGAACATTCAATGATTTTTAAAAGACACAAGCGAGGTGTGACCCGAATGAAACCCTATTTTTCCTCTTTCTGGATAGCTAAATTTTCTCATCAATGATGATTGTTCTTGTTTTGAAAAAAAAACTATTAAGTTTTATTGTGCACAAATCTGTCTAACGCAGATTTGATCTGAGAGAACCCGACACTGGGTTGAGCTCGCCTTTGCACATTAGCTATCCTAATCCAAGAAGTCACGGAAAAACCCAAAATTGAATAGTTTCCACTCAGAATATTGCTATCTATCAACTCCGGTCCGGTCACGAGTTAACAAGTTAAACTAGACAAGCGTGCTCCAACGTCGACTACATCAACGATTTCTATCAGCCGGTCGATTCTGAAAATACCTCGCCGTGAAAAGTTGAGTAAGTTTCCCGGTCCGTTTAAAAAGATGTGCATGCCAGTGGTAGTACAATTTATATGACACTGTTCATATTTAGACGGATCCGAGAAAAAGGATGGATCCGGGTTTTAGATGGACGTTTTGCCACTGCGAAGAGTCTTTTACACTCCCGGATCGGATGTAATGTGAACGAATCTGCCGATCTTCCGTTTAAACAGACAGTCCCTCTGAGTGTGAACACGCACCTCCGGCAGCCGTTTTTCATTTAAACAGACGGTTCGTCTGAGTGGGAATGAGCCCTTAAAAGTGAAGTGATCTGTCATTCCAATTGATGCTAGGTTTTGACAGCTCCCTTTGGGTTTGTTACAGTGATGTCGTGATAAAACGCGAGACGATATTAAAAAAACCGAGTTGACGGAGTCTATTTACCATATCCAGCAGATACTTCAACGGGTATCCAAGATCTTCAAGCAAGGAATGCATCTTCCTGACATAAGGCTCCGGAGTGTAGTCCTTACGTTTGACCTCAGTGAAGCTCTTGTAGAAATCGTTTATTTCAGTCATGTTATAGCCACGAAGAATCCTGAAAAAGAATGAACCCACAATTAAGAGCCTAAGTAAATAATTTCGTGGCGCGATTTAGCATCCCTCTCCCCCGCATCAAAAGTTAAAAAAATAGAATATAGCAGCACCCCATCAACTAATTCAAACCGCCAAATAATTCAGGGTTACTCGCAAGCAAATTATATTAACATATATCGATACTCTTATTAACAACCTTTTTAAAGAAAGAATAAAATAAATATTCAAAGTAGACAAACAGTAAAGTTATTCGTGTTATATCATTATCTGCCTACAACTACACCCAACTATATTCTGGTCGGCTTCCAGTCAAACCCTATTAAGCTGAATACGTATTTTACGTAGAGCGGCTGCCTACCAGACCTCCACGTCCTAAACCCATTAACTGGGTAACACGGAACTTCTTGACACGGCAGGAGTCAAGTTTATTGGCTTCTGACTGCCAAAGATCTACAAATGACAGCCGAGACCAACGGCTTAACGTGCTTTCCGAGGCATGGAGGGAACTCGGTGTGTTAAGATGGTCACCCAACCACAGACTAACCTTGACAAGCGTTGCTTTTCCTTGAAGATCGACCCGTGCGGCTGTTATTCTTTAGCCAAGATCTCCTCCATGTTTCATTCGAGTTATATACAGTGGTTAAATTGGATGTTCAACTTTATTTTTCCACCAAGCTTAGGCCAAGGATTGCAGTTTAAAGGCCGCCATTTTGTTTTTGAGAGTTTTCAAGACATTGAACATTACATTAACTTCATTCGAAAGTTCTAATACAATTGAAGAACTTCCAAATCATATTCATCGCTGATGGTATGTAATAATGTAAGAGCCTATGCACACGGCGTATTTTTACCGCGCCGACGACGCACGTTTTGGGAACGCGGGTCCACGGCGTTATAGGTAAAAGGACCAAAAAGCAGATCGTCGCATTTGCATCGATTCAAATGTGCGTACAAAGCGATACAAACGCGCGCAACAAGCGCATTCAAAGTACGTGTGTATCGAGTTTATTTACTAAGAGGGGACTCTAGTCCCGACGAATTTGATAAATAGGTATTTAAAGAAACTATTTCCGTTGCGTCGCAGCACATAAGCAAAGGAGGCATCACACCACCTCGAAACTCATACAAGAATGCCACAATGCTAGAACGCATCACGGTGACCAACCGCAACACTGTGACGCTGCTGTAGATAAAAAGACACAGCGGATCACAAGGAAATGACGCGGCCGATGAGCTGGCCAGGAGGCGATCTGATATTGTGGCTGTTGGAGCCGAACCCATAGTACCACTCCCCTTCGGCCAGCTGCGCACATGGCTACAAGAACACACCCACAAACAAGCGGAACGCTGGTAGGCCTTAGCACCCGGCAGCAGGCAGTCCAGGGAGGCTATGCCATCCTTGAACAAACACTTACACACGATAGCTATTACGGACAGTCCTTTATGCAGAGCATGCATGGAGGAGGAGGAAACGGTATCGCACGTACTCCTTGAGTGCATAGGCGTTACCGAAATACGGAGTCAAATAATAGGGTCACAGAACTCGCTTACAGCTGTTTTTACACACCGGGAAAACTAATCAGCTAGTCTATTCTGTAAATAACTATTTCGATATCGAGCTTCACCTGAGTGACAAAACTCACAAGTGCGCTTTATTGCACACAACATAAAGGTCTTAATTTGAAACTCACCTCGAATTTCACTGTCGAGATACGAAAATGTTGTTGCAGAATAGCACTACTGTTTCTGGAGGGAGGTTGGCTGGTTGGAGTATTGGCTCACGCACAATGGTCCAACATCAGGACTAAGTGCGGAAACCAAATCCTAATAGATAGATAGATAGATACCGTTTTGCTGAAAATCGCGAAAAACACGTTTTTGTGACTTTTGACCCCAAGTAATTTTTTTCCAGGTATCGGATCGATGAGGCCTTTTTAGATTTCATTTATCATAGTGTTTTGAACAATCCTACCAATTTTGAGCTGGGTGCGATTATTGTAACTTCACTCTTATTTTTTGGTCTAATTTGACCGGACTAATACCTATTGATTGGTTTTAGAACTAATATAAATCAAACAACAACATTATAAATCAAATAATAAACATCAAATCATCTAAATAAAGGCGTCAATGTCTAATAGAATCACGAATAAGTATGTTTGGGGCTAGAATTATGAGCAGTAGAGACTACAAAGAGGTCAGAATCATGAAGGAGTAAAATTTTCGGGACTGACTACTATTTATTTACTCTTCATTTCTTTTAAAGTAGGTGTGGAGGCCTCTGACCTCATTCCTATCTTTATGATTATGCGTTATACATTTTTTGAATTATTCTCACTTCCCTCTTGACCTAGTTCTGAAATTCACGCAGATGAAGTCGCGGGCAAAAGCCAGTTTCTAAACTCAATTTTTTCCCTAAACTGGCAAGTTTAATTACATGACATATTGATGTTTGACGTCTTTCATAGCACGAAATAAATTAATTTATTTTAGCCTGTTTCTTAAGATAAATTTTGAGATAAGAGCTATAAAAATAGACACTCCAGTCCAGAAAAAAAAATGCTATAGCTATATTACTTTACGTGTCTGAAAAACAATGTTTGTGGATGTTCTAGACACAGAAGTGAAAGTGATGATTTTATAATGATTTGCCGGTGTTATTAGCCACTATTAATTTCCTGTGATATGAATCCTTTGTTGCGTTCAGGTATGTTCCCAAACGTTGTGCTTTATCTATTTTCAGTCTTTTATTTCATACCATTTTATACATCATTTCAATGTTGGCACGAATAGAAAATAACTACGATTATATATTGTTCCAGGTCACAAAATTACAGTGAAAATAATTTCATAGCACGAATTTTAATAAATTATAACTTTAATCTGCTGAACTATGTAAAATATTGTAAAAAAATATTTAAATTACGAAAATCTGACAGCTCGGATCTGCAAAAAAGTGACATAGGTGCTACGTTGACAAGGCCCACGGACCATCTAAATTGATCTGAATCGACAGTGATGCAAATACTTTTAAAAGGCAAAAGATGAGATGGCGATAGAATGAGGGCGGCACGGAATAAATAACGTAAGTGCCAAAATTAATTTTCGGATTTTATAACATAAAAGTATAACGAAATCAAAATATATTAAGAATTTAGCTAGATAAGATTATTTTCTATGTTTAAAAGTAGTTTTCATAGATTCAATACAATGCATTACGCCATGAAAATGAAAATGGCGAAAAGACAGACCGAACTTTGCAATTTTTTTCTATCGAGAAAATTTCTTCGTATCGTGTATTCCTTTAGAATTTAGGTAGATCATAAAGTCAAGAAACATGAACCGAAATATCTAATCCCTATTATAGGTACTTTACGAGAAAAACAATTCTCAAAACGGCCTTATTATTTGCATAGCCCCTTAATTGAACCTTTTTTTAATCCCATGACCATCATTATCATATCCACTGGTGGACATAGGCCTCCCCAAAGTGTCGCCACTACAACCGGTCCTGTGCGTCTCGCTGCGTCTTCCGATACGCGGTTGCAACTCCAAAACTTTTTGGCCCCATAAACCAACTTTTCTGCGAGCAATGTGTCCTGCTCACTGTCACTTCAGTTTGGCGATCCTTCGGGATATTTCGGTAAACTTGATTCTCTTGCGGATTTCATCATTCCTGATTCCTGATGCAATGCTTACAGATTAATCCCGCATCTAGTGATTTCGCACTCGTGTCCTCAAGTCGAAAAATACGTAACGCACATAATAAATAGGTTCTGGCAAGAATAAACGTCAACGCGCCCATGCGACGAGACCTTTTCCTAGAAATAGTTTTATATTTAAGCAAATACGAACATTTCCATGAAAACGCCTTATCGCTATGTTGTCTCGTCACACCTGTCTGCAGAAAGCTTCACTATTTACGAAATCGCTCAACTGTTACTCTAGTCATGCTGACAGCACTCAGAACAGTTCAATGCTCAATGCTTTCAACACACTCAACAATATGTGAAGCATTCTAATCGTCAAAATTATATCAGGCATACATTTATAAGTCAAGCATGCATAAAATATTCATCAAAAAAGAATCATCCAAATCGGTTAACTATTGGCGAAAATATCGCTGAACAAGCATTTTTCATGGGATCTCAACATCAGATCCTAAGTTATACCTTCCATCATCAGCTCTGCAATATGAGATGATGATTACCAGGCACAAATACCGTAATTGCATTAGAAAGTTTATGAAAAACATTGTATGTGCCTATAAAATTTTAGGGTTTCTCTCGATTTGCATTGGATCCCATTGTCAGATTCGGACTTGGTGACAATGGGACCACTTCAAATCAAATCAAAAAACATACATACAGCCGAACATAGAATCTCCTCCTTTTTGAAGAAGTCGGTTAAAGAATATAACATTTTATTGAAAGGCAAGAACCTTTTTTCCAATGAATCTTATTTGACTTGCCTCTCACAAATCAGCAGACCTTAACGCCGGCTTGCAGATATTTATGCACTGTCGAACATAGAATTTCGTTTACTTAAAAGGATAGTCGATCTCTCCGAGTTTAAATGCAATTAGGAGAATCACATTCAATTGATTGATTGAGATTGAAAATCATTTAGCTCAGAATTGAATCTATTTCACCAGAGAAATCTAGATGAAATTAATTGTTTGTGAAATTCCGGATGCGATGTTAACAGAAACTTGAGGTCGGAACAAAATAACCGATATAAGAAGCGTCAAGGGAAATGCGTATAAATAAACCAAAAACCTTCTACTGTCATTAATCTTCTTGCTATTAATTTAATATCAGATAAGTTGTTTGTTCTCTCTATTAATTTTATGCCAGTGTAAATCGCTGGTTTTGTATAAAAACATAAGCTGTTCCATATTGGTGTTACAAACTAAAGTATTTAATTTAGATATTCATTGCATTTATTAATTTATGGTTTCAAAATTTTACTAAGTGTGAACTTTACTTACAGCAAGTCAGTAATGTTCCCAGTGTTGGGCAAGTAAACACTCTCGGTGTCACAGATAGTCACCGCGGGAAACGGTATGTTGACCATAGAGTAGTGGGTTGTTTCTACCTGCAAAGAAAAATAATTTAGTTTCTCGTGAAGGCTCTAATGTTTTTTCAACCCTCAATCATCATATTAGCTGAAAGACGTCCACTGCTGGACAAAGGCCTCCCCCAAGTGTGGCCACACGGCCAGTCCTGAGCGTCCCCCATTCATCGGCTACCCGCGACCCTCATCGAGTCATCGGTCCACCTTGGGAGGCCTTACAACGCTGCGTCTTCCGGTACGCAGTCGGCACTCCAGAACTTTTCAGCCCCATCGACCATCTGTTCTGCGAGCAGTGTGCGATGCCTACTGCCACTTTATGTAGTTTGGCGATCCTTCGAGCTATGTCGGTAACCTTGGTTCTCTTGCGTATATGATTCGATGATCACGTAAGGAAATTCCAAGAATTGCCCTTTGAGTGACTTTAAGCCTTCTGATTAGGCCCATTGTCAGCGACCACGTTTCAGTTCCATAAGTCATCACTGGTAACACGCACTGGTTTAGGAGACGTTGTGATATGTGAGATGAAAAGATTCCACGCAATTTCCAGAACGCCGTCCAGTCGAGTCGGATTCAACACTTGACCTCTTTCTCGAAGATATCCCTACCTAACTGGACCGTTTGTCCCAGGTAGACGTACTTGTCTACAACTTCGAGTACAGAGTCGCCGATTTTGAAAGGAGTGGGTGCTACTTATGTATGATCTTGGTTTGTTTCATGTTCATTTTAAAACTCAATAAACAAAGACAAAGCGGTAATGCTCTAAGTACACTTACCTATTTATTTATTTAATTACAACGGTTGACAACCAATTACAGACTTACATTACCTAAATAATGAGCTAGACTTTGTTTTTGATTCTGTTGTGATTCTCAGTCTTTCTTCTTTAAATTTTTTAGATGAAAGTGATCCTTTAGTACCTATTACTCCACGGACACTCCTGTAGAATTTTTGGTTTGTTAACATTGAAACTGCAGTGGATGTGTGCGTTTAGCTTTTCAAGATTCACGTCTTGTAACGCTTACTGATATAATAGGTGAAATGGTGTATTAAAATAGTATTTTAAAACACGATCTTTCTTAAAGATTGGTTGAATCATATCCAACATCAAAGAACAGACCTCAGCAAGCGTTACCTAACCAATCACCTGTCGATCCGTGCGACAGTTGTTTTCAAAAACGAGCCCTTCATAATGGGATTGAAGATAAAAAATAAATGTTCCGCACTGAGTTCAAAATCGTGTCTGGATTTCCCTTGCCACACTTACAGAACGTAAAATATATGGGCAGAAACCATCCACAGACCGGCTTTGACAATAGTTGCAAGATATTATTTAGCCACGAAGTTCTCTAATTCCAAATAAACTAAATATTTTTTCTAGTTATGCCTTTTCAGTCGATTCATCTTTAACAAAGAACGTCTACGGGTCGAAATTGAAAGAAAACTATTATTCCATTAGTTCACTGAGAGCTGAATCACTCTCAAACTATTATTATAGTTGGTAGGCTTGCCAAAGTAATTTCCTCTTTCAAATTAACTTCCTAACAAAGTAACTGTGCCATTATTACCCGGCTGCGCCAGAAGGAGGGTTATTTACTAAATACTTTGTGGTTACTTGAACTAAAGGAAATAGATTTCATGAATAGCAAAACAAAATTAATAAGTTTTGTTCAAAACTTTATGCACAAAGGTAGAGGAATAGGAAGAGTCTGAAAACTAGAATACAATTTTGCGTTTACATAATTTGTTCTTATGCATAATTATATGTATATTATGTACAACTTAATTGTTAATGTCCTTCGGCGAACTTCGTGTTTCGTTAGTCATAGACCGGACGCTCTTAATCAACTTGGAAGTTGTATAGAGTTATTAAAAAAATTATATGTATATTATGTACAACTAATTTGTTAATGTCCTTCGGCAAACTTCGTGTTTCGTTAGTCGTAGACCGGACGCTCTTAATCAACTTGGAAGTTGTATAGAATTTTTAAAAATGATTCTATTAGCTTAATGCAATTAATTAAAAAAACGGGAATAATGCTCGTTTGCATTCGGAAATGCGATGATTGCCGAGAGACATTAAGAAAATTGTTGTACTGTACTCGTAAAATAAAATTGTAGATTCGTTCAGATTTGCGATTTTATTATCAGGTAATCAAAAAATTTAAAACTAGGTTTAGCTCGCAAAATATAATGCAGGTCAATCAAAATATTAATCGCAGAATGTTTTCCAAAAGTGTTATTTAGCTTCATCAGGATGGTTATAATTTATTCAGCCAGCGAATGCGGAATGCAAAATTATGAAACAGCGATAGTTATTTACCTATATACGTAAACACTATGTATTCAGCTTCAGTATAAATGAATCGTATTACATAACTTAACTGGTTACAGATATTCCTGCTAAAAATAAGAACGACAGACGCTATTCAAACGGCCGACAGGGAAATGTTTTACTCAGACCATTATATAAGATGTTACGAACGATTTGCGTATTCCATAATAAAGCTTCTTTTACTTGAGTTACAAAGAACCTTTCTGTGAACAAAAATAAGGTAAGGGAAAGAAAAATTGGGGAGGAAAGGTCCGGTCGCGTGGAAGGGTTTTAGATTTCGTCAGACGTCATTCTTTGTTAGATTTACGTAAATGTTTTCATTAATATCTGAAAATAGATAACGGTTTGTGATTATTTTCCTGTCTGGGCCAAATTCACATTAATCAGTGTTGTTATAAATCTGCTTAGTATGGGTTAGTATGAAAAATATAACAACTTTTTGTGTTGTAACTCTTGAATGTCAAACAATGTGACAAGTCAGCGTAAACTTACTGACGAATAATTATGAGTATAGAGAAATTGTAATGTTATTGAAGACTCAGTTTTTGTAAATTTCTTCTTCTTTCCGAGTCTGGCAGGTTTTTGAAAAGTTCATCATGATCATATCAGCCGAAAGACGTCCATTGCTGGGCATAAGCCTTCCCCAAGTGTCATTACGATAACCAGTTCAGTGCGTCTCGCATCGATCAGCTAACCGCGGCCCTCACCAGTCCATCGGTCTACCTTGTGGTAGGCTTTCAAAAGCTGCGTTTTTGAAAAGATAGAACTGGCAAACTGGTGATCATTTGGGCATGTTTCCACTGTGCGCACAGCCACAGCGTGACATTCTCTGTCGGAGTCTGTGTCCCCCTGATAGATACAACGTAGGGGTCTTTAAATCAAGATTAAATGGGTTACGTCAAAGCAAGCGTGTTCCATGATTGACCACACCGTACCATTAGGTTAAATACTAGTGAAACGCAAGCATAATTATGAATCAAGAAAGTTTCAGTTTAATTCGAATTACCTGTCATAAAAATAAATTAATGCATTACATTTTGATTTTTTCGTATGCATGACTTAGTAACTTGCTAAGCAAGAGACTGGTGCATTATAATCACAAAATGAGCATGTATGAGCTAAGTTCATTAACATCACAAAGTAGGTGCTTATTGCATAATGTATAAGACGTGTCTGAGCTCAACAAGAACATACTCCTTCACGGCCATGTTTGAAGTGGACTGATTTATTAACTCGCTTTACATGATGCGAGCAACTTTTGTAAGCTTCTTCTTGAATTAATAATAGTAGGTATACACAATTCAGTGAATTGTTTTTGAAAACATTTTGAATGAACCTTATTTTCTAGAACTAAAAGGCATGTTGTGACCACCGAACTGCACTGAGTATGAGTAGTTTTTGGTGGGCTTGCGTTTGACTACAATTTCACCACATGGAAAGCGATGATGACGATGGAGCATGCTTGCCTACAAATAACCTATTCACGCTTGACTTAAAGAAACCCTGGGTGAAACTATCAAGGAACACATACTCCAGCAGGGGATCATACTCCTTTACGCACAATCCAAGTATTCCCAAAGCATTTTGTGCGTGAAAACCGGTCAGCCACTTCCTCTCCCAGAGCATATTAAGGCTGTAGCAAATGAGCGATGTTTAGAGGGATGCGGTACAGAGAGTAAAGTCCCACAAACCTCAATTGAAAAGGGAGGATCCTCCGACCAGGCAGTTGTTGTGCCTGGCGAGTAACTGCCCGATAGTTGATATTTAGGCTGATGTATAGTCTTCAGGAGTCTTAAATCAAAAAAGTTACATAAGTAGATATCTATTACCTAAAATTATTCTTCCATGCGGAGTGTTAATTAGCCTATTTAAGTCTCGATGTTGTCCTAAAAAGACCTCCGGAAACTAACATGATTTATTATTGTCCTGGTACCTACGATGCAGGAGAAATACCTAGTGTGGGGCAACGTTTTATAACATAAAAAACCGTTATAACTCGCTAGTTTCTGGAGACTTTTTTCCATAACCTGGGCGAATAATTATATGAAACGAAAAAAATCACCATATAGAGTATCCTCGAGAGGTGTCGGCTTTCTAAGGGTAACCTTTGTCAGCCATATTAGACGTTGATCACAGTCAGCGACTTCTTTTTCACAGGAACATTACAAAGGAACACAATAAAAGGTTGAAATACGAACTTCCAACTGAGGAATAGTTCATTCGACGGATGAAATCTCAAAAGAGCATCTTCTACTTGTTTGAATAATCTGACAGGTACCTTTATTTATTTTTAGATCTTGGGATAGAAGTAGCTTAGCAACCTTTTTGCTTTTATAAGTCAGATATCATCATATTACTGTAACATAAAACTTTGTTCGCTTTAAGAATATTAACTTGAATTAGGTATATTCTGCTATAGAGTACATGGATAACGTAATAAAAAACGTAGCAATTTCCTATAACGCCGGATTCTAGGAAGCTTCTATATTTTTGGAGAACGTTTTTAGATTTGATGAAAATATTACCATAAAATATTCAGTAGGAATGAGAGAAGGCAAAATAAAATGAAGAATTAATAATTTATTTTGAAAACGTAATGAAGTACTTACCACTTACCTGTTTGATTACACTGCAAAAATACAACCGACTTTCAAAAATAAACTATAAAATAACTTTAATTTCGGAAGTTGGTGTTTCTGGTTTTGTTACTTCGTTTTTTTAACACCGACTTCCGAAATTATAATTATTATTATTTGGAAGTCGGTAAGCTTTGAAAAAAATAAAAATATCATTAAAATCGGTTCAACTTTTTAGGAGAACTTTAAAAGACACACCGAAGAATTTTTATGTACTCGTATAACGGCTAGGCCGCACTACGGCTAAACCGCGTGGTTTTTAATCGTGAGATAAGGAAACTGTGGTTTTGCGGTATTGCGATTAACTGTAGCGGGAAAAAACCATAGTGCGGCCTTAGCCTAAATATAGCTATTTAAATCATTTTGACTCACCACAGTCAACGTAGGATCAATAACAAACTTCTCCCAGATCATGTGTCCGAGGAAGCAGCACAGCGCCATGCTAGCTGCTATGATCATCGCCCACAGCAGATGCACACTGCAACTGGACGCCTTGTAGAAGTAGTACACCCCGTGGAGAGTGCAGTGCTTGCAAAACGACTGCGATTTTGAAACAAGCGTCGCTTTCAGGGCCTTGTCCGGCGCCATTTTTCAAAATGACCGCTCGTTGAGAAATTTAATTAAACTATGAACGTTAATTTAAAAGAGAGGCTCTCAAAAATATTCAAAAAAATAATATTGTTTTACAATGTTGATAAAACTACTACTTCCATTAAAGGCCTCAAGTACACTAAATCTAATTTTTCAGTAGGCTAGTAAGAGTACTTTGTCTAAAAGCTATCCTAAATTAATAATAAAACGAATATTGTAAAGAAGTAAGCTTGTTTGTTTGCTTGTATAAAGAACGGGTAACAGAATAAATTCCTATACCTGAAAATGGGTAGTTAATTCATAATTATGAACAACTTTTACAGTGAGAGCAAACATGAAATCGCGAACAAAATCTCCAATTCAATTCGTACATTTTGTCAAATTATTCAACGAAACATCTACGGAACAGACCTTTCTGTATTAATCCGATAGTAAACATTCATTCAACGATTGGAAGCTACACTATACATCTCTGAGTAACATATACACCACCTGGAAAAACGCTGAGTCCCTATAGTCTACGGGAGCACAGCCGCGGGAAAAAACTAGTAAATAATAAATGAAAGGAAGCTTCAATTTCTGAATTATTGAAATTTTATTAATTATAATAAATTGTAGTTGTTGGAGAAGTTCAATTAATTTCAAATCAATTTGTAACTTAAGTTATTAACTTAAGTTGAAAGAAAAAGTATAATTATTAAAATTTTTATTGATGATTCCAGTTTTCTAATAATAAAAGTACATATTTTAATAGTTTTCGAGTAGTTATTGGCACCTAAATAAACAATAGTAACAATGATAATATATATAAAATATCTTTTGCGGTTTTAAAAAACGCATCGTTGTTTTTGCCTAGAATAGTAATACCAATACCACATAATTTGAAGTTAATAAAGTATCAACAAACAAATAATTTTAAAGTTGGTTGGTTTTAGTTGGTTTGGTTTGGTTGGTTTGGTTTGTATAATCGAATAAAAAAAATCACAGATTCATTCAGGTTTTAATTAAAATGTATTCAGACCTTTTACGACACGTTCCTCGTTCAAGCCTGAATCACATTCGTTATAATGCGGTCTACTGACTATCTCAAATAACAGGTTATTATATGCGTATTTAATTCAAAAACATCACAAACAAAAACAATTTTTGTTCACATGACTATCATAAAGAAAATAATAATTTATTCGGGCCTTAATTAAAATGTAATCAGGGCTTTTACGACACGTTCCTCGTTCAAGCCTGAATCACATTCATTAAGTACAGGGGATCTAAAGATTAAGCGAGATACGAACATTTTGAGGCAAGATATATTACACACTTGCTTCTGCCAGCGGCTTCGCCCGCGTGGTCCCTAGGGAACATACTCCCGGGATAAAAAGTAGCCTATGTCCTTTCTCAGGCTCTAGACTATCTCTGTACCAAATTTCATTTAAATCGGTTCAGTAGTTTTGGCGTGAAAGCGCGACAGACAGACAGACAGACAGACAGAGTTACTTTCGCATTTATAATATTAGTAAGGAAGTAAGGATGTAGGCATAACTTAGTATAATTAAGGATTAGAAAATTAGTAAAAAAAATCTCCTTGCAATTATAATCAAATTTAATTTACAAATAGACGACGGACGGACAGCGGAGGCCTATTAATAGGATTCCATTGGTTACCTTTTGGGTACGGAACCCCGAAATATTGAGTACTTGTTGTTTTTGCATTTTGTCCGCAATTTGACTGCGGACAAAATGCATTCGGATGACTATTGAGTATCACAGGCTAGTGGGTAGTTGCAGTTTGGTCGTATTTAGTCAATGCAATACAGCTACGGTTTGTGGTGAAGCGAACCTCAAAATTACTTACTGGCTTAAGCGGTAGAATGTAGGATATATTTGTTGTTTTGCCTGGAGCTTTAGTAGTTTAGTAACCTCGTATAATGTGGATGAATTTTGCTAATAGGGTGAGATTTTCACTGAATAAATTATATTTAAAAAAGTTTTACCTAAACTAAAAGGAACTCAAGATTGTCTTAAATAAGTTTCTCACTCAGAAAACTAATTCCTTAACTCTATAAAAGCAAGTTAAAAGATAAAATGTAATCCTATTTATGTTGAATAGTTTATTGACCTCTTCTTGGAAGTACGTAACTTTAGTCACCTCGAAAGAAGATTTCAAGCGAGTCTGCCTAAACAGATTTCAATCCCAATAATTGGCACATAAAAAATATGGAAATTGTTTCTATCTTATACAATTCTAGTTTGTGCTTATATTGTAAGTATTGTGGAATCAAGATTTAAATAGAATTGCTTATTAAATTTTGCTATCTATTCCATTCTTTTACTCAATAATCTTTTTTTTGAAAGCTTATAAGCGTTTGTGTTAATATACTGTAAGTTTAAATGAGAAACTTTCTTTAGTTAACAATGGAACACTAAAATATTTATGAACTGAGAAGCAATTTTTCTCATACCTACTTTAGGGTCGGCCGATTGTGAATATTGATAATTTTCATGAATGCGATCACTACAGTGCATTAAAAAAGGTTTTTCCCTTGATTTACCTAAACATCTGTGCATCTTCAAGCAGTCACCTCCTTCTGTGATGTAATGAAAATAATGCAAATGAAGTAGCAAGTGGGACGCCTGAGGTTGAGTCAAACCTCACGCCCTACCCGCCGCAACAGAAAAAGACGCCCCGGGCGTCGGGAGTTGCAGGGCGATTCTCGGCCACAGAGGCGCGGTCCTGTGGACGGTGAGCTATGGGTGACTTATCGTCTCATAAGTATTAGGCCGGATGCCGAGACGGTGCTTTGTGTTCCACGCGCGCCTCAAAGAGATGTAAGCATGATTGGAGGGGCCCGCTTGGTCAGTGCCTGCTAAGGTTACGGAGTTTGTTCGAAAGAGTTACCGCTGCCCTGGAACGCAAAGAGCATTTGGAAGAATACGGATTGGTTTTAATTATTTAGAGTCTGACATTTCCTTCTGTTTCGCCCGGAGCGAAAGGAGTCATTAATTTGATGATTTCTCGCAAAAAAAAGCATATCAGATTATCGCTAAAAATGCTGTCACGGCAAAATAAGTACTCGTACAGTCATTCGAAGTTTTCCTCACACGTTCAATTTAGTCTCATAGCTATATAGAACACTAGTCTCATAGCTAAACACGTGTGTCACGAGTACATTCCCGCAATAAAGGGACTAAGCAAATATTATTTTAGGCTTCCGTTTTCGCTAAATGAATTAGAAATATTTCTTGTGAAGTAGATTTTTGGTTCGACAGAAATTCATTAGAAGTTTATTCATACTTTGACGGAAATTCATTAGAAGTTTATTCATACTTTGACGGAAATTCATTCGGATATCCGCTGAAAATTATTTAAGGAATATTTTCTAAAACAATTGTTAATACCATGTGTTTTGTCAGTTGTCCTGGACAGACAAACTTCTTTTGTTGAAGGAATAATCATGTTAATCAATTTTACTTGTTGTTTCTTTTTTGTGTTCCAAGTACAACAACATCAAAAGGACAGTAAATGGGCAAAAGATCATGAATACTTATTACTCAGTTATTTATGCTTCAATAACAATCATTAAGGTACTATTCACTTCAATATTAACCAGATCTCGACCTTCTGAGAAACTTGGATTCGGCACGCTTACACAATAAACATTTCCACGAAAAACACGGCTGAAAATCCACTTAAGGGTCAGGACGAAAAATCACTTATATGAATCCCAATGAAGCTATTTATGGTAGGGTTGTCAAAAGTAAACGAGGTGGAAATCAAATTATTAAAATGTTGACCTCATATTTGTTGACCCTAAAAATGCGAAAAGGACTTAACTTAAGCTCCTATGACCCCTGGGGCAGAGAACGTCTACAGAAGACCTTCATCGCGCGCGATCTTGAGCTTCACGCTTAACTTCCTCCACGTCATTTCAATGCTCGTCGCTTCTGTCAACACGGTGCGGTTTGACGAAGATGGCCACGCTTCCTTTACCCTTGAGGATTCCAGTCCATGGCCTATTTGGGAATGTGATCAGGATCACTCTGGAGCATGTAACCAATACCTCCAGTTACGACGCTTGATCTGAGGGTCGACCGGGCTCTCGTGGCATTTCTCCAACAGCTCTATGTTAGAGATTGTGTCGGGTTAGTAAATCACGAGCATGCGACGAAAGCATCGGTTGAAGAAGACCTAAATTTGGCTTGAGATGTCCTTAGTTACCTTCCAAGTTTAGCACCCGTAGAGCAGCACGGATTTGACATTGTACCCGAAGATTTTCAGTTTAACTCTTCGGGACAGTTTTTGTAATTGCCAGACAGGTCTCAGCTGCGCGAAGGTAGCTCGGGCTTTAGCAATCCGTGACGTGATGTCCTCTTCCATTCCTGCAATCTCCGAAACGACGCTCCCAAGGTAAGTAAACTTGTGGACGCGTTCCACTGCCTCTGTGCCTTTAAACAACGATGTAGATTTCTTCACCCCCGTACGCATCACTTAGGTCTTCCGGATGTTAATTTTAAGAACGGTTTTTCTGTGAGAAGGACATTTCGACTCGTGCGTCTGTTATCATGTTTCCTGGAGAAAATTAATCTGAAATCGTACCTTGTTTATATTTCAAGATATATTTTTCCTATTAAGAAACAGACATTAAAGTTTGATTTAAAATATAAAGAAGTGATAAGATAATAGTAAATGAAAAAATGTTAAAAACCATCACCCAATCCATCATCGTTTTTCAGACAAACACATCTCGCTGACATACACACTGATGCATTTACACATACACATACCATACAATCACAATCACACACTCATAAATTCACCTGGTGCAGCCCTTTTTTACCCGACTACGGCAAAGCCAAAAGGAACGGTTATAATTTTAGCAGTCTATTTATGTTTGTATGTATATAAGTATGTTCCACTCCGGTGCCTAAACCACTGAACCGATTCTTATGATTGAGGTATCAATAGATTTATAAAAACGTTCCGGGTGACATAGGCAATATAAATTATTGGCCTTGACACGTAAATTTCTGTCGACGAAAAAAATAAATTTCAGATAATTGTGACATGTATGGTATTAAAAGAAAGGTCTTGACTAGCACATTACAAATATGTATGTATATTATATTGTCTTAGTAAACTTATATGTTTAAATTGCTAACAAACAAGTAAAAGCAATCCTGCACTTTGTACGGCCCGGCTGTACAATTAATGGTGAAAAATATGATCAAAATGATACCAACGCGAAGTTAATCAAAAATTTAAAATCTTTACAAATTTTTATGCCACTCATTAGAAGGAAATACATAAAACGAAATATTTATGTTTCGGATTTTTTCGAAGCTCAATAGATGGTGTTTGCGTCGAAATAAATCATGCCATTCTTTCGTCTCTGATGTCGCTGCGCCCCGTAATGGAACGTGGCGAGCGGTCACGACTCTGCCCTTGGCAATCCCTCGGCCTGTAAAAACAGGCCACTCACTGTGTACCATAGCTAAAAATGCTAAAATTCGTCGAGCGTGCGCCTGCCCAAAAAGTAATAGCAACTACTCATACGCAACGTATGTATAAATGCATGTTGTGTACTGCAAGCGCACCGCGGCGCCTTTATCTCAGTGTAGCATCTTCACAACACCTCGGCAGTCACCTGGTTTCGTTTGTTTTTTTTTATTTGTTCAAACTTTTCCAACTACGTTCGTTTGGGATGGCTTGCAGTCTAATCAAATAAAGCTAAATACCAATATTTTATATGAGGTGATTCCCCATTTGACCTCCATAACCCGATTTTTTATTACCCGTAACGACATAAACACATACATATACTCGTACTGATAGGAAGTAATTTTTGGTGTAAAATAACTGTAACCCGGATCGGATCCAGATATCCGTGATTGTCAAAATAAAATAAAATAGCCAGGATTACTAACAGAACCCATTTCCAGCATTAAATTTTCTACCTTCTGTCTGTTTAGTTGTACAAAACACGTGGGAAGGACAAAATTAGTGTAGATAACTTTTATCTACACTAATATTATAAAAAGGAAAGATTTGTTTGTTTGTTTGTATATTTGTTTGTTTGTTTGAATTGAATAGGCTCCGAAACTACTGGACCGATTTCAAAAATTCTTTCAGCATTGGATAGCTTCATTATCAGCGAGTAACATAGGTTATATATTATCCCCGTATTCCCACGGGAACGGGAACAACGCGGGTGAAACCGCGTGACGTCCACCAGTCTTTTATAATTTTGTAACTCAAAGTACAATTAAAGTATAGTTTCATCCCAATCGGTTCACTCTATCAAAAGATATGTGAATTTAAAGTGTTGAAGGAGACTAGACTACCAATTCATGGAAATAACACCAGGTTACATACTGTGGAGTTATTTGTGAAACTTTTGATAAGTAGCAAAGGAAAAGTGAACATGTTTCTTATATTAACTAGGTACAGCATTAAAGTACTAAATATATACACTTAAAATAAAATATCCTAACTAAGATAAGGCGTCAAAAAATTCGTCCGCATCGCTGTCCACCGGAAGTGAGCCCAAAAGACTGGCGGCATTGCTACGTTGTATGGCAATGCTTATCCTCTGTCCGAGGTAAAAGCCAGCCCTTGGGTCACGCGAAGTGTCAACTAAGCGTTTAGATAGATCTTTAAATAAGGCATGAGCACTCGGACCCCACGGTCCAAGAGTTTCAACCTCAAACGGCTCAAAAATATAATTGCCAACAAGGTTATTATATTTCCGCCGCTTGAGGTTCTCAGCAGCCGCAGCGGCAGTACCAGCACAGCACGACGAGCTAGGAAGATGGGATGGCGCAAGAGTATCGACACAGGTAGCGTCCCACACTAAAGGCCTACCCATCTTCCATGGAAACAAAGACATACCGTCCGGTCGCTTGACGTCGTCGCGTGCCAGGCCATTGGGTTCTAGTACGGCTGGAACGCCGACGGCGACAAGAGCGCGTCGGATAATGTCGTTGATGTTTGCGTGCCGTGCAAAGCGACCCGCACTTCGACTGCATGAGAGACCGTGGTGCCCGAGGCTGTTGACAGCTTCGCCACAGTGACAGCGATGAGGAGAACAACACGATGCGCCTAAGCGAAGGGAAGCAGCGAGGCGGAAAGTTGTATCGTCGAACAAGGTGCCTAAGTTCGACGACGGTAGTGCGTGAAGCCAGAGGCCCGACTCCCACTCACCCACAGCCAGCAGGCGCGCACGCTCCGCAGTAGAAGTAGAAGTGGCTATAAGGTTCCTCTGAACTTCTCTGCAGACCGGCTCATCCCACTGTCTCTGGTATGATGGGTTGTCGGGTAGATTTACATTCGGGCAAGCGAGTTTCCAGGCATTCACAGCCTCGGTGAAGCACGGCACATCAAAATCAATCAGTGTGGAAGTTAGGATATTCCTGATTAATTTATCAGTGCCATGAACCGAAGATATAAAAACCGGTAAACTAATACTGGTAATTTTGCGGACGCCGAGGCCTCCCATACGAATGGGAAGAGTAGCTTGAGCCCAAGCTCGGTCGTCCATGGCCACATTTAAAATTGAAGATAATGTATGCTTGATAATTTGGTCCATTTTTTCTAAAAGGTGAGGGTGCTTCCACATATGGGAAGCACGAAGGAAATATGTCAATTTAGGACCGAAACAGCAGTAACGAATTATGGTGATAGCCGAATGCATGTTAATTTTTAACAGTCTTTCCGAAACGTCTTTGAAATTTTGAATTTTTTCTTCGACAAAATTGGGAAAGGAATTCTCAAAGATTGGTGACCCAAGGAGGTGAAGAGAGCTTTTGTCCATAATTTTGATTCCAGGGGCTACTGCGTTGAATTTTGAAAGTGTGAATTGTCGGTCAGTACTGTCAGACAAAAATAATTCGCATTTGGAAAAGTTCAGATCAAGTCCAATGGAATGAAGACGATTTTTTAAAAATTGTAGATCATTTAATACCAAATTTACATCGCCTCCAAGGGTACCATCATTGAGATACCAAACATTAAATTTAGAATTTAGCTGTCGAAAGTGAACATTGTATTATTTTATTGTTAGGGATTTATCGTTATATGGTAACCTTATTTTGCCAGATCCACTGCAAGGTCGATGGATAGCATTCTTAATTTGATCACAATTTTTGAATAGCGGTGTTCTTCGCGGAAAAAGGACCTTCCCCCATGTCGGCTAATACATGTTACCTTAACTTATAATAAGCTAAAGCTGTTAATAGATGGACCCCCGGTTTTATGCGGCAACCTGGCAACATTGGGTCACTCGCAGGCTTAACGGCTTTCTACCCGTGGTGAGGGGTGAAGCCCCGTGATTGGTTCGTCGCGACTAATTAAGATAAGACATGAAGTGTTGAGTTTTAAGAAAAGGCATATATTGTATCTATGCTCTAAATCTTGGTCATCTGCCCAATCTTTTTCCCAAAAATATTGAGGTCGACTTCCAGACAAACCGGATTCAGTTGAATATTAATATTTGACGCGGAGTGATAGATCTCCACATCCCAATAACTGGGTGACCCGGTGCTTTTTGGTCAGACTGGTGTCAGATTTTCTGGTTTCTGATAATCCGTAACGACTGTCAAAGATCTACAAATAACAGACTAACGAATTTAAGTAAAGAAAGAAATAAAACTTGCTTATTTGGCACACTTAGGTAAACACAATGTCGGTATAACGTTGTGAAACTTAATTTAAATAAAACAATAACATTGCGTGTCTCACGGCTGCGCCAAAAAGGTCCAGTTCAGGAAAATGCCAGACAACTAGGAGTTGCCTTACGCTGGTTTTCAACTGAACCTTACGTTGAAGTACTTTCCGAGGGCGCAGGAGTTTCGGTATGATAAGTTATGACGATCTACTATCCACAGACCGACTTCAGTAACAGTGGCGTAGCTAGCATGGGTGGCACCTAGGGCACCCCAAAATAATTATGGGTTGCCCGTTATACTGGTGGCGGCAGTCGCAAGCCCAAAAAGGTCCAGTTCAGGAAAATGCCAGACAACTAGGAGTTGCCTTACGCTGGTTTTCAACTGAACCTTACGTTGAAGTACTTTCCGAGGGCGCAGGAGTTTCGGTATGATAAGTTATGACGATCTACTATCCACAGACCGACTTCAGTAACAGTGGCGTAGCTAGCATGGGTGGCACCTAGGGCACCCCAAAATAATTATGGGTTGCCCGTTATACTGGTGACGGCAGTCGCAAGCCATTTCTCGGGAGGGGAGAAAAAATCTGCAGCACATGATGATGATGATCATTCATACTTAAATAGAAGTAACTTCATGGACTGGTGCAAGAAAGCTCATTAACTGAAAAAGGCCCGAACGCAAGAAAGAGCGAAGTGACCTCGAAAATACATCCAACTCGGAAAGGTTTTATTTTCTTTTGATCATTCACACGTAAAAATATAAGTTTTGTTGAATTAAACAGATAAGCTCGAGGACAAACAGAGTGTAGAATGTAAGAATGACTGCTGTTTTCACATCCCACATGTCAACAAGCTCGCGAGCCATGTCAAGATACTTCGTTTGTTTATCTGTCTCAGACTTCACGAGGTTCTCGTCATGAGGGACTGCTATATTAACAATCATTGCGCGACGCTCTAGTCGGTCTATCACCACTATAGGCACTATATCAGGCTTATTGGCAACAATAGTCCTGTCAGTGATGATAAACCGATCCCAAACAATGTGCAATTGCAATTTTCGAGAACTGGGCCGGGCACGTACCTATAGTACGGTACTTCAAATTCCACAAGTTTGTATTTAAGAGTAAGTTGCTGGTGAATAATCCTGGCTACAAGGTTGTGCCTGTGCATTATTATTATTATATGGTGTACTGCCATCTAACCCCGTCACTATGAAACAAAATATCAGTCATTATTTTCTAACCTAAAGTCAAGTTTAATGATTTTCATCAAAACAAAGGATATCGGTATCCGAGACGTTAATAGAAACGGGCCCCTTCGATGGATATTTAATTAATTAATTTGGACGAGGACTTATCAATAATTTGTAAGTTAAATATAATTATGGAAGATGCCTTCCCAATAACTGCGGTCAGGAAGATGAAATCTATCAGTCAATAAAGGTAGCCTTGCCGGAAGTTTCGCTCCCGCTGCCATCCTACAGGAAACATAAAATATTTTTATCGAAAATGGAAATCTATTTCTAGTTCGTCTCCTTCTCGGAAATACCGCAAGATTCGAGTAAATTATCCATGAATCTTGCGGTATTTCCTGTACCGGGACAAGTCTCTAAGTGGAGTGGTCACAACTCTTCGCAAATATTAGTTGCTAAATTCCTACGAACACGGACACGGATATACGGAACTGAAACGTGGTCGCTTACAATGGACCTCATCAGAAGGCTCAAAGTCACTCAAAGGGCAATGGAGAGGGCAATACTTGGAGTTTCCTTGCCTGATCGAATCAGGAATGATGATATCCGCAAGAGAACCAAGGTTACCGACATAGCCCGAAGGATCGCCAAACTAAAGTGGCAGTGGGCAGGGCACATTGCTCGCAGAACAGATGGTCGATGGGGCCGAAAAGTTCTGGAGTGGCGACCGCGTACCGGAAGACGTAATGTTGGAAGGCCTCCCACAAGGTGGACCGATGACCTGGTGAAGGTCGCGGGTAGCCGATGGATGCGAGACTCACAGGACCGGTCGTTGGGGCGATGCTTGGCGGAGGCCTATGTCCAGCAGTGGACGTCTTTCGGCTGATATGATGATGATGATGAAATACCTGACAATCTAAGAAGTCGAATTTGAGAATTTGGATTCAACATTGCTTTACAAGTAAGTATCAAAGAGACATGAAATAAATCTCTTTTGCACTTAGTGGTAATGTGGTAAAGCAATGCCTATCTTCTATCCCTCTTTACTCAGTTATCAAATCCGACTTCGCCGAGTCGCACACGAAGGGTTCCGTACCATAAACCTTAACTTTTTATTATTTGTTGTTATAGCAGCAGTAGAAATACACGATCTGTGAAAATTTCAACTGTCCTATTACAGTTCTTGAGATACAGCTCGCTGACAGATTTACGCTATCGCGATCGAGAACGTTAATAAAAAAACTAGCAAAGTGAGAGGCGGACTTGCACACGAAGGGTTCCGTACCATAAACCTTAATTTTAGGGTTCCGAACAAAAAACGGAACCCTTATAGGATCACTCGGGTGTTTGTACGTCCGTCTGTCACAGCCAGTTTTCTCCAGAAACACAAGACCGATTCTGTTGAAATTTGGTACACCTTTGGCCTTCTGTGACCCAAACACGGAATTACGGCATTACGTAAATTATTAAATTTTTAGTGTGGGGGGTCACTTTTGGGGGTCAAACAAGAAAATTAAAAAAAAAGTGTGTGGGTTTTAATTATATTTTTTTCATAATTTTGAAATCAATGGTTTTGAAGTTATTCAGGAAATTAGAAGAAAAATGACCTTATCTCCGAAACTACTGAGCCTAAAATTTTGAAAAAAAAAATGGAGATAAAATAACATGTTAAAAAATAAAATTCGTTCGGAACCCTTTACACGCGAGTCCGACTCACACTTGGCCAGTTTTCTATTATTTTTTGTAATAGCGGCAATAGACATACATACTCTGTGAAAATTTCAACTGTCTATCTGTTGTGGTTATTGAGATACAGCCCGCTGACAGACGGACAGACGCACAGCGGAGGCTTAGTAATATGGTTCCGTTGGTTACCATTTGAGTACGGAACCATAAAAACTCGCACTCCAAAGTACTTCTAGAGACTTCTTATATTTTTAGTTTGGCTGAGTTTAGATAAGTTTGTTCATCCGTTGCGTATTCATCCGGAAAGGGTGAAAGTACTTCTCACCTTGCACTTGTTTGAAATAACATTAGAAACGGTATCCTTTACCTTTCTCCATTAGATGTTGTTGTTGAGTTGTGAAGCCTGTGAACTTTACACTGTGTTCAATCAATCAATCAATCAATCATTTATTTATTTGCAAACATGGGTAATAGTTACATAGATGTTATTTTATACACACATAGTAAAGTCCTCCATATTCTACCGTAGCATGGCATGCAAATAATATTCAATTTCAAAATTAATATATTCAATATAAAAATTAAATCAAAGTTAAGTAATGTAATTTTTACTTTACAATAAAATAATCTGAAAAAATTATGTCTGGTTACACTAATAAAAAATATTAATATTACAAATGTCAGAAAAATAATATAAATGTCAATTTTAGTTAAATAAATGTCATGTTTAAATTACAATTAAAAAAAAACGGAAAAATGTCAGACTGGTTACACTAGTCAAAATTATCAAAATTATACATGTCGAATCAAAAAATGTCAAATTGAATTAAATAAATGTCTTGTTCAAGTAACAATAAAAAATCAGAAAAGTGTCAAAAAACAATAAAAAAATATCACAATGATGTCAAAAAAATAATAAGTAAGTCAATCAGAATAAAATTATGTCAATCAGGATACTTAGTAGCTATAAAATAATAAAATAAGTTAATCAGTCAGCGATTCATCATTAAGGAAGTCGTCAATTGCGTAATAACTTTTCTCGATTAATATATCGTTTAGTGCCCTTTTGAATTGTATAACAGTCATGTTTTTTATTACATTTGGTACTTTATTATAAATGCGCGGGGCAATACCAAAACAACTTTTCTTCATTAGCGCGGTTTTACATTTCACATGACATACCTGGTTTAAATATTGAGTTCGTATTGGATTTATTCTGACTTCTGACAGTTTTTTAAATAATTGTGGATTGTTTTTTACAAACAAAGCTGTTTCCAAAATATATAAGGACGGAAAAGTTAAAATTTTTAAAGATTTAAAATAGGGAAGACAGCTATCTGTTATTTTTAGACCCAGCATTGACCTTATACATCTCTTTTGCATTCTAAATACGAGTTCCTTATCGGTAGACTGCCCCCAGAAAATAATAACGTACCGTAGAACAGAGGCAACTAGTCCATGGTAGGCTGTTAAAAGGGCCTGACAATTGACTTTTTTTGAAAGTTGAAGAAGTGCATATGCTGATTTAGTAAGTTTTTTGCAAAGGACTGCAATATGCGGTTTCCAAGTGAGTTTGCTGTCGATGACTATACCTAAGAACTTAGCTTCATTTGCTTCCTCAATATTACAGCCTTGGTAATCAACACTAACATTTGGGTATTCACTACGTTGATGAAAGTGCATTATTTTTGTCTTTTTTAGGTTTATTACTAAATGATTATTATGTAACCAATGTATTATATTTTTTAAAGTAGAATTTATGTCTTGCTCGTAATCACTTTCATTTGTACACTTAATTACAGCTGTACTGTCATCCGCAAAAAGAACCATTTTGTTATTTGTTACTTTTGAGAGATCGTTGATATATATTAAAAAAAGTGGCGGTTCAAGTACGCTACCTTGTGGAACACCATGTTTTAATTTCCTTGGTTTAGATACATATATTGTCTCCAACTTACTCTTTGAACATATTATAGAAACTTCTACGCATTGCAGTCTATCTGTCAAGTACGATTCTATCAACTGAAGGATGTTTCCTCTTACACCATAACAATGCAACTTGTGCAACAGAATTTTATGGTCCACATAATCAAAAGCCTTGGTCATATCAGTATAAACTGCACATATTGGATTTTTCTTATCTACAGAAGACATGATGTTATTTAATAGGTCAAAAAGTGCCATATTAACTGTAGTATTCCTACGGAACCCCTTTTGTTCTTTGCAAAATAATTCATATTTTTCGAAATATGCGTAAAGAGAATTATAGATGACTTTCTCAATAATTTTTGAAAAAATTGGTATTTTTGCAATAAGTCTATAGTTTTTTAATTTATTTTTGTCATCTTTTTTATGCAAGGGTTTTATGATAACTTTTTTTAGCCTGTCTGGAAATAAGCCATCAGTATTACACAAGTTGATTATATGCACCAATGGAGGTGCTATTACCTCTTTAGTGAATTTTATGGCTTTAGTAGAAATGCCATCGTATCCAACAGTACTTGTGTTTTTTAGGGTGGAAATTATTTTTAATATGTCGTAAATTGTAACAGGTTTCATAAACAAGGAATTTAATGTCTGATTGTTAAAATTAATATTATTCATTGTGATGTCAGTTTTTAAATTGTTTTCAATGTCATCAATAAAATAATTATTAAATTCGTTTGCAATGTCTGTGGGGTGTGTAAACAACAAATCGTCTCTATTTATGCACATAATTGGCTCCTGTGGCAAACACAATTTGGTTTTATTTATTATTTGCCAGGTAGCTTTTGATTTATTTTCGGCAGTGTTTATATAATGATTATTTTGTGCTTTTTGCGTTAGCTTGATAATTTTTCTATAGAGTTTTGTATAGTTTTTAAGAACTTTTTTATTCCTCGAGTCAGAATTTAATCTATATTCCCAAAGTAACTGTCTTTGTTTCTTACTGCATATTTTTATTCCTCGAGATATCCATTTCGTTTCCTTATTTGTTTTAATGGTTATTATTCTTTCTGGAAAGCATAATCTATATAAGTCAAATGATTTATTTCAACTAGACCAATAAAGGCACTTTTGAACGTCAAATTAAAATAAAATGAAATATTATAGTGACTCTAGTCGTCCGTTCGCAAAAGGTAGATTCTTATGGAGAAGAACGGACAAGAAACTCCATAGTTACTCTTTTCAAAAAATAAGCTTCACAATATTTGCATACATTAATCAGTTGATTATATGTGAGGACGATGTTCCCAAAAAAACACTTATATACTGCTAATAGGTACAATAAAGAAATGCCAGCAGAGGTAAAATTAATAAGTTTGCTAGTAAGGGAACATAATACTCACATACGTACAAATTTTTGCCACTATTGGCATTGGATCAGTGTGTGAGTTAAATTAAATACAAAAATCAGTAAATACACCTGTTTACATAGTAAATATTAATCAAATCAAATCAAATCAAAAGTCGTTTATTCAAATTAGGCTGAGAGCCAGCACTTTTTGAACGTCTAGTTTTACAAAAGACAGTCCCCCAAAACGCCCGCCCGTCACCACTTCCTAGTGTTTTAGCTGTGGAGAAGAAGTGGCCAACAAACTCCCCAGCAACACATCTGTCTGTTACGTTTTAAGAACTTGAATCTATATAAAAGTATGCTAAGTAATTAATACATGACACAAAATTTATAACTTGTTAGCTAGCACACTATGATACTGATAATGATAGAAATGTATATATAAAAAAAAACAACGAATTGACCTACATAGTCAGATTATTAAAAAATAATAATAATAATAAATAAAAAAACAAAAACAATATTATATGAATACATATAACCTGTCATAAGCTAATTACTTAAAGAGAAAGAACATGATAATTATGACATTGTCTTGCGTTTAACACAGCGACCAACTATTCTTATCGTCTAAATAATCATTAATAGAATAGTATGCCTTCGAACAAAGGTTAGATTTAACTTTAGCTTTAAATGAGTTAAAAGGCAGGTCAAGAAAAGAAAGTGGAAGTTTATTGTATAAACGGATACCGAGCCCCACAAATGAGTCGTGGACCTTACGAAGTCGGTGGGAAGGAGCATGTAGCTTGTGCTTGTTTCTGGTGTTAAAGTTGTGAATGTCGCTCGTTTTACTGTATAAATATATATTTTGCCTAATATATAAAATGTTTGCAAAAATGAATTGAGATGCTACCGTGAGAATTCCAATCTCTTTGAAAATTTCTCTTAAAGAAACTCTTGACCCTAGCTGATATATTGCACGCACGGCACGTTTTTGTAAGACAAATATATTTTGTATATCAGCAGCTTTTCCCCACAATAGAATACCGTAGGACATAACGCTATGGAAATAACTAAAATAGACTAACCGAGCTGTGTCAACATCAGTAAATTGTCTTACTTTCCTGACGGCGTATGCGGCAGAGCTGAGCCTTCCCGATAGGCTTGATATATGTGGGCCCCATTGTAGTTTGGAATCAACAGTTATGCCCAAAAATACTGCCGTGTCTACAGTTTCAAGCACCTCGTCACTTAAGATTACATTGGGTCCTAAATTTCTAACATTAGGCAAGGCAAATTTTATACATTTCGTTTTCTTGGCATTTAGAACTAAATTATTTGTCGTAAACCAATCCGTAACCATTGAAAGAGCGTTGTTTACGTTGTCGAAATCTTGTCTATTCCTATCTACTTTAAATATAAGAGAGGTATCATCCGCAAACAATACTACGTCACAGATACCCTTTAAGAAGAATGGTAGATCGTTTATGTACACCAGAAACAAGAAGGGACCCAGTATTGAGCCTTGAGGCACACCTAGATACACTGGTAGCCCGGAAGATTTCACACCATTGACATCAACACATTGGAACCTATTATGTAAATATGAATCAATTACTTTAAGAGCTTCGCTTTGGAGACCGTAGTGACGTAGTTTACGCAAAAGCGTGTCATGGTGTACGCAATCAAAGGCTTTGGAGAGATCACAGAAAACTCCAATTGCATTTTGCGAGTTCTCCCATGCGTTAAATATATGTTTTAGGAGAGCGACACCCGCATCTGTAGTCGAACGACCTTTTGTAAAGCCGTACTGTTCATTATGGAGTAGTCTATTTAAATTAAAATGTATTAACAACTGCTTGAGTATCAACTTTTCAAATATTTTGCTAAATGCAGGTAAGATGGAGATAGGCCGGAAGTTGCCTATGTCGTTTTTATTACCTGATTTAAACAAAGGTATGACTTTACTACTCTTCATAAGATCAGGAAAAGTTCCTAAATCCACGCATTTATTAAACGTTACAGCCAGGTAGGGAGCTACTATGTCTATTATATTACTCAAAAGTTTTATGGAAATGCCCCAGAAGTCACCTGTGTTTTTAGATTTAAGTGTATTGAAAACGTCAACTACATCACTTGGTCTAACGTGCTCAAAACTAAATAATTGATTACACTTAGGCACACTACTATGCAACAGGTTTTCAGCTTTAGAAGAGGATGAATTTAAGGAGCGAGTTGTAGTTATAGGAATATTGGAAAAAAACTCATTAAATGCCTGAGCTACGACTGCAGCATCAGTCACTAATTTGCTGTCGACTATAATCTCTAACTGATTGTCTCGTTTAACCGATTTGCCCGTTTCATTGTTAATGATTTGCCAAGTGGCTTTTACTTTATTATTAGAATTTTTAATTTTCTCACTTAAAAATTTTGATTTAGCAACAACGCAAACCTTTTTATATAATTTAGAATATTTTTTAACATACTCTAAAAAAGGGATATCAAACCTGTATTTTTTAAAACCATATAACTCATATAATCTCGCTCTACTTTTATATATACCTGCAGTAGCCCATTGGTTGAAACCAACGGAGGTACCTTTAATGTTTATGGTTTTTGTCTTAAAAGTGGATTGATATTCTTTTTGCACAACATCAAAAAGAGCTCCATAAATTTTATTTGGATCCTCATGTTCTATCAAAGACGGTGTAATTTTATTAGCTATATTATTTTGGAACTTTTTGCAACGACTAGCTGTATAAGGCCTGCATTCAATTTTATGCGGCTTTTTATTTTTTGGCATAGGTAAGCTAATTAATAGGCCACAGTGGTCAGACGTTAAGTCACTTAACACTAATTTATGTTCGGCATCACAATTACTAAAGATATTATCTAGACAAGTCGATGAAGATGCCGTGATCCTAGTTGGTTCATAAAACAAGTTAACCAAGTTATAAGACCTAAATATATTCAGAAGTCTGATACTTAATGGAGTAACATCTAAAATATTTACATTAAAATCTCCACATACAACTATACTTTTTTTACTGGATTTTAATTTATTAAGTGAATCTTCCATTACCGATTCGAAAAGACCAAAATCACCAGAGGGCGGTCGATAAACGCAAACTATAACGTATCGCTCGAGTTCAACACAAGACAACTCAATAGTGCGCTCAATAGAAAGATTAACTAAATCTAAACGTTGTTTACATTTTAATTTGTTTGAAACAAGGACTAATGATCCACCGCGAATAGCACTTTTTCTTACAAACGCACTTTGTACGGTAAAGTAATCATCATTAATAAAAACTACTTCATGCTCTTTCAACCAATGCTCAGTTAAACATAACACCTGAACATCATAATTCTCTATAAATAAACTTAACTCAAGTTCCTTGCCGGACAGGCCTTGCATATTTTGATGTACAATATTCAAAATATGAGGCTTTTCCGTTGTCGAGTTTAATAGTTTAAACTCTTATGTGTATCAATAGAAATGTTAGTATCATTACTAACAGTATGCGTTGGTACACCACATATACCGGTGTCACACTGTATATTGAATGCTAAAAGATTAGCAATATGTCTCCTACAACTAGGTGGTAAATACATATTATAACTAGTCAGTTTGTAATCAGTAATAAATTGATTACAATCAAAATATAAAATAGCGTCACTATGACGATAGGTCCTATTATAAATTAGCATATTTAAATCAAAAATGTGCCTGTTTAGGTCCTCAGATAAATATTGAGAGTAAGGCAAAGCACAGAAAATAAATTTACAACACACTACAATAAACACAAACATATCAACCAGTTTCACTATGTCTACTACACCCTAGATTGTCCTATGGAGCAGGACTAGCATGTTTCCAAGCATTCTTATCTTGAATATAATCATCTAATTTGTAATATGCTTGTTCACAAAGTGTGTATTTTACACACGTTTTAAATTTTCTTTCATTTAATTCTAATATTTCAGAAGGAATTTTGTTGTAACATTTAATACAGTACCCCATGAAAGATGTTCGTACTTTGGATAATCTAAAAAATGGTTGATCTAGTTTATTTCTATTTCTAGTATTAAAATTATGTCTATCACTAATTTTGCTAAAGAGATGTCGATTTTTCCTTACATGCATAATATTTTCATAGATGAATTAACAAGGGACTGTCATAATATTAATCTTTTTAAAGAGTTCCCTAAGAGAATCGCGGCGACGAAGATTATAAATGGCTCTGACAGCCCGCTTTTGTGGAATAAATATGGATTCAATGTCAGCAGCTCGACCCCACAGCAAAATACCATACGACATAATGCTGTGAAAGTAACTAAAATAGACCAAACGCGCGGTTTCTATATCTGTTAGCTGTCTTATCTTTCTAACAGCATAAGCGGCTGAGCTTAGCCGCGCGCGTGTTATAGAAGAGAGAAATCGTCCATGAAATTGTCAAAAGCTTTGTTTGCATCTATGGAATCAAAAACATGCATAAAAGATAGGGAGCTAAGATGCGTTTTAAAATTTTTTAAATTATTCAAGCTTATGTCCTGCTTTTTTGTTTTCCAATACTGTAGTTTACAAGTTTTGTTAATTGGTACTTTAAGTATTTGACATGTATGATCAGAAAGGACCAGATCTTTAACTTCAGCTTTGCAATTTTTCTTGTAGTTGTGCGCAAAATTGTCGATACAAGTGTGACTACTTAACCTTGTAGGAGTATAAAGCGCCAGTTTTAAATTGTACTTCATAAGAAAATACTCAAATTCTAATGTAGTTTTGTTTCTTTTTAAAACATCTATATTAAAATCCCCACAAACGACAATTTTTTTATTTGAGGATATACAAACTTTAGTCAAAATACTATCTATTTTTTCATAAAATACGTCATAATTAGGTTTGGGAATTCTATATATACAGATTATAATAATTTTGTAAGATAATATCTCTACAGCGCAGCATTCAAAAATCCCCGCGATAGATAGTTTTGCTATGTCCGATATTTCTTTAAATTGCAATCCTGCTCTAACAAAAATACACACCCCTCCTCTCTTTGCATTTCTAGAAAAGAAAGCGGCTGCACAAAAATTTGGAATGTGCACTAAATCCTCATAACCCTTTTTTATGAAATGTTCCGTAACACAAACAACGTCAATAATGGTTCCTTCATCAGATAATTCCACTAGCTTTACAGTCAGAGTATCAGATTTATTTATTAGTCCGGCTATGTTCTGATGTAGGATATTAAGGTATTTAAAGAAAAAACTGACAACTGACTTGTGATTCTGTACTAAAACTACTTTGAGGGAGGCAGTCAACTTCTGAGTACGTAGTAGTCTGATCGCTTAGGCTAAATATAAGGTCTCGTAAATCTGATACAACAATCTCCAAACCACGATTATTTAAGGTCCCATATTTTCTATTATATGTTTCATAATCATAAGGAAGATTAAGGTTAGAGTCTAGCAAGTACGCATAGTTACATGCATTTATATCTAAGTAAAGAAGGTTATTAAAGGTTTCTATGCGGCTGTTAAACATAATGTTGGAATCTATCATGTACCTATAGGTTGGTAAACAGATAATAAAGTTCGTGTGATTCAATGGTAATAATTTTTCTCTAACGTACATAACAAGCTGTAAATAGTTATTTGTTTTCTGAAAGTCTTCCTCGCCAATATAAATAACACAATAATCCGAGTGTGTAAAGTTTTGTACTTTTCTTTCAATTTGATGAAGTAATTGCCATAACCCACATGAAGGTTTACGATAGTGACAGATTTCAAAGTCACATATTTTTTTTCTTTCTGCAAGTGTATATAATCTATTACAAGTTTCGCTGCTGATAAAACATATTTTGTGTTTTGTTAATGATTGTTCTACAGCAGTTTCAGCTCGTATGTTTTCCGTTGTTTTAGATGAGCTTACGTTGCTGCTACCGTGTTTGATTATATTTTTGTTCATAGGGAACGAGTGGTTTCCATCTATGGTCTGTGTTTGTTCTGTTTTTGTGTTTTTTTTTTCACTACATTGCTTTGTTTGTTCTCGCTGGATTTCTTTTAATTTATTTTTACTTTGTGGGGTAGTTGTAATTAATTTCTTCGTTTTCGGAGTGTCGGTAGTATCATTCAGTATTTTTCCAAATGAGGTCGTCATCGTATGTCTGGTCTTTGAAGCTGGCGTTGTAGTCATATTTTGTTTTTGTTTGTGTTTCTGTCCAAATCGAGGCGAAGAATTTATATTGTCTGAGATATTAAAACTCTTGTAGGTTTCGATTATTTTTAGATATTTTTGCACATCTGATTTTAGTTGAAAGTTTTCAGAGTTCAGATTCTCGATTTCTTGATGAGCTATCAGTAAATCATTAGATAATTGTTTGATTTTATCATTCAAATCAAGAACGGTTTGACTTATATTCAGAGATATGTTAGGTAAGCTCATCATAGTCGCGTCGAACAGTGCCGAACTATCTCTAGTCATGTCTTTTAGTGAACTGGATCGGTGAATTTTACGGTAAGTAATGTTGTCGCAATCATCCACGTTTTATTTATGTGAAATGGAACGCAGTCTCAAAGCGCTGTCTCAAAACGCTGTTGTTCAGATATGGTCAGTCAAGTTTCCGAACGAGTATTGTCTTGTCAAATTAGTGAGCTTAATGATTATTGGTTTAATGAGTTATCTATTCTTTGTTTACATTGAAAATTTTTCTGCCTTTGAATTCCCAACTGTCAAATTGAGATTTTAATTAGCTGATTAGAGGTGCTATGCCGAGTGTCGTGTCACTTTCTGTGTATTGTTTAATGTGATTTATAGCCCACCTGATTATAGGGTGACGATTGTGAAATTATCCTTAATCACTGTTTATATCACACTCGCACTGACACCGCCTGATCCACGATGTATGGTGTTAAAAAGCAGAAATAACACTGTCACTGGTTTAACAACTCATCCAAATTGAATTTTTGCAATTTATATCGAAGAAATACACTTTAAAGTAATTAATTAAAATTAAAATGCACAGAGCGATATTTGATGCTTGCCGGTGTTGCCAGCTTTTTTTCGTGTGTTAGCTTTTAAGTTTAGAAAGAAGAAAACAGGTGGATCGATATTATGTATGGACGTTTAATTTTATTAAACTAACCTAACTTCTACATGCCGGTGAACTTAGCAGATCATATCCCGGCAGAGCATAAAAAAATGTGAGTTCTATTCGCATGCAGCATAGTTCTAGAGTTCCTGATACTTTTTGGAAATATTTCTGGCGTTTTTCCCTGAAAAAAGTCAAATGAAAATATGATCTGCTAACTTCCGGTAGCAGATCATTTTTTCCAAAACAAAAATTTTCATTTTCAATTTTCATCACCAAAGTGTTTTCGGTCCATTAAGGTGAGTTCTATAGTTCCTGATACATTTTAGAAAGAGTTAATAGGTATAATAATACGAAATACGTAAATATAGGCTCTCAAAAAAAATACAAACATATTAAACCAATACCAGAAATAAAGCTATATTTTTTTTTTGTTCAACGGGCGGTAATTCCAAACAACGGCAAAATATATTCATTATTGTCACCAATATCAGTAGAAAGGTTATTTCTGGGGCTGCGGACTTTGTTCGAAAGAGTCACCGTGGCGCTGGAACGCAAAGGGCATTAAGAGGAACACGGATGAGTTTTAGTCAGTAAGAGACTGACACTCCCTACTGCTTCACCCAGAGCGGGAGGAGTCATTTGATGATTTAAAAAAAAAAAAACAAAAAAAGGTTATTTTAAATTTAAAATATAAATTTATTTAAAGTTTAATTTTATGAATTCCTTGTAGACCAAGTGGTAGCAAGCGCTAGTGCGGTAGTAGGAGAGGGTCAAGGTTGTTTTCGCGTGTTGGTCCAAAAGTTATAGAGTTTTTAAGTGGCCTGGAATAGACATGACTTTCCTTCTTGCTGTTGTTTATCCTTCCACATCAGAACACAACTGTATTCTCAGTGGCATTTGTTACGGCATCCTTTCATAGAAATTCTCTTATACGTAACAAGTACAATAGACGCCCTGCTGGGATTATACTGCTAAAGAAATAAAACTAATGCCTGTAGTTTTGATTTTATTATCTTGAACGAGATCAGTGATGAATGGATTAATTACGTGTGATAAAGATACTTTATGTTTCATTTAGGCAAACAATATATTGTTTGTAAATTAGACCCTGATGACTTTTAAGTGTGTTTTTCATTATGACTATCGAAAATTGTTTTACTTAATGAGCGGCACCCACAAAAATGTATATTTAGAAGTGAAGATTGTAATGAAATAATTTCTGTGTTCAAGCCTATTTTGAACCCCTCAACACACAAAGATTTAGAACACTATGACGAACAAAAACTCTGCTGGCGGAACAGCTCCTTCTTCTTATCGTGTGAGCAGCAAGGTCCAACGACCCCACACACCCTAGTGTCAGAGTCTCTAAACCAAGGGCTCAAGGGCCTCTGACATTGTTTATTACAATCCCAACAATCATAGCGAAGTGTCTGTTGCTTGTTTATTAGCAAACGAACACAGCGAACACAGCGTAAGAAGCTTTATATTATTTTTTAATTTTATTTTAATTTACTAACTTCACTATGGCTAATGTTCAGCGCACACCAACTAAAGTGAAGAATAATGCCCTGAGCCAAACTCAATCCGTGCCAGATATAGGCACGGCGATTAAGATGAGTGAAAACGTGACAAGTAGACACAAACGACCGAGATCGGAAGACTCGCCGAAAAACGTGTACCTGTCTAATCAGCAAAGTTTATACGATTTCCTAACCACCTGGAAGAAAGACCAAGACACTCTGATGTCAAAAAAACTCGAGGAACAATTGACCTTTATGGCTAAATTAGTTGCTGATGTGACGCTACATCAGTCCTAATAATACAAAATATTTTTTTTTTTGTATCGAAACGCTCACATTTTATCAGACACTTAGAAAAATCATAAATTTTACTTTTGGTAATGGTAATGGTAAGGGCCAACCTGTCACTTTTACTATTCCGAGAATTACAAAATATGTTATCAGCTTTAAAATTGCGTAGCTATTGGAGAGGCACTCAATTTTTAATTTATGGTACGCACACATGTGCTTGTAGAATGCAATATTGTACGTTAGTTGAAATGCGACCTTTTTCTACGATTTCTTAGAGTCGGTATTGGAATAGCCGCGAGCACGTCGCACTTATCAAAAACGTCTGGGTACCTGCTTATGAACGACCCTTACGAGAATGAAGATACAAGAAAAACAAAAGTGTTTTGGAAGTTTCTAGAAAGCAGCCTGCTATCTTGGGACAACGATTTGGAAAAGGCGAGGATTCAAGCTTTGGCCACGCTAGTAAACAGACGTCTGTTTTAGGTTAACGGGAGTTAGGGTTGGTTAGGTCGGAGGCGATGTCTCTGTATAGGCTAAAGGACTCATTGAATGCCAAATGGCGAGTTGTGTTGTTGTAACCCATAGTTTAGCCAGTACTATTTATTAAGTAAAATCTAAGTTAGATTAATTTTAGTTTTAATATGTGTGGTGTGTGTGTGTGTTGGTGAACTAATGGGTGAGTGCTGTGTGTATTATCCCACCTTATTACCCTCTCTGACCTATACGAGGTAACCGACATATGTGTTTGGTTCTAGGGAGTCGGAGAAGGCCTTCCTATAGAGTGTGCTTTAGACATAGCAACAGACTGTATACAACAATGACTCTAAACTGACTTTAGACAAACCTTACCAAGACACTACGCTAAGACACTGCTTATGGAAGGCTGATCCGAATAATACTCGCCACAAGTTAGGGCCTGTTTGAACTATAATGTTTCCTTGCAATGTCTAAGGTTATGTCATATCAACCAAACATTAGTAGAGGTTGCCTCTCCCTATGGACTGACTGAGTGCAGGATACTTTGCACTGTTCTTGATATTTGCACACTTCCATTGGGGTAGGCTTCACCAAGTATGGGTTGAAGTGAATTGATAGCCCTCCTAATGGACGATAGGGATTGTATCTCGCTAAATCACAACCGGCCCCCGAGGCCTCTCACTGATATAAAAAATAATATTTACCGAAATACTTATATTATGAAGCCTAGATGGAACGCTCGTTGCCAGACGTGGTAGCGGTCGCAGCAGTACTCTAGTGTCTTCCCAAAATGGGTAGATTATGAAAGAGTGAAGCGACGAACCCAAAATCCGCTTCCGCAGATAACAAGAATCGGTGCAAAGAGTTATGCAAACGACTGACAACGCGGTACGCTTGTGCTAAGTTATATAATGCATTAGTAAAGGGTTGATAGGCTGATGTAAGGGGCTAATTTATATAGCGCGCGTCCAGTATATCTGGAAACATGTCTCGCTCAATGACAGAGGCACTTCGCAGTACCTTAGGATTGTGTAAGACATGCTTGAGTGTAGGGAACGTGTACTGTTGTGACCGCAGCAGGTTCTCTCTAGACCTATGCACGTTAGGATCGACGGCACATGTCCGATGTACAGGCAGTTGTAAGACGGACGTACATCACTGGGGTGGTATCTGGGACGAGCCCTACGGAACCACGCGGCTGGTGGGGCGTGGTCCTCCTGCCTACCGGCAGGACCTAACTTAACAATAGGTTAATTTTAGGAAAAACGAAAATTTTATCAGCCTAGGGTAACTTAGGAACAGTCACACTGACATAGGGGTCATTAAGGCGCAGAACACAAAATACAGGAATCTAACAGCGTAAAACCAGTGCACTGATTGAACAGTCGATGTCTTTTATGAATGTAAAATTTGAGGAATTAAAGAAAGAAGTGGAAAACCTCAAGAAGGAGTGCCAGCATCAACGAGGCTACATACCAACGCTCGAGAAAAAAAATAGACCTGCAACATAAGTCTCGTTCATCGTGCATAGAGGTGAGAAACATCCCACATCTAGAGAAGGAGTCAACAAGCAGCCTGCTGAATACAGTCTGCAACATTGGACAACTCGTTGGCGTACCTATATCTGAATCAGAGATACGAGATGTGTATCGTCTCCCTGCGAAACTCACAGCCACCCCAACTTCACATACTATCATGGCGGAGTTTGCAAGAGTTCAAACAAAACAGAATTCTTCTGTCAGCAATTCGATTGTATAACAAGGATAAGCACCCAAAGGAAGAAAAGTTAAATACAGAAGTAATTGGTATACCAGGGAAACGCCTACCAGTATTTGTAGCTGAGCAGATTCCCTCTAGTTCTAAAAAGCTTTATTACCTAGCGCGACAATTTGCAAAAGACAAACATTACTCATTCTGCTGGATAAGCAATATATTTCTACGAATACAAATAAGAGATAAGCAGCTACTAATACAATCAGAAAAATGTCTTCAAGATTTAAGCAACCTTAATATCTGACTAGCTAAACTTGTGGCCCTATCACTGTTTTTTGCTGTAACCATGTTTCACTTTATTTTTATTTATTTTGTAAATTTAATTGTTACACTTTACAAATACACTCGTCACTCAGGTGCAACATACATTATTATATTCAAAATACATAACTCACACATGTATACAAAATAGAAGCGCATATTATCACACAAGAAAACTCACACAAAGGTGCGCCCTATTACTGTTAACGACTCCAATCATAAATTACCTTTACAAGCAAAGTGATCCATGATCGAATATATATATTTTTCTTTCTTTTTTAATACTCTAACTATCATTAATGGCTATCATAAACAATATTAATGACGACCTAGACCATATAAATTTCGGAAGCTCCTTTAACTGCAACCCTGAAGACTGTCCCAAATATTATATCAACTCGACTGGCAGTAATAAATATTACATCTAAATATACGTAGCGTTAGCAAAAACTTTAACCAACTTCAAGTTTTGCTGAATTTGACTAAAATAAAGTTTGACACAATTGTTTTGACGGAATGCTGGCTGAGTAAAGTCAACACACTACCTGTCCTGGATGGATTTCAGTATCACTCATAAGCGATCAATGCTAATCCAAACGATGGAGTTATAATATACACAAAACTAGGGTTAGAAAGCTCCAATGTCAAGCAGAGAAAAAAATAGCTGTAGTCGCCGTTTATCGCTCCCTTTCGTTCAAGACCAGAGATAAATTCAACAACTTCACGACAAGCCTATGTAATGTGTATCAGAGACTATCCAGCTGCCTCAGTGTCGTCCTGGTAGGAGACCTAGACATAGAAATAAGTCCAAGTAGTAGGAACGACCATAGTTTCGAATACCTTACAATTAACGCCTCGTATAGGGCTACCTCCACCTCCTACTCGACTGGAACTCTGCCTTGATTACCTTCTCCTCAAATCTAACCACAGATCTACCACACTTGTGTTGGAATCTCATGTCACGGATCACAAGCCTGTTATTTTATCCATGGCTCACGTGAATCCAACAAGAAAAACAAGTAAGGTAATCACCCGGCTATGTTACGAAGCCATTATTGCTGCCATTTTTACGTTGTACCAAATTGATGACGTTAACGTGTGCACAAATAAATTTATAGATATTGTCAGAACAATAATTACAAAACACACGATACAGGTTAAAATTCCCAGGCAAAAAAGGACGATTATGCCATGGATGACTCCTGGGCTATTGAAATGCATAAAAAACAGAGATGACATGCATACAAAGAAAGCTCCTGATAACCTGATCATAAAAGCAACACACGCTACAGGAATTTCTGTAACAACTTACTTAGAAGATTAAAAATAGCCTACGAAACGACGGCGTTGGAAAAGGCAAGAAAAAATCCGAAAACACTATGTATTACAATTAAACAAATAACTAACACACAAAAGACCCATGTCAGCCCTTTAGAGCTACTTAAATTAAACGTGACGATCCTAAATCTTCGTTAAACGAGGTAAATCACTTCCTTAGTAATGTAGGTAAAAACTTGGCTGCACAAATTGTGTCACCAGCACCCAGACTGACACCAGGAGCAAGTGATCAATGTGCGAATAGTACCCATGACCCAATTGTCAGTTTTCTTGCTATGTTGGAGGTAGATGAAACAGAAGTGGAATCTCTCATCTTACAGTTACAACATGATTGTGCCGTTTGATGGGACGGTATCTCTTCCAATATGTTAAAAACATATGTTGACGTATATTGGTTCCACCTTTCTCTGTAATCGCAGTATTCAAACTGGTATATTTCCGGATGCTTTCAAAAAGGCAATAATACACCCAATTCACAAGGGAGGGAACAGAAGCTGTGTTGGTAACTGTAGACCAATTTCTGTTTTAACAGCACTTTCCAAACTGCTGGAGAGGATCCTCACAAATTCTCAAAGTAACTTCCTAAACAAACACTGCATCATTGCTGAGAACCAGTACGGCTTTCGTACAGGAGTGTCGACGGAAGATGCAGTTTTGGACTTTACGCAACAGGTTGCTAGGAAGCTAGACAGTAAAATAAAGTGCCTGGGAATTTGTCTCGACCTCTCGAAAGCCTTTGACACAGTTTCTGATCCCAAACTTATTGACAAGCTGGAACGAATTGGTGTGCGTGGAATACCACTTGAAATCTTTAAAAGGTATCTCACTAATCGAACGCAACGTGTCAAATTTGATGCGTACTGTAGTGACGAGGAAACAATGACATATGGAATCCCCCAAGGTAGTATACTCGGCCCCATTCTCTTCCAAATTTATGTAAAGGAGTTTTGCAAAATCATTTTGGTTTGTGGTGTCATCTGCGTACGCATAGATGTCAATCTACGCGTACGCAGATGACACCGCAATCCTCGTTTACGGGCCTACTTGGGACATGGTTAAGACTATTGCAGAAGAAGCCCTGTCCAAAATAATGAAAAGGTTGAATTCTAACCTTCTCACACTCAACTTAACCAAAACCACTTACATCCCATTCGCAATCCGACGTAACATGAGGCCATCAAATACCTTTACTATTACAGCTCACTCATGCTCAAATCCAATACCATCTTGTGCCTGTCCAACTCTTACTAGATCGGACGATATCAAATATCTCGGAGTTCAGATTGATGACGGACTAAGATGGGACAAACAGATTGACGCCCTTACCACAAGAACGATGCGCCTTATTTACGTCTTCAAGTCACTGTGAGATTCGGCCAAACTTGACACTCTGAAGATGGTGTATTACGCTCTCTGCCAATCTGTTATTGGATATTGCATCACTGCATGGGGAGGAGCAGCAAAAACGAATATGTTGAAAGTAGAGAGAGCACAAAGAGCCATTCTTAAAGTAATGACTAGGAAGCCCTATAGATTTCCAACATCTGAACTATACTCTAACTGCAAAGTCCTTACGGTACGTCAGCTCTTTGTGCTTCACTCATGCTAAGCTGCCGCCCCCAAATCTAAATAAGCGACAACAACTCATCACAGGATCTCAACATAAAACAACTTTTGCAAAGCACTAATTTTACACACTTGGAAAATATATTTACAATAAAATTAACAAAGAGTTAAAAATCCTAAAACTAAACGCACACGTGGTAAAAACTAAAGTCACGCAGTGGCTACTAGAAAGGGACTATGCCTGCACGAAGCTCTCTGCTTACGTACATCACCTAATCTCTCTCACGCACCCCGATTTCGTTAACATTCACTCACTCAAACATGCGCGCACGCACCCCTCGCACACCCCACCTTTCTTAAATGCGCACTATCCCACACAATACTCACCTTCTACTACACGCACACGCACCCTCACACACATATGCACACTTCACAACTAAAGCAGAACTCATAAATTATTGCAGCGGTAGTACGACACCGTTCATCAATTGTTGTAACAATAATAGTGTAAAGGAGTTTTGAGGCTGTTCACTGTTTCAAAAATTTTGTACAGATTTTACAACTTACATTAATAACTGTATACTCTCAACCTACTATTTGTTGCTGTAAGTATCTGTATTTTTTGATGAATAAACGTATTATTATTATTTCGTTTATTTATTTTTAAATACATATATTTTACATTTTTAAATATTTCTTAAAAACAACATATTATAAAAAAACATTCAAAAATATAAAAAAATAGTAGTCCGCCGGTGTCGGGAGCAGGGTCCAAGCTACAGGTGGTTAGGGCTCCAGAGAAAGGAACCTCCTCACAATACGAGCCGTATCGAGGAGTACTGCCTTCTGTATCAGGCCCTTTATCCAACCGCGTAACGCCAGCTTCGACAGATGATCGTCGAAGCTTTATTATTATTTATTAGCTTTATTAAGCGTTCTTATTATTATTATAGCCACTTCGGAGTTTGGCAGGTAGGTACGCAAACCTACTCATTAAAAAGTTATTGTTGTTCATTATTTTATTTGAGAAACTACAACTAGCATACTTAATTGTTTCTAACTATTTAAACTCAACCTAACTAAGTAGGTACTCCTAGCCTAACACGAAATCAAAATACATGGGTTCCCTACTTGTTTCGAAAGTTGATGATTCGATTTTTATTATATCGAACATTGTGTGTCAATAATTCAGTTTTACGATGTTTTATTCCATCGATGCTTCATTGGTGCGATGTAACGTTAGTGCGAAAAATCCTATTACGAAAGACCCTACAGCGATTGCTCATTAGTTCGGTAATTTATTAGTTCGATACTATTATGTGTCAAAGTATTCCTCCACTTCGTCACTGTGATTTGGAAACGCGCCCAGTAGTACGATTCTTTAAACATTCATTCAAGATTGTAAAAAAACAATATTTGCTTTGTATAGACTCAATTTATTTAGCAATTTATAATTTCATCCATTTAACGGCACATGTGTGAGTACTGTGTACCTTAAATTTAAGCTATAGCTATCGGTTTTGGGTTTGTATTTGACTTGAATGTACACTGGCGGTTGGGAGTGTCATGCTCACACTAGCCGAATGGTGCTAGCGCATGCGTCATGTTCATGAACGGGCGCTGTCAGTTGGGACTAGTCATTTCTCAGTTGCCATGGTTTATTTTAAATATTTCTTTGAATTGTTCCTTTTTTCCCGGACGCTTTTATCCTGCTCGTCTTTTACATCGTTCTCACATGTTTGTATAATTTCAACTTAATGTAAACAAAAATTTGTAACAATTTATTATTTTTAAAAGAGTGTCCGTGGAGTTTCTTGCACGTTCTTCTCCATAGAGATCTACGCTTTGGAACGTGCAAATAGCTTCATCTTTTTGGACTGACCGACCTTGACAATTCAAAAGTGCCTGTAAATGGTTTATTTGAAATATACGATTTGATTTGATTCACTTATGTGTCAAAGTATTCCTCCACATCGTCGCTGTGATGTGGAAACGTGCCCAGCGGTGCAATTCTGTAAACATTCACTATGTGTCAAAGTATTCCTCCACATCGTCGCTATGAATTGAAAATGAGCCCAGCGCACAGTGGATCGACGCCATACAAGCAAAGGGACATAGGCAACTCAAAAATACATGTGTCATTTTTTGAAAAACAAATCATTCCATCGTATAGGCCTACTTATAAGCTGTAAAAAACCTATGAAGCATTTTCTTATCGGAATCTTATATTGAGAGCTATGGCACCAAACGTGATTTTTTTTGTATGGGAAACGGCATAAAAAATAGTATACCTTCTGAGTCCCTTCGTGTTTCGACTTGATTTTTTTATATGGTAATAAGACATATATTTGCTACATTTTCTCCACACAAATATGGTGCGCCACTCGCACCCCTTATGATGTACAAGCGTTGACCGATTTTTTCCTTATTATCTACAAATTGATAGGTACTGATAACCAGGTCATAAATAAGACAAGTCAGGCCATAAATCTCTGGAAACGATTGTGTCAATTAACGATGCGTAATAGAGACCAATATCTATTACGCATCGTTACTTAACACAATCGTTTCCAGAGATTTAGCTAATTAGCTATGCTTTCATTATAAACGTACGAGGCTTTGTTCCTTTAATGGCTTAGCTGTAATTGAAACAAAAAAGGCTCTTTTGATCGAATACATAAATATATTTTATTCTAATTCTTAACCAACAAGAAATGTCGCACAAAAATAATTACAAATTAACTGAAACTTTCCTACTGGTCTTGTGCTAAAAGATGACAGTTTAATAAAGTAAATTAAAATCCTCAAAAGATATCATAGATATCTATTATCTAAACTCAACTTGATATAAAACTAACTATAAACAAAAGGCAATAAATATAAGCCAATAAAACAATTTTAAAACACAGTAATAACAACATCAAACAACAAAGTAACAAAAAGTGGCTAAGTATATAATAAATTTCGAAACACACAGAAAGTATCATCTTCAGATTCTATTTCAGAATCTTCGGAATCACTTTCAGAAACTAAATTTGTAACATAACAAAATTCTATTTGGTTTTCTTCTATACCTAACATTTCATAAACTTCTTTGAACATTTTTTTCTTTTCTTTTAGGTTCAGTTTTGGTCGTATGGTTGTCAGAACAGGATCTGAAGTAAGTAAAAGGTTATGCAGTACATCTTCGTTACAAGAAACACTGCTGCTTTTTCTCGAGTGAGACTCTCTAAGTTTACGAAAATCCTTGTTTCTTGCTTCAGATGCCTCTTCTGACAAAAACCGATAGGAAATACAGATAAATGCTCAATTATATGAGCCCCATGAATAAGCAACTTATGAATACTTACAGGCATATAATACCACGGATAAAGGTTACTTAACATTTTTGCAGTATCTATACAGTACTTGTTAAATTTATTAACTACAATTTTTTCACCAGAAGAAATACATCGCAGGACCACACCAATTCTTCGCACTAAATTAACGTCAAGTCCAGTTATATCAGCAGTCTTTTCTGGATCTTGAAAGAATCTTCTAGCCAAGTTCCCGTTGTTTGTTGTTCCACTGCCTTGTTTTACAACGTCTAATAACAAACCAGTTTCTTTTCTGAATCTGTCTTGAATTTTCTTTTTTCTTTCGTCTACTGAATGTTTTGCATCGTCTCCTCTTGATTGCCAGGATTTAATGTCTAATCTATATGTTATATGAAGCAAACATTCCATCGCACGAATCCATGCATGAAGGCTGCTTAATCCATATGTACATATCTTCATTCACTGTTTTTTTCTGTACTAATTCTATGTTATTCATTTCCTTCGGACGCGCCTTGCACAAATCACAAACTGCTGCAGAAGTACCCGAGATGTAAGATGCCACCTTACCATCTATCATCGTCAAGAGCAATTTATGCTCAATTTTTGCGTTTTCGTAATTTAAGGGTCTTCAATTTTCAATTTCATTTTCTATAGCAGCCATTTCGTTTTTGACATTAAACTCAGTCTCTTTCATGAACTTCCACATAATTGGTCGGTAGTAAGACGTTGAGGAGGGGCGTTAGTTTTGCCAAATAACACATCCATCTTCTGCTGTGAGCTTCAATGTTACAAGACTTGCCATGAAAACACTTTGTAAATCTGAATTTGAAACATCAGATTTTTGTTAATACACGCTTTGGTTTGAGGCTCCATCAAAACCCCATTTGCTTATAAGCAGAAGTTTTCTTTTGCCCACAGTTTGGTCCAAAGACTGAATAATTCTCTTTACAGTTAAATCCAACAATGCTTGTAATGTTATTTTAACCGAGGTTTCTGTTATAGTTATAGCACTTCTGTCATCAGGGTAACTCTTTTTCTTCTCTTCTTGAATTTTATAAAAACTAGGATATTTACAAATTCTTTCTTTTTCACTGTAATCTCTTAGTGTTATATAGCGAAACTTAGATAATCTCAAATTGATAAATAATGCTAATGCTTTTAGGGTTGATATTTCTTTCATTTCTCCAATTTGAATAAATTGTTTCACTTTAGAAACTTGGTCTGGATTTTCCATAAGGTATTGCAGTATTTCATCTTTTTTTCCAGACGATTTAAGGCTGGTTTGAGCTGAGAAGACGATTTCTTCCGTACTGTTGATGCTGCAAGTTGCTTCTGTGCGTCTTCTTTTTTGTTTATTTGATAGGTCTTCGAAAGATTTGCGGCTGTCTATCGAAGTTGACGTAGATGCGTCGGAAACCCGACATACCGGGTCCATTATAATATTTGTAAAAGAATCGGATGTTGTCGCAGCTGGTTCTTCAGACGACTCATTCATACCTTCTTCTGTTAGAGCACAATTCTCTTTCCAATTTCCCGGCCATTGAATGTCTGTCTGCAACCAGGAAGAATTCTTCTCTATAAATTTTTCCTGGTTTCTTGAAGATTTTGTCCACTTAGCAAAGATCCGATAACAGAATTTACGGCACCAGTCTTTGGCTTCTTTGTCAACAGTGTCACTTAACTGAACATTACAGTTTATTCTTAAAGATGTATATAAAAAAAAAATATAAATAATAGATGTATATAATAGATTATAGTCACGGAGATCACCACCATCACGTAGAGAAACGTAAAGGTCGAGGTAAGTAACGAAACTAGGGAAAGACATAATGACAACACTCGAATGAGGATGAAATTACAATTGATGCACTTCAAGTAATTCACCTATTTATATGGTTTTAAAATTGGTACTAATGAGAAGGATAATTATAACAAAAGGATAATTATCAATTAGCTATTGATTGATTCTTTGAAAATTATGGTTATGTTCGACATTAAAGAAACATACCTTTTAGAGAGATTAGCAAGTGATAAGAATTACAACAAAAAGGTCATTAATACACAAAAGGTGAGGTAATCAGTAATTATAAGGGGGTCTCAGGTAATGGCCTCATTAGGTGTAATAAAAATCGATTTACAGAATTCAACAAGAATCGATGGTTAGGTGGTCAATAACACAATCGTTTCCAGAGATTGGGTGCAATAAAACGTTTTCTGGTAATCTATTATCAGTGCACCGATGATTTTTGACCTGACCAATTTATCAGTAAGTCACCAGTGAAGTGAGATTTGGAGATAAAATATTTCGAAATTAGAACTTATGAATCAATTTGTAGATAATAAGGAAAAAATCGGTCAACGCTTGTACCTCATAAGGGGTGCGAGTGGCGCACCATGTTTGTTTGGAGAAAATGTAGCAAATATATGTTTTATTACCATATAAAAAAATTAAGTCGAAACACGAAGGGAATCAGAAGGTATACTATTTTATGCCGTTTCCCATACAAAAAAATCACGTTTGGTGCCATAGCTCTCAATATAAGATTCCGATAAGAAAATGCTTCACAGGTTTTTTACAGCTTATAAGTAGGCCTATACGATGGAATGATTTGTTTTTCAAAAACTGACACATGTATTTTTGAGTTGGCTATGTCCCTTTGCTTGTATGGCGTCGATCCATTGTGCAGCGGTGCGATTTTGTAAACATCTCAACGACTGACTTAGGTGACGTGAACACAAATTGAGCTGGTAAACTATACACACAAAGTACAACTGCCTCCGTGGTCGAGTGGTTTAGGCGTTTGCCTTGTGATCCGGTGGTCGTGAGTTCGATTCCCACGGGAAGAGTAAAGTTGTTTTCCAGTTTAGCTAGGACATTGCAGACTTGAATCACCTGATTGTGTGATAAAAAGATGATTCCGTGCTTCGGAAGGCCGGTGGTTCTTCCGGTCGCCAAATGGCGGTCGTCAAATAAACTTTGTCAGAGGATCTTAAGGTAGTTTAGAAACTCTAACACTAGGGTGTGTGGGATCTTTAGACCTTCCTGGCCCACACGATAAGAAAAAAAAATTAATTCCGTCACGCTCACTCCGCTTGAGTATTCACGGTGCGATATTTACAGAATAGCGGTCTATTCTGCCGGTGCAGAAGACTGCACTAAATAACCACTGCAACTCAATTTGCTTTACGTCACATGATTAAGAAATTGTTTCAATAGCTCAACGGAAAGAGCCTTTTTTGACAAGAACTAAAATATTTAATAGCAATAACGATGTTTTATTTTTTACATTGTATTTTCCAATATTTTTATTTTCAATATGAGTCTATTTGATTGTGCAATATGGATTACTTATGGCTTTCTACAAAAGAAGCGCTATTAATAAAATATTTTTCTTTCTTTTTATTTAAAAAAAAAAAACCTTACCCCACACTAGGAATTTCTCCTGTATCGTGGATGCATTTACATACATATAATCTCACATACACAAACAGCCAGACCCGGAACAACTATCTGTAGGCCATACAAATATTTGTTCCGTGCGGGAATCGAACTCAAGACACTCAGCGCAGCAGTCAAACGCTCAACCACTGCGCCAACCGTGCTGTCAATTTAGAGGTAAACGGTATTGATGTCGCTACAACAAATAAATCTTCTGATGACAATATAAATAGTAGAAATATTTAACCGAAAAAAGATCCAATATAACGATGTATTATCTGGGAACTATGAGAATTAAATTTGTTGGTGCGGACTTTGATTTCGTGACATTTACATAGGATTAAATACTTCAGCTTCCCTTACTTACTAAGTTACAACATTTTCAATCAGAACTCAGGGTAAGATAGTTTGATTACTCGTGGTATTGTTCAAAACTTTGGTCTCTTCGCCAATTTTGAAGTTTTGAAGTGGAACTTTTAAGACCTGAAACTTAAAGATGTTTAGGTATTCTAAGAAGTACCTTTCTATAGCTCAAGGCATATGTAATTCTTTGCAAAAATAATATTTAACTTTTATTAAAATTCTTTATTAAGTTTCGTCTTAAACAAACTCGTTTCTTTCTCTACCGTCAGCTTCATAAAGGCTAAGTTTTTAGAAAGTTTAAGCTTACTAACTGTTTAACTAACTTGATGGAATGAAAGCTGGTTTTATATTTGCTAAATAATAATCAGTCGTACCTATAATTTACTAATTAAATTACACTTAATCCAAGAGATATCTTGTTACAAGCCAAAACAAATATTGAGCTAGGAAAACACGATCTAATTTCATAAGTGGATAAGAATATATTTCTATACAAAAAAATCCTCGTGTAATATTCCTTGCGAAACAAAAGAAGCATTTATTTACTCTTAAGTAAATATTGCGCACGTAATATATCGAACAAAGCCAACTAAACGATCCATTAGCTTATATTGTTCAAATTCTGTATTACTCAATTACTTCGAAACCTTTTATAAACACCCGACACAAAAATAGCTAACGATCAGTTCTCAGACCTACCAAATATAAAAATTTCTTCACTAATATTATACTTAGTAGGTTTGACAACATTTTTGCATGCTATAACAGCAAAAAAATGTTGTGCCTTTTTAGGGTTCCGCGCCAAAATGGTAAAAAGGAACCCTTTTGGTGTGACTAAGTCTGTCCGTTTGTCACAGCTGGATATCTCAGGAACTACTAATGCTTTGCGCTTGAAATTTGGAATAGCTTTAGATGACAATTGCTCAACGATTTTGCAAATAAGAAAGAAATAAAAATGGTATTTTTTTTTGCAATAGCTACTGAAAGGTGTTCTTAAAAATTCGAAGTGTGCTAGGTGCATGTAGGGTATCATATGAAAGAGCGCTATTTGCATATTCTCAAGCATCTATTCTTCTTTTTTTAGGTCGCTGGAATTCGAAATTTGACGAAAAAGTTTTAATTTTAACCATTGCCCCCCTCATCTCCGAAGTTTAGAAGTTTATGCAACGATTACAGGAAAAATAAAACGAAGACTCTAAATAGCATACTTTTTTAGAAATAATTAACAAAAATTACATTAGTTCCACTATCGTCCTCACCGATGAAAATTTAAAAACATTTCACGTTTTATATGATGGTACGGAACCCTCGGTGCGCGAGTCCGAGTCGCTCGTGACAGGTTTTTAATTTAGTTTAACACCATTGTATATCATGTTTTACGGAAACAAATGATTTCTTTATTCATAAAAAATCGGTCAAGCCGTAGGTGTTAGGTAACAAATACTGTGACACGAGATTTTTAGATATTAGATTAAAATTACTGCAGTACAGTGTAATTATACTTAGATATTGCCCATAGTTGCTCTAATATTCTCCTTGTCGATTATATTCTCTTTGCGAATACGTGAAATTGTTTCCTAGTGTGTGCTCGCAAGACCGAATTTTATTTTAAATACCCGATCGAAACTAAAGAGTTGGCCAGCAGACTTGAGATTTAGCTACAGGTAGAGGAAGGCACAGATCTCTCTTTACGTTTTTCGTTTATTGTATCCAGTCGCTTTTCTCGAACGGTATAAGCCAGGGTTATAATCTAGAGGCATGAAATAATCGTTATTTACTTAATTTTTACCTCATTTTAATTAGCGTCTTACTCGGGAGTTAAAAAATAACTCTAGCTTGTGCAAGCGTGCCGTATCTAACTCAAAACAATCATAATTTTGTTACGGCAATTTTGCTGCCTGAATACTTTACGTATTATTGCTCAATTTCATCATCATCATTATCACAGCCAAAAGACATTATCTGCCGAACATAAGCCGCAAGAGTCGGTACGATCGACCAGTCCTGTGCGTCTCGCATCCAGAAGATTCACCAGATCATCAATCCACCTTGAGACAGGCCTTCCAATGCTGCTTCTTCCGGCACCCTGCCGCTACTCCAGAATCTTCCGACCTTATCAACTATCTCATATTAGCTATACATAAATAAAGTCAGAATAAGAACATGCACGTATATCCCAACAAACACCAAAGCGTTAAAAAAACCTATAAAAGACTCTTATATCAGTTCCATTTTTATATAAAAGTGTTAACGCATACCTGTACAACTATGTTAAAGCATGCTCTAACTCACTTATAACCACGAAAGAGGCCCACAGTTTTAAAGGTAAGAGATATAGAAAGCCGATAGTACGGTGTTACAAGATACTAAATCTACTGCACAAAAGCGTTTATTCATCGTCTGCTACTACTTTAACCGATATCACTGTTGTAATATTGGGTTGGTAATCACTACAGGTGGTAGGAAAGAGTCGCATATGAATACTTTGCCACTAAAAACTTCTTAAGTACATTACATATCAACTGTATAACTTTTAGCGTACGTCAAGATTAAAAAAGCCTATAACCTTAATAAAATTAGATATGTTCGTAGTGGAAGTGCAATGTCATCCATCATTCAACACAGCAGAATAATATTATGGAATGAAACAGGTAAGCCATTTTAAATATTAAGTTATTTAACGCGCCTAGGATTTATTCAAGATTTAAAAGAAAAGTTATGATAATAAAATAGACACCTCAAGCTAAACATTATTATTTATCCCTGCTTCCTGAGCAGTGGCATGTAAAATTAATTTGTATTCATGGAACGCTTCAAATAATATAAGAAATTTAGTATTTTGTGGTCAAATGTTGAATGACTCGAAATAATATTTATTGTTAGGTTACCAAAACAATGGCGAGCTTACTTTAAATATTAAATCTTCACTTAGCTCATTCGTACCACTCTTTGAGCTACATAGATGGTTATAACAGACATAGCTCAATACATTTGCTACAGTGATGACATTAAAACACCTATAAATTTTACAAACAGACTCGATTAGGGTTCTTCAACGACATAATGAAAACCTGCTAGTAGGTACCTACGTAAGCGCAAAAAAATATTTGCTAGTGTTTTCTAGTATTCTAAGAACTAGAGAATGAATGTGTATTTTAATTTTTAGGTTTTTTTTTTAACAGTCTTGTCTATGGTGTGAACCTAAATCAGTTTTGCCGTCTTTATCACACACTCGTAATCTCACACGAATATAGCGCCATTTTGGTGCTGTAGCTGTGTTATGTGTCAGAAACTCGCGCGGAGTGTCGTCTTACTTTCATACCCGAATACGCTTACACCAGGTCAGTCATTCAAAAAGATAAATATTTATCTTTACTTAATGTAACTGTATACCTAGTGTAAGTAAATTCTTGTACCGAAAGATACGTTTATTACAAAAAAAACTCAAGTTTATGTAGGTAGGCCTAATGTTTTCACAAAAAAAAAAACACATAATTAAAATTTGCATTAGAGTCTGTCGATTTATGGGTTGAGATGGGGTTCCGGAGGAAAGGGGGAAAAGGGGGTACCTCCTGTACCACACCCACCTCGTGGAGCCCCTTGGTTATGGTCATATTCATTGTTAAAGTTTTGAGGTTAGAATAGCGAAAAAGAGTAAAAATTTAAAATCGTTTGGTAGTAGGAGGGAGGGAGGAGGTGCCCCTGTGCCCTGGCACCACTCCTATGTAAAGGCAACGCACTGTTCTTGAGAAAAATAAATTATTATAGTTACCTAACCTCAAAACGTTTTATAACCGCTTAACATTGCACAGTCAAGGGAGGCCCGGTCGACGGAGCCACGTTTGGATAAAATTTCCATTATAGTCTGTTGCTTTGGAAGTTCATATCTTTTCTATAGATAGTACTCAAAAATAAAAAGCTTGTCACAAATTTTCAATATGCGGAGAGTCACGGTTTACGAGATATAATTCTTTAAAGTTTCAATACAAATTGGAAAATAGCATGCCATTTGCAAATTTTTAGGTTGGATAAACTGTCATGGTAGACGTCAAAGTTGACATTTCACGTTCCGTTGACGTTAGAAGTGTATTTTATTCAATTTTATGTCATGTGTTTTTCATAAATATAATTTTATTTTTACATATTCACATACTTCTGGTGTGTATTAAATGTGCACAATAATGGGGTTGGCAAGTGAAAGCTGTTCTCAGATGGCGCTACCACTACACGAATCCTTTTCAAAGTGAGATAAACACTATTAGTCTGTGATTCCAGTCTTTAAGATTCATTTGTTCGTTTGTTTGTGTATTCTAGGCAGTCTGATTAATTTTGAGGCTTATAAAATCGAATTCGCATTATCTTACATTATAGGTTATGTGATGTAGGTAAGTTTGGGATCGATGTATTTACCCATTTTTCATCAAAAACTGCTTTGTTATTGGTCTGTGCGCTACTAGCATTATGCAATTTCATTGACTTTTTACACTATGTGGAACGGAACGTGAAGTGACGCGATGCTATCTGTCAGCCGTCAACGTTAATCATCCTTTGTTGCCCTTGCTGTTTTGTTACTTTTTATTAACCATTCAGAAGTAGGAGTTCCGCGAAGCGGGCTCTGTCTACCGGGCTTCCCTCGACTGCACAATGTTGAGCAGCTATAAAACGTTTTGAGGTTAGGTTACTATAATTAGATTTTCTCAAGAACGTTGGGTCGCCTTTACATGGGATTGGTGCCAGGACATAGGTGGCACCTTCCCCCTCCCTCCTCCTGTCAAACAATACTCATTTTTTACCCCTTTTCCTTTTTCTATTTTTTTTTTCTGTAACTTATATGGTGTACATAATAAAAAGTATTCTATTCTATTCTATTCTATTCTATTCTATTCTATTCTATTCTATTCTATTCTATTCTATTCTATTCTATTCTATTCTATTCTATTCTATTCTATTCTATTCTATTCTATTCTATTCTATTCTATTCTATTCTATTCTATTCTATTCTATTCTATTCTATTCTATTCTATTCTATTCTATTCTATTCTATTCTATTCTATTCTATTCTATTCTATTCTATTCTATTCTATTCTATTCTATTCTATTCTATTCTATTCTATTCTATTCTATTCTATTCTATTCTATTCTATTCTATTCTATTCTATTCTATTCTATTCTATTCTATTCTATTCTATTCTATTCTATTCTATTCTATTCTATTCTATTCTATTCTATTCTATTCTATTCTATTCTATTCTATTCTATTCTATTCTATTCTATTCTATTCTATTCTATTCTATTCTATTCTATTCTATTCTATTCTATTCTATTCTATTCTATTCTATTCTATTCTATTCTATTCTATTCGATTCTATTCTATTCTATTCTATTCTATTCTATTCTATTCTATTCTATTCGATTCTATTCTATTCTATTTTATTCTATTCTATTCTTTCTATTCTATTCTTTTTCTAACTCAAAACGATATTCTAACCTCAAAACTTTAACCATGGATATCTCCATAACCATGGGGCTCCGCGGGGTGGAGGTGGTACAGAGGCTAACCCCTGCCCCCTTCCTCCTCCCCCGTCTCGCCCCGCCCTATAAATCGACGGGCAATAAATATAAATTTCAACCCAGAGCTCACATCCCTCGCTTTTAACAAAAAAATATTATTTTTTGTGTAAAAAAGTCAATGTAATTGCATTATACAGCAGCAATTATTGTGCACATTTAGTACACACCAAAAGTATGTGAATATGTAAAAATAAAATTATATTCATGTAAAAAACACGACATAAAATTGAATAAAATACACTTCTACCGTCAACGGAACATGAAATGGCAACTTTGACGTCGACCATAACAATTTAACTAACCTAAAAATTTGCAAATGGCGTACTATTTTCCAATTCGTATGAAAATTTTGAAGAATTATGTCTTTGAAACCGTGAATCTCCGCTTGTTGAAAATTTGTAAAAAGCTTTCTATTTATGAGCATTATCTACAAAAAAAATATGAACTTCCAAATCAACGGACACTAATGTAAATTTTATGCTAGGTTAGTGTCCCTATGTCCTTCTAGGGCATCCACTCATGGTCTTTAAAAATGGTGCTGGATCGGAATAAAATACTCTATTAATAAGGTATGATTGATAGAGATTTTTAATCCGATCCTATACATTATCGGTTCTACACCTGCTTTAGCCAGATAAATATGAATATTTTTGCATGATTATAGAGGGTAAGGAGTCAGCTTTTTAGTTCTTGGAACATTCTATAATAGCACATTTGATGTGTTTCTTTCTTCATTTAACTAGAGGTTGGATAAATAAAACAACATACTTATTTTTGTAAATCTTGTTTTTTATTTTGTCAGCAGGATAAGATTATATTTTTGCTCACTCCCTTTATGTGTGGTTTGACTTATGTGTTCACGAAATTCAACAAATTATTTTGCATATATATACTTACATCGCGCTAAAACACCCATCTTTGGACTCTTTCAACAATTTGACCACATTCTTTCGACAAACGATGTTTTCATAATCGAGCAATGCGTAATTATTGACAATTAACACAACGCATTTTAACAGTTGACAAAGTCCAAACCACTTGCAAATTGTTACCCAGAATTAAATGCCATAGTCTAGGTTAAGCTAAGTCGTAAAGAATTCACAAAATCGCAGAAATATAACTTGTATCTAACATAATGCCGGATGAACATGAACACAAACAAATAGTAAAAAAACATAGTGTCAATTCAATTTGACACTGACGTTTCGTTTTTCCGTTCCATGTTATTCATTCCGTTCATAACAAAAATAATCTTAGTCATATTTTTTACGGTCTGGTTACATGGTTGGTACAGTCATTTTATATGATATTTTTTTCAAAATATTTAAAAACTTTTTGACAAGATATATGGGTATAAGTAGGAAAATCGCCAAGCGGAAACAATCTTCTGTCTTTTATCTAATTATTAGCGCAGCTAGTCTATTCTGTAAACAACTATTTCGATATCGATCTTCACCTGAGTGACAAAACTCACAAAATGAGCTTTATTGCACACAACATAAAGTTCTTAATTTGAAACTCACCTCGGATTCGACTGTCGAGATACGAAACTTTTGTTACAGAATAGCACTACTGATTGGAATGTATCAGTTGCGTTCGGAAATTGCACGATGATTATTTTTATTAATCAGTAATAACTTTTAATTCCCGTTATTTTTAATATTACTCAATAATTTTTAGGTACAAAACTTGAACTTTAAACTTGTTATTATAATTCGTATAAATTAGACCATAAACAACGCTACGTTAATTTTTAGCTAACTTGGGTCCAACCTCGCCATCGACGCCATCCTTCCTTTATGGTTTTTATTTTATGTAGATAATTAGTGCTCTTAGTTATTTTTTTACTGTTTCAGAATGCCGTTCAAAGTTGTGCAAACTTTGGAAGGAAATAATGCATATTATTTACTGTTCCCTATAAGAAAATAAAAATATTTTGAGATATCCAAATAAATATTTAACAAGATTGTTGGGGATGGTGTGTTTGGCTCTTCCATGAAACGATTAGTCTGTATAAAAGATGGTGTATTGGTGCTGCAGTGGTCGTACGGGACACAAAATGATGTACCCGCTCGCTATCGAGATTAAACGTGGGATGGTGGGGCGGCCGGTGGCACGCACGTGAGCTGCGTCACCGTCCCGCGCGCCCCCTCCCCGCTGTCGTCTGACGTGGCGCCGTGCGTTCGCGCGTAAACAAAGATATACTATGGATGAAAATTCCCATTGCCAGATTGGGAAGTAGTAAAATGTAGAGTAAAATGGAGCAACATTACGACCTACGACGCTGCAGACAGAATTGTTTCGGAAATGCTGAAGTATAGTGAATGCACGTCCTCAACATAAAATATCTTCCTCATATTCGCGTTCTACAGAACCATCTCACTCGACTCGGTCTTGACCACAATTATTATGAGTATTTATATTTTGACTTGGTAACAAATCTTGTTCATTTTTCGTTATGATTGAACCAACGGAACCCAAGCGAATATTATCACAACTACTAGATTTGTTTGCGTCATTCGTACTTTAACAAATGAATTAAATATATATATAATTATGCCGCTGTGTCGTTTTTTTTTCCTTCCCAAAAATTGCGTATAGTTATGACGCAATTAGTTATGACGCAGGTACTACTTGAACACATTTTGAGGATAACTTTTACAAAAGTGAGGTTAGTGTTAATAAAGACCCATACATGCGTTGTTTGCCACCAATACCTTTAGGACGTCTTTTAAGAGTACTGTCTATCACAATAATCATTAGTTATATCGTTTATTAAAGGTCAAACCTAGATCGTGAAGTTATTCGACACTTTTATAATCTCGTGTTACTAAACTCTCGACAACCCCTATTTAATAACATGTGTCTGCAATAATGATGTGTGATACAGTAACTATACAGCAGCAAATGATAACAGGAGTCAGCAAACACTGTAATAGAGATTTAGGTGACAGATACAGGTTAGAGCTATAACTTCTTAAGTATACATGCTGATACTAGCGCTATTATAACTCTCAAAGTTGATTACATCGTCCATTACAGTTGTAGTGCCGCGATTGGGGCTAAAACTTGTTTGTTAGCTCCTCTATATTGTCGTTAGTTAAAACTGAGATAAGTATAACTTTGTTATATTACTTAAAGCCATAAAAAAGCCTGTAACTGACACCAAAATGTTAGTTGGGTAGTAAACGTATCTGCACGTTACTTACTTATATTAACGAGGTTATAGCTAATATAACAAAGATTAGGTTAAGTGACGAGCCTGTGTTGTCTAGTTGCTCTAACAGCGTAGGGACTTATTTTTATGATTCTTTGTGTTGTACGAAGGAGGACCCACTTATAATATCAACTTTCATGGAGGCCTCTACCCATCAGATAGAGTATTCTCTTCCTGATGGAACCCATAGAGACATTTTAGACTCCTCAATTGTAGCTGTGGAGATTGCTCCGGATAATTCTTTAAACTGAACTGCAAGACAACAGAAGCTACCTCTTCAAATAAACAATTATTATATGTGGATAGGAATAAGGTATCTTCTGGCAGTAATAATATAGTTCATGGTAAAAATCCTAAGGGAGGGCAACACACGTTAAAATTGTTTAATCAGAATATTCAAGGTTGCCATTCCAAATTACTTGAAATAGAAATGTTTTTAGAAAAGACCAAATTTGATGTAGTTTGCTTAACTGAACATTGGTTAAAAGATCACCAAGGAGGATAGAAAATTAATATTTTGAAAATTATTATGTAGCTAGCCTTTTCAGCCGACAATGTATGATACATGGAGGATCACTAATTTTAATTAAAAGTTACATTAGATCTAAAGAAAGAAAAGACATTGTTAAGCTGTCGGTTGAACACACCATTGAATTTCCTGTGTTGAGTTAGATAAGCATGTTGTTGTATGTGTCTACAGACCTCCAAGTTACCAGAATCTATCTGTGTTTGATTTTGTAATGGAAGATGTGTTAAAAAAAGTTTGTACTAGCAATAAATCAATAATTATATGTGGCGACTTTAATATTAACTTATTAGAAACTAACTCGAATAGTGTCAGATTATTGAGTCTATTTAAATCATTTAATTTATCAAATGCATTTATTGAACCTACCCGAGTCACAGCTTCGTCTGCGACTTGCATAGACAACATATTTTGCAATTGTGATTATTTACATAAAGAGATGGTGAATAAGCTACCCTCTGATCACAGTGGACAAACAATATCGTTTTGCACCTACATATCTTTACAAAAAATTCAAATTAAATTTAGACCAATAACAGATACAAATTTAGAAAAACTTAATAGTACTTTGGCCAGTAAATTATGTATTCAAAGTTTTAATAACATACAAGACCCAAATGTGTTTTATACTGATTTTTTTTCATTACTAAACACTCAATTTAATTATAATTTTCCAATAAAGTCTAAAAGTATTTACACTAAGTTTATATTTAGTGATTGGGCGACTCCGGGCATTCGAATAAGTAGAGAAAAGCTATACGAACTATATGGTCTAAAGCAACATGTGAATAACATAAGCTTTCATAAGTATGTTGCGAAATATTCAAAAACATTTAAAAGTGTATGCAAAATATCTAAAGCTCTGTTTATTAGCAACAAAATAAAATCAGCAGATGACAAAATAAAAACCACCTGGAAAATAATAAATAATGAAACAGGTAGGAAGAAATGGCGTGAAACTAAATTTAATTTAAATACCGTACATGGTCCCATAAACTTAGGTGCAGAGGTAGCTCAGGAATTTGAAAACTTCTTTGCTGATATTCCTCGTAAAACTACACAAGCTCTTAACTCGTCACCCGCGCTCTTTGCTGCCTTTTTAAGGAAGAATGTCAAGGTATGCCCATCAGAGTTCAAGTTTCAACATACGAACCCCATAGCCATTACGAAGGCTTTTATAGATCTTAAAATTAAATCAACAGAAGATCTTTGGGGAATGTCTGTAAAAGTCGGTAGATCTATTATTGAAACTATTGCTCCCTACTTAGCTCTCATATTTAACTCTAGTGTAGACCAGGGAGTATTTCCTGATCTCATGAAGCACAGTAAAGTCGTTCCACTGTTTAAATCCGGTGATAGTCAAGATCCCAACAATTACAGGCCGGTGTCAATCCTGCCGGATCTCAGTAAGGTGTTTGGAAAGTTAATGCTTAACCAGGTGTTACTACATTTTAATAAAAATTCCATCTTTCATGAACAACAGTACGGTTTCACCAAAGGGCGTTGTACAACAGACGCCGGTGTCACCCTAATAAAGAACATCTTTAACGCCTGGGAGGATTCACAAGACGCCATTGGAATCTTTTGTGACATCTCGAAAGCGTTCGATTGCGTTAACCATGAGACACTTTTGTTGAAACTCGAGCATTATGGAATTAGGAATACATCCCTTGACTTGATTAGATCATACTTGAAAGACAGACAGGTTAAAGTACAGGTAAACGGTGTAAACTCACTAGGGAATGAAATGACGATGGGCGTTCCGCAAGGTTCAATATTGGGTCCATTCCTCTTTTTAGTATACATAAACGATTTGCCCCAATTGTTTCAAAATGAACCAAAGATGGTGTTATTTGCTGATGACACATCATTGATATTTGAGATAGAACGACGATCACAAAACCTTGATGATGTCAATTACTCTATTCACCAGGTTCAAGATTGGTTTACGGCAAACAACTTAGTACTAAATGAAAAAAAAACTAAATGTATTAAATTCACTTTACCTAATGTTAAAAGTAACGAATGTGACATCATATTGAATGGACAAAAACTGGAATTTATTGATCAGACGGTTTTCCTGGGAATCACTTTAGACGAGAAATTGCAATGGGGACCTCAAATAACATCTCTTGCGGCGCAGCTAAGCTCAGCCGCTTATGCTGTTAGAAAAATAAGGCAGCTAACAGATATAGAAACCGCGCGTTTGGTCTATTTTAGTTACTTTCACAGCAGGGTCGGGCTGCTGACATTGAATCCATATTTATTCTACAAAAGCGTGCTGTCAGAGCCATTTATAATCTTCGTCGCCGCGATTCTCTTAGGGAACTCTTTAAAAATATTAATATTATGACAGTCCCTTGTCAATTCATTTATGAAAATATAATGCATGTAAGGAAAAATCGACATCTCTTTAGCAAAATTAGTGATAGACATAATTTTAATACTAGAAATAGAAATAAACTAGATCAACCATTTTTTAGATTATCGATCGATCGATCAAAGTACGAACATCTTTCATGGGGTACTGTATTAAATGTTACAACAAAATTCCTTCTAACATATTAGAATTAAATGGAAGAAAATTTAAAACGTGTGTAAAAAAGACACTTGGTCAACAAGGATATTACAAATTAGATGATTTTATTCAAGATAAGAATGCTTGGAAACATGCTAGTCCTGCTCCATAGGACAATCTAGGGTGTAGTTGACAAAGTGAAACTGGTTGATATGTTTGTGTTTATTATATTAATATTTTTTATGTATACAGGTTTATTTACTGATTTTTATATTTAATTTAACTCACATACTGATTATTTAAATCAATAGTTGCAAAATTTGTACGTATGTGAGTACTATGTCCCCTTACTAGCAAACTTATTAATTTTACCTCTGCTGGCATTTCTTTATCTATACATATAATAAAATCGTAGACTAACCGTGTCTGTACATTGAATATTTTTGCATGAAAATTACACAGAAAAAGCAGGAAAAAGGTATAAAACACAAAAATGCAATTTTTGAAATTTTTGTCTGTTTTTCTGTTTGTCTGTTTGTCTGTGCGTTTGTGGGAGCATCACGCTTAAACCACAGATTAGATTGCAAATCTAAGTACCTAAAAATATTAAGTGATAACCCGAGTAACATTTAGCGTTTATTTCATCAAAATCGACCCACAAAATCAAAAGATATGGAATTTTTAAGTTTAGGAAGAAACTTCCTAATGTATTCTGATGAGTCAGAGCGCCATCTATTGAGAAAAATAAAATGCACGAAAGCATTCAAAATTGTTAAGTTATTTGTTAAACTTTTAATATGTGGCAAAATAAGAGTGATCATTTTATACCTTTTCGTTATTGATCGATACAATCGATCCACAAAATCAAAATATATTTAATTTTTAGTTTAGTTAGAAACTTCCTTATATATTCTGATTACTCAGAGCGCCATCTATTGAGTAACCAAAAAATGCATGAAAGCATGAATGTTACAACAAAACACATTGATTGGGTTATTTGTGAAACTTTTAATACGTAGACGTTAGTCTTCTATACATATAATAAAATCGTAGACTAACCGTGTCTGTACAATGAATATTTTTGCATGAAAATTACACAGAAAACTCAGGAAAAAGGTATAAAACACAAAAATGCAATTTTTGAAATTTTTGTCTGTTTGTCTGTGCGTTTGTGGGAGCATCACGCTTAAACCACAGATTAGATTGCAAATTTAAGTACTTAAAAATATTAAGTGATAACCCAAGTAACATTTAATTAATTTTGTTTTATTTAATTTTAATTTTTTTGGTATGCGTCATGCTTGGCGCAAATAAACGCTTTTTCTTTTTTTTTCTTTCTTTTTTATTTCATCAAAATCGACCCACAAAATCAAAAGATATGGAATTTTTAAGTTTAGGAAGAAACTTCCTAATGTATTCTGATGAGTCAGAGCGCCATCTATTGAGAAAAATAAAATGCACGAAAGCATTCAAAATTGTTAAGTTATTTGTTAAACTTTTAATATGTGGCAAAATAAGAGTGATCATTTTATACCTTTTCGTTATTGATCGATACAATCGATCCACAAAATCAAAATATATTTAATTTTTAGTTTAGTTAGAAACTTCCTTATATATTCTGATTACTCAGAGCGCCATCTATTGAGGAACCAAAAAATGCATGAAAGCATGAATGTTACAACAAAACACATTGATTGGGTTATTTGTGAAACTTTTAATACGTAGACGTTAGTCTTCTATACATATAATAAAATCGTAGACTAACCGTGTCTGTACATTGAATATTTTTGCATGAAAATTACACAGAAAACTCAGGAAAAAGGTATGAAACACAAAAATGCAATTTTTGAAATTTTTGTCTGTTTGTCTGTACGTTTGTGGGAGCATCACGCTTAAACCACAGATTAGATTGCAAATCTAAGTACTTAAAAATATTAAGTGATAACCCGAGTAACATTTAATTAATTTTGTTTTATTTAATTTTAATTTTTTTGGTATGCGTCATGCTTGGCGCAAATAAACGCTTTTTCTTTTTTTTCTTTCTTTTTTATTTCATCAAAATCGACCCACAAAATCAAAAGATATGGAATTTTTAAGTTTAGGAAGAAACTTCCTAATGTATTTTGATGAGTCAGAGCGCCATCTATTGAGAATAATAAAATGCACGAAAGCATTCAAAATTGTTGAGTTATTTGTGAAACTTTTAATACGTTTCGTTATTGATCGATACAATCGATTCACAAAATTAAAATAAATTGAATTTTTAGTGTAGTAAGAAACTTCCTTATAAATTCTGATTAGTCAGAGCGCCATCTATTGAGGAACCAAAAAATGCATGAAAGCATGAATGTTACACCAAAACACATTGATTGAGTTATTTGTGAAACTTTTAATACATAGACGTAGCAAAATAAAACTAAACATTTTAATACCTTATCGTTATTTACCGTTACATACGGGCTTCTTATTTAACGTCTTCCGCTGCCAAATATTTTGTCAGTTTACATGGTCGATAGATGGCGTTGCACTGATGACGCGTTTTTCTGAATTGCGGTGTTAAGATTTTCCGCTGGAGAATGACCTCAAACAATTTCTAAACACAGTCGTGTTTCGAAGAAATTTCGGTTTGGTCTCTGAAAGGTCTTAAACTGTTAGGGACCATAATTGGTTAAATCTCTGGTGCTGGTTTCGTTTAAAGTGCATTTATCGTAGAGTCTTAAACTGATTTAGTTTTGCGAAGTTCTGGACGGTTCGACTTGCGGATCAGGGGGGCTACTCTCTAATGAAATCCGTAGTTTCGGGCTTAGTTGCGGGCGGGTGTATTCTACTCCGTATCACCTACAGACTTACGATTAGTCCCGAACCCGAACTGAGAATGAATGACAACACGATTTCACAGTAACTGTCAAATCGTGTTATCATTAGTTCTCAGTGGTTAGGTGATACGAAGTAGAAAATGCCCGCCCGCAACTAAGCCCGAAACTACGGATTTCGTTAGAGAGTAGCCCCCCAGGCCTGTAGGCCGTTTCGTACCAAAGGTGCTGTGCTGACGGGACCCTACTGCTAAGCCTCCGCGATTGATTCCGTTTAGAGCGAAGCAACAAACGGTTCGATTTGCGAAACAAGGCTAATAATAATAAATAAAAATCTTATATTTCAGACAGAGTCCATTTTTTGGTTAGTAGTTAGGTTTAGGTTTAGTTTAGGTTAGTAGTTTGGTTTTTTATAATAAGGTATCGTACCAAAGGTGGTCATGGTGACGGGAGCGATCGATTTTGGGAGGCTACTCTCTAAGTCCGAAGTCCGTAGTTTCGGGGTTAGTTGCGGACGTATTCTACTCCGTATCACCTACAGACTTACGATTAGTCCCGAACCCGAACTAAGAATGAATGACAACACGATTTCACAGTAACTGTCAAATCGTGTTATCATTAGTTCTCATTGGTTAGGTGATACGGAGTGGAATATTTTTTTTTTTAAATAGATAGGCATACGTTTGACCACTATCTCACCTGATGGTAAGCGATGATGCGGTCGAAGATGGAGCACGTTTGCCTAGAAGCAACCTATTCACTTTTGTCTTAAAGACTCCCAGGTTGCCCGCAACTAAGTTTTTAATTCGTGCTAAGTATCAAACAGTTCGATTTGCGAGCCAAGGCAAATTATAGGGTTCCGTGCCAAAGTTGCTAATGGGACCCTATTATTTAAGCCTTCGCGTACGATTTTGATTCGTGCGAACCCAGTCGATTTTTAGGGTTCCGTACCAAGTTTTCTAACGGAACCCTTTTTTTTAATAAGCCACCACTGTCCGTCTTCCTTCAGTTTATGCGTTTTATTTCTGTCTCGCTAATATAAAAAATGTCTTCTAGAAAAAGGTCGAATCTTTCACAATATAGCAAAATTCTTAATCTTCTTAATATATTTAAAACAAAGTCGGGTTTGTTCGAACACTTTTCTAACTCGAGAACGGCTCGACCGATTTTCATAATTTTTGTGTTTTTGGATTAGTCTTCGTCCGGAATAGCATAATAAGAATTAACATACAAAAAAAAAAAGAGTAGGTAGGTAGGGTAGGTAGGTAGGATAGGTAGGTAGGGTAGGTAGGGTAAGTAGGGTAGGTAGGGTAGGTAGGGTAAGTAGGGTAGGTAGGGTAGGTAGGGTAGGTAGGTAGGGTAGGTGGGTAGGGTAGGTAAGGCAGGGTAGTTATGGTAGGTAGGATAGGTAACTAGGTAGAGTAGGTAGGTAGGGTAGGTAGGTTAGGGTCGGTAGGTAGAATAGCCAGTTGACGGGAGCGAAGCCGCGCGGGTCAGCTAGTTGTAACTATTAGTAGTATATAAGTGCTATTTTGGGAGCATCGTCCTTACATATAATCAATTGATTAATGTATGCAAATATTGTAAAGCTTATTTTTGAAAAGAGTAACTATGGAGTTTCTTGTCCGTTCTTCTCCATAAGAATCTACCTTTTGCGAACAGACGACTAGAGTCACTATATTTTATTTTCTTTTGACGTTCAAAAGTGCCTTTATTGGTCCAGTTGAAATAAATCATTTGACTATATATATATATAGATTCAATTTTTTAAAACGTAACAGACAGATGTGTTGCTGGGGAGTTTGTTGGCCACTTCTTCTCCACAGCTAAAACACTAGGAAGTGGTAACGGGCGGGCGTTTTGGGGGACTGTCTTTTGTAAAACTTGACGTTCAAAAAGTGCTGGCTCTCAGCCTAATTTGAATAAAGGACTTTTGATTTTGTTTTTTTTTGATTTTGACTTTGACTTTGAAATATAAAGACTTGTCGTGACTGACGACTTGCAAATACGCAGTATTATTCAGATACTGAAAAACTTCACTTTGTTGATTCAAGTCAGTCTTTGCATATTAAAGTCTTCACAAGAAATTGACTCAATATTTGTGCTGCACTTCAAAAGGTACTCAGAATATTGAAAAACAATTTCCTCTGAAAGATAGATTTTTATGAAACTTTATAGAAATAGTGAGAAAGCGAACCAGATGCTGTGTCATGTGCTCTACGTTAAATGCCCCGGTTTAATAGAAATGTCAAAGAAAACGCCTGACGGGAATTGAACTGACAAAACCAAAACAAGCCGGCGAGAACTGATATTCGTTCAATAAAAGTGAAATATATATTTCAAAGCAACCATATTTCTTAGAAAAACTAGATTTCTTACAAAATATACTTTTATTTTCAAATAAAATAATCATTAATTTGAAGCCGCTGTAGTTACTGAGCCAATTTCAAAGTTAATAGGATTTCTATTACGATATTCTATTTGGGCGTTCAACGTTCCAATATTTCACATCCCTTGAGGCTAATTTATTTTTCTTTTTTTTTTGTACAATTTGAGGCTGTGAAATAAGTTTCAGAAGAACTTTTTAGGATTCGATTTAATAGTATTGGGCTGAGTTGTGGGTTGTATAAAAAACTCGGTAACTCATTAATACAACTTAGTTTAATATCCAGGTACAGCATTAAAGTACTAAATATATACACTTAAAATAAAATATCCTAACTAAGATAAGGCGTCAAAAAATTCGTCCACATCGCTGTCCACCGGAAGTGAGCCCAAAAGACTGGCGGCATTGCCACGTTGTATGGCAATGCTTATCCTCTGTCCGAGGTAAAAGCCAGCCCTTGGGTCACGCGAAGTGTCAACTAAGCGTTGGGAAAGATCTTTAAATAAGGCATGAGCACTCGGTCCCCACGGTCCAAGAGTTTCAACCCCAAACGGTTCAAAAATATAATTGCCAACAAGGTCATTATATTTCCGCCGCTTGAGGTTCTCAGCAGCCGCAGCGGCAGTACCAGCACAGCACGACGAGCTAGGAAGATGGGATGGCGCAAGAGTATCGACACAAGTAGCGTCCCACACTAAAGGCCTACCCATCTTCCATGGAAACAAAGACATACCGTCCGGTCGCGTGCCAGGCCATTGGGTTCTAGTACGGCTGGAACGCCGACGGCGACAAGAGCGCGTCGGATAATGTCGTTGATGTTTGCGTGCCGTGCAAAGCGACCCGCACTTCGACTGCATGAGAGACCGTGGTGCCCGAGGCTGTTGACAGCTTCGCCACAGTGACAACGATGAGGAGAACAACACGATGCGCCTAAGCGAAGCGAAGCAGCGAGGCGGAAAGTTGTATCGTCGAACAAGGTGCCTAAGTTCGACGACGGTAGTGCGTGAAGCCAGAGGCCCGACTCCCACTCACACACAGCCAGCAGGCGCGCACGCTCCGCAGTAGAAGTAGAAGTGGCTATAAGGTTCCTCTGAACTTCTCTGCAGACCGGCTCATCCCACTGTCTCTGGTATGATGGGTTGTCGGGTAGATTTACATTCGGGCAAGCGAGTTTCCAGGCATTCACAGCCTCGGTGAAGCACGGCACATCAAAATCAATCAGTGTGGAAGCTAGGATATTCCTGATTAATTTATCAGTGCCATGAACCGAAGATATAAAAGCCGGTAAACTAATACTGGTAATTTTGCAGACGCCGAGGCCTCCCATACGAATGGGAAGAGTAGCTTGAGCCCAAGCTCGGTCATTAATTAAGTTTCTTTTCGCCTAGTTAAAACTTAAGAGCCATGGCGCTGAATAAGATTATTTTTTAATATACCACTGTTCTTTCCTGATTAATAAATCATTGCGGGTATGACACATTTGAATCGTTTCTCTAGGACTCATTAAACTTTTTACTCAGCGCTTTGCTAGTGGTCGCCACTGCTGATTATGGCTCTGAGGATCTGCAGTGGTTAGAAATAGCAATAAAAAAGTAAGAAATTAAGTCTCATATGAAGTGCCAAATTTAAACTGTTGACTTTGAATATTTTGGGAAATTTTTAACCCTTCTAAGGTGTCTTATTTGGAAAACTAGCTGACCCGCGCGGCTTCGCTCCCGTCAACTGGCTACTCTACCTACCGACCCTAACCTACCTACCTACCTACTTACCTACCATAGCTACCCTACCTACCTACCCTATCTACCTACCCTACCTACCTACCCTACTCACCTACCCTACCTACCTACCCTACCTACCTACCCTACCTACCTGCCTACCTACCTACCCTTCCTACCTACATACTCATTTTTTTTTGTATTTTAATTCTTATTATGCTATTCCGGACTAATCCAAAAACACGAAAACTATGAAAATCGCTCGAGTTAGTTAGAAAAGTGTTCGAACAAACCCGACTTTGTTTTACATATTAAGAAGAAAAAAAAAAATATTCTACTCCGTATCACCTAACCACTGAGAACTAATGATAACACGAATTGACAGTTACTGTGAAATCGATTTGTCATTCATTCTTAGTTCGGGTTCGGGACTAATCGTAAGTCTGTAGGTGATACGGAGTAGAATACGCCCGTCCGCAACTAAGCCCGAAACTACGGACTTCGGACTTAGAGAGTAGCCCCCCAAAATCGATCGTTCCCGTCACCGGGACCACCTTTGGTACGATACCTTATTATTATTAGCAAATCGAACCGTTCGTTGCTGCGCTCTAAACACGGTGGGGTATCACTAAATATTATTATGTACTTAGATTTGCAATCCAATCTGTGGTTTATGCGTGATGCTCCCACAAACGCACAGACAAACAGATAAACAGACAAAAATTTCAAAAATTGCATTTTTGTGTTTTATACCTTTTTCCTGAGTTTTTTGTGTAATTTTCATGCAAAAATATTCAATGTACAGACACGGTTAGTCTACGATTTTATTATACATATGTATAGATTATGCTATTCCGGACGAAGACTAATCCAAAAACACAAAAACTATGAAAATCGGTCGAGCCGTTCTCGAGTTAGTTAGAAAAGTGTTCGAAAAAGCCCGACTTTGTTTTATATATTAAGAATTTTGCTATATTGTGAAAGATTCGACCTTTTTCTAGAAGACATTTTTTATATTAGCGAGACATGAAAGAGAATAAAACGCATAAACTGAAGGAAGATGGACAGCGGTGGCTTATTAATAAATAGGGTTCCGTTAGCAAACTTGGTACGGAACCCTAAAAATCGACTTGGTTCGCACGAATCAAAATCGTACGCGAAGGCTTAAATGATAGGGTCCTATTAGCAACTTTGGCACAGAACCCTATAATTTGCTTTTGCTCGCAAATCGAACCGTCTGATACTTAGCACGAATTAAAAACTTAGTTGCGGGCAACCTGGGAGTCTTTAAGACAAAAGTGAATAGGTTGCTTCTGGGCAAACGTGCTCCATCTTCGACCGCATCATCGCTTACCATTAGGTGAGATAGTGGCATCATCGCTTACCATCAGGTGAGATAGTGGTCAAACGTATGCCTATCTATTGTAAAAAAAAAAATATTCTACTCCGTATCACCTAACCAATGAGAACTAATGATAACACGATTTGACAGTTACTGTGAAATCGTGTTGTCATTCATTCTTAGTTCTGGTCGACTAATCGTAAGTCTGTAGGTGATACGGAGTAGAATACGTCCGCAACTAAGCCCGAAACTACGGACTTCGGACTTAGAGAGTAGCCTCCCAAAATCGATCGCTCCCGTCACCGTTACCACCTTTGGTACGGTACCTTATTATAAAAAACCTAACTACTAACTTAAATTAAACCTAACTACTAACCAAAAAATGGACTCTGTCTGAAATATAAGATTAAGAGAATTTTATTTATTTATTATTATTTGCCTTGTTTCGCCAATCGAACCGTTCGTTGCTTCGCTCTAAACGAAATCAGTCGCGGAGGCTTAGCAGTAGGGTCCCGTCAGCACAGCACCTTTGGTACGTAATCCTACAGGCCTGATCCGCAAGTCGAACCGTCCAGAACTTCGCAACACTAATTCAGTTTAAGACTACGATAAATGCACTTTAAACGATACCACCACAACTCAGAGATTTAACCAATTATAGTCCCCAACAGTTTAAGATCTTTTAGAGACCGAACCGAAATTCTTTCGAAATACGACTGTGTTTAGAAATCGCGTGAGGTCATTCTCCAGCGGAAAATCTTAACGCGTTTTTCTGAATTGCGGATTCAGAAAAACGCGTCATCAGTGCAACGCCATCTATCGACCATGTTAACTGACAAAATATTTGGCAGCGGAAGACGTTAAATAAGAAACCTGCATGTAACGGTAAATAACGATAAGGTATTAAAATGTTTACTTTTATTTTGCTACGTCTACGTATTAAAAGTTTCACAAATAACTCAATCAATGTGTTTTGGTGTAACATTCATGCTTTCATGCATTTTTTGGTTCCTCAATAGATGGCGCTCTGACTAATCAGAATATATAAGGAAGTTTCTTACTAAACTAAAAATTCAATATATTTTGATTTTGTGGATCGATTGTATCGATCAATAACGAAAAGGTATCAAATGATCATCTTATTTTGCCACGTATTAAAAGTTTCACAAATAACTCAACAATTTTGAATGCTTTCGTGCATTTTATTTTTATCAATAGATGGCGCTCTGACTCATCAGAATACATTAGGAAGTTTCTTCCTAAACTTAAAAATTCAATATCTTTTCATTTTGTGGGTCGATTTTGATGAAATAAACGCTAAATGTTACTCGGGTTATCACTTAATATTTTTAAGTATTTAGATTTGCAATCCAATCTGTGGTTTAAGCGTGATGCTCCCACAAACGCACAGACAAACAGACAAACAGACAAACAGACAAAAATTTCAAAAATTGCATTTTTGTGTTTTATACCTTTTTCCTGAGTTTTCTGTGTAATTTTCATGCAAAAATATTCAATGTACAGACACGGTTAGTCTACGATTTTATTATATGTATAGATAATAGAGAATCTACTTACCTAAATACTCAGGAAGGGACAGTATGACAAGAAGTACTTAAGTAAGACCAAGTGTGCGTAAAGGATAAATTGACGACCCATACCCTTATCTAGTAAGTAAAGCTACCAAAATGAACTTGACCTCGTAATCTCGTTTGTGTGTCACTTCTGTAATATGAACCTACGTACCTACGTACCTACGTCACATTTTTACGGGTCCAAGGTCTATAAGGTGGAAAGTAATGGAATGCTCATTGCGGGCTGGTAAAACTAGACATTTAAGCACAGATATATGTCAAGATTTACTCAACTGGTTGCAGGCGTTGCGGCTGAATACCATTATTTAAAGTGGAACAACTATACCACTGTGTCTATAAATAAACTCGAACAACAATAGACGATAGATACATTATGCCACATTGAATTTGCCCTGCATTGGGCGAAACACAAACCGGAAATAACTATTATTCACTTCGTTGGCGGTTTTATAACCGCAAGCTTGAGATCTTACGTTGGCCTCAGTTTAAATACAGATTAATGAATTCTCTGTACGCTGAAAAAAGATGTGATTTGAGCCAATTAAATGACTGTAGTGGAAGTATTTTCCTTTCCACATGAAATGGTTGTATAGTTGTACATACAATGTGGTAACAAAACCTAAGGGTGTAAGTAGGCATCTCATTCAAATTCAAAATATTTATTTCACATGGGCCTACATAGGCCATTCAAATTCAAAATATTTATTTCACATGGGCCTACACAACATTTATTTCATTTCATTTTATTTTATTTTATTTGTTCGGGAAAATAAACAGTTATACACTAAAAATCTTATGTTAAGTTATAAATATATCAGAATACCAAATGTATAATCTACGACATTTTCCACAGCATATTAAAGTCATAATATAATAGTGCGCTATTCTAAGCTGTTCAAACAGGAAAATACCTAGTTAGTAGTGAGCTTTTAAACAACAGGCATATGTAGGGATACAGTATGTTGTTCATATTTTTAGTAAAAGTAATATGACATAACACTTGGACACACTAAGTTGAAGCTTATTACGTGTACAATATGCTGAGAAAGCATCTGAATCTTCCTGTAAGAGAGTGCAATCACGGTGAGTTTTAATAGATCTGAATATTTTAATGTCGTCAGCGTACAACAGATATTTAGAATTTTTGAAACATGTATCGACGTCATTGATGAATAAAATGAAAAGTAGAGGTCCCAAAATGGAACCCTGTAGCACTCCGGAAGTGACATCTACAGTAGCAGAGCAAAACCCGTTTATTACAACTCTCTGTGTTCTATTGCAAACATATGAATAAAACCATCTCAAAAAGTCCCCACGTATCTCATTAAACGCAATTTTCTGCAAAAGCAGTTCGTGGCCAACTTTGTCAAAGGCCTTCTTGAAATTAGTATACATTGTATCAATTTGAACACGGGCATCCAAGTTGTTAAATTGATACTATATATACTGATTTAGAAGCTTCTAAATCAGTATATATTGAATTGGTCGTTACCTATGGAGAAGAACCAGCCCCGCAATAACTATTTGAAATAAAAGATGATTTTTTGTAGAGATTATTCTACAGAATCTCAATACTATGTAAGTTCTAGTGTTACTACCAACGACGTTCAGCTTATAGTACTAGGTAGTAGGTAGGACACCCTTGACACTGAAAATGTAACTGTTGATTGGTTTTTTGTTTCAGGAAAATCGAACCGCATTGTTATTTTGGTGAGTTCGAAGAATTGAGATGTTTGAACAACGTGATAGGGAAATCAACATGAAACAAATTTTTGTGTTACCATTTAATGTCACGTGTTACCTTACAATGTAAAAAAACTCTCAATAAATAGAAACTCAATTAAAGAGATTCTTGGAACAAAATTCTATGTTAAGATTAACCCAAAAAGCTACTCTGGTTTTGTGAATAGGGAAACGTGTCGCTCAGTGAATGGAATTGAGATTATAGCTCTGGACTAAGTACATAGTGCCACTGAACAAAGATTTATGTATTGATTTATATGGATCACAGTGACTAGAGCTTCATTTAGGTTTACTCCTTCAATACTTACTAATCCTAGATAGTTCTGATGCAAGTCGATCAATCTCATTATTATAAAACTGAAGTTGTATAAAGTTTCCGAGTGGCATAAGATAGGTCCTTGGCGAAGTATTAAAAGAAGAATGATGTTATCAAAACTTTTTTATTATTTTACTAGCTTTTGCCCACGACTTCGTACGCGCGTACCGTGTTTTTGCTCGTTCCCGTAGGAATTTCGGGAAATTCTTTCTGCTCTCGTAGGGGAGCACTACTAGACCGGAACTACTGGTCATAGAAAGCTGAAATTTCAGCATTCTACGACCAGTAGTTTCGGCTATGCGTTGTCTGTCAGTCACTCACTCACTCAGTCAGTAACAAGAGTATTTCATATCTAATATTTAATCTATACTAATATTTAATGCTGAAGAGTTTGTTTGTTTGTTTGTTTGCTTGCACGCGCTAATCTCAGGAACTACTGGTCCGATTTGAAAAATTCTTTCAGTGTTAGATAGCCCATTTATCGAGAAAGGCTAAGTTATAAATCATCACGCTAAGACAAATAAAAGCGGAGCAGTAATGATAATTGTGACGCAGACGAAGTTGCGTGGGTCACAGCTAGTATTAGGATAATCATTTAGGAACGAACTAGTGCAGCGTAAGGACTTTTAGGTGGCATATGAAAGTCACACACTACAAGGAAATATACCAGTAGAACTATTTCTTACTGGTGCTTCGAATCTTGGTCTGTTTTAATGTCCAAACATTTCGCAAGACGCAATGATATAGTAGCAACGTCGAGGCACGTGTTAACTGATATTTTAGGGAGAGTGCCAGTGCAGTTCAGCTTAATGTATGTCACATTAGAAATGGCCGTTTTAGGATGTGTTTCTGCCAAACATGTGCGAAGCTGCAGGCACAGGCTGCCTGCGAGGTGCGGGCTGGCGTAAAGTAGATTTATCGAGTCCTTAATTAAGAGGAAATGCTGGCGGCGAGACTTTGTATGTAAAAAGTCATAATTCCAGGTTGGGCTCTCGACTGTTTTCTCCTCCAATATTGGATCAATATAAGAGATATTTCACAAACTGAATAAGAAGTATACAATGTCTCTATGTTTTCCTTTTATGATTAATAGTTGCTAAATTCGTGCACTAGGGCTCTGTTGACACCAAGGTTGCGGGATTTATTCGAAAGAGTCACCGCGGCCCTGGAACGCAAAGGGCATTAGGAGGAACACGGATGGGTTTTAGTCAGTAAGAGTCTGACACTCCCTTCTGCTTCACCCAGAGTGGGAGGAGTCATTTGATGATATCCCATACTTAAAAAAAGGGCTCTGTTGACAGCAATTTATCGGACAATTTTGAGCACTTTGTGAGATTTCTAGTGCTTATACGGTTAATAAACCATAGGGACACAGTTTTTATCCTTATAAAGAGGAAAGTAGAAGAAGAAATATTATAAAGACGAAAGATTTGTTTGTTTGTTTGAAATGAATAGGCTCCGAAACTACTGAACTGATTTGAAAAATTCTTTCAGCAATGGATAGCTACATTATCAGGGAGTAACATAGGCTATATTTTAAACGTGAACGGGAACTACGCGGGTGAAACCGCGTGACGTCCACTAGTATGAAATATACTCAATTTTCTTCTATTATTATAACAGTCTGTCTAGACACTAGATTTATTGTATAGTTTATTCAAAGCATCTTCAAAATAATACTGTGATATTGCCTTTTCGATATTGTACGAACAGTAGCCATAATGAAAAAAACGTGTAATTTCAAATTCTTTTTGTACCTAGGCAGCATATTGTAGGTGAATTCATAAATAATTTGTTGTATCTAGTGGGTACTCGACTATTTTTTTTTTTTTGAAAATTCAATGATAAATCAAAGAAAGTATGCGTCATAACTGAATATTTAGAATTTACTAAATATCTCAAGATGTCGCATTGAGCCAAAGAATTTCAAGAGGGCTCGCGAAGTAATAGCCCATTACGATAAAATAAAGGCCTGGAAGGAACGAAATAGCGATAATTAACAATTTGAATAAATTAGAATATACCTTAGTATCCATTAGGAGAACACAACTTTGCTTTTGTTTCGTACTGTAAGAAATAATGTTTGGGAACTGACAATAGGGTATTTTTCGCAAAATCTAATTTGGCCGTCAGGCAGATATCCAAAAAATAAATTGGATACGTATTTTTTATTTTTTCAAGTGAACAAAAAATTACGAAGATACATGAGTTGAAAACTCGAGTGACGTCACTACAATAGTACAATTTTTACTAACGAAGTGACATCACCAGCCCCTCCCGTTAACTTTGATGCGCTTTATCTTTATAAGTTTTTAGCGATTTGAAAATAATGGCAAAAAGTACGTGTCCTTTTTGAAAATCTAACGGAAGAATTAAATAGAATTATCATATTGTTTCTGCCTAGTAAAATACCCTATTACGTAGAACCAAACGTATTTATAAACGACCTAGGTATTTTAGGTGGTGCTTTAGGCTAAATAGTTATTGCGGCACGGGTCTATTTTCTAGGTTACAATAACGTTTGCCGAATTTGAGTCATGGGTGGCTTCCACTACAGAGTGGATAATTACAATTTCCTTACTCCTCAACTGTTCTTTTCTGGATTTTCCGTTGTGGGATCCAATAGAGTTGAATCGCTAGATAAATAGTTGGTCGCTGTGTTAAACGCAAGACAACTTCATACAATCATACTTATCATGTTCTTTCTCTTTAAGTAATTAGCTTATGACAGGTTATATGTATTCATATAATATTGTTTTTTTTTTAATTTTTAATTTATCTGACCATATAGGCCAATTCGTTGTTTTTTTTTAATATACATTTCTATCATTATCAGTATCATAGTGTGCTAGCTAACAAGTAAATTTCGTGTCATGTATTAATTACTTAGCATACTTTTATATAGATTCAAGTTCTTAAAACGAAACAGACAGATGTGTTGCTGGGGAGTTTGTTGGCCACTTCTTCTCCACAGCTAAAACACTAGGAAGTGGTGACGGGCGGGCGTTTTGGGGGCCTGTCTTTTGTAAAACTTAACGTTCAAAAAGTGCTGGCTCTCAACCTAATTTGAATAAACGACTTTTGTTTTTTTTTTTCAACGACTTTTGAATCGTTTTTCTGGGACTCGTCAAACTTCATTAAGTTGTCGTTATTCTTGTGAACGCCACTGTTGATTTTGGCGCTCAGGTTGCAATGGTTGGAAATAGTTTCTCGGGCTGTTCCAATAAAAAAATATTGAAATAGGTTAGGAGATCAGTCCATTCGTTTAGTTAGCTCAATTAAGTCGTTGGTTTCAGCAATCATTTTTAGGGTTCCGTACCGTACCCAAAGGGTTACCAACGGAACCCTATTACTAAGCCTCCGCTGTCCGTCCGTCCATCCGTCCGTCTGTCTGTCAGCGGGCTGTATCTCAAGAACGAAAATCAAGAATAGTTGAAATTTTCACACATTATATACAACAAATAATAAAATTTAAGGTTTATGGTATGGAACACTTCGTGTGCGAGTCCGACTCGCACTTGGCCGGTTTTTTATGTAGAACTTTGACAGTTATTACGAGTGGTCAGAAATCTGACTACTAGTATTGGTAAGGAGTGTTACCCAGTTACTAGGTTGTGGAGAACAGATAGACAGTCGTTCGATATAAATACTGGCGTTCAGCTGCATTCTGACATGCAAATAAATGATTATGATCATGATTATGATTATGATTATCATTATGATTATGATTATGAGCAGTCAACACGGTAGAAAGCTGGACATATAATCGGATACGCGTTTGATACCATTGACATCTCACAAGATTGAATTACAACGTATTAGTATCCTTTATCATAGTCGCCGTTAATTCGAGTTTCATTGTCATAGTAGTAGGAATTCAATTAGTAGAACTAATTAAATTAATTATTCAGTACAAGTGGATATTGCTGCCGGCCCAGTTTACTAATTATCAAATCAGATATACTCGTAAAATATTGATTGGGTTTTAATAAGATTTGATAATAAATGGACTCATAATAATGAGATATACCTACTGTCTGATAATGGGTAGGCACTTACTACTCAAACTATTTATTTAATTTTTTTAATTCATTTATTTAAAAAAAATGCAACTACGTATTGCGCGCTGTGAAACTAACACTTTTACTAGTGATAGGCGATGTCTCTTGAGAATTAAGTAAATGTAGGCTTCAAGTTCTAAATCCGTTTATAAATTTAAGTTGGCTTTTACAAGAACCTTCTGTGATTAAAACTATCACTAACCAGAACTATATTATATACGACGTAAAACTAAACACTTGCAAACTAGTAGATCAACATCAATGAGGCAGCCGTTTTAAGTTTTTTCTTTCAAGGAAATGTCTAAAGAATATTTTTTCCCGTAAGATATCAAGAGCCTCAAGGCATTACTAACATAACCTCTTACAACTCCACGAAGGAGATGCAGTCTGACCGTGGGGTCATCTGCTTCATGGAGCGTCGCGATAAAAGGTACATTGCTACCAGCCTTTTCTACCTGACTACTACCCGGATGGATCATGAAATTGTGAGTTCTTACTGGTTCATGTTTAATAGGGTTTGCTTTAGCAAATTAATAAATTAAAATGCTGGAAAATGAAAGATTGTCATGCTAAAGTAGAGCTTGAGTAGTACTCAACTTTTCAAAATTAGTTACAATTATCGCAAATATTCATTTTGAGCCTCAAGTTACCGAAGTCAAAATCGTTGCATATTAGCATTTGAAGGGACGCACTTGAGTACCAGTCACTCTGAAAAATGAATGGTACCTTCATATGTTAGCTTATAACTTCGATACTTTATTGTGAGGTGATTCGAGATTCACACGTGCCTACTAGCTATTCAAACAGCCTTCAAAGTTAGCGTTTCGGCTATAAAAACTTCTCGATTCTAAAAACAAAATTGTTGAAGTTACTCACAACTTCTACACTACTTCATTCAGTTTTGAATATTTTGATGTCCGAAAGGTTTTGGGAAAATATTTGAAGATTTTCTTTTGAAGAAATTTTAACTGAAATAATTTGGCTACCTGCAAAACTTTATCTAACAAGTACTTTTCTTCTAAAGTTAACATTAGTTAGATGCAAACAAATTGGTACAAGTAAAATATTTTTATTTAAGAAACTTTTTTGTTGAGCTAGTTTATTTCCAGTTAAATGTTCAGGTAGTTTATTTTTGGTAAAATGTTGAGGCTGTTTATTTTCAGCTAAATCATAACACCTACCTATTTAATCTTTTTAATTTTAATTCATAAATTATAAAAAGGACAAAAAAATGTCTGGTATTTTATTTAAAAAATGGGCCAATCAAACTATTAAATTGACGATTGAGTTAAGAATAAAAAAAAAACTTTTAAGTAACTAAAAGCATGACTTGTTGTTTAAAATAAACTTTCATCAGTATTGGCCCAATTATTTTTTTTTAAAGTGGAAAAAAAACTATTATTTCTGAAACAAATAATTAGTATTCTAAGTGTTTTTTTTTTACTTGACCTAATAACTGGAACTGGTTCTTCAATCACCGTATCCTGGCCATCTCGGCACTTCCAAGTGTCTCACAATTACCAAATCACTGCATGGATCAAGATTCTAATATCAGATTGTATGGAAAATAAGTTTTGGTTGGAAAACGTGCCGAACTTCGCAAAGTAATCTTGATATTATCACGTTCCTCACAGTAACGTGATAATGTCAAGATTAGTTCAAAGATTCCTTTCTCCACTCCAGACGTGTTTGTAAAATTAATTTTGGTCCGGAACCGGTGAAAATTAAATTCAATATTTGTGTTAAAACTTATGTCAAAGTTACATAGCCTAACTAGTGCCTAACTTAAGGCGACGACATATGTCAGCGACCTTTAGGGAACAAAACGTGCACACGTTTAACAGCCGCGCAACCTTAAATTCAGTAGTTATTTGTACATACCTTATTATGCTAAGACTTTTAAGAAATAGACGTATTTCAAAATGTAGAAAGTTAAATATTGTCGTTGAGATAGTGTAAATTCCATTAAAATACGCCCGGTGGTTTGGGTCCGCTTGTCGTTTTTATGTCCATGTTAGACATAACTTTATAAGTTTAATTACACTATGTTGAACCTACCTTTGCATTTACAATATTATTAAGTAGTATTAAGTTATTCAGTAAGGATTAATCAATTTATTTAAAACTCTTCCGTTACTGGTGACTGACGGACAACAACGCACGGCCGAAAATACTGGTCGTAAAAAAAGTTGTACTGGTTTAGTTGGTTGTATAGAGAGAAAGTACACAGGTTAAAGTTACATCACGTATAATGTGAGGACGTCGTAGAAAGACGCGCCCTTCAGACTTCAAGGACTATTTGTGCGACATTTATATCCCCACGGAGTTAACACATCACATGATGGCCAAATATAGACACGCATAGGCCCATAGCGACATCACACAATTTTGACAACTTATTATCGAAATATTTCCATGAATTTCTAAAAACCCTAGAGCTCACTACCTCAAAAAGGTTGTTATATTTTGTACCAAAGAATTATCTTATAATTACGTATGGATTGGCAAATTCAGCTATAAAAAAGTTGAATTTTCATTTATTTTTTCATGAATAAATAGAGGTGATTTAATATATGTTTAGTTGAGGATGAAATCCACACTTCAATACTTATGTCGTGAATGTGAAAGTAACTCTGCTTGACTAATTCGTATCTTATAGTAATTTTAAGAATTCAGTTAAGAAGGAAGACAGTTGATCTGGCGGAAATCTGAAAAAAAAATGTAAAGGAATTATCCATTATGATGTACTTACATAATCTAACGTTAAGGTTGTGTCTCGAAGACATTTGAAGGTTTCCGACATCGGAAAACGAATAATCGATCTCAAATGGACACAGGCAAGACATCTGGCAAGGAAATCTAGAGGAATAGCGGCCGTACGCAGCCGCAGAGAGGGTGACAGGTTCTGTATGAATCCATGCGAGTTAATACATACCAAGGAGAGTGCGAGGATATCCGCGAGCACTCCAGCGCCCCGGCCAAGCTACAGAACAAGGTGTGGTTTTTGGAGGTTTGCGGTACAGAGAGTACAGTCTTCCATTAAAAAGGGAGGATCCTCCGACCAGGCGGTTGTTGTGCCTGGCGGGTTACTGCCCGATTATTGATATTCGGGCTATTGTATATGTTGCTGCTAGTTGAACAGATGGCGTAGCGGTTCTTTTTGTTGCGATGTAGATTTGCTCGGTTGGTTTTTTCTTCAACTTTTCAACCACTGCGCCCGCCCCGGAGTGGAGGACATCCATGATTGACCGAGGAGCGGCTTAGGACTAGAAGAAGTGTGGCTCATCCAGCTGCGAGATGCGCAGATAACATTATTGTCATCGCAGGTACAACCTGGACAACAGGATCCTGAGAATTGGTACAAAAGAAGAGAGGCGTATGATCGATCAGCTGTGGATTATTATGAAGGTCGTCTTTTGGGTTGAGAGGGATTTGTCTCTCGGCATCCTTTTTTTTAAGGATTGGAAATCATCAAATGACTCCTCCCACTCTAGGCGAGGCAGAAGGGAGTGTCAGACTCTTACTGACTAAAACCCATCCGTGTTCCTTCTAATGCCATTTGCGTTTAAGGGCCGCCGTGACTCGCGTTCTCTCGACACCCACACTCACCATTTGAAAAGTTTGCGTAGGTGTAGGCTAAAAGTACACGTCTATGTTTATTTTAGTCTAGGTTAGACGTTTTGTTTTACTATTGATTGCTGGATTTAGCACGACTAAACCCTAGGCATCATAAAATACATTTACTATCCCATAAATTGGCAACACCCACTGTATCGGACGGCAGGGACACGTCCAGTGTCCGCACTGTCGGCCTGGGACAATCTCCCACGTAGTTCGACGTACGCTCCTTGTAATTCCTTGCGCTGGTCACGTACGCCGCCACGCACCCCTGAATGCGTACTTTCTTCTTGGGACCTCGGGAGACGGAGACGGATAGCCGGGAGGAGGTGAATAAAACGCTTCTTCCTGGGGTTTCTTGATCCGCAGGCTTCGGCTCTCTTCTTCAGATGTTGCCTCTTCAACGGCTATTTGACGACTGCTGTCGGGCCGAAATTCGGCTCCGCTTTTATACTGCCCGCCGTTACCTTGACGGGGACCGTGATTTTTGGACTCATTTCGCTTGCAATTTTCACTTTGAGCCGAAACCTTTGGAGCCTTTATTTATTATTTTTATGTAAAAAACCCTTACAATATATATATTTTCGGATTCCTCAGACCTTACTCTACAATATGGAATACAAATTTTATCAATTACCTTACATAGTAAAAAGTTTCTAGAACAAAAACTTCTAAATTTACACCATAACAAACTTTCACTATACATTTTCCTTAATATCTCTAAAACTATAAGTCCTATCGACTTGATTCTTTTTGTAAAATAGGTTTTGGGTCAAGACCTTTATTTTGACACCAATTTCAAAACGATATCTCTACGAACAAAAAACCTCATTTTCAGATTACGTAATTATTTACAATGCAAAAATTCTACTTCAAAATTTCCTTGTAAATTATCAAAATTCGTTCGTATTAGAACCTTATTAGATATGGCATACACAAATAAACCTTATAAAACTAATTAGAAAGTGACAAAAACTTAATCTACTTAGCATCCTAATTAGTCCCCTTTCAGCATTAAAATACTAACATATTTGAACCTTATCTAATCTATAATACAAAATAAACCTTATATAACTAATTAGACATAGATTAAACCTAATTAGACATAAATTAAACCTAAAGTAATTAAAATGTAACAGAGTCTTATTGGTTTCCTTACAAAACATTAAGACAACATTTCTACGTTACATGGTCGCCCCTACCACTACTTGCGCCCTGGGTCGCTGAAGGGGTCTCCTCGCCGACAGTCTCCCCCTCGTGCGTCGCACCAACCTCCTGGCTCGGCGACACTCCCGGCACCAACAGCACCACTCTCGAACTGGGTCTTCGCAGCACTCCTCGACGTCGCGCGTCTCGACGTCGACGATCCTTGTCCGCCCATCTGGTCCAGGATACACCCGCAGGATTCTGCCGCGTGGCCAGGTGCATCTCGGCAGGCTGTGGTCGACGATTAGCACGATGTCTCCAACTTGCAGATCTGTGGCGCTGGTTCTTCCTTTAGTCTTTCTCGGCAGAAGAGTGGGCAGGTATTCTCGCAGCCAACGTTGCCAGAAGTGGTCGGTAAGTCGCTGCGTGGCCTTCCAGGTAGGTCTGCCCACAAGCTCGCTGTCTTCGAAGCTGCCGATTCTCGCAGCACCGCAGGATCGCCCAATGAGGAAGTGGTTTGGTGTGAGCGCTTCCTCCTCAGGGTCTTCGGAGAGATGAGTGAGAGGTCGAGAGTTGACTATGTGCTCGGCCTCTAGGAGGAGAGTGTGGAGTACCTCCTCTCGTGGATGCCTTTCGTTGAGTGTGGCGTCTAGTGCGGTTTTAATAGATCGCACCAAACGCTCCCATGCGCCGTCCATGTTTGGCGCACCAGGGGGGATAAATTTCCACTGCACGCCGATCTTCTCTGCTTCTGAGACGAGGTCTTCTTGCTTCGGGGTGTCGAGCGCTTCCTTTAATTCCTTGTTAGCGCCGACGAAGTTGGTCCCGTTGTCGCTGTAGATTTTCTTCGGCATTCCTCTTCTCGCGGCGAATCGTCGTAGCGCCGTGATCATGCTGTCGGTGGAGAGCGAAGGAGTCAGCTCAATATGCACAGCCCTGGTTGTTAGGCATGTGAATAGAGCTCCCCATCTCTTTTCGTGTCGCCTTCCCACGGTGATCGTCATAGGGCCGAAGTAATCTACGCCAGTACACGTAAAGGGAGGGTTTCCGTGCATCAGCCTCTCAGCAGGCAAGTTGCCCGTCGGTAGGTCTTGTGGTCTTGCCTTCCTTGTTTTGCACCACTGACACTGATGTTGAACTGCCTTGATCGCTGACCTTAGTCCCAACACCCAGAAGCGTTGTCGTATTTCGTTCATCACCGTTGCGTGATTTCCATGATTGAAGCGGCAGTGGAATTCCTCAATGATGAGCCGTGTTGTCTTGTCCTTGCTGTCGAGCACGATGGGTCGCTTGTAGTCTCTGGCCACACCCTGTATCGCGTCGATCCTTCCTTTCAGCCGCAGGAGGCCTTCTTCCAGTACTACGTCGAGCTTCTTCAATCTGCTGCTGCCCTCTAATGGCTTCCCTTGCTGCAGGCACTTGATATCATCTCTGAAGCTTCTTTCTTGACTTCCTTTTAGCAAAAGAGTTTCAGCTTGCTCTAGTAGTTTGGCGTCCAGCGGTATGTATCTCCTTTCTGTTGTTTTCGAAGATCTCTGTTGCTTCTCAACAGTCTTCGCCTTTCTTCCTTGCGTCACTCTCCAGGTGGGATCCTCTTTGCAGACGTTGACCTTCTCTTTTCTTCTGCATAGTTGTAAAAACTGTAGTACCCTCGCTGTGGCTCGCCAAAGTCTCTTCCACGAGGAAAATCTCTCGGGATCTGGTGATGGATGGAAGGTGCTTGCCGCTGCCGCGACGTCCACTGCCTTTCCTCGCCGGTGGTTTCCTTCTTAAAAGTTCTTGGTGCCGGCCAATGCGCTTCTTCTAATTTCAGGAAGCTTGGTCCGGTGTACCATCGGTGGTTGCAGTCGAACTCTTCCGGCACGTCGCGCGTTGCATCATCTGCAGGGTTCTGTGCCGTAGGCACCCATCTCCAGTCTTGCGGTTTGGTCAGATCTTCTATTTCCGCCAAGCGATGAGCCATGAACGTTTTGAATGTTCTTGGGTCCGTCTTTATCCAGGAAAGTACGATGCTGGAGTCTGTCCAAAATGTCTTCTTAGCTACCTTTAGGTCCATTTCCTCTTCGACTGAGTGTGCCAATCTACTTCCCAAGAGGGCCGCTTGCAGTTCGAGTCTTGGGATGGACACCGGCTTTAATGGGGTGACTCTTGCCTTTGCCGCCACTAAGCTGACATGGTAAGTTCCATCTTTGTCTTCTGTCCTCCAATAAACTGCCGCTGCATACGCCGACTCGCTCGCATCCGTGAACGTGTGCAGCTCCCCCTCGGTGCAATGTGGCGCCAGGCATCTTGGAACCTGCAAGTCTTGGAGCAGCTTCATTTTCTCCAAGTAAGTTTTCCACGCTTCGTACTCCTTTTCTTCTACTTCTTCATCCCAACCTACGCCACTTCGCCAGATGCTCTGAAGCAGCTTCTTTCCCTGGATGAGAACCGGTGACGCTAGTCCCAATGGATCGAAGGTCGACATTACTGCGCTGGTGACTTCCCTCTTCGTAGGCACCTGAAGTCCCTTGGCTATTTCCTCTGGCGTATTCCGGAGGTTTGCCCTGAAGCCGATGGAATCCCGTCTCGTGAACCAGCGAAGTCCTAGTGTCTTCTCTTCCTTCTCTCCAAGGTCTACTTCTGTCTTCTCTATGGCGTCAGTCTTCAAGTCTTGCAGGAGCTCAGGTTGATTAGACGCCCATCCCCTGAGTTCGAAGCCCGCCTTCTTATGTATGAAGTCCACTTGTGCCGTCACTCTTCTGAAGTTTTCTTCTGAATGGAAGCTGTGCAAGTAATCGTCCATGTAATGGTTCAGCTCGACTGCCCTTGCTGCTTCTGGAAACTGCTCCTTGTAGTCCGCTGCATTTCGATTCTTGACGTAGATTGCTGTGCTCGGAGATGATGTTGCGCCGAAGATAACTGATGTCATCCTGTACTCTTTCGGCGACACGTCTCGTCGATCCCCTCGCCACAGAAACCTCAGGCTATCTCTGTCTTCTGGTCGAATGCGAACTTGCAGAAACATTTCCTTGATGTCGGCTGCCACTGCCAGCGGTCCTTGTCGAAACCTCAGTAGTATCCCGAAGAGTGACTGCAGTAGATCTGGTCCTGGTAGTAGAGCATCATTGAGACTTCTTCCTTTTGACTTGGCTGCAGCGTCGAAGACGATCTTTATCTTCTTCTTCAAAGGATGTACCACGGAGAAGTGAGGGAGGTACCATTTCTTCTTGGATTCTACCATTCCTTGTTCCACAGGTGCTTCTTCTGCATACTTGCTGTCGATAAGATGCTGGATCTGCTTGATGTATTCTGCCTTCAGCTGAGGGTCTTTGTCCATCTTCTTTTCAATATTGAACAACCGGTTCTTAGCAGACGTGTAGCTCTCAGGCATTCGTTCATCTTCATTCTTCCATAAGAGTCCAGCTTCGAATCGTCCATCTTCAAGCCTTCTGCAGGTCTTCTCCAGGATGGCGAGCGCTCTTCCTTCCGAGTCTGTAGTGGGTCTTCGCGGTTGTACACCAAGCGCCTCGATTGCGAAGTGATCCTTGATGGCTTGATGCATTTCTTCTTCTGGCGTGCTGACGTGTAGACATGAATCTAGTCAGTGTACTACTCTTGCAGCTCCGACGTCTGACCCATGGAGCACCCATCCCAGTCCTGTTCTTGAAGCAACTGGTTCTCCTGGTCTCCCTCTTCTTATTTCTTGAGTCACTATTAGCTCCCAATTATCTTGACCAATGAGCAGCTGTGGTGACTCCCCTTCATAATATAGAGAGTCGGCGATCTTCTTCAAATGTTGGCATTTCTCTATCCTTTTCTTCTCTAGGAACTGCGGTGCAAGCTTCAAGTCGTTGATAGTCCGGACTCTCTTCAAAGTCTTCTTACATCCTTGATGAACCCCTTTCACCGTAAGGTCTAGCATCTGAGAATCCTTCTTCTTTATTAGCTTGCCTCCTACTGTCTCGATGGCTAGTTCCTCCTTTTTGCCTTGAGCGCCGACTTCTTCTGCCACTTTCTCATCAATAAGTGACACTGTTGACCCTTCATCCATTAGGGCCAATATCCTTTTCGATCCTTTCGACCCGAAGACTTCTACCGGAACTATCTTCAGGTATGCCCTTGTACTGTTAACTGCATTCACTGATGCCATGACGCTTGCTACTTCTTCTTGTGTTTCCGTCTTTTTCTCTCCCGAGGTCCTTTCTTGCGACTCGACGTGCAGCAGATGATGATGCCACCTCTTACATTCTTTGCACGGTGGTTTCCTGCAGCTCTCCTTTCGATGTCTCCCTTGAAGACACTTGAAGCAAACGCGACTTCTCTTTACTGTTGCCCACCGATCTTGCACCGACGCCCTTTGGAACTTCTGACAGTCGACGAGGAAGTGTCCACCTTCACACATAGGACAAATCTTCTCTGCCGGTTGTCTTGCATCCCTTTCCTTGAAGTCCCTGTCCTTTTCCCTCGTTGTGTGCGCCGCTTGTCGATGAGTCCTCTTGAATCCAGTCTTCTCTTCTGAAGTTGCGAAGGCTCCACACTTGTCTGCTTCTATGTTCAGGAACTTGGAGACCATCGTCAGGTCGGAGAACTCGCCTTCTTCTGATGCCGCAGTGAAGTCATACCATCGGAATTTGAGAATCGTCGGCATCTTCTCGATGATTTGTTTCACCATCTCAGGTGAATGCAGGTACTGTGGTTTCTTCAAACCCCTTATTGCTGCTACGCTGTTGTTGATCTGGCTTGCGAAGACGCATATGTCCCTTGGATTTTCCGTAATCTTCGGTAACGCCTTGACCTTGTCCAATTCCGCCAGCACCAGCGCATCAGGTCTTCCATATCTTCTTCTGAGGGCCTGCATCACTTCCAACGGAGACGCTTCAGAGTACAGCAAACTCTTGATTGCTTCTCTTGCATTGCCCTTCAGTGCTCTTCTTAGTCGAGCCATATTCTGAACTTCGTTGAACATAGGTGCCGTATCTTCGTAGACCACCTTGAAGGCCAACCACTCGCTGCTGTTGCCGTCGAAGTAGGGTAACTCGTGGATATACTTCGGCTGCGCTGCTGGTACTCCTCTTGTGGTAAGGGCTTCCTTCAACACCATCGCCAGTGTTTGAATTTCGCTCGTACCTCCTTTCGTTGAGGAGATCTCTTCAGGCTTCACCTTCTGGGCTCTTCTGGTGGGTGCTGACCTCGTTGCTCGGGTTGTTCCATGTTGCCTTCTTCTAATACAGATGTCTCGATCCAGTTCTGCACCTGTGCTGTTCTGTCTTCCTGGTCTTCATCCACGGAGTCCTCATCTTCACATTGTGCCAGCTCCAATCTGACACGGGCTAGATTCGCCGCAGCCTGAGCTTCCTTCAACTCCAGGCGTGCCAATTCTTCCCTGGCTTCCAGCTCGCGTCTTCTGGCTGAGGAGCTCGTGGTCTTTGTAGACCTAGCACGATGACCGACCCCTTTTGGCTTAAGGGTTGCAGCAGACTCGCGAACACCCTTGTCCGGAACATCCTCTGGAGTCTTCTTGGTCGTCTCCTTCTGTGCGGCTTCATTCTTCTTCTGTTCGTTGGACGCCGCCGTAGTCGCAGTCGCCACCGTAGTCTCGGTCGCCGTGGTGCCCTCCGTCAAGGTAGTGCCCGAAGAATCCGACGTAACTGCTGTCCCTGATGACCCTGACGCTGACGCAGACGTGACCCCTTCTGATCCCGACCTTTCTTCTGTCGCGCCCTTATCCGAAGGACGAGACCCGGGACGTGAGGAAGCATCCTTCTGCGACCTGGTAACTGGCATCTTGACGCAATCTTCTTATCTTCTAGACTTCTTCTAGATTCTTCTGCACTCTTCTGCAGGGATCCGGCTCGAAGGACCAACTGTATCGGACGGCAGGGACACGTCCAGTGTCCGCACTGTCGGCCTGGGACAATCTCCCACGTAGTTCGACGTACGCTCCTTGTAATTCCTTGCGCTGGTCACGTACGCCGCCACGCACCCCTGAATGCGTACTTTCTTCTTGGGACCTCGGGAGACGGAGACGGATAGCCGGGAGGAGGTGAATAAAACGCTTCTTCCTGGGGTTTCTTGATCCGCAGGTTTCGGCTCTCTTCTTCAGATGTTGCCTCTTCAACGGCTATTTGACGACTGCTGTCGGGCCGATTTTTTTTTTTTTTTTTTTTTTTTTTTTTTTTTTTTTTTTTGACATTGACCACTCGTAGTTCACCTCTAGACGGGTGGTTGCTACTTAACCGGGCTAGCCTGTGGTGGCCTCAGAATGATTCTAAAGCCCCCAGCCAAGGCAACTAAAAACTAATTAAACCTACAACTCTGCTCACTGGGGGCACCCCCTGTGGGGTTCGGGCCTCGGCTCAGTGGCATCGTTATCGGGAGGGCAGCAAGGGACAGGCTGGGTCATGACATTATTATTTGGGGAGTTTAAAGCTAATGGCTCAGCGGCGCGGGCTGGCTCGTTAGGCAAAAGACGGGGAGCAACAACAACATTGCTATTATTACTGGGACGTCGCGCGGGGCCTCGGCGGCGAGGCCGGAAGGCGGCGGGTCGCGGTTTGTGTGCTTGTTTAAGAGTACTGGTTTCCCTACAGCTCTCTTGTACAAGGGTGATTGGGTCATCGGGTTCCAGTAAGGTATGCCGTGGACGGCGGACCTTACTGATCTGGGAGGGAGGCTGTCGGGCCGAAATTCGGCTCCGCTTTTATACTGCCCGCCGTTACCTTGACGGGGACCGTGATTTTTGGACTCATTTCGCTTGCAATTTGCACTTTGAGCCGAAACCTTTGGAGCCTTTATTTATTGTTTTTATGTAAAAAACCCTTACAATATATATATTTTCGTATTCCTCAGACCTTACTCTACAATATGGAATACAAATTTTATCAATTTCCTTACATAGTAAAAAGTTTCTAGAACAAAAACTTCTAAATTTACACCATAACAAACTTTCACTATACATTTTCCTTAATATCTCTAAAACTATAAGTCCTATCGACTTGATTCTTTTTGTAAAATAGGTTTTGGGTCAAGACCTTTATTTTGACACCAATTTCAAAACGATATCTCTACGAACAAAAAACCTCATTTTCAGATTACGTAATTATTTACAATGCAAAAATTCTACTTCAAAATTTTCTTGTAAATTATCAAAATTCGTTCGTATTAGAACCTTATTAGATATGGCATACACAAATAAACCTTATAAAACTAATTAGAAAGTGACAAAAACTTAATCTACTTAGCATCCTAATTAGTCCCCTTTCAGCATTAAAATACTAACATATTTGAACCTTATCTAATCTATAATACAAAATAAACCTTATATAACTAATTAGACATAGATTAAACCTAATTAGATATAAATTAAACCTAAAGTAATTAAAATGTAACAGAGTCTAATTGGTTTCCTTACAAAACATTAAGACAACATTTCTACGTTACATGGTCGCCCCTACCACTACTTGCGCCCTGGGTCGCTGAAGGGGTCTCGTCGCCGACACCCACAAGAAAACAATTACTAACCCCTACGGATCTAAAAACTAAGCTTTAAAGGTGCTTGTCCATTACAGCAGAGCGAGGCAGCGGAGCGGAGAAACGGAGAAATTTTGACCAATGGAATTGTATAAAATCTCCGCACTACGTGAGTTACTGACATTTTGACTGACATGATTGGTTATTATTTCTCCGTTTCTCCGCTCCGCTGCCTTGCTTCGCACAAATGAACAGGCACCCTTAATCTCTTACAGGTCAAACTTTACCATTACTTACATACTTCACACGTTTTTTATAGCGTAGATCTTACACCAACTACTGTCATCCAAATAATACCGTCATGATTGCGAAATGGGGATGGTGCTATTATAGTTCATATATAGGTCTGTCTCTTTCTCGCACTGGGATCATGATGGCTTTACCTGCGCCTGGTTGGAATATTCAAGTTTGTCGTTCAGATGTTTCATGTAGATGTATATACTTTCGGTTGGACACGACTCTTGTATGCTTTAAGGCTGCTCTCTCCAGAAATGCTTAAAAACAGCGTGCAGATGAAGAAACTTTTCGTCGGCATTTACTGAGAAAATATATCGGAAAAAAATTGGCAGTAATCTTCATGATACATTTTGGTTTAGCCAGAATTTCTGTATCAGTATCACTTAATATGAAAAAAATAACCTCCAAATCGTTGAGATGAAACCATATTACTCCTTCATTTTTTGACAAAAGTCTAAAAAAATATATCTACTGCTTTGAAATACAAACGAAAATAATTTGGTTTTGTTACTTTTTTAAAATATGTGTCATTTTTTTTATAATAAATTAAAAATGGGGGTAGCGGAGTGGCGCGTAGAGGAGTAGTAAGCTTGGTATATGTACCCGTTCATGTATACAAGCCTTAAGCATCGCCCTCGTTTGAACTGCTTAGAAAAGAAGTGTTGATAAAACCTTTCTTTATGCATCTTGCACCTTCTAAGAATATATTATGTACGAGTATCATCACACATACTGTATTCTGTGGCTGAAGCAGTGTTTGGATATTTTGAAAGAAATCCTGTCGCCTTATATAGTAAAGAACCTTAAATTTATATACGAGTTCTTTACGGCACTTATTTTATCTCCTTAAACTATAAGGTGCGTGAGCGTGAGACTTTTCAAGACTACGTTTTTAGTAAATTTTGTTATTTGAAACTGTTAATTCTCAGCACAGTATTTTTATTACCATTCTTAATTTCGTTGTAAGTTTTTTTCAGCGCTGATATGAACGTGAGCAAGTTGGCAGCATTACAATAGTTTACTTTGGCAAATCAAAACTGTTACAAGTTGACACTAACGATTTTTTGAGTTGTTTCATTAGTACGTATTGAATAATGTTTATAAATGCGTAATGTACGTAATCTAGACACGCGGCAGTGTATCCAGCCAAGTTCAAAGATAAAGGAAGTAGCAACGCAGAAGCTGTGTGTAACACGAACCATTTCGAGCCCTGAACCATTTGAGCTACTTTTGACCCCCTCACAACTCGAAACCTATTTAACTTACATACCTTGCTAGTAAAACTGGCCAAGTCGAATCTAGAGCCTAATTTATTATATTTCAAGATTACCTACACAACTTGGCACCCATTTAGATATCAATTATTTTGTCGCTGAAGTCGACAATCACGCATATTATTAAAATAGAACTTGGCTTCCATTTCACATTTATGTTTTTAATGAAATTCGTATTATCAAGAGCATGTTTGATATGATTCAAATCATATCAGGGAAATACATTTTGACGATCGAAGATGTTGTAACGATTTAATTTTTTTTCGTATTACTTACCACGTTGTCGGTTGTACGTTAATATATTTGTAATGGTAAAATTATATTAAAGATCTGTTTTTACAGCATACAGAATATGAACTTGGTAGAAATGACTACGTCTCTACCGACGAGATGTCACTGCTACTTTTAGTGTAGGGTATATTGATACCCATATATTTGCGTTCGATCACGTGTAAGCTTAACATAAACAAATTGCGAAAGTTAAAGCCTTCTATCACGTCAAGAACTTTGAGAAATTGCGCGTATCTTCGAGATTGGAGGAGTTTCCTCAGAGGTCTACAGGAAATAAAAATTAATTATCCAAAACACTTCTATGTATAAAACTATCTCAAAATTATGAAAAAAAAAGCAAAAAAGGCCTAAGAGACTTGGTGCTGCTAATAAAGCTACGCTTATAAAACAAATTTATCAACATCTCTAGTCTATATTTTTTGAGGTACAACCAAATTATGTTTTTCGAAGTCAACTAAATTTCTTAACCAACGTTCAATCTTTTATTAAACACCACTTCTTTTTGAAGCAGTCTGCTTTCTAAGTTAGGGATTTTAGGAATTCAGAAAAGTAGTTGGTGATTCTAGCAGCGTTGGCAACAGAAATCAAATAAGCACACACAAGCTTACGGAATACCAAAACAAGGGATCGGCATTTAATTATTTATGTGTTTGTCTCTGTATTTTTAAAAGCCGAAAAAATGTCTTGCAGAAAGTACCCTAAATGTAATTTCTTTAGTTCTGTCCATCCAAAGGTTGTCTGTAAGAAATTTCCCTATGCGATACGACCGCCCATTGCAGACTTGTTTTTATAAACGTTTTTCCTGTGCTGTGAACAATAAAGTATATAAATACCGAATGGAAAAGAAAACATCAACGTGTAGTACGAACTTGTTTTTTAAATAAGCAATGACTGAAACTAGTAAGATTTTTGTAGAATTTTAATAAATCCTACTAGCCTTTTCCTAATAATACATTGGACCGTAACTACTGTTAAACATCTACAAATGACTGTTTATAAACAAAATTTCCCTGTATGTATCCTGTGTGTGTAACCCATTTCTATTCAATTATTTACATTATTCATGAAGTTTTCACTTACAAGAAGTACACGCGGAACTAGCAAAATGTAAAATTTAAACTTTAACCTACTTTTAAATCATTATTATTATTATTAGAGTTCCAACACTAATTACAAAATATTTGTCACAAAAGTCTCTAATTTATAGGGCAAAAGAAAATTGATAATCACCCATGACTGATTTTAATTACGTATATCTTCATAGTCTGTGTCTTAATTAACATCAAGTATAATTCAGATAATAACCTAATTTAGGATTACGCTTCAAACGGTAGACGCAATCCTTTATAATGAACTGTTTACGGATTCCTTGATTCATAACTAAGTCACAAATCTTCAAAGAAACTAAGCTATTTATTCATTAATTACTACGCGTACTGGTAATTAAAAGCCAAAAGCCAAATGTTTAAAAGGTCTTAACTGCCACGTCATTCATAATTTGACGAGTCTTTCAAAGGAAGCGGCAAATTGTAGTCCCAAAATTGTTTAGCAAATTAATCGGCTTGACAACCTTGTTTTTTATTGGAACGGAAGTAGGTTAAAAATAAATTCAACAGTAATAAAAATGGTTTATAATGTTTTGGTAATTGGAATTATGTTTTGGATTTGTTTTTCTTACATCTTGAAATATTATGAGCGTATACACTGAGCCAAGATAAACTTTTTTTTCGTTTAATATGAAAGTCTCCTTAGAACACATAGCGACGAAATGAATCCTTTGCATCTTGAGCAGGTATAAGTATCAAATTTCATTTTAATCGGTTCATTTATTGCCGCTGCCTCGCTCCGCTGTAATAGACAAGCTCCCTAAGGGCAGTGAGGAGGAAACGCTCAGAAAGGTAGGGTGAGGCCTGCGGAAAGCCACGTGATGTCATACTTTATATGACTTGGCAGCCCAGATATTATCTGACCCAAATCAACACCTACCGAATAACTGGTATTGGCACATGCTCCTAATATTTTAACAGACTACGGTGAAGTCAAAAAGGTAGGTCAAAGTCAAAGTCAAATGATTTATTTCAACTAGACCAATAAAGGCACTTTTGAACGTCAGATTAAAATAAAATAAAATATTATAGTGACTAGTCGGTAATCAATAAATATAAAATCATTCCGTTACTGACTCACTGAGTGACTGACAGACTGCTGGAATTTAGCATGCAGGTTCCTTGAGGAGTGGAGGGGAGAATGAAGATTTCCAGAAATTTCTACGGGAACGGGAAAAACGGGATATGCGCGAACAAAGTCGCAGGTGAAAGCTAGTGTGTAGCAACTGTGTTATAAAAACTGTGGAATAGGTATCTGCGTATTTTTTAGGGTTCCGTACCCAAACAGTAACCAACGGAACCCTATTACTAAGCCTCCGCTGTCCGTCCGTCCGTCCGTCTTTCTGTCAGCGGGCTGTAATACACACAGTTGAAATTTTCACAGATTGTGTATTTCTATTGCCGCTATAACAAAAAATAATAAAATTTTAAATTATGTAAAATCAAAGGGATTCAAGAAACGTGGTTTTTCGGTTTGTGCTACGGAACCCCACGTGTAAGAGTCCTTGGCTGGTTTTTTAAAGGTACTCTAGTCGTCGAAAATTATATTATAATCCTAAGCATTTATCGAACTACATGTGTTGAGAAAGGCTGCCAGTATTTTTATATAAAATAGCTGAATTAGAAACAGTATTTTACCCAATTACTTGGTAACACGATAGAAGCTTCTTTTTCAGGGCTTCAGGTACTATCGGGTATCTGATTATTCGTAACGACTTACAAAGATCTTCAAATGACCAGAAAATGTAAACTATCGTAAACAAGACTAGAGATAAAATAACTAGAATAACGAGATTTTATAGTAAATAGTTATGATTGTAAAGGATATATTACAATGTGTTCTAATCAATAGATTTACAGAACATTGACCAACATATTTCGAAGAAATGGTTACTATTGTTGACTTGTGCAAAACGTGTAACTCGAAATGATACAGTGAATGTTTATTCAACTGCTTTGAAAATTATGCTTTGTATGGGGCAATGGAATTGGTAAAATTGACGAATAAGTAAACTTCAAACAGCTAGGCAGGGCCAACTTCGAGAAAGAGGTCAACCGTCGAATTCGACTCGGCTGGACAGCGTTCGGGAAGTTGCGCGGTATCTTCTCGTCCCACATACCACAGTGTCTCAAGACGAAAGTCTATGATCAGTGCGTGTTGCTAGTGATGACATACGGAACTGATACGTGGTCGCTTACAATGGGCCTCATCAGAAGGCTCAAAGTTACTCAAAGGGCAATGGAGAGGGCAATGCTTGGAATTTCTTTGCGTGATCGAATCAGGAATGATGATATCCGCAAGAGAACCAAAGTTACCGACATAGCCCGAAGGATCGCCAAACTAAAGTGGCAGTGGGCAGGGCACATTGCTCGCAGAACAGATGGTCGATGGGGCCGAAAAGTTCTGGAGTGCCAACCGCGTACCGGAAGACGTTACGTTGATAGGCCTCCCACAAGGTGGACCGATGACCTGGTGAAGGTCGCGGGTAGCCGATGGATGCGAGACGCACAGGACCGGTCGCTGTGGCGACGCTTGGGGGAGGCCTATGTCCAGCAGTGGACGTCTTTCGGTTGATATGATGAGGATGAAGTAAACTTTAGTTTAATACTTTTGAAAAGAATCGTATCCCAATTGGTTTGAGTCTCAACACCTTCCAAACGACAACATGATTTCACTAATATTATTAAGAGGTATTTTATTTACTAGGATACTTTGATAGGCACATATTTGACCACTATCACACCTGTTGGTAAGCGATGATGCGGTGGAAGATGGAGCACGCTTGCCTAAAAGTAACCTAATCACTCTTGTCTTACAGATTCCCAGGTTGTAGCTATCAAGAAAACAGACTCTGACAGGGAAGTCCACTTCTTCCTTTGCGTACCTATGTTGTTTCTCCGTGTTGCGGAATTTGTTCGAAAGAGTCATCGTGGCCCTAGAACGCAAAGGGCATTAGGAGTAACATGGATGGGTTCCGTACTAAAAACCGAAAAAAAAACCGTCGCTTATGATTGATTACGTACTTTAAATAAAGAATATTTTTTATGATTTAATTAAAAATGTACTCTCAAAATTTTTCCCTTTACTTGTAGTTCAAGACGGTATAACTTCCCAAATTTCGTAGTTAAGATCAACAGAAAATACCTTATAAATTTTGATTCCCTTGAGAGTGTTGAAATATACGTTTGTGCCGGAAAAAAGATATGTCCATTTATTTATTTATGTGTATGTATGTATCTATGTATTTATGGTTGTATATTTTTTTTTTCTGTCTCTGTTTTTTCTTTTCTATAATTTGCACCTGCCATATTTTCTCTGCACCACCCTAAGGTCGACTGGTAGAAAATGCCTAAGGCATTAAGTCCGCCTTTGTACAGTGTTTTTTACTTGTGCATAAAGTTTTAATAAATAAAAAAAAAAATGTCCACTGCCATATCTTTTTTTTCGCGGTTACTTAAAAGTTTTATTTTTTCACAGCTTCAAGGGACTGTGGATTTGAGTATATGCTTTTAATTTCAACTCAATACTTTTACGCGTTCACGAGATAATGGATCTTGACAGACAGACGGGCGGACGTACAACAAAGTGATCCTAAAAGGGTTCCGTTTTTATCTTTTGATACACAATCAGTGGCAATCCATCAATTTCCCTAGCCTTTTCCCAAGTATGGTCGGGTCAGCTCATATCTAACCTGATGAAAGGGGTTCAAGCTTTTCTCCATAGGAGCTGGCATAGTCCCCCGCCGCCATTTTAGGTTTTTTTTTTCAAAGTTGCGGCGCACGAGCTCACATGCATATATGGGAAGAGGACACTTGAACAAGCAAAAACTGTTCGCAACATGATGTTCTAAAGTGTCACGTTGCCGAGATATTTGAAGGTAACCATATGAGAATAATGAAAATCATTCAAAATGAACACACCACGCGATTATATGCAGTAGATTGTATTCTAATAATATTTCTAGGCTTGTTTTAACCTTTTATATAAATTAAACACTATTATTTTGCGAAGTTATTAATAAAGTGGGTTTCACGTGTTTTTAATTTTTCTTTCTTCGACAAAATGATTAAATCAATCTGTGAACTATTGTTGTATTTGAATGTATCTAATGCATATAAGCATATAATTAAGTTAGTTTTTATGATAGCCATGATGTCACGTGGTGACTTTACCTCAAAATATCTCGGTAACGTGACACTTTTGGCCATCATATTCCTAACAATTTTGTTTGTTCAAGTGTCCTTTACCCATAATAAACATGTTACAACGCGCGCGGCAACTTTGAAAACAAAATTTAAATAGCAGCCGGGAGGCTATGCCACAATGATTCTATGCCGTTTTATCTGTATGAAATTCGGGATTTTATTCAAATTCTTCAAAAGTTTGTGCTCTGCCGCAATCAGCGGGCTGATGACAAAAATAACAAAAAGAAGATGTTTTTTCCAACAAAAATGAAACGTTCCTTCGTTCCGTGGGATAGGAAGACAGAAAAAACTAAAAATCTATATTATGTTCCAATAATTTCAACCTTCATCAATGTAAACACTAACGTTAGTTAGAACACGAAGTTAATTGTTTGATAATTAATTAAATCTGTTTTCCCAAGGGTACCAAAAACCTCAAAATCAATCAAATATATGAGATTTAAGACTTACGGGAATTTATGATGCGTGTAAGCTTGCCTTGCGTAGTTACCGCTGAAAATGATAATAATGTAATTTCCAACGAATTGCGAAAACTCTGTGCGTAGTTTTTTATTTTACTAATCTTTTCCTAAGGCAAGACAAAGAAGTCGTTCGACGTGTCGAAAACGCGTGGAAGAGCTACTGCTCCATGCAATCGCTGATGAAGGGACGAAGGGTGACCTACCTCTATCCCTGAACCGCAAACTCATCAACACGTGCAATCTGCCCATCCTAATCTATGTTACGCAAACTTGGTCCCTGACCGAGTCACGTAAGTCCAAACTCAAGGATTGTCAAAGGGCGATGGAGCTAAGCGATCGAATACGTAACACCAAGATTTGATCCAAAACAGGGATCGCCGATGTGGGCAACAAATATGCCAGGTTGAAGTGGGATTGGGCGGGTCACTTTTGTAGGATGCATCAAGACTGATGGGCCGGAGTCATTACGCAGTAGGAGCCGGAGGACGGGCGTCGTCGCTGAGGAAGGCTAAGAAACGCTGGTGTGATGACTTGGAGGCGTTCATGAGGGTTTGGTCGGAGAAGGCAACACACCGGGAAGAGTGGAAGGCTATGGGGGAGACCTTTGCCCAGCAATGTCGAGAAAAAAAAAGTCTCATCCTATTGAAACGCAAAAGTTTTTAAGTTTGGATATTTGTAGCTCTTTCACGGAAAATCTACTAACATGATTGTGCTGAATCTTTACAGTAATGTAGCTTATTGTATACTCCCGTAAAAAAAACGTATGGATACAATTAATAAAAGAAAGAGAGAGATTACTAATTCCTCGAAGGTGGGGACTTAGGTGGAAGCTAGTTTTTAATACATTTTAAATACAGGGTGCATTCGGAGACAGCTAGTGCGCTATTATTATTCCATGCAATCTGTATCGTTAATAGAATATCATGGAAAAAAAAAATAACTTTGTATTTTTTACTGTTAAAGATGAAGTAAAAAATCATCACTTATCTCGTTGTTTAAGTATCGAAAAGAGTGTTGACGAATACTTTACATTTGATTCATTTATTCGAAAGTCAAACAAAAAAACCGATGTATTGAATTATATGATCTTGTTATACGTAAATTTGCGCGCCGTTCCCGAAGTAATCCTGTATGTTAGGTATGCTGAACGAAAAACATTGTTGTACGACAATGTTTTTCGTTCGCACAAACGTTGTTGTGTGAACAACAACACAAAAACAAGCTAAAGATAAACAGGAGTTTATATTATATCCATAACGAGCAAAATCTGTCCCAATTAAATAAAATTCCGCAGCGATGTTGTTGGAACTCAAAGAGAATAAGCGAAAAATATTCCAATTATGAAAATACTTTCTGTTTCCTGTATTGATTCCTGCAACTTTTTCAACAAAATTCTATTTTAAATTGTATTTAACTCATGCTTATAATTTTACGGTGATGAGTTAGCTTATTTTGATTTTAAACTGAATCTGTAAACACTATTATTTATTGTTTTTCTAAAAAACTCACGACTCTAAACAAAAAAAGGTACCTATTTTTTCTTGGAGCCTTTTGTTTTCGCCAGCCACCTTCCACGAGCACTCCTTCTTCCAGCTTTCGCGAAATCTCTCTAGTTCGTCATCTACGTGACAACCACCACTTCGCAGGTATAATACTTGTGTCTCGTAAAAAAAAACCGGCAAAGTGCGAGTCGGACTGTACACTTCGCCGCCGGCAACCGGCACATATGAAAAAGCACTTACGGTTCTTGAGATTACAGCCCGGTGACCGACAGGCGGACGGGCAGCGGAGGCTTAGCAATAGGGTTCCGCTGGTAATGGGGGTACGAAACACAAAATGATGTGATCTAAAATGAAAATTAAATACCTAAGGAAGAAGAAACAGCACAAGATTGCAAGATCTCTGAGAGGCTTATTACATACCTACTTTATCACCATTTACTTTATCTTAGTTCTTATATACCAAGACTAGGTTAAGCGAATAAACTTAAGGTAGTAATTATGTGGACGTCAGTATACCATCAAAACTTCTAGCGAACTGCCTCGAAGTAAGGATCGCTCGGTATAATACTCTTCACCCCAAGCATGAGCTGAGCTTGACAAGTTTCAATATTACTATAGTTGCTGTAGTTTCATAAAGACTCGAGCAACTTGTTTAATACATCTTTCTCCTCAGTCGTTCAGTCGTCTCTTGGCAGTGTTTGTGGTTCGATGGTGATACATTTTCTCTGGATAATGCAGCCCTCACGTCGCGCCTCCACTTTTTGGAATGAAAATAATAACGGAATCACTAGTCCCGAATTAAATACATACTTGAAGCTGCATTTTAAGTTTGAGGAAATTTTATAACTTACGAACATTCGCAGTAACAGAAAAAGAAATGATTCCGGACTCTTTTGTACCGGTTAAATGCATTATACTCGCTGCACATTTTTCATTGGACTTAAGGTTGCTCTCTCGAGAAATGCTTAAAAACAGCGTGCAGATGAAGCAACTTTTCTGATGAAAAGTTGCTAATTACTATTGTTGCCAATAAGCCTGATATAGTGGTGGTGGACCGAATAGTGAGGCGTGCAATGATTGTAGACATAACCGTCCCGCATGACGAGAACCTTGTGAAAGCCGAGAAAGATAAACAAATCAAGTATATTGACTTGGCTCGCGAGGTTGTCGACATGTGGGATGTGGATTCCGCAATCATTGTACCGATAGTCATATCAGCCAATGGCTTAATAGCTACGAGCCTCGACCAACACCTCAGGAGGCTCTCGTTAGGCAGCTGGATCAAGGGCTTGATTCAGAAAGCGGTACTACTGGACACGGCTCGTATTGTTAGGAGGTTCCTCTCTCTGGAGCCCTGACCGCCGGTAGCTTGGACCCTGTTCCCGATACCGGTGGGCTACTATTTTTATATTTTTAAATGTCTTTTTTAATGTTTTATTGAAATATTTAAAAATATAATTTATATGTTAAAAAAATAAATAAACGAAATAACACCAAAATACAGAATTGATAAAAATACATTACGTGGAACAGAAATGCAAATATGACAAATTTCACTCCCAAGACATGCCTGCCACAACAGTGCCCAATGTAGGGACAATCAAAACGCTTGCTTTTAGCAAATCCCTAAAAGGTTACAGAGGTAACTCTTTCTGACGATAACTTCAAAGTACATAGTAGCACTTGTACCTACACAAACCCTATTTAGTCCTAACGTGATTAGGGACGACCCGCCGTTGTTTGACCGTCACTTCCCGGAATTATACAGACAATTTAGGTCGTTAATTACGGTCCAGCTGCACGAATTAGAAACGGTTATCATTTTTCATAGCTACCTACTAGGCTTAAAACGGTTGGCTGGTCTCTGGCTAAGTAATAACATACAAACGGGTTGATCTTCAAGCAAAGTTGGTTGGTTGGGTTGGATGGTTGGTCTGTGGATACCCACCCACTATTTGTGGATAACCATCCTTTACATATCGGGACCAACCGCTTAGCGGTGTTATAACGGTAGTGTCAGATTTTCTGGTTTCTACTAGTTAGTATATTATTTTTTTAGTGCCGTTATTTTAATTTACTATTTTATTTTTATTTTAATTATATTAAATTGATTTAATTGAATTGTAATTTTGTAACTTATAATTTGTAGTTAGTAATTTTATGATTTTATATTTAATATTGTGTGTTTTAATTTAATTTTCTCTTCCTAATACAAGTAATTCCTTGCTTTAAAGGTGATTTCCAATAATATGAACAGTAATGCCTGCTGTAATTGAAATAAACATTAAATTATTATTTATTATTTTATTATAATTTTAATATTACGACTGAGTGCCCTAATAAAGATATTTAATTGATTGATTTATAATCACGACTGTCAAAGATTTTTAAATTATAGATTTCCGAGGCTTGGAGGAAACTCAGTATATCATAGTCACCCATCAACGGATTGACCTCGACAAGCGTAATTATTATTTAACCACAAGCTCCTCTCACTTGTGACCAAGGTATGTTATCTTATTCCATGATACTGCATACCCAATATAAAAATATGCGAATAAAATAATTCAGTTACTGTGACTGAGCTTTATGAAGGACATATATTAAAAGGGTTCGGCTGCCTGTCCATTTGCTCGGAGTAAGGCAGAGGAGCGGAGAAACCGTGAAATTTTAACCAATGGAATTGCATAAAATCTCTGCACCACGTGAGCCACTTTTTTTCTCTGCTCCATCGCCTCGCTCCGAGCAAATGGATAGGCGCCCTTAGGCTGCCTGTCAATTGACGAGGTGAGAGGCAGCGGAGCGGAGAAATGGAGAAATATTAAACAATCATGTCATTCAAAATATCAGTGACTGTCATTTGATGATATTTCTCCGTTTCTCCGCTTCGCTACCTCGCTCTGCGTCAATGGACAGGCAGCCTTAGTCCCCCATTTGGCTCGGAAGTCTAATTACAACTGGTCTACCCTCACTTTGTCAATGTCACGCTGACCTAGAAACAAAATCGCACGACGTTTTACGCACCCAAATAAATTATACTAATTCGCCATAAAATCAGAGTACATTTTGACTAGCCTTTATTCTGTCACTCACTGTCATTTTAATGAATTAACAAAGGGATTGACAGTGATTTCATAATATAAAATATATTTTATGCAATTTGGTGTTTTTAACATAAACCATCAACGCTCAAGTTGGTTAGCAATTATTGTTCAACACAATGTCAGCTACTGGGGTTTTGACTTAATCAATTAAAAAAAACTGGGTTGAATCATCATCTTCCTGTCCGGATCCCGTTACTTGTGATCGGTGAGACAGGTTTTTCCTTCCACTCTGTCCTATCAGCCGTCACGCTATCACTGATTGCCTTTTCTTACATGACATCACAAAATTCATCCATGCGTTCCCCAGCTTGAGTAAAAAGGCTGAAACCAGTATCGCCATACCACCCCGGCAGATCATATCACTTGCTTTGTGGAACAGCCAGTCGATTCTGTAACCATGTCGAACTGAAGGCTTGGGTGAAGTCACTTCTTCTTCTTCTTCTTCTCACAACTTGTACACATGAGTGTTCGATTTTTTAAATTTTCTGTATAGTGGCCAAATATTGAAAGAAATTCATAATCTACTTTCGTCTTGTCAATTTTCGACTAATATTCAAATTCAAAAGTCTAAATTACCGAGTGAAAATCACAAAACAAATACAAGTTACCCGATTTCTTCGCGTGTGAAATTATTTCGATATTTCAGAATTATAGTGGCATATTATATAGATTTATAGTTAAAAACCAGTTGATGAATATATGGCTTGTAATTTAGAAACATTTTTTATTGGAATCTTTTTGAGATATTTCTTATGTTTGTTTACAAAAATATGCATTACGTAATTCAAAATAACGGCACCACGCACTATGAACTTCGAGTATGATTATTGCGGAACTCGATTATAGGTCTCGTAAAACAATTTTACCACTAGAGTACTTGTCTTTTTATGACATAAATCCCAAAATTTCGAGTAAATTGATCCAACAGTTTTATAGGAATCAACATAATACAACAACATAACTGTTTTCAGGAACTTCAGGAAGGCTTGGGTGAAGTGATCACGAAGTGAGCTGTTATTGAGCTGACCGCTCACTTCGTGATCACTTCACCCAAGCCTTCCTTCGACATGTTTACAGAATCGCCCTGTGGTAGCGATACCATCTGCCTAGATTTGAACACTAGAATTATATCTCCGCATACTAACTTAGTTTTCGGCTGGATGGGTGGTGAATACAGTGTAAGTCTGAGCGGGCCTTTATTATTAATATTATTTATTTATATTGAACTTAAAATTTTCTAACACATAACACCATGTTAGTAAACTTTCTTATCACAACAAATGAAATAAAATAAAACTAATTTAGATTTAAAATAACTATGTCTGCTTTCCACTGCACCAGACCTACAGCTGTGCATACGGGTCCAATGCTCCAGGAACGGGCAATCCAATGCTCCCCCGAAGCTTTCGCATCAAGGATGCTGTTCTTTTTCACATAATAGCTTGGAAGCTATCTGTATCAGCTTCAGCAAATATGCCCGATGCGCTACAAAACCGCGGGAGCCCCAACAGCACCCTAAAGGCCTTTTATTTGACCCTGTACTGTAGGTAAAGCTGTATCTTTGTTAATGTTTCATCGGCCCGCAAGGCTTGTATTGGTTTCTTCGATGGCTAACCAAATATGTCTGCCACATCGTTTCATGAAAATGTAAAAACATTTCTGCGATAATAATTTTACTGCTCCCACTCCTTTTCATCCTTTAATTTCACAGCTCATTGGTCTTTGTCATGATTAATTACAAATGGATAAGGGTAACCGTAACATAAAATTATTTCTCCGTATTTTAATATTCACTAGGACTTTTATATTATACTAGTGGACGTCACGCGGTTTTTCCCGCGTAGTTGCCGTTCCCGTGGGAGTACGGGGATAAAATATAGCCTATGTTACTCCCTGATAATGTAACTATCCATTTCTGAAAGAATTTTTCAAATCGGTCCAGTAGTTTCGGAGCCTATTCATTTCAAACAAACAAACAAACAAATCTTTCCTCTTTATAATATTAGTGTAGAAGTGTAGATTTAAACTCTGTTTTTTTCACGTACGGTGGTGTTTTCTCTCTGAGTTTCGGCGGATCCATAATGATTTTAGTAAATATAACGTAGGTATTAAACGTATTGTCCTCTGAAGGAGCTTTGTTTTGTTTATCAACTGAGGCTCACGGCCCGCGCTGTCACGGCGAGCGCGCTCTTATCGCGGGTCAGATTACGTAGTCAGGAAAAACGTTATCCCATCAGTTCTATAGCCTCTATTCAGACACTTGAAATGTATTATTCATCAACTTGTTTTTAACTATAAATCTTTATAATATGCCAGTGTAATTCTGAAATATCGAAATAATTTCACACACGAAGAAATCGGGTAACTTGTATTTGTTTTGTGATTTTCACTCGGTAATTTAGACTTTTGAATTTGAATATTAGTTGAAAATTAACAAGACGAAAGTAGATTATGAATTTCTTTCAATATTTGGCCACTATACAGAAAATTTAAAAAATCGAACACTCATGTGTACAAGTTGAAAAGTTTTTTTAGGTGAAATCACATTCGATTTTCGTAATGTTGACAACCATTTTTCTTTTCTGTCAGTGTCTACAGTTTAAAAATATAATATACAATAGAGTTCAATCGTTCAGGAACGAAATTGAAAAAGTTTTGTTCACTTCTTTTGTAATAACTGTTGTATTACGAGTTATAACAATTGTGATTTCGAGAGAGCAATTATTAAACTATGAAATACCGTTTGGCCTTTGTTTTATTTTGGTATATTACCTCTGAATTGCCTTTCAGGGCGGGTGTCTCGACATAGTTCGATCGCTTAGCAACCGGAATTCGGTAAGGCCACCCTACACAATACATAGTCAATTTTAAAAACATTGAACAAATTCCCTTTCGACCGGAACATGAGCGGTTTTTTTGTTTCAATTGTAAAAAAAACCGTGCTGCCATAGCTGTTACTTTTGAAAATCACGCAGCATGACGAGCAGTTTCACTTTAAGGGAAAGTAATTTAACATTAACTTTTAGTAGATAATTAAGCTTTAGCTGTATGGTGTCGGCCGGTGCTGTATGGTGCCGTAAAAGAATAATACCATCCCATCACTTACCGTGGGTGTCGTAAGAGGCGACTAAGGGACTCACTAGAGAATGGGCAGCAGTGTTCTCTGTAAAACGCAACACCATACACTGCGATCGCCAACCCGCCTGCCAAGCGTGGCGATTATGGCAAACCCCCCTTTGGGGAAGGCCTATGTCCAGCAGTGGAAGTCTTTCGGCTGATAATTATGATGATGATGATGAGATAATTAAGTAATTTGTAGTGTTTTCTACAACAATACCATCTGGCGACTGAAACTTGGTACTGCGTATGCAGGCATCGTGTAGGTTACTTCAAAGTTTGTGTCATAATTAGATTTTCTTACTTTAAAATTTGTATTTTTTTTTAATTTTCTGGCTTTGGTGAAATAAATAAAACACATAATAGATCTTAATTTTACTTGTAACGGGGATTTATCCATTAGTCTAACAGGCAGATAGAAAAATAAGCAGTATTGTTATAATTTTTGAGAATAACCTGTGCAGATTAATTTTGATCATTTGAATTGTGACACTGCTGATCATATCAATATGTATTATTACATCAGGAGTTTTTATCAAAAAACTACTTTCCACATTTTCTGGGCACTACTCATGGCAATCCCTGATACGGGATTATTATTATTAATGGGATTCCAAAATTGATTGTGCAAAACAAATATTGGTAAAAAGATAGAGCCTTGGTGTGACGCAACCATTCTAAAGCCTATCCGATTCGAACAACGAAAAACTGAACAACATGTTCTGAAATCAAATGGATGGAAATAGTACCACAGGTATAATTTAAGTACTGATCGGATGCCTTCGAACGCAAACTAATTATTGTTGTTGAGAATCCGTTTAGTAATAAAGCGCAAACTCTTTAAGATAGTTTCGTCCGTCCGTCATCTTGATTAGATACGTGATCAGTAATACCCGGAATCCCTCTCCGAGTGAGGATTATCAAGACATCAAGCAAGACTTATCCAAGAAGTTTTTAATCTCTTTGGATTACTTTTTTTCCATAACCTGATTTTTACATTTTTACGTCAAATTGAAACTGGTCTTCGATAATTCCATTTTTAAACCTTTTATTTTTCAGACTTGCTTTTTATTCTAGAAAAATCTGAGTTCAGATGAATTTTAGTTCGTGCTAAAGGGAAAATACTGGCAATTACGTTCATGATTCTTGGAAGACTTATTGAATGCAGAAATACGAAAACTGCAGACTTGTGATTGTAATAAAAATGGGATATGGTCGATGGAATTTGTACAATATTTTAGGAAATATTTCTAGGGCTTTCCGTATTGTTGTTTTTATATCAAAAGAAAATCTTTTACAACAATAAAACAAAACAGTAAAGGAGCAAACCCACCGCGGCACATGCTGTGTACGGGCACGCGGCTCATTTTAGCTGCGTGGATTAATTTGTTTGACAACGTGGGTCAACGTTTCCACTGCAATACACACTACACACGGCATGGTGTTAACAGCGTTGAGTGTACCAATGACGTCAGTTAAAGCGCAGCGTGTCCGTGGGTTGCAGTGGACACAATGACATACATTTTCTTGCAAAGCGAAGCTTAACACACGTGCGTAGCCTTTCCGTGCGCAGCGGTGGGTCTTCGCCTTAAACGTATATAATTTATTCATCGTATATTCATTATATATTAATATCACATTGAATATAAAAAAATCTAACATTGATTACACTAACTTACACATAAACATTTAGATACATCAAAATATTTATTTACAAGTTTTTATTTACATTGGTCCGATTTATTTTCTGATATCTTTCGACGAACCGTAAATTTATTATGAGCCTATATGTATAAGTACCTATTTATAAATTTTAATTTCTGGCGTTTTATTACATAGAATCACGTCGTATAAATCATGTGAAAAGCTCAGGAGTCTTAACAAAATTAAATCAAACACACAATATTAAAATTTTTCGCAAAAATATTAGACAAACGCATTCTGTCAACGGTAGAGTGGAGAAAGCGATTGTCTAAAAAAGGATGAGATTGACAAACGCTGTCGCAGTGTCACGTGAAAAGATCAATCCATTTATTTTGGCGTTTCGACAATAATTGCATTCGCTAATAGAATGGCACTTAGGTCTAGAGCTTTAGGACTTTTATTATAAACAATGGGTGGTATGACAAGCGATTAACTATAAATATTTAGATTATTAACAGATGGTCGATGGGGCCGAAAAGTTCTAGAGTAGCGACCGCGTACCAGAAGACGCAACGTTGGAAAGCCTCCCACAAGGTGGACCGATGACCTGGTGAAGGTCGCGGGTAGCCGACGGATGCGAGACGCACAGGACCGGTTATTGTGGCGACGTTTGGGAGAGGCCTATGTCCAGCAGTGGACGTCTTTCGGCTGATACGATGATGATGATGATTTAGATTATTGGCACATAGTAACAATAATTTAGATAAAGTTTTGTAACAAAGAATATCTATGTTAAGTTTTATTTACATGACCACTTTTACAAGGAATAAACCTTCGTATACTTACAAAACTACTAAACGTGTAATGGATCGGTTGAACAAAATCGATGCTATGAGAAATGAGTTCGAACGAAAGCAGCTGAGCTCGATTAGGGGAACAATGTACCCAGACTTTTACACAATTTTATAAGACAGCTACTAGGTATAATAGAATAGTTGGTAAAATGGTTTACTATAAAAATATGATCCTGTGTAAATGTGTTATTAATACTAGCTAACGAAAAGATAAGACTTTTTCTTTATTTGGTACGTTTAGCCAACAAAATTAGACGTCAAATACCGCAAAGGAAACTGTGATGAAAATATTTTAAAAGCCTCTTGGCATATTTTAAATTAAAAACAGCTATATATAACACGGTGTATAATCTTCAGAAGACGATGTCTCAAAGAGCCACTGATTAAAATCTAGTTTTAAAGGAATTAGAGGACTTGGCTAATGAGGTTTTTATTTTACTCATAATTAGCCTTTTTTGGCTGAAATAAATAATGATGTTTCAAATGCAGAAATTTATAGATAGCGAAGTTTTATAAATCTTTGAGTGAATCTTATTGATTTTACAACAGTAAAAGGAAGGTGTGAGTAGAATAAATTAAATATTTCATTAAATGAGGGTATCTAATAAACAAAATATTCACCTCAACGCTGGTGGCATTATTATCGAGTGATGGAAAATTGGCCACAATTCCTTTGGATTAAATTGGGGGCGCGCTTTTCCCATAAAAGTTCATTATTAATTCTGGAATTTGATCAAAAGGTCAATTCTTGGATTTAATAAGTGTTCCAATTACAGTCGCAATGACATTTTATTGACAGTAAATGTCAAAAACAAGCCAAAATGAGGGGAAATTAGAGGAGTTTTTGACATTTGGGGAATGCGTACGCTCTTTAAAAATACGAGAATTACCCCTCAACATTTGTTGAGTCAGCAAAATAATTGTAAATACGATAATATATTATTATTCTACAGCAGACTGGCTTACCAAACTGTCGCATAAGTATATTCAATCATTTAGGTATATGAAGTAGTACGACGATGAACCTACGAAGAGTCGTAACTATAAAGTAGATACTTAAAACGATTACTTATCGTAATTACTTACTAACTCGTATACTTACTTAAAAAAATATTTTTTCGCTTTTATTTTAGGCCTTTCGTTTGAAGCCTAAGCTTAACTTTGCTGTGAATGTTACGAGTACCTACTAATGCAGGCTACGGACACATACATTTATTTATTATTTATTTATTTTATCATTGAATTATTATAACACCTTTACAGATTGCTCCAAGACGATGTTATAACATATGTATTACAAAAAATATACATTAGAGCAATTATCATTTAATTATTATTTAAATGTCTAGACCTTTTTCAATTAAATTTTGCGCTGCTTTGATAAATCTCGGCAGGTTTTGGCAAAATATATCTTCCGATGTGACTGATATATCATTAATCAAACGTATGTAAATGTGTCGTGTTGTGTCGTTTCGGGATAGAAACTAAACAAACGAGTCTGTTAGGGCCTACGTTATATTGTAACGAGTTTTGTAGCCAATAAACTGCGTCAGAAGGCGCCACAATACGACAAAACACAGTAATGTGAACCCGGCTTTACTTAGACAAACTGCACATTTTTGTTTTTGTTAAAATAAAGAATCATATAATCTTGCATGTTTTAAAAAATGCTTTAAATATTATCAGATTGAAAATCTTAAACTCGGGTCAGGTTAATTTATGAAACCTTTTTCCTCTTTTTTTCAAGGCCAGCTAGGTATAGGAGGTTGAATTATTCACAAGGTAGAAGGTGTGGCGATGGCATAGATATTGGAAATATTTGGTGATTCAATCTTTAATATTAGGCCGTATTACCAAGGTGACTTACTCTTCAATAAGAGTATTAGGTCGTTTTATCAATTTTTAAAGTTGTTACAAAGATACCTAAATAAAACTTAATTTAGAGACTAGAACATGATCAAAATAAATTAAGAATTCAGAAATTCATATTTACAGTGAATAGTTTAACTACCAGGATTTTTTTCGGTACAGACCTTTATTGGCACTATCTTACACCCAATAGGAGGTCATAAAGGTTCCTATACACAGAATACAAGCAACAATGCCACAAGAGTTTGTCCAATAATTCTAATCATAGTCGCTTCTGCACGTCCCATCTGCATAGATAAGGCTCCTGCAGATAATTGTACTAATTTAGCTCAAACATGTACAATACTATAAGCTCTGGAATACACTCACACACCATGAAACACACTCACTGAACACCCAATTTAATATCAACGTTTAAAGTCAATAAGCCCGTGTCGCTGCAGCATCTCGACCGACAGCGCATGCGCCGGCGCCGTCCTCCGCGAGGAGCGCGTGACGTGGCTGAGCTGCGTGGTCTGCGCGCGAGTGTCAATCCCACGCGGGATGTGCGTGCTGTACGCGTGTCCATTGTTGTGGCGCAGGTTGTGCATCTGTGGGGGGGTTACATCAGGTTTATTTTAAGAATACAGCAGTGCAATTCTGTAAACATCTCACCGTGACCATGAAGTGAGTTTTCAATCTGTACAACCAAAACGGAATTACAGTTTACCTCATGCTCACCCTACCTAAGTCTACAGAGATGCTGTCAGAACGGACCGCCTGTAGCGTATGCTACGTACCAGATAAATTTGCAATAAAGCACATTAACCGTTCTCTTCGTAGGTATACCTAATCAGAAAAATAAACGATAGGTGTCGATCCAGAGGCTTAACTTAATGGTGGCGTACAGACTTTTGGTCACATGAATAAAAGACACTAATTTCAAAAATACAGATTATTTTAATATCGCAATTTAATTTTACTTTGAAGCCATACTTGAACCAAATAGCTTTGTTGAAAATTTTAACACAATAATTTCTCCTATGATTTGAATTGTTCAAATTTCCTTATTAAAATTGAAATGCGTATTGAAGTCATTGTCACAGCGATTTGTTTCAGATGTCTCTAACAAAGCCTCTCAACACTTTGTTCGTGGAAATTGCTTCTGTTTTGTGATGCATGCAGATTATAAGATATTAATAATTGTCTACATGGAATTTAAGCGTGAGAACAGCGGTCCGATCCACAGCGACTAAAGCGCCCAAACATTAATTAAGATGTGAACACACTTTGATGGACCTGCCGAAGATTATAAGATTATCTTTGCATTGCATAGACTTCATCTCTTTGTATTACCTATATACAATTTCACGCATTATTTCAAAATGAATGTAACCTTGATTTTGTAAACACTGATTTAAAAGAGTGTCCGTGGAGTGTCTTGCACGTTCTTGTCCATAACTTAAGTTCCTGTGTCCCCTAGATGGGGCAGAGGGCGTCCACAGTGCGACGCCATCCCGAACGGTCTTAAGCTTCGCGCTTCATTTCGCTCCAGGTCTTTCCTAATCGCTTCACTTCTGCAATGATCGTCCGGCGCCAGGTCTGCTTGGGGCGACCACGTTTACGCTTTGCTTGGGGATTCCAGTCTAGGGCTTGCCTCGGTATGTGTTCAGGATCCCTTCGGAGCGTGTGGCCGATCCAGTTCCACTTGCGGCGTTTGATCTGCTGGTCGATAGGAGTCTCACCGCAGCGTTCCCACAGATCTTGGTTGGTGATTTTCTCGGGCCAGTAAATACCGAGGATACGACGAAGAAATCGGTTGATAACGACCTGGAGTTTGTGCAAGATGTCCGTAGTGACCTGTCATGTCTCACGTCCATAGGATCTACTCTTTTGTACGTTCAACTGCCGCGCTGGAGATAGGGTTGGTGAGTGTATTTTGCTGCAGAAGAAATTGCTGTTCTTGTCGCTAGCGTGGCAGAATTAGCTTTATCTATTTGACTGACAGACCTTGTAAATTCAAAAGTACCCTTTACGTCTACCATGAGTTTTTATCAATCTATACTCGCTAACGACGATAGTTAAAAAATGTATGAAAACTTAAAAACAACAAGTTTCTAATTTATGTTTTAGTTGTTAACTAAAGTTTTACTTGCAACTTGCTTGCTTGTTAGTTTACAACTTAAACAAGTAAATTAGAAACTTGTTTTTTAAAAAAAATCATAAATTTTTTATAACTACAGTCGCTAGCGAGTGTAGATTGATAAAACTCATGATAAACGTACTGTAACTGGTCTACTTGAAATAAAGGAATTTGTATTTGTACTCTTATCGTACTTTTTCTATCTAGACAAGTGAGTTTGGTGATAAATTGTGGTTTCTGCAAGATTTCTGAGTGAAACATAAGTAAGATATTATTAATTTGAATTCGTTACAAATCTTTCATTGAATGAAAAGTGTTCATCACTACTCTTAGTATGGGATAAGCTTGAAAGCATCAGCTCACAACCGCCTTTATAGCTATTTTGAATATCAAGATTTTTGTGCGTTCATGCACAAAAACCGTTGGTTCCATTTTAAAACTAATTATCTTAGAAGGGAACGAAGAAACATCTAAAAAACTTGTGAAATGATGTTAAAAAGCTAGCTAATTAAAATTGAAAATAAATGCCCGACACAAAAAAATGTGGTGACCCTAATAACCCCTCGTTTTGGTCCGGGATTAAAAAAATAGAAACAATCTGTTTTTAGTTTTGGCCACAGTTATTCATAGTTATGGGTGAACGAAAATAAACGAAGCCAAATAAAGCAAAGAACTTGATAAGAAGTATCATATAAAACTTTCCTCTTGAAGGTAGAAAGTTTCCGAGAACTTTTATCTCGGAGAATACCTTCAAGAGGACCAGATTCTTCAAGATTATTGTTGTTTGGAACTCTACCATAGCAATAGGACAGTTAATCTTCGACGAAAGATAAGGTCAAAAAGGGAGGCCTTGTTTTTGCTTCCAATAGAGTTTATCCCATGGTTTCAAGATAGCGTATTTTTCAATCAAAACCAAATTTTTTTTTTTGATACGCGCTTGTACCTGAAGGTTTTTTGTTGAAAATATCCATACAAGTGTACTAATATTGATATTTTAAGAAAATACTAAGAGATCTCCCCCCTACAAACTTATTTTTGTACGTTTAAAGCAGCATTAACATAACAGTAGAAATACTTAGAAATTGAATTTTCGACAGAACCTTTTAAAAACACTTCTCTAAGATACAAGATACTACTTAAAACAACTCGCTAATAGGTGTCGTCTAGCTACCTAGACTAATAACACCGTGGAGTCGCCTTGAGTCTGAACTTTACAGTAGATAATTGCGAGGGAAGCCATCAAAGATATAAGACACTGTTTGATGCTCGTCGTTTACTATACAAGGTCAGCGTTGCAAATATTAAAGTGCGCTTTGAAAAGTTTCAACCACAAATTAGTCGATTTTTTAATGCTATCTTTCCTGTTTTATCGTACTTTAATCAGAGGGCTAACACTTTGTCGCCATAAACGGTATATAGGTTAGCTGTCAACATGTTGAAAAGAAGAAAAACATGCTTCTTTTTTAATAGTGGTGCCTCTGAAGAGTTCTAAAGAGTTTTTATTCGGTAATGTAGGTCTCAATCATTATCTAGTGTCTACAAAAAACCTGGCTGGTACAGCTGAATATTTCGATACCTTTGTGATAATGGCATTGAATACAAACCTGTAAGTAACACCTTTTATGTGGCTCGTGGTACAACTCATAGTCACTCGATGAGCCTTCAGGCTTCTGTGCGCAGCGCCACTGTTGACAAGAAAAGAATAATTTAATCATTGTAACCTTATTTAGCTCTAATCTACCGTGAGTTGAATATTATTTAGGAACACCTACAGCTACATTCTTATTACATCTTATGCTATAATCCGATCTGTATTTGGCTACGACCTAGTTTCTCTCTCGGCCATTTCTCTGAGTATCGGCCATTCATTCTATGACGTGCCGTGCCATTAGTGAAAAATAGATCGAGCTATGTGTCTTGTGGCAATAGCACCGTCTTTCTCTCACACCGGATTCATTACGGTCTGAAGACGTCATAGTAGGGCCTCTTATTATTACCCTAGCCGCCACAACAGAAGAAGACGCCCCGAGCATCGGGAGTCGTAGGGCAATTCCAGGCCACCAGAGGCGCGGGCTCGCGAACGGCGAGTGAGGCCCGTACTCTACCAAAGCGGAGAAGAGACGAGCGGGGCGGAAACGTGTTTTCAAAAACCAATAGAATTTCGTTTATCACACATCTCGTCTCCACTTAGCTTTAGTGGATATCACTTAGTGGAGATGTATGATATTTGTATGGCGCGATGGAAGGTGAGATGTGAGCTGTTCATCGCTGAGATTGAACTGGGCCGCGGTACAAGGCAGAGATGTGAGCTTTGCCTCGCAAGCTAATGATGGCGCGCAACGAAGACCAGCTAGATGTGTGCCACGTACAGTGTAGTCAGCGCACATCTCCACTCTAGCCGGCACATATCTCCGCTATAATCTAGCCAGTACCCATCTCCGTACAGTTTTGGTGGCTGCACCCTATCTGAAAAACATCTCTTCTCGTCTCCGCTTTGAACGTCTCCGCACGTCTCCAGTTTGCACATCTCCGCACGTCTCCGCTTTGGTGGAGTCCGGGCCTGATGAGTGGCTCGCCTTTCGATAAGGAACAAGCCGGATCGACGGCGCGTTGTGATCCACACACGCCTCAAAGTGATGTCAGCCTAACAAACGGGGCCCGCTAGGGCCAGTGCCTGCCAGGGTTGTGGAATTTGATCGAAAGAATTACTGCGGCCCTGGAACGCAAAGATCATTAGGAGGAACATGGGTGGGGTTTAGTCCAGTAACAGTCTGACACTCCTTTTCGCTCCATCCAGAGCAGAAGGAGTCATTTGATAATTTACCATCCCAAAAAAAGGGCCTATGATTGATCTGTGCCTGGTGGATGGCAATATGGTCGCAAAAAAATGCTGGCAAATGAGACTTGGGTATTCTATAAACCCTTTGGAGAATAAAAAAATTTAGGCGTGATGTCACCGATTTGCCTAATTTATTTCAATTTGACGATGTCTTTACTTATGCATACGGTTCATCTTATACAGTGATTTAAAATACTATAAAATGGAAATCAAAATGGTGCGTGAGGCAAAGTTCGATTCACTACATGGAATAGTCTAGGTTCATGTGTTCTACGTGACATACACCACTATTCATAGGAGTTCTACTAAAATGGGCGTCACATCGCTGATGAGGCACTAAATAACTGAACTTGTGATGCATTTAATTTTTCATAGAAACGTGAATGATAACTGGCCTCTTTTCATTTTAGTGGTCCATATATTACTATGCGTCATCTGGTTGTTTCGAATGAATCAAAATATAAACAATAATCTACACTAATATTATAAAGAGGAAAGATTTGTTTGTTTGTTTGTTTGAATTGAATAGGCTTCGAAACTACTGGACCGATTTGAAAAATTCTTTTAGCACTGGATAGCTACATTATCAGGGAGTAACATAGGCTATATATTATCCCCGTACTCCCACGGGAACGGGAACTGGAACTACGCGGGTTAAACCGCGTGAAGTCTACTAGTAGTTGATAATTCCAGATTTAGAGGGTATGCGGTACAGAGAGTAAAGTCCCGCACACCTCAATTGTAAAGGGAGGATCCTCCGACCAGACGGTTGTTGTGTCTGGCGGGCAACTGCCCGATAGTTGATATTCGGGCTGATGTATATGTTCAAATCGCATGGCAAACTGCTTGCGCGATGCAGGATTTCAACGTAGTAGTTCGCTGCTAGTTGGATAGATGGCGTCGCGTTCTTTTTGTTGTGATGTTGATTTGCTCCGTTGGTTTTTCTTGTGGCGGCATTGATGCCGCTACACAGAGACCTGTGTATATATATAGCCGCTTTAGCAAAATTGAAGCCCCATACCTACAAAAAACGTGATTTTTTCAGTATATTGAACGGAACCCTTAGCGCGCGAGTCCAACTGGTAGTCATAAATTTTCAGTAAACTATACAGTTTTCCAAATCTTTTCCATTGCGCAAAGATAAGTTCAAGGAATCCTGGCCTTGTAACTCGGGTAAGATCCTGCCTGTCATAATCCGAGTATTGTTCGGCATAACAATATCTCATATTTCTGAGGTTTCCTTTAGCAAATTGATCATTTATATTCTTAAAGAACATAAGCGTTTTGGACGGGTAGATGACATTTAATTTATTATTATTTTATTCGTAATTGTTTTGTATTGCTGAGTACCAATTCTCTTACCTACTTGTGGATAGTTTTAATAATAATAATAACAACACCATAATAATCACATCATCATAATATACATATCATCTTCTACAGTCTGAAATTGCTTGCTTTAAAAGAATCATATATATCACTTTTCAAAAAGCTGCTATCTTAAATACATGTCGAATTGTAAGAAAGTTCATGCAACTAGATGAAAACGAAATAGCTGCTCCTCATAGCACACCCCCAACATAAGACACCACTCGCTGCATTTACTTAGTTTCGGCCCGTAAATGTAGCATAAAGCCAGCCAAAGAGCTGAGAAGAAAAACACATTCCAATAATAATTACAATAATAATAATCTCTTCAGCATATTTGATCAAATGTCCACAGAAACACCCATGTGATTGAATTTATGGAACATTCCAGGAAAATATGACCACGATCTGACGTATCAAATTTATTATTGATACAAAAAATAATTAATATACAAACTCACAATAACCAACAACCAACAATGATATTATTTTTGTCATAAATAAACTGAACATTCCTCCTGAATATCATGATATACTTGCTAGGAATGCTAGGTTATAAAATCATTAATTATTTATTACGTAGCTGGGTATATTTTCACCTTTTGTGTTAAAGTCACTTCTTCTAAAATCGTTCCTATGCGGAACGAGATCCATTAAAAAAGAAGTGAAATGAGTTGTCCAGAGTCCATATAACTTCACCCATAGCTTAGGAATGACAGTTCACTTGACGCTCATTCCAAACTAACAAAATCGACATTAGTTTGAAAGTTGAAATAACTTTTAACATGAAATTTAATCAATAGCCTACTTAATATATTCTTTTTATCCTCAAAACGACTTTTATTAAGTCTCCAGAATAATTTTCATTGCTACTTGAAATTCAATTTCTTCAAACACAGGGAAACAACAATATTGTGACAGGGCTACGTAAAGCTTCACCTGTTCAATAGGTTGTGAATTCGATTTCCAGTTCTATTCTCAATGGATATAGCTCGAATAAATATTTAAGTATAACAAGGAATGTTTTATAGAAGAACGTAAAACATTCACCTACTAGTATATCGTTTTGGATAAAAACTGTAGAGGACTTTTCCATTCAATAAGAATAAAAAGCAATACCTAGAAATGATTTCTACGACCCAATAAGTAACTGGGTAGCATGATACCCCTTCGCAACACTTGTGTCAGATGTTCTTGCTCCTGATAATCTGTCTATCAAAGATCTTCAAATAACAGCCGGGACCAACGGTTTAACCTGTTTTCTGGTGCATCGAAGAATATCGGTATTTAATTAATAAAAAAATCAACCAGCTTCGCTAAACATCGAAGATCGTCTTATGTATCTATTATTATTTAGCCACAAACTCCTCAGGTTCACTAACATTGAAGAATGATGTTGTGTAGCATTCATAAAAAAAAAATACAGTCGAAATAGTATACTCGTTGAAGTTGGTCGATTAAAATTTTGCATCTTTCTTTTTGTTCATGCTCAGTTACTGCTGCTCCTAAAAAGAAACACTCACGCAGTATTTTTGCTGCCTTTGAAAGTTAAAGAAGTTTCATCTACCTCTAACAATAAATCTTTTTCACTCAAATCTGTTGCATTATCAAACTCAATCCATGGAGGATTGAGTTCTCCTTTACCTTTGTTTTATTATAGCTGTCTTTTCGGTCTAGCATTCCTTTTTTTACCTATAGTTGTTTTTTTAATTCCTTATTTTGTTTTCTTTCTTTGTTTATTGAGATTGGCATATATTGTATTTTCTTTTTCTTACATATTTTTTCATACTTCACCAGCGTGTCTCGTTTCAATGTCACATGCAATCCTTTAAATTATCTCTGCATATTCTGTTCCTGTCGAGCCAAGTTAAATATTTTTTGCCTGATTAGATTTTTCTGTAATTTTAGTCTTTCTGTGTCAGTTTCACCCAAGTTCATACAACCCTATATCAATTAAAAACCCAACCAAAACAATTTTAGTTCCAAATCGAGTTCAATATTGAGTTCTAATTCCGTAAACACCAATCATATTTACCTATATATTCCTGTAACAGGATGTGTGCGGATCGTCTAGACAGTTGAACAAATCGAATGTACGCGAGGTGTGCTCGGTCATTTGTGTCAGTCCCGATTAGTGCGGAACCCTGACCCTGTCTCGTTAAGACGGCAGTTTATGTGTCTGTTAGGTACAATGGAAATTGACTATTTGGCCCTTGATTGTTCGTTGACTTCAAAAATCTTGCATGTATGAAGGATTCAGAACAGGGTGTAAAGTCCCGCAAGCCTCATTAGAAAAGGGAGAATTCTTCGACCGGACGGTTGTTGTATCCGGTGGGCAACTGCTCGGTAGTTGATATTGGGACTGTTGTACATATAGATATAAATAACGCAATGCAGTATTTCATTCAGTAGTTCGCTGCTGACGGGATAGTATAAATTTCTCTTCGTTAATGTCAAAAAAAACAGAAAATAGATGATGTTGGACACTTTCGAGACACGCTTCCTTTTTTATCAATTTAACGGTTTTCGCAAAGATTAAAGTCAGGATCCGCTTTTATAGCGTTATCAACACAGTAGATAAAATCACTTTGAAAGACGAGCTCTTTTACTGAATTTGGAATACAAGTTATGTAGATACTCGGCAGGCATATCAGTCGCAGTCTTTTTTCAGTACCATCAAGATCAGAATTTACGGGAAATAATGTACTTAACTCATGATAAAATATCAAACAAATCTGTTAAATTCCTTTTTATAACCGTGGCTTTGCCAACACAGTTATGTGGTATTTTCTTTGTAAAATAAGTTAAGCCGTTTATTCCTGCGTCTTATCTCCCTCCGGTCGAGCTGTGTTACCAGGCCCCTATGAGATAGAGTGAACAGAGAGTGCATCTATGTCGACGCATACACTAGATACGCATAACTCCCGTGTCGATGGCTAGTCTTCGTAGAAATTGGCTGCCTTACGAAAGTAGGTAAGAAAGACTATTATTATAGAGCTAAAACATATTCTCCGACGAATTAAGTAAACGCTAATGAAGCAATTAGTATATCAAACAGTTACCGTGAAGTTGGTCTGTTGACACACACCACGCCCGCAGAGCAGCTTGCGCGCCGAACGCTGGAAGTTCCTCGTCATCAGGCAGTACACGATCGGGTTAATTGCTGAGTTCGCGTGACCTGCCGAAAAAAATAGGGGCAATTAGAACTTAGACCGCTTTTAAATTTATTTGAGGTGTCTTCTAGGAATTCCTTGTTGACATCAATAAATTGTTGGTAAAGGGTCGTCGGTAATTAAGGGCAACGGTGATCTGTGGACTGGCGAAGATTGATGACACTTTTGCTTATTAGGTAGGAATGTACTATCGAAATTATATTTTACAACTTTGAATAGATTCTCTAAACAAAGTGATTTTATATCAGCGATAATGAATGTCAAAATTGATCACCTGAGGTTTTGGTAGACCAAGTCAAAATGTCTAAAATGTTTGGGTCTGTCGTAGCCTTCCGAAAGGCTTTGTGGTCTATCTCATCTACATTTCAGGCTTCATAACACAATTCAGTTCAATTTCACATCAACGAAAACCTATTTAACAACATGTAGGTGGACAATTTGCTTCAACAGCATGCGTCGTCACGATTCTCAACCGAATTACACATTGAATGCGAGGCATACGTGACGAGAATGCTATCAATCAGATTGAAGAACTTGAACCACAGAGTATTTAATATTCATACACAACCGTTGGATCACTTCCCCTTACAGATATTCGTAGTCTGTGCTTTTGTTAGCATAGCACCACCGTGTAACATTTACTGCGTAACTTTTAAAAAGCTTTAATTAAAAGTACTGTGGTTTTAACTACAATTTGCAAAGTAATTTTCTCTAGTATCTACTGTTTTAATTACTAAGAAATTTGTTTAAGTAAACTTACTTGCTTTGTAAATCATCAAGGTCATTCGATTTGAGGTTATTTTGAATTAGAAATGGTCTCTCAATCAGTTTTGTTGGTCGGTATACTTTACCCAAGTGAGGTTGTGGACAGCTCACCAAACAGATTATAAATTCAGAGTCGATTCCAACTTTTGACAGTACGTAAAAAAAATCTGTGTTTATTTTTCAGAATATTTTCTAGCTCGGCAAGAAAAACAAATTCAAACTTATTTATTTTCATAACAATATCTCTATCAAAACATCAAAGTATTAAGAAAAATAAGTTTTTCCACGAAGATCATATCTTGTATCGAAATGAAACGAATCAGTTGACTGAAACGGATAAAAGCATAATGGTTTGGAATCATATAATATTTGCCTTTGAATATCAGAATGTGAGGTAAATTTCAAGACCATAGTAACTTGAAACAAAAATTAAAGAACGAAATTTTTTGTCCTCATTTTGTATTCAATCTTTTTTGTTAAAAAATACGTAATTGATAAGTAATTCTCGTTCCCAGTTAGTTTTGACAATACAGAAAATTTGACTCCAGTCTTGCTAAGAAGTGCCCTCTCACCCAATTACTGGATTGCGACATATGCAGATGACACCGCAATCCTATCAACACATGAGAATCACGAGGCTGCATCCGAAATGCTCCAACAACACCTGACTCTGATCGAAACATGGCTGCAGCAGTGGCGTATTAAAGCCAATACAGATAAGTCGGTTCAAGTAACCTTCACACTCAGAAGGAAAACCTGTCCACCTGTAAAACTTGGCAATACTGAAATCCCACATTCAGATAACGCCAAGTACTTAGGTATGCACCTTGATCGACGCCTAACCTAGCGCAAACACATATGGAACAAAAGGAAACAATTAGGCTGCAAACTTCGAAGCATGTATTGGCTCACTGGTCGTAAGTCACAACTGACAGAAGCCAGTAAAATGGCTATCTATAAGGCTATACTGAAGCCTGTATGGACTTATGGCATACAGTTATGGGGAACAGCAAGTCATAGTAACGTTGAAATACTGGAAAGGTTTCAAAGTAAAACAATGAGAGCCATGTTTTTTAATACTCCACCGTACATAAACAATCGATATGTAAACCTAGATTTGAATCTGCGAACAGTGAAAGAAGAAATAGAGTCATACAGCAATAAATATCAAAATAGACTAGACCAACATGTTAATCAACTGGCTGCTGAATTGAGGGGAGAGGGCAGTGTGAGATTCTCTCGACTGAAGAGAAATAGTATACCAGATTTAGCTATGAGATTTGCGGACAGAAGATAAGTATGGCATCAATGGGTGCTCAGCTCAGCTGAAGATAATAATCCCGATGAAAATCTGACACCATATTAGATTATTGTTCCTTGGAAACAGATTGCTAAGTAGCAGGATATATAAAAAAAAAAGTTACTGGATTATGAGGGTCAGAGGCAGTAGCTCCACGTAAAGAACTGCTACTCATCTGAATCTGGTTTGACTGGATTTATTACTTACCCTCAAATATGTTCAGTGTACAAATGGACTATGTAAAGAATTGGTAGCATTAATTGTTTCATGGAACGCATTAGTACTGTTTGGCATTAGTTTAGTAGAAAAATTGTAACCCTAATAGAAAAATGTAGAAAGGGTGATGTCATATGTAGGTACCATTCTACCTATGACATCACCCTTCCTACATTTTTTAGAATCTCATTTACTAACCAAAATCTAAATAGTGATAAAATACTGATTAGCAGATTTTAATTATTTGTTTATTATTTTTTTCCTCATCTATCATAACTGTCACTTAAATGGTGTACATAATAAAAAGTATTATAATTCATTCTATTCTAATATTCCCTGTAGAAAAATTTAAATCGTCATCAAGCGAAAGACGTCCACTGCGTGACATAAGCCTCCCCGAAGAGTCATATCGAAGGGTCCTGTGGGTCTCGCATCTAGCGGGTTCCCGCGGCCGTTACGAGGTAACCGTAGCCCATTTTTTAACACTTTTAAAACTGTACATTTTAGGTTGTCTGAAAGAGATCGCGGAATGTGATAAGGCCGCCCATTGTATGTGTTTAGTTTTAAGTTTCTCTTTTGTTCATACTTTTGGTGTACGATAAAGTGTATCTATACTACTAATATATAAAGCTGAAGAGTTTGTTTGTTTGTTTGTTTGCTTGAACGCGCTAATCTCAGAAACGATTGGTCCGATTTGAAAAATTCTTTCAGTGTTGGATAGCCCATTTATCGAGGAAGGCTATAGACTATATATCATCACGCTAAGACCAATAGGAGCGGAGCAGTAATGAAAATTGTAACGCAGACGACGTTGCGCGGGTCAGCTAGTAATAAATAAATAAATACATTTTAGATTTTTTGGAACCAGCAATAAAAGCATATTTTATTTTGCTCAACTAAATGTGGAATTCTGTAGTTTCTGCCTACCTCTATGGGAAAACACATGAGTTTTATCTGATTGCCCCAGAAGTAAGGTAATGATTTTGGTATGCATGTACTCACCTATAAACAACGCGTAAGGTAGAATCATGCTGAGATCCTTGGCGTTGACCAAGTTGACGTCCAGCAGGAGCTGCATGATGTTGTAAGGCATCCAGCACATGGCAAACAAAACTGCCAGCAGGAGCAGGATCCACGCCACTCGCTTCCTTTCCTTCATCAGTCTTAGTCCCTGGAAAAAATGATCTGTTAGTATACAATATGAGAGCTTGATGGGAGTTGGATTTTTGTATCGTTAGATCCTGATTGCAGACTATTAGGGAAATAACAATATTAAATAAAATCTATTGTACAAGTGGCCTCTTAAAAAAGCACTTGGACATAGTTGTACCACCTCTTACATACATTTGCAACCTCGCTCTTACCACTGGTCAATTTCCCAAAGCCTTTAAAAAATCTTTCATACATCCTATCTTTAAGAGTGGGGACAGGGGCCGTGTCAACAACTATAGACCTATTGCAGTTCTTCCTGCCCTATCCAAGGTACTAGAGCGGATCATGAACAACAGACTCGTGGAGTACCTAGAACAATTTAACATACTGTCGCCCTCACAATATGGTTTTCGGGCTGGAAAGTCCACGTCCGATGCGGTTCATGTTCTGACAAATTATGTTGTCGAAAACTTGGATGGTGGGCAAAAGGTCTTGGGCATCTTTTTAGACCTTGCCAAAGCTTTTGACACGGTTTCTGTACCCATTCTGATTCAGAAGATGGAAAGATTGGGAATAAGGGGTGTACAACTGAAACTATTTGAGGACTATCTGAGTGAGCGTACCCAGTGCGTTAAGATCAATGACGTCGTCAGTGAGGAACGCTCTGTCTCCTATGGCGTGCCACAAGGTAGCGTACTTGGCCCGACCCTATTTCTTATATACATCAACGAGCTGGGTTTGCTCACTCTCCCCAAAGGTAAAATTATAACTTTTGCTGATGACACTGCCCTACTTTTCAGCGCTGACACATGGCATGAAGTATATGAGCATACTCAAGCAGGCTTTAACGTTGTAACGGAGTGGCTGCATAGTAACGTTCTAACACTAAACGCCGACAAAACAAAATACATTGCCTTTTCCCTAAAAAACTACACGCGACCAACTCCTACGGTACCATTGTATTCTATTATAGCCCACTCCTGTTCCAACCAAAATGACAATACGTGTACCTGCACACGTATACAAAACGAAAGCAGCGTAAAATACTTAGGTATTATAATAGACTGCAACTTAAGATTTCAGGAGCACATCAACACCCTTAGCAATAGATTGCGTAAATTAATATATGTCTTTAAGACCCTGAGACAAGTGGCAGACGAAAAGCTGACAAAATCAATCTACTTTGCCCTCGTCCAATCGTTACTAACCCACTGTATAACATCTTGGGGTGGTGCAGCTAAATCCACAATCTTAGAACTGGAAAGAACGTAGAGAGCTGTTTTGAAAGTGTCTTCCTTCCTACCATTCCGATATCCGACAGCGCTCCTTTACAAAGAGTCTAAAGTTCTAACTGTACGTCAGCTGTTTATATTACAAACGGTCCTAAAACAGCATGGGCTAGTTACCTTCAACCTACTTCTATCACATGGTAAAAGACGATTTGATCCCATAGACCGTAATCAAAATAGGCTCACTACTGTTTTCTCTAAACACTTCTTTTGCTACCTGGGTCGCTTTCTATACAATAACATAAATAGGACGCTCTCTGTTTACAGTCTTACCAGCAAAAAAGTGCAAAATGAAAGTAAGGAATTGGCTCCAGGAATTAAACTATGACGACACGGAAAAACTTCTTGCTGCCCCGGTGTAACTTGTTAACATTTTTAAAGCAATGTGCCAATTTAATAATTAAAATATTTTTTAATATATATGTTAATACTTTTAATTCCTCACGATCATTCCCATTATTGGCACACTCATAACTTTCTTAATCTCAGTCATACTAACTCAAACATACACACACACACAACGCACACACAACGCACACACAACACACACACACACACATACAGCATGACATAACACTATTCATTAAAATACTAACACTGCAATGAATAATTGTATAAAATATCTACTTGTTTTAAAACCTTATCGCATTTAATAATGTGTGAATACATAACCTACAAAATGTGACTATCTCCGAATGGGGGGAGTCCTGGTGTCCTGAAATACAGGCTTTACGTCTAGTTTAGGCACCAGTCTCCCACAATATAATTATTAAACTGTAGCTGTTATGTATTGTTCTTGATACGATGCTAAATGTACCTACTTTATATTGTGGTGAGGAATAAATCTTTATCATTATTTCATTTATTAAATTAAATACATATAAATTTACATTTTTAAATATTTAAAAAAAAAAAAAATCATTAAAAAATATAAAAAATAGTAGCCCACCGGTATCGGGAACAAGGTCCAAGTTACCGGTGGTCAGGGCTCCCGAGAGAGAAACCTCCTCACTATACGCGCCGTGTCCAGGAGTACTGCTTTCTGGATCAAGCCCTTGATCCAGCTGCCCAACGAGAGCCTCTTAAGATGTTGGTCGAGGCTCTTGGCAATTATGCCATTGGCCGTCACGACTATCGGCACAATGACTGCTGTGTTCACATCCCACATGTCGACAATCTCGCGAGCTAAGTCAAGATACTTCGTTTATTATTATGGTTATTATTGGTGCTGATAACCGAAGTACAGGCTTTTGCCTAGTTCGGCTACAGAGGTCTAATTCTTTTGTATTGTTTAAATATAGCCTACAAATTTTGTTTAACAATGTAAAACTAATTGAAATAAACTTTATATTATTATTTATTATTGGAAAGTGTTTTTTCTTCTCAGCTCTTTGGCTGGTTTTATGCTACATTTACGGGCCGAAACCAAGTAAATGCAGCGAGTGGTATCTTATGTTAGGGGTGTGTTATGAGGAGCAGCTATTTCGTTTTCATCTATTTGCATGAACTTTCTTACAATTCGACATGTATTTAAGATAGCAGCTTTTTGAAGAGTGATATATAGAGTTTCTTTTAAAGCAAGCAATTTCAGACTGTGTAGTAGATGATTCGGGATAACGCCTGTTGTGGAGAGGACAATAGGGAATAATAATTTATTATATTATTATTATTCCATTTATTCATTTTATATACATACTTGTTATATTTTTAAATATTTCTATAAAAATAAAATAAACATTTAAAAATATAAAAATAGTAGCCCACCGGTATCGGGAACAGGGTCCAAGCTACCGGTAGTCAGGGCTCCCGAGAGAGGAACCTCCTCACTATACGCGCCGTGTCCAGGAGTACTGCTTTCTGGATCAAGCCCTTGATCCAGCTGCCCAACGAGAGCCTCTTGAGATGTATTATTATTATTATTATTGTAATACAGCTACTTCGGCTGTCAAGAAAATATGTGTACTCTCGTAATGTTACAATATTGTTTTTTTTTAGGTGGCGGTAAACACGATAGCTATAAGAAAATAGCGCCAATTATCGTCCCACGTATCTCAAAAACCACTGGCGTTTCGGATTTACTAAAAAAAATATTTCTCAAAATTTATACATGTTAGCTAAATGGGAATACGAAATCTTACATTTGAACGATTATTTCTATCAGTTTTTTAATAAAAATTAAATGTGAAGTCCGAAAAATGGGCTTTACAAAACACTGTGCGATAGTTAATGTAAGAACCCTGATCAAATGATTGAAGTCCCGATTTAAAACCACTGAGTTATGAATCAAGCCTTTGAAAGCACTTGAAAATATTAGAATACGAGTTATAACTACAAAAAAAGTACAGTAAAATAGTCTCACAAATATATTATTCTTTGTCTCCAATGGAGGCTTGATATCCGGCCAATTTAGCCTAGTTACTTACACAAAGAAGATAGGTTGGGTATGATTTATTCAACCAGTGTTATCAAGGGAGAATTGTTAGCATACATTTATTTTTTGTTAGCATTATTTTCTATTACTCTTCGAAGGCTTGTCGTATTAAGTAAAGTTGATTTTTGGACCATTTTATTTGCTTTCAGACAGGGGACTTAGAGAGGACTCCGAGACTAATATACTGCTACCAGATCAGGCTCCACCTACCTTTGTGTTCCGTCGGTGTGCGGGAGTGCCAGTGCCTTTGGGGGAGAAGGAGACTGTCAGTTGCTCTGCTCAGAACCGGTCTTGGTCGCTGGGCTGGGCTTACCAGGTAACTCATTTTGGAAGGTAGCGGGGTCCGAAGCACGGTGCCAGCCCAAGTAGCACGCCAGCCACGTGACAAAGGCTGCCCCGCCAACTAGCGAATAATCCCAATATGCTCCACCGTGCCAGCCGGCGACTGGATGGGAGGACCCGGTGGCCATATCCGGGGGGGTTCGGGCGTCCCTGCAGTCTTCAAATGAGATCCCGACAGGTCAGTTTAGCTCTAGTAATCCACTTGGTTCACTGAGCAGCGCCGCGACAGTTCGACTTTTCTCCCCATCTACTCTCCATGATGACCAAAGCAAAGAAGAAAAATATGGTAAAACAACGGCTGTACTTCCTCCCACTAAAAGTGCACCTCACTTATATTAGGGGTTTGCACTCCAATCTGGATCCGGTCCATCACCATCTTGAGACCGAGAAGCCGCACCTGTTTTTCCTAACGGAGACGAAGATAACAACCCCGTTGGACGTGGCGTACCACAACTACCCGGGCTACTCTCTGGAACACAAGTTCAAGAAGCAGGCTGGGGTCTGTGTGTACGTCCGCGATGACACTTGTTGTCGTCGTCTCCGTTGCTTTGAGAAATCGGGTTTTTCTGCCATATGGCTACTTGTGGACTCAGGCGTGGAGAAAATTATCTAGATCGGCGTATACCGATCGCACAACGGTGACCAGGAGGCTACAGCGATGTTTAATTCACTCGTAGAGTCGACCGACGTAGCCCAAAAATGGTACCCAACAGCGAAGCTCATTTTTCTGGGGGACTTTAACGCACACCATAAAGAGTGGTTGTTCCCGTAGCTGAAAACTAAGCTTGCTATAACGCTTGATCTAACCCAGCTGGTGAATGTGGCAACGCGGGTACCGGATGTTGACGCCCATACACCCAATTGTTTGGACCTTCTGCTGACAACTGATCTGGGCAGTCTTTCAGTATCGGTCTAAGCTCCACTGGGAACGTCTGACCACTGCCTGATGAAATCCGTGTTGACCTGCTCTCCTCCACATAAGAGTCCTAGAGGCACAAGGCGAGTATGGCGATACGAGTCAGCACACTGGGATGAGATGCGGCACTTTTTTGCGTCTTATCCATGGCGGCAAGTGTGCTTCCCCTCGGGTGAACCTTCATGCTGTGCTGACGTGATTCGGCAGGGGATGGAATACTTTATTCCATTCTCCGATATTCCGCTCGGTCATAAATCCCGGCCTTGGTATAATGCAGAATGCGCCCAAGCTGAGGCCCATAAAGAGTCTGCTTACTAAGCATGGATCAAGGCCCGCGCCCGAAGATTAAAGCACGCAGGGTTCGCGCGAGGAAAAGAGCCTTTAATTCTGCCGCTAAGTTCTGCAAGCGGGTTTTACGTAGGGCACGTTTTAACCATGTCGGACGTATCGGGACCAAACTAGCATTGCACCCTCCGGGTAGTAAGCAGTTTTGGTCCCTGTCGAAAGCGGTTGAAACGAATTTCTGTCGACCCACTTTGCCTCCAATGTTGAAACCTGATGGCTCGCTAGCTCACTCTGCCAGTAAGAAAGCAAATTTATTTGCAACTCTCTTTGCAAGCAATTCGCGTCTGGTCGCTGGCTCCAAGCAATCACTAACTTTACCTCGTTGTGACTCTTTGATGCCGGAGATCGCAGTTCATATTAAAGAGGTCCGAAGAGTTCTGTGCAGTCTAGACGTGAATAAGGCCAGTGGATCTGACAGCATTCCAGCGAGAGTGTTGAGGCAATGTGCACCTGAACTGTCTCCTGTGTTGACTCGTCTGTACCGCCTCTCTTTTGAAAAAAAAACGGTGCCGAAATCATGGAAGCTTGCGAATGTGCAACCGGTGCCCAAAAAGGGAGACTGTGCTGACCCTGCACATTACCGTCCAATCGCCATTACCTCCATCCTATGCAAGGTTATGGAAAGGGTTCTTAACAGTAAGCTGCTGACCTACCTTGAAGACAATGATCTCCTCAGTGACTGTCAATATGGTTTTCGCCGGGGACGGTCAACTGGCGATCTTCTTGTGTATGTCACGCACTGCTGGGGCGAGGCCATCGAGAGACACGGCGAAGCACTTGCCGTATCGCTCGACATCTCGAAGGCCTTTGACAGGGCACGGAGGTCTACTCAGCAAGCTTCCTGCTTATGACATCCCAGCTGGTTTTTGTAGCTGAATATCAGACTTCCTGAGTGAACGGTCGATCCGAGTAGTCATTGACGGCTGCTCCTCTGACCTCATGGCTATTGATGCCGGAGTTCCTCAGGGGTCTGTTCTCTCTGCAACTCTTTTCCTGCTGCACATCAATGACCTACTTCAGCCTGGTCTTGTTGGGTACGCAGATGACAGTACGGTTTCAGAGAGATACTTGTCCAGCGCAACAACCAGCGGGGATGAAGTTCGTTCCTTGAGAGAGGCCATGGTAGAGCGGACAAATTTGACCTTAAGCCTTGTCTCCCAGTGGGGTGACGGCAATCTGGTCACTTTTAACACCACCAAAACGCAGGCGTGTCTTTTTACCGCAAAAAGGAGTCGTTTTGACTTAACTCCTACTTTTCGGGGTGCATCTGTTCCTGTGACTGATCGGCTCGAGCTCCAAGGTATGGAGTTGACATCAAGTCTCAACTTCGGCGCCACCATCGAGTACAAAGCCCAAACCGCGGCCAAAAAGCTGGGCATCCTAAATAGGGTGAAGCGATACTTCAGGCCTGGACAGCTTTTAACCCTATACAAAGCGCAAGTCCGATCCTGCATGGAGTATTGTAGCCACCTTTCGGATGGCTCAGCTAAGTGAGTATCAGCTTGCCGCGCTTGACTAGGTGGAACGTAGAGCTAAGAGGGTCATCGGTGACGTAAAACTGGTGGATGCCAAGCTACATGGCTTGGCTCATCGCCGTTAGGTTGCCTGCTTGTCGTTCTTCTACAGATTGTACTTCGGTGAGTGTGCCCAAGAACTCCACGACCTTATCCCACCGGCCCCCTTCTACCATCGGACATCCAGACTCACTGCATCTTACCATCCCTACCTTGTTGCTATTCCACCAATCCGCACTAAGCGCTTTCAAATGTATTTTATTATATGCGCACAGCAAAGAAGTGGAACTCTCTGCCTGCGTCCGTTTTTCCAAACACTTACAACCCTAATCTCTTCAAAGTTAGAGTGCACAGGTTCCTTCTGGGTAAGCTCGCTCCATCGTAGACTTTGTCTCTGTCATCTCTGACCTAGACTAGATTCAAGAGCAAACCCATCACAAATAAAAAAAATAAAAAAGAAATCATCTGCCTTGTCTCAAACATATTGGGGCCAGCTTCCAGTCGAACCAGATTTAGCAGAATACCAGCATTTTACTTGGAGCTGCTGCCTACCAGACCTCGAAAACCCATTAACTGGGTAATGCGGTACTTCTTGGCAGGACTGAAGTCAGATTTACTGGTTTCCGACAATCCATAAAGTCTGCCAAAGATCTACAAATGACAGCCGGGACCAACGGCTTAACGTGCTCTCCGAGGCACGGAGGCAACTCGGTATATTAAGATGGTCACCCATCCACAGACCAACCTTGGCAAGCGTTGCTTAATCTTGAAGATCGACCGTGCGGCTGTTATTATTTAACCACGAGCTCCTCATAGTAGTAAACACAGTTTGAATTAAATTAAATTAATCTCCCTCAATGATTAACTGATTCGCTGTCCGCAAAGCAGACACAATTGTTAAACAATCAGCGAACACCACATGTGGTTCATGGGACTGTGAACCGGTTAATTTTAAGTTAAGTGCTTATGAAAAGAAACAACTTATAATCTGAAATATAAAAAAAAACTGGCCAAGTGCGAGTCGGACTCGCGTGCAAAGGGTTCCGAACGAATTTAATTTTTTTAACATGTTATTTTAACACTACAGACTTCTAATAGGTTTTCCTGTAATTTTTAGGTAAAGATCTATTATCTCCATTTTTTTCAAAATTTTGGGCTCAGTAGTTTCGGAGACAAGGGGGGGAATGGTCATTTTTCGTCTAATTTCTTGAACACCTTCAAAATCATTTATTTTTAAATTATGAAAAAAATATAAGTAAAACCCTCACAGTAAGTCCTTTCATTTTATATGTCATGATATTGTTTAAAAAACTTTTTTTTTAATTTTCTAATTTGATCCCTAAAGTGACCCCATACTAAAAATTTAATGATTTACGTAACGCGTCCATGTTTGGGTCATAGAAGTCCATAAGTGTAACAAATTTTTACAGAATCGGTCTAGTGGATCCGAAGAAAACTGGCTGTGACAGACGGACAGACAGATAGACACCGGAGTGATCCTATAAGGGTTCCGTTTTTTTTTTCGGAACCCAAAAAAATAATGCGTGTGCGGAGCATTTATACCCAAAAACTTGTTAAACAAACGGAAACAGATTTATATTTCGTTAATCCCACAGTGAAAGTTGTTTACATGAAAAGGTATTGGTAGTTTGAATCCGAAATCGAGCGAGATGTACCAACAAGATTTGATAAACACAATTTATCAAAGGCAAACTTCGATCAAGTAGTTCGTGGAAAATATATCATGGGAACATGATTTATAATCCTAATCAGTTGACATAAACCCTAAGGTTATAGGCTCGTTCGTTACTTTAACCTTGAGCTGGCCTAACGCAGAACGGGGTTTCAATAGAGTTTGAGGCCAACTTATATTGGTTTCTTTACCACGTGTGGTTTGCTATGACATATTTTTTACACTCATTTCTGAGAAAAAGATATCAAACTTAAACTTCATCTATTTATAATATATATATTCTAACTAGCTTATTTAAATTAGTATAGGTTTCCATAAAAAATAATATCTTACGCATATTTGTTTATTTTAATGTGAAACGTAGTAACAATGAATACATACATCCCTTGACCTTTTCAGATACATTCAACAAATACTTGTAAAATGTGCGCACATAATGAGGTCTATTTTATTTTTTACGAGTGTACAGATTGAAGAAGACGTTACTTTATTACCTTTCTACGCTAAATAAAGAAAAATATGAATCCCTTTTTTGTGAAAAGTTGATCTTGCTTCAGTTTACAAGATCTGTATTTGATATGACACGTAAAACATTGGTTTTAAAACGCTCAACGTTCATTTTGAATTTTAGACGAATATACGAGTATCATGACTCAAGGGTTTGAGCGTTATTGTGTTACCCAATAACTGGGTTCTGGAAGTCAGATAGGTGGTGCATATAAAATTCTTGTATTCTGCCACATCTGCTAAGACTGGAAGCCCAACCCAACATTTCGGCCACAGGGATAGATAAATGATGATGATTTTAGTACTAGAACTGTGTAATTAATCTGTATACAGGAATATAGAACCTATCTATGGCATATAAAAAAGATAAATGTCGTCGGTATTTTCGAAACATCGTAATAAAAAAAAATTCGTCGGTTTGTCAAAACTAATACATTTTGATTTCGCTATCGGGAGAAAACACGGCGTCTGGGCTTTTAGGGAAAATACAGATTAGTATGAGATTTGCACCTCATTCACACCACCAGGTGATCACTTGGAAGGGCTCCTCTTGAAAAGCCACCCCAAAACTTTTGTACAACGCCCGTAAGGGCACATCCCTGCGCAAACTGAGAATGGGTCTCTCCTGAAGCTAAAGATCCATATTTTCGTGTCTCACATTGGTTATAATACCTAAAAATTCAAGCAAGTTGGTATATTTTCATCCTTTTCTTCGGTATTATTCAACTGAGTTCAACGAAGGCTCAGAGATACATGAGACCCTGGTATAGTGTTACCTATAATGAGGAGAGGAACCGTAAAAGGCTCGGCAGGATGTTAGTATGGAGGCAAAAGAAAAATAACCTGTTTACTCTGTAGAAATTTCTGAACAAAGTAAGTAATTGGTTTATTATTTCCGATCAAAACTAACAGGTTTGTGGAAGTTTGATTCAAGCTCTAGTACATTAAGTCAATTATTTATCTAAATATTTTCCCCAAGTGCTCCTAAAAATAAAATAAAGTATCTAAAGAAAAGGGTTTCTGTAGATTCTAAAGCTTTATAAACTAAGTAATTGTTAGCCTTTTTCTCAATAGGCTCACATTTTAGTGCTATTCAAGATGTTGGTGGTGTAATGTTCGAGTTCACCTTTTTAATTTCAAAATGTACAGTGAAGGAAATATTAAAAATGCTCTCTTCGTAGAGCCGTTAATCATACTTTGAACAAAAACCACTCTATTTGAATTCTAGATGAAAATTATAGTAAACAGTGTAGTACTCTCATACTCATTTTGATCCTCCTTACAACAGTGTCAAAATGGGGATCAAGAATTCGACAAATATTTGTGTACATGTCATTAAAACTTCAAACGTTATTTTCTTCCAGAGATCTATAAAAACACTATCTGTCAACACTTATAATCAAGTCATGTAAACATCTCGTAAAAAGACACTTCTGAAAGAGATTATAAAATGGCGCCGAGCACATTAAACTAGAAAGTTCCTTCACGAAACGAACGGAAAATACGCCTGATGTTACAACAATATTATGTGTCACAAAAATATTTTACAGTTTCAGTGAAAAGTGGAAGAATGTTTCTCAGTTCGGTACCTATTAATGGTTAGATGTACTTAAGTGTTACTTTACTTGCGTGTTGGCGGGTAGAAATGATGTGGCCTAATGTGGGTTTTCAGACATTTCGACTTTCCACTGACAAAAATCTACAAATCTTAACGACATAATAAAATCTAGAGCTTCCGAGGCAAGGCCTCTAGTTACGTAATGCGTGCTCACATTACTCGTCCATTCACGAATCAACTTCGGCCAGCGTAAATTGGCATTCGATCGACATAATGTAACCACAGCCACAAGCTTTAAGTGTCCCTACGTATTTTATCCATTGTTTTAAACATACATTTTGTGTTTTTTTTTTACTTTTAAAAACATGCATTTCTATTGTAGACTTGTAGTACCCAACAACAGTATATTAACATCAACATATTATTACACAAACCTGTTGCATGCTGACGTTGCCCTCGTCGATGTCGAAGGGAGGCCGCACGGAGCAGAGTGTGCGCCCCATGCACGCGTACGACATTATTGTTATTGAACCTGAAACAAATGCATTGCTTGTAACAAATGAATACATAAACATGATGCATAATATTACAGTTGGACAAAGGTTCATTATAGTACACCCACATTCCATCAGTGACGTTTATGTCCCATGTGCGTGCACGAGCCTATAGCCGACAACCGGTCACTAATCCAATCTCTGGAGTCAGGACTTCTACTGATAAAATCCTTGTGGAAAATCTAAATAAAACTTTTACCGACCACGATATTCAACCCAGAGATCTTATTCTGCTCCTGCCAGGGTTACCGAATTGTTCGAAAGAGTTACCGCGGCCCTGGAACGCAAAGGGCTCTTGGAAGAACATGGGTGAGTTTTAGTCAGAAAGAGTCTGCAGCAGAAGGGAAGTCTTTCTGCTGCAGAGCGGAAGGAGTTATTTGATGGTTTCCAATCCCAAAAAAAGAGATCCTATTCTGTAAAAATCTCACGTTGAATACTTAAATAAAGTGAATATGAAGTGAGCCGTCAATTCAAAAAATCAAGGTGCAATGACAGTTCACTTCATCTTACTCCATCTTAGTTTTCATGGAAAAAAAATTACAGAAGACTAGCAAGATGTCGCGACGCTCAGCTGTTTAAAATCACGTGACAGTCGAGGTAAATGTGAATATGTTACAAAACAGAAAATTTATTTTATGCAACTTCAAAGTCTTTTCTTTGGTTTATCTTTTTTTGTCTGTGTCCTGACAGTTACAACCTGAGGGTCTTTAAGTCAAGAGTGAATAAGTAACTTCTCAGCAAGTAAAAACCACGGGAAACTACATGACAGCGAAACCACGTCATACACAAGCTTATCAATAAAAAATCGTATTGTAACCTAAAAAAATTGTGGAAAATTCTCTGAAAAATAGGCCCCTAACACTATTCACAAAGCGAACACTTTTCAGCATTCTTGGAATCAACATTGGTCAGAGGTAGCTAGATATGAACGAACGTTTGACTTCATAAAATTGTTTCTAGGCAAAGTAGAATAAAAAAAAATTCTTCCGAATCGTCTTCTTGTTCAGAAGTTAGTTACTAGTTATTTTATTGCCTTTGTTTGTAACGTGTCCTATACTGGGACATAAGTGCGTCTACAACTGAAAAAATAAAATGCAAAATGTTACTGGTTTAAAATAAAGAAAAATCCAATAACATTGGTTTAAAAACTGAGTTTAGAATCTCGATATGGTAATTTCCATAAATTAGGCTGTAGGAACTAGCGGCTAAATAATAACAGCCGCACGGGTCGGTCTTCAAGGTTAAGCAACGCTTGCCAAGGTCGGTCTGTGGATGGGTAACTATCTTTACATATACTATCTAGTTCTGATAGGCAGCTGCTAGACGTAAAATACTGGTTTTTAGCTGAATTCGATTTGACTGGAAGCTGACCCAAATATATTTGGGAAAAAACTAGGCAGATGATAAAGGCTGCAGAAGTACCTACTGAACCGATATCAAAATTATTTTACGGATATGATAAACTATCGCTAAGCATCATGACGACTTCATATCTCGGAATTAGGCACCGTTCCTGTGAGTTAGACCTCGAGACCGAAACCGCGGGAAAAAGCTAGCAAGGAATAAAGAGGAAAACAAGCATGTAAGCTAGAATAACATCAAAATTTTTATAATTGATGGGTTCACATTTGACCACAATCTGACCTGATGGAAAACGATGATGTGGTCTACAATGGAGCAAGCTTGCGTGTAAGTAGCCTATTCACTCTTTAATTAAAGACCCTCAGATTTTAACTATCACGATACACAAACTCCGACATGGAACTTCACTCCTAAGCTGTTTGTATAATGGAAGTATTTTCAAAACGTTTTGTGCTTAAAAAAACTATTTCTCAATACAAACACCGTTCACCTTTATCTCCAAGTCATCAACGAACTTACATTACCGAGTAAAGAGGAGTCACAAACTAATCGCCTGTCAGTCAGCAGTCAGGTCCTGACGCTACGCCGCGCAAGTAATTAATGCCTGCTAAAGGTCAATAACTTAATCAATGCCACTCAAAGTAATGGCAGATTACTATTCCTGTAATTACGAGACCTAAATTACGGTGTTACGGCTTAAAGAATTTATAGACTACGGCAGATAATAATAATCTTCCTGACCTATTTCAGCTACGCCGGCCGCTCTCAATGGAGGCTAGCCATCACCGCGGGAGAAATAATAATGCACTAGCGTTTCGGCCAATACAATTGCACTCCCTCTTCCATCACTCTCATAGTCCGATAGGGACTGCAATCTACCACGACCGGAGAGACATCTGGCGCGGACCCAATGGCTTAATATGCATTCCAAGGCACAGAAGTGTCACACCACCAACTTCTAAACTCCGGGCTGCCAGAGGAAAATTTTTAATGGAAAAACCCAATAACAGTTTTTGCCCGACCTGGCAATCGAACCCAGAGCCTCACTATCAGCAGTCGCGCAAGGCCCGCAGGTAGGCCAGTCGCGACAATGCGAAGACTACTCTTCATACAACACATTCCCCATACAAATATCCGTGCAACGAATTCTATTAAAAAATAATATCTTTGTATCTTTGCTAAATCCTAGAGAATCAGAATAAAGCTTCATAAACTACACACAGTTTATAGTTATGAACGCACATGCAAGATACTAAACCTCGCCTGTATTCTCCGGTAACTCGTCGTTGAAGGCTTCGGAACTTTCAAATTTTACCCATAATGTTCAAGTCCCTTGTGGGGACGAGTCTATTGTCATAAATATTTGAAAAAGCATTCACGAATCGATATCCAAAGCTTTTGAAATTAGTACGAAATCATACCAGACAGAAAAAAGACTTATGTCAATCACGGTTTTGGACGGTAAAGAAAATCTGAAAATTGGAACATGCAAAAGAAAGATAGGAAATGAACAACATGACAGAACCAATTCCATACTGGAATGCCTGACAACAGATATGACAATATTCTAAGAACAAACTGATGTATTTACTACACAACAAGTTGCTATCGAATAAGTATTCAGCATTGAAGATACGAGTGTACCGAAAACTGAATATCAATAACAGAGCACAGCGTATATTGGCGTACAACAAAATAAGTATAATGATAAAATATTTACTTCAGATATCAAGTATCCATATTTAAAATTCTCACACGTCAACTTAAAAAAAAAAATACACAAAAATAAAATTGAAATTAAAATAACACTGAACTCAAATTAAATTAAAAATATTAATAATATTAATAATATCTTTGTTTTCAGATTTGTTCATCATGATGACTAGTCCGTTCTAAATCAGGTTTAACAAAATGAAAACACATACTTTTAGGGTTCCGAAAAATAAACGGAACCCTTATAGGATCACTCGGGTGTCTGTCTGTCTGTTTATCTGTCTGTACGTCTGTCACAGCCAGTTTTCTCCGGATCCACTGAACCGATTCTGTTGAAATTTGGTACACAAATGGACTTGTATGACCCAAACACGGACGCGTTACGTAAATCATTAAATTTTTAGTATGGGGGTCAAACTAGAAAATTAAAAACAATGTTTTTTGAACAATATTGTGTGATGTATCAAATGAAAGGGCTTACTGTGACGGTTTTAATTATATTTTTTCATAATATTAAAATAAATGCTTTAAAAGTTATTCAAGAAATTAGGCGAAAAATTACAATTCCCCCCCCCCTTATCTCCGTAACTACTGAGCCTAAAATATTGAAAAAAAAGATAATAGATCTTTACCTAAAGATTACAGGAAAACCTATTTGAAGTCTGTAATGTTAAAATAACATGTTAAAAAAAATAATTCGTTCGGAACCCTTTGCACGCGAGTCCGACTCGCACTTGGCCAGTTTTTTAAAAGAACCCATAGTTTCTTCTAAAAAGTTTGTGTACTATATCGAAATCGCCAGTTATAAAAACAAAATTATTGGAAACTGAAAGCTTATAATGTTTTTTTTTTATTTGTGATGGGTTTGCTCTTGACTCTAGTCTAGGTCAGAGATGACCGAGAAAAAGTCTACGATGGAGCGAGCTTACCCAGAAGGAGCCTGTTTACTCTAACTTTGAAGAGATTAGGGTTGTAAGTGTTTGGAAACACGGACGCAGGCAGAGAGTTCCACTCCTTTGCTGTGCGCATTATCCTCTCTTTGCTGTGCGCTTTGATGTCCGATGGTAGAACGGGGCCGGTGGGATGAGGTCGTGGGGTTTTGGGCACATTCACCGAAGTACAATCTGTAGAAGACCGACAAGCAGGCAAACTTACGGCGATGAGCCAAGCTATGCAGCTTGGCATCCACCAGTTTTACGTCACCGATGAACCTCTTAGCTCTGCGTTCCACCGAGTCAAGCGCGGCAAGCTGATACTTAGCTGAGCCATCCCAAAGGTGGCTACAATACTCCATGCAGGATCGGCCTTGCGCTTTATATAGGGTTAAAAGCTGTCCAGGCCTGAAGTATCGCTTCACCCTATTTAGGATGCCCAGCTTTTTGGCCACGGTTTAGGCTTTGTACTCGATGGTGGCGCCAACGTTGAGACTGGATGTCAACTCCATGCCTAGAAGCTCGAACCAATCAGTCACAGGAATAGATGCACCCGAAAAGTAGGAGTTTGGTCAAAACGACTCCTTTTTGCGGTAAAAAGACACGCCTGTGTTTTGGTGGCGTTAAAAGTGACCACATTGTCATCTGGGAGACAAGGCTTAAGATCAAATTTGTCCGCTCTACCATGGCCTCTCTCAAGGAACGAACTTCATCCCCGCTGGTTGTTGCGCTGGACAAGTATTTCTCTGAAACCGTACTGTCATTTGACCCACAAGACCAAGCTGAAGTAGGTCATTGATGTGCAGCAGGAAAAGAGTTGCAGAGAGAACAGACCCCTGAGAAACTCCAGCATCAATAGCCATGAGGTCAGAGGAGCAGCCGTCAACGACTACTCGGATCAACCGTTCACTCAGGAAGTCTGATATTCAGCTACAAAAACCAGCTGGGATGCCATAAGCAGGAAGCTTGCTGAGTAGACCTGCGTGCCAAACCCTGTCAACGGCCTTCGAGATATCGAGCGACACGGCAAGTGCTTTGCCGTGTCTCTCGATGGCTTCGCCCCAGCAGTGCGTGACATACACAAGAAGATAGCCAGTTGACCGTTCCCGGCGAAAGCCATATTGACGGTCACTGAGGAGATCATTGTCTTCAAGGTAGGTCAGCAGCTTATTGTTAAGAACCCTTTCCATAACCTTGCATAGGATGGAGGTAATGGCGATTGGACGGTAATGTGCAGGGTCAACACGGTCTTCCTTTTTGGGCACCGGTTGCACATTCGCAAGCTTCCATGATTCCGGGCGGGCATCATCATGAGCGGGATCCGAGGCACGGTGTGCCGCTGGCCGACCGCAGGTAGTTGGGGCCCAAGTAGTGTGCTAGCCACACATGAAGGGCTGCCCCGCTAACTGTCGAAAAATCCCGGAATGCACCATCGTGCTGGTTGGCGACCAGACGAGAGGGCCCGATGGACATTCCCGGGGGGGAAGGGGAGTCCCCGCAGTCTCCAGGCTAGTCCCTGCGTCGAGCGTCTCTGAAGGTTAGCAGTATGGAACCTCATTTTACTTCCTTCTCTTCTCCTTCCTTCACTCAAATTTTGTTATATGAACAGGAAAAATAAGAGAAAAGCTATACAGCGGCAGCACTCCCTCTCGCACAAAGTGCACCTCTCCAACATACGAGGTCTGCATTCAAATCTCGCCGCAGTCCATCACCACCTTGAGACGGAGAAACCAGCGCTCTTATTCCTGTCGGAGACGCAGATCTGATGTCCGTCAGACGTGTCATATCTGTCTTATCCAGGTTTTACCCTGGAGCACCACATTAGACCACGCGCGGGCGTATGTGTGTACGCCCGGGACAACATCTGCTATCGGCGTCTCCGTAACCTTGAAGACTCCAGGTTCTCAACGCTGTGGGTTATAGTGGACACAGGCCTGGACAAAATTGTCTACGCCTGTGTCTACCGTTCGCACAGCGGTGATTTAGAGACAACTGGGCTCACACAGCACCTGATTGAGGCGTCGGATGCGGCTCAGCAGCGGTACCCTTCTGCCCAATTGGTGTTACTGGGGGACTGCAATGCCCACCATCAGGAGTGGCTCTTCCCATACCAGTGCACAGTCCATGCTGGACGAGAGACGCGAAAGCTAGCGCTAGCGTTAAATCTTACCCAGCTGACAGTAGGAGACAAATTGCTAATCTATTAGCATACAATATACAGTGTGACACCGGTACATGTAGTGTACCAAAGACTTCTGTTGTTAATGATACTAACATTTTTATTGATATCCCTAGTTTTAGTTATAATTTAAACCATTAGGTTCGACAACGGAAAAGCCTCATATGTTGAATGTTGTACATCAAAATATGCAAGGTCTGTCCGGCAAAGAATTAGATTTAAGTTTATTTATGGAGAACTTTGATGTTCAGGTTTTATGTCTTACTGAACATTGGTTGAAGGAACATGAAGTAGTTTTTATCAATAACGATTACTTTACCATACAAAGCGCATTTGTAAGAAAAAGTGCCATTTCGCAGTGGATCATTAGTCCTTGTTTCAAACAAGTTGAAATGTAAACAACGTTTAGATTTAGTTAATCTCTCTATCGAGCGCACTGTTGAGTTGTCTTGTGTTGAACTCGAGCGATACATTATAATTTGTGTCTATCGACCGCCCTCTGGTGATTTTGATCTTTTCGAATCGGTAATGGAGGATTCACTCAATAAATTGAAGTCTAGTAGTAAAAGTATAATTTTATGTGGAGATTTTAATGTTAATATTTTTGATGTAACTCCACTAAGTGATCGACTTCTCAATCTGTTTAGGTCTTATAATTTAGGTAACTTGTTTTTTGAACCAACTAGAATCACGGCAACTTCATCCACTTGTCTTGATAATATTTTTAGCAATTGTGATACCGAAAATAAATTTGTGTTAAGTGACCTAACGTCTGACCACTAGTTAGCTTCCCTATGCCACTAAATATAATGCCACATAAAATCGTATACCGGCCTTATACATCTAGCCGTTGCAACAAGTTTAAAATTAATGCATCTAAAAAAATTTCACCATCTATAGTAGAACATGAAGATCCTAACGATATCTATCGAGCCCTTTTTGATGTGGTGCAAAATGAGTATCAACCAAATCAAATCAAATCAAATCAAACCGTATATTTCAAATAAACCATTTAAAGGCACTTTCGAATTGTCAAGGTTGGTCAGTCCAAAAATATAAAGCTATTTGCACGTTCCAAAGCGTAGATCTCTATGAAGAAGAACGTGCAAGAAACTCCACGGACAATCTTTTAAAAAATAATAAATTGTTACAAATTTTTGTTTACATCAAGTTGAAATTATACAAACATGTGAGAACGATGTAAAAGACGAGCAGGATAAAAGCGTCCGGGAAAAAGGAACAATTCAAAGAAAGAAATATTTAAAATAAACCATGGCAACTGAGAAATGACCAGTCCCAACTGACAGCGCCCGTTCACGAACATGACGCATGCGCTAGCACCATTCGGCTCAACCATTTTGAAGGGAGCCAAATGATCCAACGCATACGCCACTATCAGCCAGACTTTTGTGTGAGCATGACACTCCCAACCGCCAGGGTACATTCAAGTCAAAAACAAACCTAAAACTGATAGCTATAGCTTAAGTTTAAGGTACAAAGTACTCACACATGTGCCATTAAAATGGATGAAATTATACATTGCTAAAATAAATTGAGTATATACAATGCAAATATTGTTTTTTTTTACAATCTTCAGCCGGTCCAACAATGTTTCCAAATGCTAACAGATTATTTTGTGCGCCCTAGTGTCTGTGGAGCCGGACCAGCATTCAGCCAAGCATTTTTATCTTCAATATAATCCCCCAACTTATAATATGCTTGCCTGCATAGTGTGCGTTTAATACAAGATTAAAATTTTGTCGCATTAAGTTCTAATATATGGGGAGGTATATTATTATAACATTTTAAACAGTACCCCATAAAAGATGAGGCAACTTGAGCCAGTCTAAAACCTGGTTGAACTAATTGATCCCTATTTCTAGTACCATAATTATGTCTGTCGCCTCTTTTACTAAAAAGATGTAAATTCTTTCTGACATACATGATGTTTACATAAATGTATTGACAAGGTACCGTCATGATGTTAATATTCTTAAACAGTTCCCTTAGAGAATCGCGCCGGCGGAGATTGTATATCGCTTTGATGGCTCTTTTCTGCAGAATAAAAATAGACTCAATGTCTGCAGCCCGTCCCCATAGTAAAATACCGTAAGACATGATACTGTGAAAGTAACTAAAATAGACCAGTCTCGCGGTATCGACATCCGTTAAGTGGCGGATTTTCCTAACTGCATGAGCTGCTGAACTTAGCCGTCCAGAAAGAGATGTTATATGAGGGGGCCCATTGTAGCCTTGAGTCAAGCGTAATTCCCAGGAAAACCGTTTTATCGACAAAAATCGACCAATCTACATTTAAGTCGAAAACTTTAAACACTAGAGGTACCTCCTTTGGTTACAACCAATGGGCTACACCAGGTATTTATAAAAGTAAAGCGAGACTATATGAATTATATGGTTTAAAAAAATATAAATTTGATGCCCCTTTTATAGAGTATGTTAGAAATTATTCTAAATTGTTTAAAAAGATTTGTGCTACTGCCAAATCTAAATTTTTAAGTGAAACTATTAAAAATTCTAAAATAAAATAAAATCAACTTGGAAAATCATTAAAAATGAAACAGGCAAGTCAGTTAAACAAGAAAATCAATTAGAAATAATTGTTGGTAGTTGGCAGGTATTTAATGACTTTTTTGCAAACATACCTATAACTACGACTCGCTCCCTAAGTTCGTCCCCGTCCAATGCTGAAAACCTCTTACATAGTAGTGTGCCTAAATGTATTCAATTATTTAGTTTCGAGCATGTAACGCCTAGTGACGTGGTTAATGTTTTCAACACACTTAAGTCAAAAAACACTGGTGATTACTGGGGCATTTCCATTAAACTTTTGAGTAACATAATAGACATCGTGGCCCCTTACCTTGCTGTTACTTTTAATAAATGCGTGGATTTGGGAACTTTCCCTGACCTCATGAAAAGTAGTAAAGTCATACCTTTATTTAAATCTGGTAATAAAAATTATATAGGAAACTTCCGGCCCATTTCTATCTTACCTGCGTTTAGCAAAATATTTGAAAAGTTAATACTCAAGCAACTGCTTAAATATTTTAATGTCAATAGCCTCCTACATAATGAGCAGTATGGCTTTACAAAAGGCCGTTCAACTACAGATACGGGGGTTGCTCTCCTAAAACACATCTTTAACGCATGGGAGAACTCGCAAAATGCAAATGGAGTTTTCTGTGATCTCTCCAAAGCTTTTGATTGCGTACACCATGATACGCTTTTGCGTAAACTACGTCATTATGGTCTCCAAAACGAAGCTCTTAATGTAATTGATTCATATTTACATAAAAGGTTTCAGTGTGTAGATATCAATGGTGTGAAGTCCTCCGCGCTTCCAGTTCATTTAGGTGTGCCTCAAGGTCCTATACTGGGTCCGTTCTTGTTTCTAGTGTATATAAATGATTTACCATATTTCTTAAAGGGTATCTGTGATGTAGTACTATTTGTTTGCAGATGACACCTCTCTTATTTTTAAAGTAGATAGAAATAAACAAGATTTTGAAAACGTGGACAGTGCTCTCTCCATGGTGACGCATTGGTTTACGACAAATAACCTAGTTCTTACCGCCAAGAAAACGAAATGTGTCAAGTTTGCCTTACCTAACGTTAGAAATGTAGGACCGAATGTCATCTTAAACAAAGAGGTGCTTGAAACTGTGCACTCAGCAGTGTTCTTGGGAATAACTGTTGATTCCAAACTTCAATGGCTCAGCTTAGCCGCCTACGCCGTCAGAAAAGTAAGACAATTCACTGACGTTGACACAGCTCGGTTAGTATATTTTAGTTATTTCCATAGCGTTATGTCTTACGGTATCCTATTGTGGGGTAAAGCTGCTGATATACAAAATATATTTGTCTTACAAAAACGGGCTGTTCGAGCAATATATCAGCTAGGGTCAAGAGTTTCTTTAAGAAACATTTTCAAAGACATTGGAATTCTCACGGTAGCATCTCAATTCATTTTTGCAAACATATTATATATTAGGCAAAATATACATTTATACACTAAAACCAGTGATATCCATAACTTTAACACTAGAAACAAGCACAAACTACATGCACCATCCCACCGTCTTCGAAAGGTTCAAGACTCATTTGTGGGGCTCGGTATCCGTTTTTACAATAAGCTACCCCCTTCTTATCTTGAGCTGCCTTTTAACTCTTTTAAAGCTAAAGTTAAATCTAACCTTTGTTCGAAGGCATACTATTCAATCAAGAATTATTTAGACGATAATAATAGTTGGTCGCAGTGTTGAACACAAGACATACTTCGTTTTAATGTTCCTTCATAGTTAGCATAAGACAGTTTCTATGAGTTCATAATATATTTGTTGACTTATATGTCCGTAGAGGTCAATTATTGTTTTTTTTTTGTATTGACATACTTTGTATACAATGTTTTTTTTATTGTATTGCAACATGTGATTAACTAGTGACTTAGACAATTGTTTGATATTATTCTATCCTGAGCAACCGGCAGCAAGTTCGTCATGCTCCCTTAGATTTCACTGCTTGCGGTAGCGTCGGAGGTCGGGTTACCTCTTTTCCTCAAATATGGCGAGGGAGGTAATGGCTGATCTTTGCGTTATGCTCTTGAACGGGTGCTGCTTGTGGTGAATGGTCGTCTTGTTAGCCATGGTTTTTTTTTATGTTACAATTATTAACTGCTTTTTGTTTAATTTGGTGGAACTAGTTTATCACTTGTGGCGTCGAGTCACAGATATATATATATTGTTAGATTCTACCCCTGCACGTGTAGGCGGGCACGCCCTTTATGTCTGGAGGCATACCAATTAAGTTTGGTTTACATTGTTTTTATGCTTGAGTTATTTATTTATTAATTCATTGAGTTGTCTGATTATGATGGCGTAATGGAGTGTGCTAGCTTACAATTGGCAAATGATTTAGTTTTTAGGTTGTACGTGTTACCTAAAGTCTATTATTCTCTTTGTTATAAAGCTTTGCATACTATTGTTTAAATGCGAGTTCTTCTAACTCAACAGACAGATGTGTTGCTGGGGAGTTTGTTGGCCACTTCTTCTCCACAGCTAAAATACTATGAAGTGGTGACGGGCGGGCGTTTTGGGGGACTGTCTATCTGTAAACGTTGACGTTCAAAAAGTGCTGCTATTCAGCCTAATTTGAATAAATGACTTTTTGATTTTGATTTTTGATTTTGCTGCTCCAGGGAGCAACGAGGGTGCCGGATGTTGATTCGCACACTGCCAATTTGCTTGGACCTTTTGCTGACAACTGATCCAGACCGCTACTCGGTGACGATTTCTTCACCACTGGGTAGTTCGGACCACTGTCTGGTGAAGTCTGTGTCCGTCCACTCCCCGCCCGATCCTAGCCCAAGAGGCACCCGGTGGGTATGGCGATACAGGTCAGCAGATTGGGATGGCATGCGATCTTTCTTCGCATGTTACCCTTGGCAGCCTACTTGCTTTTCATCGACTGATGCCTCGTCGTGCGCGGACTTCGTGACGGATGTGTTGCGGAAGGGAATGGAGTACTACATTCCGTGCTCTGACGTTACAATGTCTGGCGAAGCTCGTCCATGGTTTGGTGCCGAGTGCCATCGCGCTGATGCGCTTAAGCACGCGGCGTACCTAGCATGGGTCGACGCTCGTACGCGCAAAGCAAATGATGTGAGTCAGAAGAAGAGAGCCTTCAACAGGGCTGCCAAGTCCTGCAAGAAGGTGCTGCGGAGGGCTCAATTTGACCACATTAGCCGAATAGGGAACAAACTTTCTTCATATCCAGCAGGTAGTAAGGCTTTTTGGTCCCTGGCTAAGTCGGTCGAATCGAACTTCTGTCGCCCCTCACTACCACCACTGCTGAGACCCGACGGGACGCTGGCCCACTCCGCTGAGGAGAAAGCGAACTTGTTTGCTTCTTTGTTTGCGGAATCTTCACGTCTGGATCCTGGTGGCGTGGAGCCCCCTGCTTCTCCTGCTGGATGCGAGTTGAGTCAGTCAAACATTCGCATTCATCAGAGGGACGTCCGTAGGGTACTGCGTAACCTAGACGTGAACAAGGCTAGTGGCACCGACGGGATACCGGCAGTTGTGCTGAAGACTTGTGCGCTTGAGTTGTCTCCGGTCTTGACACGCCTATTTCGCCTTTCGTTTGAGACTGGAAAAGTGCCGAAGGCTTGGAAGCAAGCTAACGTGCAGCCCGTGCCCAATAAAGGTAGTCGAGCTGACCCGTCGAATTATAGACCTATCTCAGTAACGTCCTTACTCTGTAAGAGTATGGAACGCGTGCTGAATCATACGCTCCTGGCATAACTAGAAGCAAATGATGTCCTTAGTGACCGACAATACGGATTCCGCCGAAATCGGTCTACTGGGGATCTTCTTGCGTATGCCATTCACATCTGTAGTGAGGCCATAGAGAAGCACGGGGAGGCACTAGCGGTCTCCCTTGACATCTCGAAGGCCTTCGACAGGGTCTGGCACGATAGCCTTATTAGTAAGCTTCCTTCCTTCGGTCTGCCCGCCGGATTGTGTGATTGGATCGCGGATTTCCTGAGGGATCGGTCTATACGAGTGGTCATTGATGGCTGCTCGTCTGGACTGCTGGATATTAATGCCGGGGTTCCTCAGGGGTCGGTGCTTTCGGCAACACTGTTCTTGCTGCATATTAATGATCTGCTTAAACCCGGTACCTTTGGGTATGCAGACGACAGCACTGTTGCTGTGAGATACGTGTCCGACGCAGGAGCTGATGGGTCGCATATCCGGTCTCTCCGGGAGGCTATGGTTGAGCGCTTGAACGTGTCCTTATAGGCTGTCTCAGAATGGGGCGATGCCAATCTGGTCAAGTTTAATGCTGCTAAGACCCAAGCGTGTCTATTTTCCGCTGAACGGAGCCAATTTCACCCAGCTCCATCTTTCCGAGGTGCAACCGTGCCGCTAACCGACCAACTTGAGCTTCTTGGGGTTACATTAATATCTACCCTCAATTTTGGCCCTTTCATAGAGGCAAAAGCTCAAGTGGCTGCAAAGAAGTTAGGGACCTTAGCAAAGGTGAGACTGTACTTTACGCCGGAACAGCTGCTCAAACTCTATCAAGCGCAATTTCGATCATGTATGGAGTACTGCTCTCATCTTTGGGACGGATCTGCCAGATACCAGCTTGATGCCCTTGAGTCAATTGAGAAACGAGCCAAAAGGATCATCGGCGATGATAGGCTCGTCGCGACGAAGCTCCAAAGTCTTGAGCATCGACGACGAGTTGCTAGCCTGTCGGTTTTGTACCGGTTGCATTTTGGGGAGTGTGCAACGGAATTGCATAATTTGATTCCGCCAAGCCCGTTCCATCATCGGACCACAAGATGAACGGCGATGCGCCAACGGTACATGGTGGACATCCCACCCACGTGCACAAAACGTTTTGGGAACACATTCATAGTGCGTGTAGCTAAGGAGTGGAATTCCCTGCCGGAGTCTTTGTTTCCTGATAGCTATAACCTGGGAGTATTTAAGTCAAGAGTGAATAGGTTACTTCTAGGCAAGCGTGCTCCATCTTCGACCACATCATCGCTTACCATCAGGTGAGATGAGGGGATGAGAGGTCAAGCGCGAGCCTATAAATGGTAAAAAAAAGTAAAAAGCCATAAATGGATTTTGCGGGAAAAGAAACCGTTGAATACAAGAGTTACAAGGAGTGTCGGTGAATGAGACATACATCATTTTACAGCTCGTAAAAAGTGTGTTATTTTTTTATATTGGACACAAAAAAAACGGCCTATGGAGAAAAAAGTTAGAATGCATAAGTGTGTTTTGCGAGAAATGAAAACGTCGAATGCAACAGTTACGTAGAGCGTCGGTGAATGAGACATACATCATTTTACAGCTCGTTAAAAGCGTATTATTTTTAGTATGGACACAAAAAAATCGGCCTATGGAGAAAAAGTTAGAAGCCATAAATATGTTTTCTGAGAAAATAAATCGTCGAATGCAAGAGTTACAAGGAGCGTCAGTGAATAACACATACATAAATAATTATATTATTTTTCACGATGAACACAAAAAAATCGGCCTATGGAGAAAAAAGTTAGAAACCATAAACGTGTTCCCGAGAAAATACGTCGAATGCAAAAGTTACAAGGAACGTCGTTGAATGAGACATACATCATTTTACAGTTCCTAAGCTCGTTAGAATTATATTATTTTTCACGATGAACATTCAAAAATCGGCCTACGGCAAAAAAGTTAAACGTCATAAATGTGTTTGCGTGGTATGATATAATATTTGGTTTCGGATTCAATCTCTTCAACTTCCTTCAAAAAGCTTACGATTCTTATACAGAAATAAATCGCAAAGCACTTGCTCAAGTTGCCATGTGCATTATTATTGCGTATGTAAATCAGTCAACGAACTAAAGGTTATTGCACAGACAGACAGGTTCCTTGTCGACTATGCAACCCTAAAAACGAATAAAACTGTGGCGTACATGTTTGTATACCCCTTTAAGGATTATAGTCGTGAAGGTTCTGTGTGACGAACTTGGCGAAGACTTTGTTTTCATCTCATAAGGACTATTGCAACCAACTGTGAACATTATCCTACAACATCACAAGTCTGCATACCCCTTTAAGCTTTAGAGTCGTGATGGTTCCGGGTGACAAGAACTTGGTGAACCCTTTGCTGTCATCTCATAAGGACTAATGCAACCAATATGAACTTTGGAATACATCAGCACATTTCTGCTTACCCCTTTAAGGTTTACAGTCGCGAAGGTTATAATTATAGTAGTTATAGTACTGGTAGAGTACCTAGTGAATATCTTTTGCATAATCTTTACACAGTCAAAGCCTTTTTGTTTTGCTTAGAAGTAAGTGGAAGAACGCTTTTTACAAAAAGCAATATTTTAACCTTTTTTTATTTAGCCATTTCCACAAGCGTTGGTATTTGAAAAGCACCATACACGACAGTACATTTGAGTATATAAGAATCTCAATAGCTTCTTGGACCAGAGCCCATACAATTTCTCCCCATCTCCTTTGCTTTCTCACTAGCAGAGTGACCTAGCGAGCCATCAGGTTAAACATAAACATTGGAGGCAAAGTGGTTCGACAGAAATTCGTTTCAACCGCTTTCGACAGGAACCAAAACACACTTGCCGCCATGGATAAGATGCAAAAAAGTGCCGCATCTCATCCTCTCGTAACGCCATAGTCGTCTCGTGCCTCTAGGACTCTTATCTGGAGGAGAGCAGGTCAATAAAATTCATTCTCCACAGTCAAATAACAACGTAAGATAATCAATTTACAAGTTATAGTACCATCGAAGAAAATCTCTCTCGATTTTAAACACAAAAGAGTACAAATAGAAATATTTGCGGCAAAGTACTCATCGTTCATGACGAACAAAATGATAGATTTGTACTACTGGAGAAACCTCTTTAGTTGTTTATGAGGACTGTTTATTGGCAATGGTGCGAAATGTTAGGAAGCAATAATTTTGTTTCGGTATTAGGATATACGAGGTGATCCAAATGTATTACAGCTTGACTTGATTGATTTGATGTTTGTTTAGAAGAAGAAGAAAAAGAAGAAAGACGTTTATTTCACCGAAAGCGACGCACAAAACACAAAATTAAAAGGAAATAACTTAAAAACTAACTACAAACTAAATAACCTATTATTACTAGAGGACTATGTCGAGACCAGGCATCATCTGACACGTCTTTGTTCACACCACAGACAAACAGAACACAGTTCAATAGTCGAGTGGAAAAAACAAGTAGATTGTCTATGGTGCGACCGCGATGCCCGGCACTGACAAGTTGACATTGACGTTACAAAAACAAAATAAACAATGTATAATAGGAACAAATAACATCGAAAACATGCATATAAGTTGTGCGTCGCACCCGAGCAAATATCGGTCGTTGCTCAGCATATGCCACAACTCTGGACGAGTCCAGAATCACAGCGCTGGTTTTCAGGAACCACCGGTTGAGTGGCATTTTGGCGTCCCCCCGCGTGCACACAAATAAACAACACAAGGCAGGTAAGTACTCTACTTAAATATGACGGCGCTACGTCATCGTACGGTTGTACACGGCACGTGCACCGGACCGATCAGGCGATGTCGCCATCCCCACCTCCCCCACTACTCGACTTGCTTGTGCTCGGACGTAAAAGGAGACCGCGCGGAGCGATCGGGGCATTCTATTCTAGACCTCGGTCCGATGCACGTGTTGTCATAGCGCCTAGATTTGCTAATATCGTGTTAAAACCTTTTAGTTAATAATTATGATATGATAATTAATTGAGTTCACAGTTATTATTAATTAATTAAGTTAGTTAATCGAATAAAATTGATAAATAAGTAAACTACCTACTTTTTACTTTAAAATATATAATCCTGATAATACGCCTACATCAGAATTGGGACGTAACTCAAAGGGCCCACATGGAGATTCGTGACAATGCTAGTGAAATATGTGGCGGTAACGTTTTGAAATGTAATAAACGTAGTGACAGTGATAGTGAAAATTGCGGTTTGTTTTTAAAACGCATGCGTTTATCCAGACGCTAAAAACTTGATGTGTACCGTGAAGTGTCGTGAAGTTAAATCCGATAGGCCGAAATTCGACACACGATCATAGGGTGACGCACTATGATCGTGTGTGGTATGTTTTGTCGAGGATGCAGTGATGTGCAGAGCAGTTTATTGTTTTACCATAAGGCGCTAAAGAGCTGTGCCCCGAATTCCTTTTCGACGAGTTTTATGCGGCTACCCTCATCAACCTAAACTAAACCAGTTCCGTCCGGAGGCAAGCAACTTCACAACAACTGGTCAGGTCAAGGAGAAGAGTGTGAATTTATATGAAGATATCTACGCCAATCTGGTGAGTCGTTTAAACTTTTTAATTGTTGTAGAGCTGAGGTGCTCATTAGTTAAACATTTTCTGACTTACAAAAGGCTACGCCTTTATGTATGGCAATTATCGGTGTTTGATAATTGGCCTGTCGCTTTATCTTAAAGTGAAGCTATTATTAATAGCATAAGTGTTGCTGATTGAGCGATAGCATTTTAAATAATACTTCTTCTTTTCGATTCAATCGTTAACTTCTTTTATTGTTTTGGACCAGTAGGTAGTTAATTGCAGCAACAGTGGCATTCATTGGATACTCCAAAGTACAGGAGAATGGGCACTTGGGGCACTGTAACATATGGCTCGTGCTCTGAAAACGGGCACTGCACTCACGTTGGGTATACAACAGATCATTACATCCCCATTTCGCCAAGTTGTGTTTGCAGCGGCCTACCTGGGTGAGCAAATTGCGCTGGCGCGCGATTTAACGCTTTCCAAAGGCCATTGTGATTCACGACCGGAGGCAATTGCTCTTTGGGTTTTATGAAGTCGTGAGGTGGTGGATACTTCTCTTCCCACAGTCGGCTTCTCCCTTTAGATGGCATATCCAGGACCGCCTGTGTAGATAGAAGGAAGCTCTTGCGACTTTGTAGTCTTCCCGAAGTTGGCATGTCAAGGGATGTCGGGAATCGGTTTTCTGATCCTTTGAACAGCAGGAGGTGCGATGCCTGCAAGCGGGTAGAGTTTGTTTTGTGGAGTCTATTTTAAACAGCCTGATATTATCTGACACGTTTCATTTAGGGCAATGTCTACTTTCCGAGAAAGAGCAGGTCGGTGCCACACTGTGCAAGCAAACACGCCAGCAGAAAAAATAGGGACATGCCGGTTGTACGGAGAACATCGGGTGCCGCTCCCCAATTGATGGAAATTATGTGACGGAGCAAGTTATTCCGGGTTCGACGGAGCTAAGTATTGTAACAGTTTGACTTTTACGCTTAGGCCCTATCTGACGTCACACCGAGATATTTTGGATTCGAGCAGTGTTGGACCTTGGCTCTACGTCATGTGATGTTAAGCATTCGATTTGCGGGCCTATTGCAGAGATGGAAGGCGCACGACTGTCTCTTAGATGGGTTCGGCCGTAGAGCATTGCGGTCACACTAATCTCGCAGTACACTGAGTGCCATTGTACGTTTATGCTCCACGTCCATAAAAGTCGCTGCTTGGTTTGCTAGGGCCAGGTAATCCGCGTACAAGAATCGCTCAGTGTGTTAGGTGGAAGGCGGTTTGTTCGCGTAGATGTTAAAAAAAGCGTCGGCGCCAACACACTGCCCGGAGGGAGACCATTCTTTTGCCATCGCTATCTACTCTTGGTAAATTGGAAGCACATATCTGGAAGCGGCGGTTGCACAGGAGTTCGCTTGAAATTGGCACAAAGCCTTGGTCATTGGTCAAATAATGCTGATGAAGCGATATTATTCTGCTATCGCTGATCGACTCATGAAGTGAACTACGAGCGAGCAGCTAGTGCTAGTGAGCTTTTATTTTTTTGGACATAAAAGCGATTTAGTTCCCTAACACTTTATTTTGAATATTTTGATTTTATATCACCATTCATAGGCATAGGCCGCTTTCTTGTGCCAAAGGTCTGATAAAATTTAGATTTTTATTTACTTTGATACTGTGACTACCACGCTACGCACCTTTTGGCCCACCAGAGCTTTTATTGGACTTGTACTGTCGTAGCGTTTTTTCGGTTTCAGATATCGTATCATGGTGTATAAAGCCAGCAGGAGACTAGCGGTTGGCATGCTGCTGTAACTGCTGAGCAGTTGCAACAACTGCCGAGCAGCTGCAACAACTGCTAAGCAGCTACAACTGCTGAGCAGCTGCAACTTCTAAGCGGTTCTGAGCGTGACATACCGAAGGTCGGCAAGCAGTTGGCAGACTGCAGTAGCCAAGTATCATGTCAACATCTGTGGGGTTAAGAGGGTTCAAGGCCGACTGGAATACTTGGTGAGTCGCTCAAGTTTTATTTGAATAGCAAATGAAGCTTTAAAGGGGTTGATACCAATTCGGTAGTTGGATTGATAGTGCTAGGTAATTTTGACATAGTTAGCACAAAGCGAGTACTTAAAAGAGTTTTCCATTGGCGGTAATAGTGTCAAAATTTTATTCAGTGTGAGCTTTAGGTTTAGTTATCGCATAGCAAGTACCACAAGGTCATGTTTAAACTTAGACGTTTTTTTTTGTGAAAAATTGGATCTAGGCTTTCGTATTAACGTACGGAGGCAGTTTGCCACACATAACATCAGTTAGTAAATTTAATAGTATCAAAACTATCATGAATAGCAATTTGATTTTAATGACATTGGTAAAAGCTTTAAAGGTACAGAGAATTCTGAGCTATTACAATTTCTAAATAGATTTTCCATTTTGTGCAAGTTAATACGGGTGAGATTATAATAACATTGATTGATTCGAACCGCACAGCGCAGCGATGATTTTGATGATTGTAGATTAACGTAAAGTAATTCGTGAGTGCTCACATGAACATTAGATGCAGAAAATATCAGTGATGACGTGACGGCGAATAATAATGAAGAACTTGTTCATGAAACTTCCCAAAAAAAATAAAGTTTTAAGTGGTACTATTTTAGGGCTCACCATGTCTCACTCTTAAAAAAAAATGCCGACTCTCGTACTTAAAAAGCCAGTAGCAGTAGTCAACTTAATAGATCATGTAGGTACATCATCGGAAGGGTTTTTGGATCCTAAACCAATTAACGTTGTGACAAATGCTTTAATTCATAGAGAAAATTGATTCAATAGAACAAGGACAAATCACGAGTTAATTTATTATTATATTAGCTACAGGGACCAGTTTAGTCCGGCCTAGCAAATCTAGGAATAGTTTAAATTAAAAGATACAACACGATTGGCGCAGTAGTTGGGCGCTTGGCTGCTGCGCTGCGGTACGTAGGTTCGATTTCCGCACGGAACAAATATTTGTATGGCCTACAGATAGTTGTTCCGGGTCTGGGTGTCTGTGCGAGTGAGTTTCTATGTTTGTGTACTCACCCACAAAACAGGATAGATTCCTAGTGTGGGGCAGCGTTTAAAAAAAAAAAGAAAAACAAAGAACGAAAAAAGAATTAAAAGAGCTTGAAGAGTCTTCTATGACCGGACCAAGCAGTAATAATCCTGAAGGGTTAGTTAAACCGGACCGGGAGATTATAACACTGAAGGGTCGTTAGAACCGTACCAGTAGTTACAATTCTGAAGGGTCTTTAGACCGGACCAGAAAATTATAACTCTGAAGGGTCAGCAGACTGGACCAGTAGTATAATTCTGAAGGGTCATAGGACCGGACCAGAAGATATTACTCTGAAGGGTCATCAGACTGGACCAGTAGTATAATTCTGAAGGGTCATAGGACCGGACCAGAAGATATTACTCTGAAGGGTCATAGGACCGGACCAGAAGATATTACTCTGAAGGGTCATAGGACCGGACCAGAAGATATTACTCTGAAGGGTCTTAGGACCGGACCAGCAGATGTTACTCTGAAGGGTCTTAGGACCGGACCAGAAGGTTATTGCTCTGAAGGGTCGTAGGACCGGACCTGACCATGAGATAAGATTTTAATGTCAGGATGAACGAACAGTAAAATTGTGGTTCTCATTAAAGATATCTAAGTGCTTCTAAGGTGCGCGTCCGAGGACGTACGCACGTCAGAATGGCCGTGACGGCGCTACGTCATCGTACGGTTGTACACGGCACGTGCACCGGACCGATCAGGCGATGTCGCCATCCCCACCTCCCCCACTACTCGACTTGCTTGTGCTCGGACGTAAAAGGAGACCGCGCGGAGCGATCGGGGCATTCTATTCTAGACCTCGGTCCGATGCACGTGTTGTCATAGCGCCTAGATTTGCTAATATCGTGTTAAAACCTTTTAGTTAATAATTATGATATGATAATTAATTGAGTTCACAGTTATTATTAATTAATTAAGTTAGTTAATCGAATAAAATTGATAAATAAGTAAACTACCTACTTTTTACTTTAAAATATATAATCCTGATAATACGCCTACAAATATATACATCAAACCACAAAAAAAAAAAAAAAATTAGGTACTGAGAATAATAATCGCTCAATTTTAAAAGGAATGATCACAATAACAACAAATTTGTTTGTTAATTAGTTTTTTTTGTTTGTTAGTCAAATGAATCCAATAAACCAACAAAACACATGATACCAACATTACAAAACTGAAAATAGACAAATTAAATAAATGTTACGCAAAACAATGCTATAATAAACTATAAATCTGTAATACTAATTATCACAAGTTCTATTTCCATTGCAGATAACATTCTGCATAGATGGTCGACAATACACCATCCCATCATTTGCACCATAGTATGATGGCGGCCATTTGCATATTTGCTTTACAACAGCAAACTGTGTTGGATCGCAGATCATATCCAATCCATCGAATTTTTTGTACTAAGTGGTCAGATTGTTATATTCCCTGTACATGATTTGAGATGAGGTGCATAAACTGTGCTGACATGGTGTTGGCGGGCGAATGGATCGCAGGTCGAATTGGAACAGCCATCGAAAGTTCGAAAGAGACATGTGGAGACAAACGAAATGCCCAACCTATTCAAAGTTTCAAATACACACAGCTACCACCTCCACAAATATGGGATCAACCTTGAGGGTTAGAAGACCGAGCCCGAATAGGGCGGAATCAACCGAAGACCACCAGCACTGTGGAATGTCCATTGCCTGCAGTCCATGACCCAAGAGGTAAGCAAAAATGCTGAATGTGAACTGATTTGCATTACCAGCTATGTGGATTTTTGTATTTGCATTAAATATTTTTTTAAAGTGTTTATAAAATGTTTTTTTGACTTCAGGACTCTGATTGGTGGAGGAAGGTCATTCCAACAGTGTGTGGCGGCATGTTTGAAACTCCCCCTGAATGCTGCGGTCCCGTGATGTGGTGTGCAAAGAGGGTATGTGGAGAAACGTGGTTCATATTTGCTGTGTCTCCAACTTAGTTTCTCAAATAAGTAGTGTGGTTTCTGTGTAGTGACAACTCCAAACAGTAAGCTAGCCAAATGCAACTTTCTCCTTGCTGCCATTTTCAAGATGTTATGGTCATTGATATAAGGAGTGACATGACTCCTATGTGGTATATTTACACAAAACCGTGCACATGCATTTTGAATACGTTGTATTAGCTTTTCAGTTCTCGCTAACAGGCATGGTCCATACACCGTGTCACAATAATTTAGTCTTGATAAAATTAAGCTGTCTACTAGTTGTTTACGCAGATCAACACTCAGATGGGCTCTTATTGTATATAGAAGTTTCAACCTATAAAAACAATTTCTCATGGCATTGCTGATGTGCTTCTCAAATCTCAGCTCGGGGTCCATAGTCAGACCCAGATTGCATACGTCCTCTACCCTATCTATTTTATCCCCCTTGATAAAAACTTCTGGATTGGCCGACAGTATAGCCCTGATCATTTTCCTACTTCCCAAGACCATGAATTTAGACTTCAGTGGATTTAAAACTAGTGAATTAGCATCTGACCATTCTACCACTCTTTGTAAATCTGCATTGATTTTATCCACTGCCTGTTTTGTATCCGCTGGCTTAAATGAAATGTATAATTGAATGTCATCTGCATACATATGGTATCTGCAATGATGGAAGGATTCAACAATATCCGCACTATAAATAATGTACAGAAGGGGCCCCAAAATTGATCCCTGGGGCACACCACGTGACACCTGACGAGGAGAGGATGACGAAGTTGATCCATCGTCCCTCTGTATTTCCACGAGCTGCAACCTATTTTGTATGTAGCTAGCGAACCACTCTACTGTTTCCGTAGTAAAACCATAATAGGCTAATTTGGAAAGTAACAGCGTGGTGTTAATTGCATCGAAAGCCCGTGAAAAATCAAGAAGTGCAAGGATTGTTCCCTCCCCTCTATCCCGTGCTTCCAGGATATTTCCCACTACATCTGAAAGAGCTGTGGCCGTCCCACGACCTTTCCTAAAACCAGACTGAAGGTCTGGGAGCATGTTGTTAGCTTCCAGATACTCCAGCATTTGGTTGTAAACTACCCTCTCTAAAACTTTAGACAAACAAGGCAAAATGCTTACAGGGCGTAGGTCTTTAAAAGTAATTGGATTGCTGATTTTTGGTAACGGATGAACTATAGCACATTTCCATAAGTTAGGGAAAGTGTTTGTTTCAATTGACTTATTTACTATAGTGGTGATGGCCTGGAGGGTGGTGGGTAACGTGAGTATAATCATATCGAGACTCATGCCATCCGTTCCCTTAGCATTCGACCCCAAGCTCTTAAGAATTTTTTCAACATCGTCCTCATTAACAAGTTGCAGTTTGAAATGTGCATCCCCATATCTGTTAGTATCAAAATATAACAGCTGTGATGGGGACAAAGTGCACTGACCGGGCACATTAAGAAAAGCCTGGTTAATCTCATCTGGGTCATTAAATTGTCCGGGGAGCGTGCCATCACTATGTTCTGAAAGAACATCGGACTTGAGGTTTTTCCATAGTTTTTTTGGGTTTTTCAACTGATTATTAATGTGCCCACAGTGTGTTTACAGGATTCGTTAGTTTGATGCGCAGTTTTTTGAAAAGATACACGATTTTATCGAGAACTTTCGCATTCATCTACATAATATAATTACTAGTATTTACCTACTTAAGCAAGGCTGATGAGACTTGAAAATTGTGACCCATTGAGTAACTATGTATGTTTCTGTGTTTAAAAAGTTGAGAAGTCTAGTCTTTCAACGTTAAGCCACGATTTCAAAGTGTATCTGCATTAATTTTTAATTGGATACTTCTGGTAATCAAATAAAATACTACCACATCAATGGGAAACGAAACAAAAGGAAAATATATCACTAATATACGGTAATACCTGCTCACAAAAAAGGCAAGCTCATGAGCCTTGAGCTTACAATAATACTGTTTGGCATTCATCATACACAACACAATAACAACATAGAAAACTATCCGATTGCCCAAAACAACTAAAACACCATTCCGATTGAAATGTTATGGGGGCCATGTAAACAAACATTGAAAACAAATAAGGAAACTGCTTTACGAAAACGTACCGTTACATATTGAAAGTAGTTAGAATTTCATTTGGCACAGTCATGGGGTATTTTCTATCCGAGAGTTTTTGGACAAATAGTTTATTGGAACGCTACGAATGGCGACCCTTTAACCATCTGCTTGTTTTCGGTCGATAACAGTAAAAACGTTTATCTCTACTTAACTTTGCTAAAGCCTGGGAAATAACACTATTGAATTGCACCAATACCAACTCACTAATTAACTCTGTTACAATTTAGTGTAAAGATCATAACTTTATATTAGAAGCAATTTTTTTGCAAAAATTAAATTTGTACGCAAGCGAAGCTGCGGACAAAAGCTAGTTGTCAATACTAAGTATATTTAAATGATGTCTTGTTATTTGATAGACTTTTCTACAGACTTCGGCCTTAATTTATGTAAGTCTTGACTGACATCTAGTCTACCGGCTTACAGTTAATTGGTGTCGGACTTTTTTATTTTAGGACGATACAGGATTTTTACCAAGATCACACTTCGTCGTTTTTCAGACTTAACTTTCTATATACCTAATTAGTCTGTCTGATTGAATATACGAAGGCTCATTATAAGAATAGAATAGAATAGAATAGAATACTCTTTATTATGTATACCATATTATTTTATTTATTAATTATGTATTATTTTTATTCAAATATAAATCACCCAAAAAAAAAAACATTTTGGTCCCTTCTGCCGGTCAAGTCCCTTTAATCTTGAAGAATTATTGGTTAACTTAAGAATCAAAGCTTAGGAATCGTGGGATTTCTTTTATCTCTTGTTTGCGTTTTGACTTACCCATTTTATTTTGTTTTTTAAGCCTATCATCATTATAAGGCTAATAGTAAGAAGTTGATGCATAGGTACATCTACACTAATATTTTAAAGGGGAAAGATTTGTTTGTTTGAAATGAATAGGCTCCAAAACTACTGGACCGATTTGAAAAATTCTTTCAGAAGTGAATAGCAACATTATCAGGGAGTAATATAGGCTATATTTTATCCCCGTACTCCCATGGGAACGGGAACTATGCGGGTGAAACCGCGTGACGTCTACTAGTCATCATTATTCCTTTATCCATATCAAAACATTGCAAATACGTTTCAGTCTTCAGAAATGGCCTGGCAATATGTCAACTAGTTTCAACTTGATTCAGTTAGGCGTCATTTAAAAGCGTAGGTCCCAAAGAGACCTGAAATTGTATCACCCTGGATACATCGAGATTCTGTAACACAAGTTACTCCTATACATTTTGGACCATTTATCTGTATTGATCACATAGTCAATAATGATTAAATATGTCCAAAATTTTGCTTAGATCGTTGTAACATTAAAACAGCTGTGTCGTTAATGATCATTTTTATCAAAATATCTGAAACTTCTCAAAAAAGGGAAATGTGTTTAATAAATATAACTATCTTATAAATATTTCTGTCCTATCTAATTTCTTGGAAAACCATTCAAGAAATTAGCAAATTTTCAGAAAAAAGGCATTTAATGTGTTTTTATAAACGTTAACGAAACTTTAACATTAAGTGAGAGAAATGAGTAAACATTAACTATAATAAACTCGTTGAGTGAATATATATTGGTTTAATGGACGACAAAAACATTGAGTGTCGATCAAAAGAAAATATAAGAAAATTGATTAGAAAAATATAAAGAACGCTCACTTGATGTAAGCCGGGTCTAAAGCGTCTATGCTTCACATTCACAGTGGTAGTACTAGTTTAGATCAAAGACGTTACTCCGATGCGAGTGCTTGATGAGCTAAAGTTCAGAATGGAATTGCAACAGTTTCACTCTAGTCAAGCTTTCAGTTTGATTTGGCCTAAGTGAATATAAGTTAACCCTGTCTTAAATTATAATACTGGTACGATTATGATACCGAGCCGTGTTTGGAGTTTACTTGCGTGTTCAAATGAGAAATGAAAAGATCCGCAAGGCAACCAAAATTCCCGACATAGCCCGAAGAATTTCTAAACATAAGGGACAGTGGGCAGGGCACATTGCTCGCAGAACGGATGGTCGATAGAGTTGCAACGTTCTGGAGTGGTGTGATACGAGATGCACGAGACCTGTCGATGTGATGATGCATCCGAGGGGCCTTATATCCATTCGTTTAAAAAAAAAATCTAGAGTCATCTATGCAATCTAGGCAAAAAGCCAGCACTTTTTGAACATCAGTATTATATAAAGGCAGTCGCCCAACCATCACCAATTCCTTGTGTTCTAGGGCACGTCTTTGGCTAAAATAATGAAGGTTCATTCAACTATCATCACAAGGGAACTTACCAGGTATTGCATATACTAGTGTGAAGCTCAGCATGCCGAACTGCTTCTTCCTGTCGCCAGGCCACTCCTCGGTACAGAAGTGCACGTCTCTCGTTTCTATCTAGAATGAATGGTACGATTTAGTGATTTAGAATTACTTGACAAAGTGTTTGAAGACAAAATCTGAAAAGGGGTCATATTACTCATCATTAAGATTCAATCAGTTGTTTTTGGAAGCCAAGAAATCTGAGATTGTGTCAAGTTGTGCACTACTTTCATTCGATAAATTTATATTTTGGCGATTTCGAGGTTGGTCACAACCTAAAAGTTGTTTATGTTTATTTTTTTCCACGTTACATATTATTTTGGAATCTTGGCACGTGGAATAGGGTAATATGGACATAAACCCATGGAAAGAGGCATTATTAGATAGACATTTTGTGATTGCAGAGTAGCGAAACGAATGAGCAATCAGAGATTGTTCGTAAAGTTGTGCAGTGGCCTGAACATTAGTGGTAACTAAACCAGAATAGCAATTAAGCAAAAGGTTTTCGGTACCAGATAGTACTTTATGCTCATAATCAAAAACAAAATAGACGAGTATATAGAACATTACTTGCGGTCGGGCAAATAGTTTTCAAGCAAGCGTATTCCCGAGATTCATCCAAAATTTCAATATAACACAACAAATGTAACAGAAAATATAAACGAACAGGAAATTGGATCAAAATGGAAATAAGTAAACTATTCACTATTTATATCAATGTTTACAATCCCGAGACGATTTCTTTGACGTTTCCTTAGGGGAATGCTATTGTGGCATAACACATTTTCATTGACATCTATATATCCGGTAATATTTTTATCTGCATAAAGAATATGCTTTTACGCATTACGAAACTTTAGGGTACCTACAATTCTTAATATATTTTGTGCAATATTATTCCAAATAAAATGTATAATTTTATTTTACCCCTATTATCATTTGGCTTAGTGTTTTCTATAGAAAACAGCCATTTATCTAAATTTTTATACGTGAAATCCGTGAATCACAAAAATAAGCTTACGAAAAACATTATTATTTTGGTGTTTTTATCTACATGTTTCTCTGGGATACTAGGTTCAAATTAGTAAGCAATTGTAATACAAGTGGTATAAAATAAAGAGTTTTCTATCTAAGTTATTTTGAATCAAGATAACTTGGTTTTCCGGAATTCAATTCAACATTGTGACACAATAATGGATATCTAATCCGTCTTTATAATAAGCTCTTTATAATTCCCTATTCAAAGAACGTTTCCCGAATAATCAAGCTCATCAACAAACCAAGATATTGTTTTAGGAAATTTAGTTAACCAGGAAAATTGATTGAAGCATTAATTGAATACGAGATATTACGGTATTATGTTCTCAGATACTTTAATAATGTACAATCAGTACGGATAATTAGAAGTCAGAAAATCTGACAGCAGTCTTTTCTAGGAGGATTACCAGTAACTGGGCTGTGAAGGTCCAACAGGCAGTCACTTCATGTACAGTACTGGTACTCTGCTGCATCCGATTAAATTGGAGGCCGACCCCAACGTAGTTGGGAAAAGACTGGGTACATGGACAACGTTTAGTAAGCAGAATTTTGTTTTGTTACCAACACAAACATGAACATCAAAACATTTATAATTATCTAAACCTGTACTTGTAATATGTTTTGTGTTTTGTTCATTACTTGAACTTGTTACGAATTAAATAAACTCACCCCGAGTTTATTTAATTCGTAACAAAAAATCAAAATCAATTCAAAAGGCATTTATGCAAACTAGGCTGAAAATCAGCACTTTTTGAACGTCAAAATTTACATGAAGACAGTCCCTTAAATCGCCCAGCCCGTCACCACTTCCTAGTGTTTTAGCTGGGAAGAAGAAGTGGCCAATAAACTCCCCAGCAACACAACTGTCTGTTAAGTTTAAAGAACTTGAATTTATATAACATTATTCAACATTTTATGATAGATATCGATCATTAAATAAAATAAATGGATGGCACATGTCCGCTAGCATACTATTTTATCCCAAAAATTACATTATGAAACAATGATAAAACTAATTACATATATAGGTAATGAAATAAGTAAACTCAAGCATACAATACTAATCAAAATGAGCCTCCAGGAATAAATGGCGTGCCCGCTTACATGTTCAACAATGCAATTTAACCATAATCTGTGACCCATAGTCACAAGTGATAAACTAGGACCATCGCAGTTAAATTATAACACTTAAAATTTTTAACAATAATAAACCACGGACAGCAAGACGACCAGTCACCACAAGCAGCACCCGTTCACGAGCATAACGCAAAGATCAGCCATTACCTCCCTCGCCATATTAGAGGGAAGGAGGTAACCCGATCCCCGACGCTACCGCAAGCAGCGACGTCTAAGGGAGCATGACGAACCTGCTGCCGGTTTCTCAGACAAAATCATACTTATCAATTTGTCGAGGTCGCTAGTTAATCACATACTGCAATACAACTCATAAAAAAACAAGCTAATGAGAAGATTATGTCAATAAATAAAAATAAAAAAAAAACAAAAATAACCTATACGGTCAGAATAATAAACAATGTCATCTTGAGCAAGTAAAGAATCTACGAAAGAACATTTAGCATTGTCTCGTGTTCAACACAGCGACCAACTATTTTTATCGTCGAAGTAATCGTTTATAGTATAATATGCCTTCGAAATAAGGTTAGATTTCACTTTCGCTTTAAAAGCATTAAAAGGCAAGTCTAGAAAAGAAAGAGGTAACTTATTATAAAAACGGATACCGATCCCCACAAAATGGCCCTGGACCTTACGAAGACGGTGGAAAGGAGCATGTAGTTTGTGCTTATTTCTGGTGTTAAAGCTGTGGATATCACTAGTTTTGGCATATAAATGTATATTTTGCCTGATATACACTATGTCGGCAAAAATGAACTGCGAAGCAACCGTGAGAATACCTATTTCTTTAAAAAGTTCCCTTAAAGAGACTCTGGACCCTAGCTGGTATATCGCTCGTACGGCTCGCTTTTGTATGACAAATATATTTTGTATGTCAGCAGCTTTTCCCCACAGTAGCACATAACACTATGCAAATAACTAAAATACACTAACCGAGCTGTGTCGACGTCAGTAAATTGTCTAACTTTCCTGACGGCGTAGGCGGCAGAGCTAAGCTTTCCCGATAGTGTTGATATATGAGGGCCCCATTGAAGTTTGGCATCAACTGATATGCCCAAGAAAACAGCTGAGTCTACAGTTTCGAGCACCTCGTCACTTAAAATGATATTGGGTCCTAGATTTTTAACATTAGGTAAGGCAAATTTTAGACATTTTGTTTTCTTAGTGAACTAGATTGTTTGTTGTAAACCAATTCGTAACCATGGTGAGTGCACTATTTACGTCGTCAAAATCGTGTCTATTCCTATCAACTTTAAAAATAAGGGAAGTATCATCAGCAAAGAGAACAACATCACATATATCCTTTAAATAGAATGGTAAATCATTTATGTATACAAGAAACAAGAATAGACCCAGTATTGACCCTTGGGGTACACCTAACTGAACTGGCAGCCCGGAAGACTTCGCACCATTAATATCTACACATTGGAACCTATTATGCAAATAAGAATCTATCTAAGAGCTTCATTTTGGAGACCGTAGTGACGTAGCTTTCGCAATAGCGTGTCATGGTGTACACAATCAAAAGCTTTGGAGAGGTCCCAGAAAACTCCAATCGCATTTTGCGAGTTCTCCCATGCGTTAAATATGTGTTTAAGGAGAGCAACACCCGCATCTGTAGTCGAACGACCTTTTGTTAAGCCATATTGATTTTTATGAAGGAGGCTATTTATGTAAAAAAAAAACTTAGTAATTGCTTGAGTATCAATTTTTCAAATATTTTACTAAAAGCAGGTAAGATGGATATAGGCCTAAAGTTACCTATGTCATTCTTATTACCTGATTTAAATAAAGGAATGACTTTACTACTCTTCATGAGGTCAGGAAAAGTTCCTAAATCAACACATTTATTAAAAGTAACTGCAAGATACGAGGCTACGATGTCAATTATGTTACTCAAAAGTTTAATAGAAATGCCCCAGTAATCACCAGTGTTATTAAACTTAAGTGTATTAAAAACATTAACTACGTCACTTGGCGTTACATGCTCGAAACTAAATAATTGACTACATTTAGGCACACTACAATGTAAGAGGTTTTCAGCATTAGACGGGGACGAATTTAAGGAGCGAGTAGTAGTTATAGGTATGTTGGCAAAAAATCATTAAATGCCTTGGCAACGTCAGCTGCTGTACTAACTAATTTATTATCAACAATTATCTCTACTTGGTTATCTTGTTTAACACACTTGCCTGTTTCATTGTTAATGATTTTCCAAGTAGCTTTTACTTTATTATTCGATTTTTTTATCGTTTCGATTAAGAATTTAGATTTAGCAATAGCACAAATCTTTTTAAATAATTTAGAATAATTTCTGACATACTCTAGAAAAGGAGTATCAAATTTATATCTTTTTAAACCATATAACTCGTATAGTCTCGCTTTACTTTTATAAATACCCGCAGTAGCCCATTGGTTGAAGCCAACGGAGGTATTGGTAGCGCTTATAGTTTTGGACTTAAATGTAGATTGGTACTCTTTTTGCACAACTAAACAAGACCAACCAAACCAAACAAACTAGACCAATAACATCCGGTAATTTAAATAAATTTAACCACACTTTAATCGGGAAGTTAAGTGATTGGGACCTTACAATGAACAATGCTAATATTTTGTATACAGATTTTTTTTCTTTAGTCCAAAACGAATTCAATAATACTTTTAAAAAGAAAACTAAAGCTATCTGCCCTAAGTTTTTATTTAGTGACTGGGCAACTAAAGGACTCAGAAAAAGTAGGGAAAGACTTTATGAGCTGTATGGCCTTAAGCCTTTTATTAACACTGAGACTTTTAATAAATATGTAGCTACCTACTCAAAAATTTATAAAAACACTTGTAAGGTAGCTAAAGCTTTATAAATAAGTAATAAGGTAAAAACAGCAGACAATAAAATAAAGACGGTTTGGAAAATTATAAACAATGAAACAAATAGGAACAAAAGACATAACACTGATTACGGATTGGAGAGTTCTCATGGACTTATTAGCGATAACAAACAAGTTGCTCAAGAATTTGTAAATTTCTTTACGAGTATCCCTATTAAAACTACTGAAGCCTTAAATTCCTCGCCTTCACTTGCTTTTGATTTATTACAGGCGAACGTTTCAGCCAGCCCGACTGAATTTAATTTTAAACATATAAACCCCATAGTAGTAACAAAAGCTTTTAAAGAAATCAAAATTAAATTGACCGAAGATCTATGGGGATTGTCTATCAAAGTTTGTACCTCAATCATCGAGACTGTAGCGCCGTACTTAGCTGTAATGTTTAATTTGTGTGTGGATCAAGGAGTCTTTCCGGACCTAATGAAATTCAGTAAGGTGATACCACTTTTTAAATCTGGGGATAGTAAAGACACAAATAATTATAGACCAGTATCTGTGTTGCCAGTGTTTAGTAAGGTATTTGAAAAAGTGATGCTAAATCAGATGCTTAATCATTTTAACACGAATAACATCTTTCATGATAAACAGTATGGTTTCACCAAAGGACGTTGTACAACTGACGCTGGTGTTACCTTACTAAAGCACATCTTTAATGCGTGGGAGGACGCACAGGATGCCATAGGTGTCTTTTGTGATCTCTCGAAGGCGTTTGATTGTGTTGATCACGATACATTACTCCTGAAGCTCGGGCATTACGGACTGGTCAAAACAGCGTTAAACTTGGTCAAATCTTACTTGAATGGTAGACGGCAATTGGTTCAAATAAACGGTGTCAATTCGTTGGGATTAAACGTGATAATGGGCGTTCCCCAGGGCTCGATTTTGGGTCCTTTCTTGTTTTTGGTATATATCAATGATTTACCCTATTTATTGCAACAAAAACTTGATATGGTGCTGTTTGCCGACGATACCTCCTTAATTTTTAAGATAAATAGACAGACGGACAGTGTTGATATTATAAATAATGCCCTAATGCAAGTCCAAAATTGGTTCACGGCGAATAATTTGGTTATGAATGAAAAGAAAACGAAATGTATAAGATTTGCTTTACCCAATGTCAAAAGCAGTGATTGTGACATAGTATTGAACAGGGAAAAACTAGAATTTGTCGATAAAACGGTTTTTCTGGGAATTACGCTTGACCCAAGGCTACAATGGGGCCCTCATATATCATCTCTTTCTGGACGGCTAAGTTCAGCAGCTTATGCTGTTAGGAAAATCCGCCAATTAACGGATGTCGATACCGCAAGACTGGTCTATTTTAGTTACTTTCACAGTATCATGTCTTACGGTATTTTACTATGGGGAAGGGCTGCAGACATTGAGTCTATTTTTATTCTGCAGAAAAGAGCCATCAAAGCGATATACAATCTCCGCCGGCGCGATTCTCTAAGGGAACTGTTTAAGAATATTAACATCATGACGGTACCTTGTCAATACATTTACGAAAATATCATGTATGTCAGAAAGAATTTACATCTTTTTAGTAAAAGAAGCGACAGACATAATTATGGTACTAGAAATAGGGATCAATTAGTTCAACCAGGTTTCAGACTGGCTAAAGTTGCCTCATCTTTTATGGGGTACTGTTTAAAATGTTATAATAAGATACCTCCCCAAATATTAGAACTAAATGAGACAAAATTTAAATCTTGTATTAAACGCACACTATGCAGGCAAGCATATTATAAGTTGGGGGATTATATTGAAGATAAAAATGCTTGGCTGAATGCTGGTCCTGCTCCACAGCCACTAGGGCGCACAAAATAATCTGTTAGCATTTGGAAACATTGTTGGACCGGCTGAAGATTGTAAAAAACAATATTTGCATTGTATAGACTCAATTTATTTAGCAATGTATAATTTCATCCATTTTAACGGCACATGTGTGAGTTCTGTATACCTTAAACTTAAGCTATAGCTATCAGTTTTAGGTTTGTTTTTGACTTGAATGTACCCTGGCGGTTGGGAGTGTCATGCTCACTCAAAAGTCTTGCTGATGGTGGCGTATGCGTTGGATCATTTGGCTCCCTTCAAAATGGTTGAGCCGAATGGTGCTAGCGCATGCGTCATGTTCGTGAACGGATGCTGTCAGTTGGGACTGGTCATTTCTCAGTTGCCATGGTTTATTTTAAATATTTCTTTGAATTGTTCCTTTTTTCGCGGACGCTTTTATCCTGTTCGTCTTTTACATCGTTCTCACATGTTTGTATAATTTTAACTTGATGTAAACAAAACTTTGTAACAATTTATTATTTTTAAAAGAGTGTCCGTGGAGTTTCTTGCACGTTCTTCTCCATGGAGATCTACGCTTTGGAACGTGCAAATAGCTTCATCTTTTTGGACTGACCGACCTTGACAATTCAAAAGTGCCTGTAAATGGTTTATTTGAAATATACGATTTGATTGATTGATTGATTGACAACATCAAAAAGGGCTCAATAAATTTCATTAGGATTTTCATGTTCTACTATGGAAGGCACAATTTTTTTAGCTATATTATGTTTAAACTTATTGCAACGACTAACTGTATAAGGCCTGCATACTATTTTATGCGACTTTTTATTTTGTGGCATAGGAAAGCTAACTAATAGTCCACAGTGGTCAGACGTCATGTCACTAAACACCAATTTATTATCAGCATCACAATTACTATAGATGTTATCTAAACAAGTTGATGAAGATGCCGTGATTCTAGTAGGTTAAAAAAATAGATTAACTAAATTAGAGGACTTAAACAGATTGAGAAGTCTAATGCTTAATGGATTATTTTCTAGAATATTAACATTAAAATCCCCACATAAAATAATATTTTTATTATTTGATTTTAACTTATTAAGTGAATCTTCTATTACCGATTCGAAAAGACCAAAATCTCCAGAGGGCAGTCGGTAAACGCAAATTATAACGTAACGCTCAAGTTCAACACAAGACAACTCAACAGTGCGCTCGATAGAAAGGCTAACTATATCTAAACGTTGTTTACATTTTAACTTGTATGAAACAATGACTAATGAACCACCGCGAATAGCTTTTCTTCTTACAAACGCACTTCGAACAGTAAAGAAATTATCATTCATTAAAACTACTTCATGTTCTTTCAACCAATGTTCAGTTAAACATAACACCTGAACATAATTATTCCCTATAAATAAACTTAACTCTAATTCTGTGTCGGACAGACCTTGCATATTTTGATGTACAACATTCAACATATGAGGCTTTTCCGTTGTCGCTCCTAAGAGTTTAAACTACTAAGGGTAACAATAGGAATATTAGTAATATTACTAACAGGAATTTTTGGTACACTGCATGTACCGGTGTCGCACTGTATATTGTATGCTAAAGGATTAGCAATTTGTCTTCTACTACTAAGTGGTAAATCCATTTTATAATCAGTCAGTTTGTAATCAGAAATAAATTGATTACAATCAAAAAATAATATAGCGTCACTGTGACGACTGGTTCTATTATAAATTAACATATTTAAATCATAAATGTGCCTATTTTGCTCATCTGACAAGTAATGTGAATAAGGCAAGGTACAGAAAATAAATTTACAGTTATTTTTTTCATTAAGATGAGACATCAAATGGGCACAATCAATTATATTTTTTTTTCTTACAGCTAAACTATCCCCACATAATAATATAACAGTTAAATTGGGGTTAATTTTTGTCAATTTAATATTACTAAGTAACTGGCTGAAACTGGCACCGGGTAAACAATTATTTATTATATAATGATTAGAACACTGGTTAAATATGGTACCAAAACCTTGACCACATTTGTCTGAAAAAACATAAGTAGTGTTTACAATATTAATGTTAACATTTTCATGACAGCTACCTACTGGATGAGCCAGCGGGGGTGTGAGTGTTATGAGCTGAGGCTGTGGTGCCTGGGAGCAATCACAGCTGCAGGAGAGGTTATTAGTCAGAGACTCATACTTCTCTGCATTGTATGTTACCAGCTCCACCAACTCATTGGCCTCTTGCATGCGCTTACTCAAATCTTGTTGAGAAGCCTCATATTTACTACAGATATCCTTTAGTGCATATTCCCTAACAAACAGTTCCTCCTGAAGGCGCTGAGTATCATTATCATAAATTTTTTTACATAATTCTAATTCACTATAACAGACTTTAATTTGTTGCATTAAATTTGTTTTGCCTAAGTTTAGTATTTAATCCGTTTAAATTTTCATGCTTTAATGACTTTTTAAATTTCCTAATTAATCTATTAATTTTAATGTATTTTTTTAACTTATTGTGGCTAGTGGACAAGTTTGATTTACAGATGGTATCATTGGTTAAATCTATTGTTACAACTGGCTCAATACATACAGGTCCGGACCCGCTACCAACTAACTCATCGTAAAGGCTGGCTTTAAGTGCTTCTAAGCGGACAATAGTATTGTGGGCCCTGCTTAATTCCAATTCCAGCTCAGATATGCGTCTCAAAGCCTGTTCGTGTGTGTCACTGCAATGCTGGAAATTTGAGATAAGTTAAGAGAATGTGAAAACTGATAGCTAAGTGTATGAAAGAAAAAGAGACGGAGGTAAGCGAGAAAGAAAGTATCTAGGATGAAAGACTGGTTAAAAGTTTAAAAAACAAAAGAGATGAAGGTGAATTTAAATTGAAGATATATTATACTATTTTACTATTTTAATTACTAGTATGAATGTCCAAATTGAGACGAGATTTTCCTAAAAAAAAAATATTAAAGAAACAAATACTTTTTGAGGGTACTACTATTTGAGTGATAGTAATTCAAATATATTACACTAGCACCTCGCCCGCGACTTCGTCTGCGTAGACTTTAGAGGTGGCGCGCAACTTCTTTGTCCCCTTGTATATATATATATTCTCATTCTCGGAAATTCATCTTCATGATTTTTATTCTGGTAGTTTGTGAGTTTTTTTTTTTGTGGTAAGGGAACAGAGAGTAAAGTCTCGCAAACCATTCTAAAGGAGGATACTCCGACCAGACGGGTGTTGTGTCTGGCGGGCATCTGCCCGATAGTTGATATTCGGGCTGATGTATAATATGTTCAAATTGCACGGTAAACTCTGATTGCGCGATGCAGGATTTCAACTAAGTAGTTCGCTGCTAGTTGGATAGATGGCGTCGCGGTTCTTTTTGTTGCGATGTAGATTTGCTCCGTTGGTTTTTCGTTGGTCGATAGTGGATGAGTTGTCCATACATCCTAAGATGCTTGCCAGGCCAGTGGAAAGTTGGTTTCAGTGAGTTGGAAACGGAAGTCGCACAGTTCTCGGTGAGTCGGAACTGTCTGCGGTGCCCCAGTGAGACTGCTGGCGTAGATCAGGAGAGACTCTTCATGGCACTTCATGTGACTGGCCGAAGGTGCAGTGTGCTTGCCGCTGATGAAGATGATAGAGGCTGAGGATGCTGACCACGAATGCGCGGCTGCTGCATGCTGGTGGTAACGCTCATAATTACAGCCCGGAAGAAACCGCTATATGTTTCTGTTTTCCTTCTTCACTTTTGAATCCTAACCACTCAAAATTCCAGCGCCGGAAACATTAAAAAAAATATTTAGACTCCTGCTACTTGTGAATTTGTAGCGCTCATTATTCCAGCCCCGAAAATACTTCTACATGTTTCTGGTCTCCTGGTACATAATGAATCTTTAGCGCTAATAATTCCTACCCGGGTTAAACTTCCCAATTTTTCTTTTGTTTTGGTAATTTTAAATCCTTACCATTCATATATCTAGCGCGGAAATATTTTGACATGTTTCAGGCTTCCTGGTAATTGTAAATCTTTAGCACACACAATCCTAGCCACGGAAATACTTTGACATGTTTTTGGTCTCCTGGTACCTTTGAATTCTAGCCACTCACAATTCCAGCGCCGGAAATATTTCGACATGTTTATGGTCTCCTGGTACATGTGAATCTTTAGCGCTCACAACTTCGGCCAAAAAAATACTTTCACATGTTTCTAGTCTCCTGTTACTTGTGGATCTATAGCATTTACTATTCCAGCCCGGAAAAAACATCGTCATACATATTTCTGTTTGACTGTTAAAAAATAAAACAAAAAAAAATCTAGCCCAAAAATACTTTAACATCGTTCTGTTCTCCTGGTACTTGTGAATCTGTAGCGCTCATTATTCCAGCCCCGAAAATACTTCTACAAGTATCTGATTTCCTGGTGCTTTTGAATCCTAACTGCTCGCAATTCCAAGCCAGGAACTACTTCGACATGTTTCTGGTCTCCTGGTACATAATCAATTTTTAGCGTTCATAATTCCTGCCCGAGAAAAACTTCGACATTTTTCAGTTTTCCTGATACCTTTGAATCCTTATCGCTCATAATCCTAGCCCCGAAAATACTTGTGAATCTTTAGCACATGTTTCTAGCCTTCTGGTACTTTTGAATTTTAACCGGTCACAATTCCAGCGCCGGAAATATTTTGACATGTTTATGGTCTCCTGGTACTTGTGAATCTTTAGCGCTCATAATTTCGGGCAAAGAAATACTTCTTCAACATATTTTTGGTCTCCTGTCACATGTGAATCTATTATCGCTTTTACAATTCCGGCCCGCTAAACTTCAACATACATACATTTCTGTTCGACGGTTAAAAAAAAGCAAACAATATCCTAGCCCAAAAATACTTTAACATCTTTCTGTTCTACTGGTACTCGTGAATCTTTAGGACTCTCAATTTCAGCCCCGGAAATACTTCGACATATTTCTGGTCTCCAGGTACATAATGAATATTTAACGCTCATAATTACTGCTCGGGAAAAATGACCACATTTTTCGGTTTTCCTGGTACTTTTGAATACCTACTTACAGCTCATAATTCTAACACCGGTAAAATTTCGACATGTTTCTGGCCTCCTGATTCTAATAAATCTGTAGCATTCACAATCCTAGCCCCGAAAATACTTCGACATGTTTCTGGTCTCCTGGTTCTTTTGAATTCTAATCGGTCACAATTCCAGCGCCGGAAATATTAAGACATGTTTATGGTCTCCTGGTACTTGTGAATCTTTAGTGCTCATAATTTCAGCCAAAGAAATACTTCGACATGTTTCTGGTCTCCTGACACATGTGAGTCTATAGCGTTTACAATTTCAGCCCGGAAAAAACTTCAACATACATTTTTCTGTTCGACGGTTAAAAAAAAACAAGAAATATTCTAGCCCAAAAATACTTTAACATCGTTCTGTTATCCTGGTACTTGTGTATCTTTAGCGCTCCCAATTTTAGCCCCGTAAATAATACGACATGTTTCTGTTCTCCTGGTACTTTTGAATCTGAAGTACTAAGGCAGCAGAAGCGCTGGGTTTCCACTTCCTCGTCAGTCTCTATTAAGCCATGCCTTTTACCGGCATAAAAAGTAGCCTATGTTTGATTCCAGTATGTGAGCTATATATGTACCAAATTTCATCCAAATCCCTTCAGCCATTTTTGCCTGATTGAGGCACAAACATACAAACATACAAACTTTCACATTTATAATATTAGTAGGATTTATTCATTTATATATAAGTAAATATGGCAAATTGACATAACAGAGACAACAGTGAAATTATTACTATTAGGAGATAGGGACTCAAAGTCGTTATAATTATGTTATAATCAAAATACTAAGTAGTGCAAAACATTCATGACCAGTAGGTACCATGAAAGGTTTATTTAGGACACATCTCACTGGGACGAACTGTGTGTTTATGGGCGATTAGTGTATAGGTCGTAATACTTATAAATAGGACAATAATTAAAAGAAATACTCCCTGGGTTAGGTGGTGTGGGTTCAAATCCGCCCGTTGGGTGACAGCTGGAACTTGTTTATTGATTTTCTCAGTGATTTATCATTGAAACAACTCACTAACACAGATACTTGATATTAATTACTAAATCTATCGGGTTTTAACACATTTATAGTTTAATTAACACGAAAAAATAATAACTTTATATTTATATCTAACACAAACATTTTTGACAACCGACAATTTTAAACCTTAACCTTTTCGAGCTTCGGAGTTTTGTTTCTGTATCTTCTAGTATGCCTCACCTTTAATGTGGCATTGCTGTGTTCAAATGTAGGTCATTATGGGCTTATCCAAGAACTTTTGGCTTACAATTTTCAAAGTGTTTGGACATCGTTTTATATTTTTCAGAAATTTCATGACAATTGTTGTTGAAAATTTCTTTTTGTTGCAAAAAAATCTTGGTAATTGTACCTAGTTCTTAAGTCTTATTAATATGAGAAACTTTGTATTCACACAGTTGTTATATTGTGACTGGAACATATTAATTAATTTCAGAAGTTTACAAATTATATTTTCTATGCATTAAGCGTATGTACCTTACGTATCTAGTCTACTAACAAAGTTACTTAGTTAATATCTCGTAGAAGTTGTTAGCACAACATGATGTACGAACAAGTTTTGTTTGAGATCAAAAGTTTTAGCTTTTATTTACTATGGTTCTAATTTGTCACATGTTATACATGATTTAAAGGAGGATATTTAGCACTTAAGTTTCAGTTTTCACTATAATATTTGGAGCATCATCTTAATATTCACACGTTTTAATCATATTTACAATGTCGGAGAGACATCAAAAAGTCGCTCAAGTGGAAATTATTTATTTGTCTCGTACTTTTATTTTAATTTGCATATTATGCACTACAAAATGTACTGACTTATTTCAACTTTATCAAAGCTTTTAACGTAGGTTGGTTGATTTAAATATTTATGTCTCTTAGAATTTTCAGGAAAAACATACAACCTTTGTGCCTTTTCAAAACCTTATAATTTCAAACATTCTGTTTACGAAAAGTAGCAAAGAAAAAAACCGGGCAAGTGCGAGTCGGACTTGCGTGCAAAGGGTTCCGAACGAATCTCATTTTAGTGAAACGTTACAATAAAACCATAGATTTCTTATAGGTTTTTCTGTAGTTTGTAGGTAAAAAACTATCATCAGATTTTCTCAAAATTTTAGCGGCGGGGGAAATGGTAATTCCTCATTTAACTTTTTGAAATGTAACCAACAGTTATTTGAATACCTTCAAGACAATTTATTTTAAAATTATGACAAAAATAATTTTGAGACCTTTACGATGAGCCATTTTATTTGTCATCACACGGTTCCATTTGAAAAACCCTAAAAATATGAAAAAATACTGATTCTCAACAACAATGTCAACCACAACCGACACACCATAAACTTATACATCTCCTCCCCAAAAAACCTCAACCAATGAACGATACATACCGATATATTCTTCAGCGCCTTCGATATAATAGGTACAGGTTCTCTCCTGACAGTGGCCACCATCAGCAGTGGTATGAATATCAGCAAGGCAAGGCACCACAGTAACAACAGCAGGAGTAGCGCCTGCTTCCTCCCTGGTGGTCGGAGTCTTGGCTCTGGTGATATTGACAGCCATCTGTCTACGGACATGGCTGTTATTGTGAACACGCTGGCTGCTACTGCTACTCCTGAAACAAAGATAGAAGCTGTAGTTTTTATGGGGTCAAAAGAGACAACTTGATCGGTGGAAGTTTCAACATCCCCCTTCATACGGAAGCTCCTCAAAACACGCCTGAGATTCATATATTTTTTTATTGATACTTTCACGTTTGACCATGATCTTAGCTGTGGAAAGCGATGATGTGGTCGACGATGGAGCACGCTTTCTTAGATACTTCTACCGTGACTTAAAAACGGTATCAAACTCTCGATAGCTACCCCTCCGACAGGGAATATCTACCAGTACTTAGCTTTACGAAAAACCTGACCACCACATGATCAGAAAATTTGTGATCATTAGAACCGGAAGAGCGAAAGACCTGGATGTTAAGATGTAATGTTGTTGACGATGTCGTAATACACTTCGAGGTCTCGGCTGATAATTATTTGTATGATAAAAGTTATAAAGCGTTTATCCAGCAGACAATGTTTTAAGAAACAATATTATCATGACAAGACCATAATACAAAATACCACTGTCAGGCTGACCAATTTGTGTACAACACGGTTCCCTGGGTTTGCAAACTAAATAACAATAGATGCCGAAAGCAGATTGTAAATTGTCATCGCCATTCTCAAAGTGTTTCATTGGTGATAAAAGTTTATCTTTCAGTTCAGTAAATTATACTATCAACTTTGTTCGAATTGAATTGGATTAACTGAATTACTAGCTTTTCCCCACTTCTTTCGCGTTAAAGTACCCTGATTCTAGGTCCAATATACGTCCGTACTAAAATTCATAAAAGTGTTACAAACTCTTTTTTACATTGGCAATATTTGTGAGGATATAAACATCAATTTCTGGCCTATTATAACTCAGTACCTAAAGTGACCATCCGACCTAAATCGTTACTATCAGTTAAGATCGACTCATAAAATCCAACTGACGTCAAACGGGCCCTTAAACTGAAGGAACATGTAGCAACAGACGTTGATTGCAATAGTAAACCTTCACACAATCACATAGGAAATACCTATAAGCATTTTTCTTATATCACTAAAAGACTCCCACACACATACTCAACTGACACTTACGGCAACAATCGAAGAATTACGAAGACCATACTCGGCAATCCCTCCAAAAAATTCACGTACACAGTTATACCTATGTGAGCGTGGCTCATAAGACTATAGTTCAGAGTGGAGTATGTAGAATACCTAATCCATGGTCCTACACAGCAACACGTAAGTACAATAAATTAATTGCCGCAGTTAAACCAGAAAGCCATTATTAGATCTGTTCTAATTGCTAGTAGTAAACTATTGAGTGCTGACACATGTTTCGTGGTGAGGCCCTAAGATGGGTGAAGGGAAAGGAAAGACGGATAAAGATCGGTTTGTACCTAATTTTTTTGCTGGGTGAAAATTGGATTCTAGCTGCGTAGAAGAAAAAAGATTCTAGCTGAGTATGTATGTTATATTCTTGAGAAAACCCAAGCCAGAGCGCGCAGAGGGTTCTGAACAGATCATATTCTTTAAACAGGTTGTTTTGAATTCATGGACTTCTTATAGGATAGAAAATCTAAGGTGTTATTTCACCTGCATCCTAGATTACTTAAACAACGTCATTAACGTTGCAATAAACGTGGCCAGCTACTAGGCCCAAACAGTATAAAATCATGAACCGCCGCCGACACGATACGAAAAATATTTCCAGAAGACTGACTAGCCATTATACAGTTTTCCTCACTATAGAAATTTTCGCTGCGACGTTCAAAAAGTTTCTTAAACGATACAATCTATCTGTCCAAGTTTGTATCTTTCTCATTTTTTGGCAAATGGACATATGTTTTCTTAGAAAAACATGTTAAAAGAATATATATCAAGCTTCATGGACCTTTCTGTGGTTAATAAGTTACGATCTATCCGGATAAAATATAACCTTTTTCTTCTTTTGTGCTAAAAACACACTTTGTACTCGAAGAATGAAACAGTTTTTGTTTCCATAAATAAGTGGAAAAATTTACTTTAGCTTTCTATATATACATTATTTTCAGTCGGGACAGTAACATTTTTAACATAAAAAAACATCAAGCCTGTCTTCCCGGAAAGGTTGGATAATGTTTTCATATTCTTTAAATGATAAGAATCATTTTTTTTATTTTTTTAGGGTTCCGAAAAAAAAAAGGAACCCTTATAGGATCACTCGGGTGTCTGTCTGTCTGTCTGTCTGTCTGTCTGTCTGTCTGTCTGTCTGTCTGTCTGTCTGTCTGTCTGTCCGTCTGTCACAGCCAGTTTTCTCCGGATCCACTGGACCGATTCTGTTGAAATTTTGTACACATATGGACTTCTATGACCCAAACACGGATGCGTTACGAAAATTATTAAATTTTTAGTATGGGTGTCACTTTTGGGGGTCAATCAAGAAAATTAAAAAAAAAAGTTTTTTGAACAATATCGTGTGACATATCAAATGAAAGGGCTTACTGTGAGGATTTTAATTATATTTTTTTCATAATTTTAAAATAAATGATTTAGAAGTTATTCAAGAAATTAGACGAAAAATGACCATTCCCCCCCCCTTATCTCCGAAACTACTGAGCCTAAAATTTTGAAAAATATGGAGATAATAGATCTTTACCTAAAGATTACAGGAAAACCTATTAGAAGTCTGTAGTGTTAATATAACATGTTAAAAAAATTAAATTCGTTCGGAACCCTTTGCACGCGAGTCCGACTCGCACTTGGCCAGTTTTTTTCAGGATGTCTGTGCTAGAAAGGGAAGGCCCTTTCCTCTCTTCCATTTCTCCCGGTTTCGGACAAGTGTGGCCCAATCCTGTCGATAGTCGTCAAGCTCGTACCGCGATCTTCGCCTGGCTCTCCGGCGAGGTCGTCGAGTATTTTCTAAGACTACCACATTTGGATTCCTTCGATTCATGACTGTCGATGGTCAGTTAAGGATTTACTAACAAAGTGTATTTAAGTGAAAATTCGTAGTAGGGTATTTTCCGGACCTTGAAAGATGGTTACAAGCAGATAAATAAAATTGATACATAAACATATCAATGAAGTAAACTTAGTACCTAGACTTGAGATGGAATCATCGTCTAGTCTAGTTTTAATTGAGTCCTGACAAGGATACTCGGGTTCGACAACGTGTTGACAGGTTATATACTCTGTTGTTGTGTAAAATAACGAAAATAAAATTCACTTTTCAATGTCAACATTTATGCCATATTTTAAGTCAACACTCGTGTCAGCGCAATATTTTACACACAATTCCAAATGGATTGAGCATTTTATGTCCATGACCCATCTGAATTTTATTTTTTCAAACTTTTACCTATTTTTTTAGAAAGTCAGTAATGAAACGAAATAATATTTTTTCAATCAGTACAAATTGTAGCTTTACTAAAAACTGAAAGTCTCATTCATAATATGAAACCTAGAATATCTAACTATTTTTGGAGCAAATATTACAGCTAGCTTGCCCTTACAAAGTAAATTATTTTCAAATTATGTCTTTCAAAATTTGCGATTTATGGACTAGCAACCCGCTCCCGCTTCACTCCGGACCAATTTAGAACAAAAAAGAAGTGCGCATACTGTAAAATTATTTTGTAACGCGGGTGCCTTTGTTTTACGTTAATTAAATTTTATTGGGTATTATAATCATCAAATGAGTCCTCCCACCATTGGGTGGAGCGGAAGGATCTGTCAGACTTACTGACTTAAAACCACCCTGTTCTTTCGGTTGCCCTTTGCGTTCAAAGGTTCCGGTACCCCGTTTAGATAGTCTATGGACCCCGGCAGTTGCGTTACCTCCTAAGATATTCATTTAAATTGAATAGTGTTTAGAGTAAATACGTTCTAAAATAGATATTGAAGATAATCTATATAGATTAACACAAACACCTTAAATAAGCTTTTAAAATAATGCATTACTTTTTACGAAAATCTGAAAAGATGAAATTGGTTAAAGAGACCAACTGTTACACCGCGGCGGCATTTATGTTTCGCTGAGAATGATATTTTCAGTCGCGCGTAATTTTAATTCTGTGATATCTTCTAAATTGTTAATTTGAATGATGTAATGCAAGTACATTTTTAATCTATATTAAATTGTCAAGATATTGAATACTCTTATTTGGATGGATAAATACTTTTTTGTTTAAAAACGCTTCGTAAGTAAGCCATTATTTCTCGTAAAAAGTAAAGGATAAAAAATGGTTATGGTTATGGTAACAGATATACATATACCATCGCGGACTTTTTGTAAACCTTTTTAAGGTGTAAAATACTGTGGTACATTATTTTGATCTACCTCAAAAATGTGTTTATTTACGACATCACATTAGAAACTTCTAAAATTATCAGTGTTTCTCTACTATATTATGCATGTTATAAAAATAAAAACCTTCTTTTTGTATCACTATCTATTATAAAAACCGCATCAAAATCCCTTTGCGTAGTTTTAAAGATCTCAGCATACATAGGGGCAGACAGCGGGAAGCAGCTTTGTTTTATACTATATAGTATTTAATACTTCCTTAGGGAAATTCCCACCATTCATTTATTTTACGCTCATTATGACAATGAACAAACTATACCAACACCTATTACGTTAACCCTCCGGGGTAAGATTGAGGTAACCTGTGAATTATACCTGTACCTAAACCAGAGGTAAACTGTAACTACCTTTACCAAACTACCCTTCCCGATAAATAATTGGCGAGTGACATAATTGGGTTTGGATTAACGTCCCAACGTATTATAATTTTATATGTAACCTGGGTTTAATCTCAATATCATTTATTTCATTTGCTAGATTGCCAGTTAGTAGAGTCTGATGAATTGAACATGTGTAGTGCATTGACATAATTATATTACTAGCGTAAGGACCAAGCCAACCGCGCGATTAAATGGCAGTAGCGCGCTGGCCCTAAAATTACAGTTAGGGCCAACGCGTCACTGTTGACAGTGGCCCGTGTGCGGGAGTGAACAAATATTTGCATGTCATAAAAATGCCTAGTTGTGTGGTAAAAGGCTGTAAAAATTATAATACAAAGGTTAAAACGGAACATGGGATATCGTATCATCGGAAAGTAACCTTACATTAATATTGTTACCGTTAAGTTATTAAATAAACACATTTTATAGCGATAAATATTTTACTACTGAATTCCACAATGTCAGCCATTGTGTGGCCGGTACTGTACGCGCGAAGCTTGTAATTTTGAATTTTAGTATCAATGTGTTTTTTATTCAATAAGGATAAAACAAAAATATATTAAAAAAAATAAGAAGCTTAGAAACGATACCTACCTAATTGAAACTGAAAATTTTACTAAAAACGCATACGCGCGAACAAGGTTACGTCAAACACCTATGTAGTGCGGCAGTCACGTAATTCGAATGAGTTATCACAGATGTCGCTATTTTTGCTTGCATTATGAAGGTTTATAAGAAATGTTCACTTGGGCGCATCCTTCCTTTTGAAATCATTGGTGTGGTGTAAAAGTTTATGGACTCCTATGTTTATTTGAAAACAGAACGATTTTCGAACAGTACTTTATAATTTGACACGCATTTAATTTTTGCTTTGAAGATTTTTAAAAAATAAAAATAAAAATGTTTATTGCATCAACTGAAATTCATATTCTATTTACAATATGTGCATCCTTTTAAACAAATAGTTTGCTTGTGTTAGGAAACTCTGCCTTTCTCCAGGTTATATAATAATTATTACTAATTAATGAGCTTGTTCAGGTTAAGTGTAAACTTATACAAATAAAAAAATAGAACTAAGCTATATTTATTTTTTCACGCCTTAAAGGCTGGTTTGAATGAAACTTCATTTGGACATAGGACACTGTTTATCCCAAGAGTATGTTCTTGGCATATTTCATGCGCGCAAAGCGTCGTCATATAACTAAACTGGTTTTGAGCTGACCCTAATTATTGATGACACGGGAACCGCTGACATCTTTTACTCCCTTTACTTGGACGCCCGCATCTCTAACTGCATGATTAACCAAATAAACAGTCCCTAGCGCTAGCTCGTCTAACTACCACTATTAAACTCCATGTTAGTATCTAAGGTCACGACGAAATAGTCACACAACCGGGCGCAATATTGGTCGCAGATACATCAAAGACTAAGGAAGTTAGGCCGCACAATCTGTCTTCCGACCAGTTTTGTTTAAGACCGTGGTCGATACGTTATCCACCAGCCAAGAGAGTAATTAGTCGCCCGGTAGTAGCGGCTCCGATTCATGTGTCATAAGTAGGTTCGACTTCAAATTCAGGTAGGAACTTCTTAGCGTAATTTATTTCATCACCACAGTTCTCAAACCTGTGACAAAATGTTACATTAAACAAACCACACATCAAGTCCTCGCGATGGTATATGGCCCACTTCCTCTCACACAGTGGAAGCTTGCATCCAGCACGAAAACGTCACGGGTTGAAATGATCTATCTGCGACAAGTCTTGGTCGTGGTCGCAAAGTTAGGAAGGTGCCTGCTAAAGTCTATGTTAAAAAAGTCAGGTTGTCTTGATGACACATATTTTATCAACGTGTATAACTATGCATCTCTTTGTCTCATATCTCTCTCTCTCTCTTTCTCTCTTAGGTTATAGGGATTTGCATGGCTACTTCTCGTTGCGGAATTTGTTCGAAACAGTCACACGGATGGGTTTTGGTCAGTAAGAGTCTGACTCTCTCTTGCACTTCGCCACGAGCGGAAGGAGTTATTTGATGATTTCTCATACTTGAAAAATGGCTATTCCGTATTTTCTTAACTGGATTGGCGTAACTCTATGTTAGCCAAGTCTATGTTAGAAGAGGGTCGTACCTTGAATGTAATTGACGATCTTGCAGACCGTCTCCCCGTAGAACCAGACGAGGGTGATGGCCTTGCTGAGCTGGATGGGCATGCAGATCCCCGTCACCAGCAGGTCTGCGGCCGACAAGTTCACAAGGAATATGTTCGTTACACTGTAACAACAACAAAACGTTTGTGAGAACTCCACCCGAACCTCAATCGAAATTAAATAAAAAAATATAAGCTTTTTTGAACCATAGTCCTTATTATTAACCGTATTATCATAAAATTTAATCCCAATTGTCAGGTCGCTACAGGCAAAACTGTTATTTTGGCTTTAAAAAGCCAAAATAATTAATAATTATAATCTAATATTTTTCTGAAAACAACTTCACTCATCTGATATAATTATTGAGATTACAATGGTAAGTTTATTATATTGAATGCACTTTAGTGCGCAATATATCGCACCCCCGGTGAAATACTGTCACTTTTACAACAACAGGAGAAGTATTTAAAGATTTTGTATCGCCTTTGATGCCCTACGAAACCGTAACGACACTAACTCCCTCACGTTGAAACTATAAGAATTGTTCCGTGACATTATTGCACCAAGTGCAGAAATAATTCAGGTCACTTTGTCATTTTTACAAAAATTGTAAAGTGAAAATGTTGCACCGGAGCAATGGGTGCGATATTTTATGTAATTTCTGTGTTCACAATAGTAGTACCTACTTGGTTAACAAAGATTAGAGTCATATGTGTTCATACAAGTGCATTTTGCGTTCCAGGGCCGCAGGACTCGAACAAAATCCGCAACCGGGTTTAAAGTCTTGGTAGATGACGAAGAAGATCGTACCTAAACGCTTTCAAAACGTGACAGTTGAAACGTGTTTGTTGTTAACAAAAGACCGATTTTGAAAATGTAACTCAATATTATCTGGTCATAAAACTGAGAGCTGATGATGTCATCATATCTATGAAATATCGTCACTTCAAAACTATCGAACAGCAAGCCTAAAAATTGGTCGAGCAATTTAGGTAAACACAAATGGGCAAAACCACCTAATAACATTCATCGGCATCAAAATACGTGTTTACTGGATCGCCAATGGCGTCGTCCTAATACTAAGCGATAATCTCGTGATTACAGTATCGTCGCATATACTTTCTGTAAGAACAGCGACTGCCATGTTAACATTTCCGCCTATCTCCACGTCCCAAATAACCCACAAGCTATTTTGACAACTCTACACGCGTGTCTCTAATAGCACCTTACAAGGAAAATCAAGGAAATCTCGTCACCCGTAGTTAACAGTTTCTTATCACGGACAATATAGGGCCTGATGATATTCTCTTCCTCAATGAAGATCCTCGCCAATGAATCAAGTGATTAGGTACAGGCTTGTAATCATGGGAAATTCAGAAGCACTGGATTAAAATGGATAAGGTTTTCACCAACAGGCGCGACGTGACAAAGTGACAATGATGTGACAACGCGATTTCAAGAAATTCTTAAATTGTTCCGCATATGTAGGAAAAGCATTGTCGCGTTGTGGCTATCTGCGGGAGACTTAAGTAAAAAAATTGCCTTCTATTTCGGCAATAGAAAATCATAATCCATTACAGTAAATTTAATTGTACAATGAAATTAGAATTATTTATACATAAAATAAAATAAAAGTGATAAGTTTTGAGTGCAATAAATCAGGAACATGCTAAACATGTTTGTGTTTCTCTTGATAGAACCACTTTATTTTGGAGGCGACAACATGTGGCCGTGAAATTTGAACGTGAAAGCACAATAGATATCTTCAAACTGTCATTGTTTTCTATTAACCATATTCGATGTCCCTATGAGGCAATTGCATCTGCACTTGTAGGTTTATTTAACTATCTTAGTTAGGCTACGTTATTTTAATTGCTCGAAAATATGGGTGTTATGTTAGTTTCTGATGATCCTAACAATAATATTTATATTATAGTAACTTTTAAACCCCACTCCATCATGTTTACCGCATATTTATGAAACTGTGTGAGGACGATTTAGCAATCTTAAAACTTTCATCGCATTCTAAATATAAAGTTAAAAAAAAAAAATGTTGGCCGAAAATGTGTTTTTACAAACATGATTTAAAACTCGCACAAACATTAATATTCTCACAAAGTGTCTATTTTCTTTTTTTCATGATTTACGTTGATACCCATCGACGAATATCATGAAAAAAAGAAATAGATGTTTCAGGTGCAGATTTTTTGCAAAACTTTAGATACAACCGTGATTTTATTTATAAACATTTTTATTTCCAGCAGCTCAAAATTATTGAACAGGAGAAACAAATTGGGTATTTCGTAATTAAAGAAAACATACTTTTCAACATCATGTGTGAAGATACAGGCGATGAAACGGATAAAACACAACTTAGTAGAAAACAAATTAGCGTCTACGTTTCACAATTCACATCCACTTTTTAGGTTTAGTGTCCATAGACGCGTAGTGAGGCAGTGGATCGGAGAGACGGAGAAACATTAACCAATGGAATTGCATAAAATATCAGTGACTGATGTGACAGTGAATTATTGGATAATATTTCTCCGTTCCTCTGCTCCGCTGCCTCGCTCCGCGTCAGTAGACATGCCTGTCTACTGACGCGGAGCGAGGCAGCCTTATGAGCCGTATTCTATGAAAAATTTTAATTTTTCCAGCGAAGTGTCATCATTATCACAGACCCATACCCATAGGGATCGAATATAATCAACTGTAGTTCGATATCATGAACATTATGCTGAGCCACACCACCCCTACCTATCCTGCCGTCAACCCTTGCCCAGTCAACCGAGAAATACGTAATACTTAATTTACCGTCCAATACCACGTTTCGGATTTCCACAGTAAAAAACAATTCCTGTGAATGTTTTGTGGGTTTCCGGACAAAAGAACATTGGTTTTCATCAAACCAGAGTTTTGTTTTCATATTTAAACGCGTGGTTTTATTAACAGAGGCTCGCCTATTCGTGCTCTATACAGGGTATTTACTTTGTTTCAGTTTTGTGATTGAATTATATTTCTTGGAAAGAAAAATAACCTACTTAGGACCTGTTTCCTGAATTCCTGTAAACATTTTTGGCATATAAAATCATTAATGTTGGTTCCGTTTTATAGGGTTCTGTACCCAAAGGAAACCTACGGAACACTATTACTAAAACTCTGCTTCATCCGTCCGGCGTCCGTCCGTCAGTCTGTTAGCGGCCTGTATCTCAAGAACCGTAATAGGGAAACAGTTGAAGTTTTCAATGTGTATTTCTATTACTGCATGAAAGAAACGTGTTTTTTTTTCGGTGTATGGTACGGAACCCTTCGTCGAGAGTACGACTCACACGTGGCCGGTTCTTTTTTCGATGCTATGCCATTTTACTGTCTAGTTCATGTTTTTGCACTCGTATTTTTACATAGCTATTGACTTGCAGAGTTCAATACACCAGAAAAAAAAAATGAAAATTTTATACCCAGTTTATTTCCATTTTCGATGCATATTTTCAACTGTCATATTGGTACTGACTTTGTCACCTGTTTTCAAGGTCCCTTTTTTGTTTTTTGTAAGTAACTTGAAAACGATGGCCCATAGCAAAAAATAATCTTTTTTATTAGTTATACACATACAATTTTCTACAAACAAAAAAGATAATGTACATTTTTTCAATAGGATAATATCTAATGAGATATGTAGGGAAGAAGATGGACAAAAACAAAAAAACTTTTCTTTAAGAATGGCACGTATAATCGATATAATCCTCAAAATAAAATTCCTTATTCGGAAAATTTTAACTTATGTAGACAAGAAATACATATATGATGAGAAATACATGATGAAAAAAAAAACGGGCCAAGTGCGAGTCGGGCTCGCGTACAAATTTCGTTTTTGTTACATGTTATTTTAACACAAGGTACAAACTTCTTATAGGTTTTCCTGTAATCTCTGTGTAAAGAACCACTTTTTTGTAATTAGTGATGAAATAAGGTACCATATCAAACTGTATTGCTTTACTGATCACGATCCATTTATAAATTACACCACTTTGTCTTAGTTAGTACAATTGAAATTGTCTTGATGAGAATCAAAGGCTTAATGAGCTTTACAGAATTACCTCCTGTACGGGTAAAGGTACATTTAAATGATAAACTGTTTTTAAGTTAAATTTGTGTATTGACCCAAAACTGATAGATGATCGACCCGCGGCGAATGAGTCTTTCACCAATGCTATGCAAATACTAAACGATTACTCAAACGTGTGATTTTAATTCATTCGCTGCGCGTCGATGTCAGCATAAAAATGAAACAATTGAATTGTACGGGTTCGCTCGTACATGCTCCCCGAGAGAAGATCTAAAGACAATATAGTGTGAGAAGAAACAAATGACAGTTATGATAAATGATTTGATATTAATCAATGATATTAATCTAATTTCCTAGTGTCTCTATCGATGACACAAACACTGACACTGTTCACAAATTTGATATGCTTGTATAAGAACCTAACATAGGGGAGGTGGCTTTATCTAATACTCGCGCACTTGTTACCACCTTCGCCCTTTCACTGTTACACTGATACACTACACTATCTCCAACAAACGCACGTTGCATAACCGGGCGTGCGCCGCCACCGGGCGCGCCGTCTGCTGCGGGTAGCGCCGGCGCTATAACGTGGTTTATGGATGCAATGACTGGTGAGTATAGGTTAGCACGAATACTAACATCGCTCGTTCTTTGTTGATGAGCAGTTACTTCAAAATTTTCTGTTTTTATTATGCAGCCGTAATCTATAGTTATAAGTCCGGAGTGAGTCAGCTGATGCGCGGTAACTTGATCTCCACATACTGTTCGTAGGTGGCATTGACCGCAGCAAAAATAGATATAATTGTTGATAGAATGGCTCTCCACCCAAAGATTTTTACAGGGATCAACGTTGACTTCACACGCTGATGCCTTTGATTGGCAGAAGTCTTTATCTCTGCTTAATTTGTAAATAGGAGAATGAATATAACACAAGTGTACGTTTGTCACTAGACATGACTCTATGATATTTTGTGTTATGATAACGTATGAATCCTTTTTCAAGTTCACAGCTATGAAATCTGACACTGGTTTAATTGATAACATTGTGCCATTGGGTTTCTCTGTGGGAATTGGTATAAGCTTGAATATTTCATAGGAGTCCCTGCTAATCAAAGGAATTTGTACTTCAAATATTGAGTAATTCTTAAGCATTCTTGCTTTGACTCGTAGAAGTATATACAGTTGTGCAAGATCTGTATGAATATTTTCTACAGGTAACGTGACGTCATTAGACAAATGACTAGCTATAGTGCTCAGCTGATCCTGTAATTGTTCCACTGTTAGTAAATGTGGATTAAATCGGCCATGATAGATGTCTGTTATTGTATCCACTAAAGCGTTCTGTAAATCTTTCAAGTCGCGTAATAGATTGCTCGCGACTATAGCTCCCATAGAAACTTCACTTGCTCTCGAAATGTTTTGAGTTTCAGCTTTTAAAACTTCTAATGTATTTTCGATGTTTGCAAACTGCTGATGAATCATTTTATGTTGTTTGTGCATTGTAGCCTCCGTCCTCTTTAAGAGACTGAATTCAGCTTCTATGACTGAAGTTTGATTTTGCCAAAAAGATACAATATGCTTTTGATTTTTGCGTAGAAGAGTGATATCTTTTTCGTATTGTTCTGCGAATCGAGCGTCCAATACACCGAAGAGGCCGTTTGCTATGATAGCGACACCGTCGATAAGACCTCGCCGCCACCTGTTCGCATGCTTTGCAAAATACTGACTGAGTCAGTTCGCACTCGCCACCGAGCCGAATCGCACGCGTCTCCTAATTGCTACCGAGCTATTATCTGCGCACGCGCATCGTTTGCAAAATGAAGTGTACAAAGTGTTCTAAAACAGTGACAAAAAAATCTCCTGGATTGCAGTGTACAAAGTGCTGTAAGTGGTTGCACGCATCGTGTGCAGGCATCTCAGCCGAACAATTAACAGCATTAAAGTCGACAGAGTCTGTGGATTGGAAATGTCGCCAATGTGTGGGTAACTTGAAACCCAAGCGTATCTCCTGTATCATGCCAGACCCTGAGGATGACGATAATACTGACACCGAGATACTGAGTAACACCGTGTCGGCTCATATCATCATGGAGCTCCGTCGAGAAGTACGGGAAACGATCCGGGTTGAAATGCAGTCAATCCAATCAACACTCCAGTTCTTCTCTGACAAGATAGATGATTACGAGGAGAAATTTAATTCATACGATACCCGCCTAAAAACATTGGAAAACCAATATAATGATCTCAGAAATCATAATAAAAATCTTAAGTTGCATAACGAGGCCCTGGAGCTAAAAATCTCCTCTATGGAGCAAGCGGCACTCGCAAATCAGATTGAAATCTGTGGCATACCTGAACGGGAAAATGAGGAAATACAGGACGTCACATCCAAACTATGCAAGGTATTTGACCTCAACCATGATGACATACTCAAGGCCTATCGAAAAGTTGGTCGTAGGAAAAGTAACCCCAAGAAGACCCAGCCCCCCGCAATCGTAATCGGACTCCGTGAAGGCAAACGAGACCAGTGGCTGCTGGCTTCAAAAACAAAACAAAAATCAGGCAAGGACATGGGAGGAGCGGATGACAGCAAAATATACTTTCGTGAGTCACTTTCACCTCATTTCTCTTTTTTACTTTGGAAAGCTAAGTCTGATCTGAAAGATCTGTATAAATATGTTTGGTGTAAAAATGGCCATATTTTGGCACGTAAATCTGATAATGATAAAGTCTGTTATATTAATTATGAAAGCGACATCAATAAACTGAAGATCGCATTTCACAATGTTAAAGATTGATCTAACCACGATTCTTTCTACTACCTACCGACAATGTCGTCAGCATAACGGCGACCCAATTATCTACCACCGATATGGATGTCATGGATGAATCAACGATCCAAGAAAATAACCACAATACGTGGTCATCTTTTGTGAAGAGTGTTAAAACTGGACATAATCGCCTAAATGTTCTCCATGTCAACATTCGCTCAATGGTCAAAAACTATGCCCACCTTGAGTACATAATATCGTCGAGCCCTCACATCGTACATATTATAACAATAACAGAAGTTAACATGTCAGATAGCTGTGTAAATCTATTTCAACTCCCGGATTACAACATGTACTCGCAACTTCGTCGTTATCGTAAAGGAGGCGGCATAATTATGTTTGTGCATAACAGTCTTAGTTTTACGCGGATACCTACAACTACAAGTTTCTATGAGTGCATAACCGGCGAGATTGAAACGAACTATGGATACAAACTATGTGTATGTGCAGTATATCGGCCGCCCGATTTGAACAAAACATCTTTTATAAAGGAACTCTCAAGTGTCATTCGTTTGTACCCACGTTCATGTAACTATGTTCTATTAGGAGATATAAACATTAATCTTAAGCAAATAACACCTGTGCGGACAGCATATTTAAACTTTATGAGTGAAAATGGTCTCGAATGCGGAATTACGCAGCACACGCGCGTCGAAACAAAAGGTAACTCATTAACTAAGTCCTGTATTGATCATATTTTTGCACGTTTAATGAATTGTAAGGCGGTGTACTCATCTGTAATTAACTATAAAATAGCTGACCATTATATAACGGGTTTAACACTTGTTCACAATACGCGGCCTACTGGCAATCATTGTAAGACTATAAGTAAGCTAGATAATGATAAAGTACGAGCTGAGTTGAGTAACATAAATTGGAAGTCTGCGTTAGATTTTGAAACTCCCACTGAAGTGTTAAAATTTATTACAACAAATTTTTGTGAAATATATGAAAAATGTAAAATACAAACCCAAATTAATTTAGGTAAAAGGCATGTTAGTACTTGGATTAATGATAGAATGCGACATATATGTAAAAAAAAGCTCGAGTTATTTGAGATATGGAAACAAGATGAAAATAATGTAAATAATAGATTATTGTATAACAGGTACAGAAATAAAACAAATAAATATATATCTAAAATTAAAAATGACTCAATTAGGAAAGAGGTGTCAGAAAACTTTAGAAATACTAGAAAAATATGGCAAATAATTAACAATTTATGTGGGAGGATGTGTAATGCGGTGGATGATGTAATTAAAAAGCATTTTAATGAAGACTTTAGTTCCTTAAGTAACAAGTTTGCTCATGGTTTTGAAGACAACATCAATAAAATTTGTAAAAATTGTGAGATACCTCTTCTGCGGGACACTTTCTCCCAAAAAGTGTCTAATGTGTCTATGAGATTTAAAAAAGTTACCGATGATATTGTTTTTAAAATAATTAGTCATTTAAATAAGAAAAAGAGTCCGGGTATAGATTGTATTCGAGTGAGTGACCTGCAGTGTATAAATTCCGAAATAACACCTGTCATTAATCATCTAATAAACTTATGTATTTCCACGTCATCCTATCCTGATGAATTAAAGACTGGCATAATTAGACCCATACACAAGAAAGGTCCATACAACGATATAAATAACTATAGGCCTATTACTATTCTACCTAGCATAGACAAAATAGTGGAAAGGTATTTAGGTAATGAAATTAATACTTTTTTGTCTAGCAATGATATTATAAACAATAAACAGTTTGGGTTCCAGAAAGGTCGTAACACTTCGCAGCTATTGTCTGCTTTTTCGGATGAGGTCAATAAGCACCTGGGCGCTCGCGAACAGGTGCTTATTGCGCTCATCGACTTCAGCAAAGCATTTGATACTCTGCGGTATAAAACTTTATTCAGTAGACTCGAACAGGGTGGTACACGGGGTCCTCTTTTGAAATGGTTTAAAAATTACCATAAAAGTCGTCATACTGTAGTTCGTTTAGGCAATTACCTTAGTGAAAAAATACCTACTGAAATGGGCACAGCTCAAGGATCAATAATTGGCCCAACAGAGTATTTATTATATGTAAATGACATGTGTAATATTATTCCAGAGGAGTCCGTATACCAGTTTGCCGATGATACGTGTTTGGTAACCCATCATAAAAACATTTTTGAGGCTCAAACAGCGATGCAACGTTTATTTGATGACCTGTGTAAATGGGCACACGATGCAGGTCTGGTTATCAACGCTAGTAAAACAAAGATTATCCATATACATTCTCCTTATATGAAGATTAGTCACGTACCTACGATAACTGCGCATGATCACCAGTGCCTGCATCGCGGGCCCACTGCATGCATGTGTGCGTGCCCTACGCTGGAGGCTGTCGACCAGCATACTTATCTAGGCCTTATTATAGATAAGCATTTTAATTGGGGACCGCACATTGAAAATGTTAGTAACAAACTTAGATCTATTAACGCCATGTTAGCTATCCTCAAATATAAACTTCCCTTTCACACGCTTCGCATGCTGTATCTCGCTCTGGCGGATTCAGTCATAAGCTATGGGCTAACTAGTTACGGACGTTCCTATAAAACTTATATAGATAAAATATATAGATTGCAAATAACTATACTTAAGACTATTGTGCCAAAGAATATTAGACTCAAATGTAAAGATGATGAGTATGGATTATTTAAATATTGTAAAGTTATGTCGGTCTTTGATAAATTCAGGTCGGCAATTATTTTGGATAAATTTAATAATATTAGTTCCTTAACTTTAAACATTAGACCAAAACAGCTACGTAATGTTGATTACCTGCCCACATACAAACTACCTACAACTGCAAATGTGTATGGCATGAGAACGTGGAAATATATTCTACCTGATACCCTAAACAATATTCCCAAAAATGTAGTCAAAAATATTGTTACTAGTACATATAAAAAATGTAAAGTTAACTTAAAAAAGTATTACTTTACTGGTGATATCACTTAAGTACGTAGGTAAACTTATGTTTCCCTGTGTTATGTAACATGCTGTGTAGCGAACCTACTTACTCCACTTTGTCACATAAACCTTTAAAGGTTTCGGACAAGTGTCATATTTATCTGTAAAATTTACTAAAATGTGTTGAAAAAATAAACGAAAAAAAAAAAAAACAAAAAAGTAATATATGATTATTGTAATCGAGTTCATTGTACCCGTGACGTAATTGCAATAATATTATGTCACAATGTGTTTGTTTTTGTATTGAGCTGCATGTTTGTTCCAGGGCCATTATACTTTTGTTAAGTGCTGTAATTCCTTCCCAATAAGGATCTAAATCGTAATATATGATTAGTTTCCAGTCGTCGCGTATGATCTGCATGTTTGTTAGTTTGTCGAAGTAAATATGTTGATTATTTCTAAATTGTGTGACATTAAGTGCACATTGGGAAGTTGTTATGATACTAAAGAACAACATGATTGCTGCAAACACTGACGCTATATTGTAACGAGTGCCTCTTCTTGTTTCAGACTGATTATTTGTGTTAGAATTTCCCTTACCCGCCGTATTTGCTTGCTTGATTTGCGGGGATTCATTGTTAACTGGGAGTTTTGATAACTTTGTGATAGGACGTTTCAGTGTTCCGTTTTTGGTTTTTACGGTAACCACGCGAACTTTACCGTCGGAACCCGGATGTTGTTCGATGACTCTGCCCATCAGCCATTTTCCCGGCGGAAGGTTGTCATCATGAATCATGACAATATCATCAACATTGAGGTTGCTCGTAGCTTGTCTCCACTTACTTCTTTCTGTAATTTGTACTAGGTACTCATTCCTCCATCTTTTCCAGAGATCCTGTACAATTTTTTGTGTTAACTGCCATCGGGTTCTTAAAACTGTTTCAGTTTCTTGTATGGAAACCTTTGATCCACCTGTTAGAAAGTGAGCTGGCGTTAAAAAATCAACATCGTCTGGATCTTCTGATATAGCACATAATGGCCTCGTGTTGAGACAAGCTTCAATCTGTGTAAGTACCGTATATAATTCTTCAAATGTAAGAATCTGGTCACCATAACCCTCTTGAAATGGTATTTGAAGCTTTTGACTGCCGCCTCCCATAGGCCTCCTGCGGATGGCCACGCAGGCGCATTAAAGCTCCACTCGATTTCCATATCTAATACTTCTGCTTTTAGATCTTTCTCTTGCATTATGTTCATTATTGCTTGATATTCCTGTTGTAGTACTTTGTCCGCACCGACCAAATTGCGACCATTATCGCTGTACATGTGACTAGGCGTCCCTCTGCGAGCCGCCATTCTTCTTAATGCTGCGATGAATGAAATTGTGCTTAAATCACTTACTAGTTCTAAGTGTACGGCCTTTGTGACCATACACACAAATACAGCCACATATCCTTTAGTGCTTTTGACGCCACGTCCTTTACTTGCTTTGACGTAAATGTGGCCGGTAAAATCTACGCCTGTGTGTGTAAAAGGACGGGATGGATTGCTTCTGGACTCCGGCAAGTGCCCCATAATTTGTTGTTGGCAATGTGGATTTTGTTTTTTACATGGTACGCACCGACGAAGCTGCCTCTTCGTAGCGACGTTTCCTCCTAGAATCCAATATTTTTGTCTGATAAAACCCAAGGTCAGCCGGGCTCCGGCATGTAACATGCTTTGATGTGCGTCCTCTATTATTAATTCTGTCAGACGTCCACAGTGCGGCAGAATAATAAAGTGCTGCATGTCATGACTGATATGTGCCTTTTTAAGTCTCCCTCCGACTCTCAAGATGTCGTTTTCATCCAGGTAAGGGTTTAATTTTAACAATTTGCTTTTTGAATTTAGCTTTCCTTCTTGCTTTAAATCTCTTATTTCATTCGCGAACTCTTCTTGCTGAACTTGCTTGATAATTTTTTGTTTTGCTTGACTGATTTCTGATAATGATAGATAATGCTTTTTTGCTTTTCTTTTGTACGTCGTAATCTTCATCACTAATGCTAGAATACGTGTAATTTTTCTGATTGATTGATGTTTGTTTAATAGGTCTGTTATGATGCTTGATTCATGCTTTGTAACAGCATGAACGTCTTCTTGCTTCTTTATTTCCTCTTCTGTGGTATAGATTGTGTGACCGTCTTTCGTTGCTTCAAAAGATTGTAACCATGTTGGTCCTTGTCACTACAAATGCCAATCCTTCAATTGAGCCACTGTGAGTCCTCTGCTTCCACAGTCAGCGGAATTTTCACTTGATTTTTCATATCGCCATGATTGTGGTTTAATGATGTCTGTTATTTAAATTGTTCTATTTGCTACGAATGTTTTCCATCGACTTGGGTTTCCTTGAAGCCATCCCAAGACGGCAGTAGAGTCACTCTAACCAAATATATGTAGGTGACCTGCTAGACACTGCTTGACTTTGGTCATGAGTTTGGCCAGCAACAGTGCTCCACATAGCTCCAATCGAGGAAATGATATTTGCTTTTTTGTTGGAACTAATTTTGATTTAGCTGCTACTAATATTATTGATTGATTGCTATTTCTTACTCTGCAATAAATGGCGCACGCATAGGCCTTTGTCGATGAGTCACAAAACCCATGTAACTCTACACTACTCGCGTTTTCCGTACCGTACCATCTTGGTATTTTAAATTGATTGATATTTTTTAATTCTTCCTTGATTATTTCTGCTGCTGCTGCTGCTATGTACTGCACTATTGCTGGCAGTACAAACGCCTTCACTGCTAGTTCGTTTGATGTCACTAGTGAAACACTTTACAGTACTTGATTGCTACACTGTAGTGTACACACGCGAAATCCGAACGCGGATCCGGCTCGAAGGACCAAAAATGTACGGGTAAAGGTACACTTAAATGATAAACTGTTTTTAAGTTAAATTTGTGTATTGACCCAAAACTGATAGATGATCGACCCGCGGCGAATGAGTATTTCACCAATGCTATGCAACTACTAAACGATTACTCAAACGTGTGATTTTAATTCATTCGCTGCGCGTCGATGTCAGCATAAAAATGAAACAATTGAATTGTACGGGTTTGCTCGTACACCTCCTTTGTGGTTTGCATTCCTTAAAACTGGTGAATGGTTTATAAGTAGTAGAGAAGTATAGTCAAGTTTTAGAAGGAATACTTTTATTGTGCGTACTGAGGAGAAGTGAAATTCCCTGCCGAAATATGTGTTTCCTGATAACTATAACCTGGGGGTCTTGCAGTTACTTCAGGCAAGTGTGTTCCATCGTCGACCCTATCATCGCTTAGCATCAGGTGAGAGATAAATGCAAACCTATCCATGATAAGAAAATATAAAATTTGTTTAAATGTTATCGTCTTTTGAATGTATCGATCATGTCATCCCAATAGCCTTTAGACAGTGTTAATAAATATAAATAATATCAGCTTTATGATCGGATGAGATGTTGACTTCGTCTAAGCCATTTCAGAACCCACCACGTTCAAAGCTGTTACTACAACACCGCTAAATCAGTTATGCACAACACAGAACCTCCGTCTAATCTATCCTCAACAATCACATCTCCAATGCACAATTCTATATGCACAGGTCAGATCCATTTTGCCCATTCTATACTCCAATATATCCGAGCATTATTCCAAGTCTGATCCCTCGTACAACATCTGATGCTATCCGTTTATATTTTCCCAACAAATCTGCATATAGATACGATACGAATGGGAGACTGACAGCGGTCTCGGTAATCGCTCTGAATAACGGACCATAAGCGCTTCGCTTGCAAGGTTAACGAGTTGCTCTTTGTTAGCGCGATTCGATCGAAGTGTTAGTTTCGGGTAGACGGTGATTGGCTGTGGGTTTTCAAATTGGTGAAAGTCTGTGAATCTAATTAGGAATTTATTGGAATTTTGTGGTGCATCCGTCCTTGGGTCTTAAACGTTCATTGTGTATCAAATTACTACTGAATAGGTTAAGAAGATTCGGAGCCTATTGGATGCGAGAGACGGAGAGACACACAGATCCACAAGTAATCTTACATGTTTGGTTTTTCAATCTGTTACCAACTCACTAACTACGAGTTGCTATGAACTTACATAGAGCTGAAAAATAAAGAAAAAAATCTCATTCACTTTCTGTAAACTTCTTCGTGTAAACTTATGAGGTTACACGTCATTGTTCAACAATTTTCAACAACAGTGTTACGTAATCTAATGTCATTGTATTGTTGTGATGAAAACGTGAATAATAAAGAGGTGTCAAATATTTGACACAATGCCGTTGATTATACATATAATCACAAATTCAAAGAGTGGCGACCGCGTACCGGCAGACGAAGTTGCGGTGCAGAAGGCAATGACTGCGGAAATTTGCTGGATGCAGACGCACAGGATCGGTCGATGGTGGGGACTTTTGGGGAGCCCTATATCCAGCATAGGACATCTTTCAGATGATGATGATGATTTGATATAATTTTATTTGCATGACTCATGAAATAATTATATTTATGCAATCCTTTCTACTGAAATCAAAACATAGGTCTGGACTGCAAGAAGGTGATAGTCATCTCCCCCGGCAAGATGGGCAGACGGCATTTTTGTCATCACGGGTAGAACCTGGATGAAGTAAGCACAAATATGTAGAATCAGTACAGGAAAACTGAGGATTTGGAGTCGAGCTTCGAACGATGACGAGTTAACGAAGACGAAAAGAGTATAATTTAATCGCTCCAATTATTACTTTTTAGCAACACAACGATTTCAAATTAATTGGCTCGCGGATCCGCAGGGATAACAAAAACCTACTAAGTAAATTATTCAGAAACTGTTTTCGGCACTCACTCATTGCGAAACAACAGGTGTTGAACGCGTCCGGAGTCTTTTATAGCAAAACTATTGTTAGCTATTGTTAGATATTCCAAAGTTTACTAAACGTGAAATTACTTTAACATTAATGTCTTGTTTAGGCATTGACACAATTCGTAGGTATTGTTCTTGTGAGGATACCTCTTGACCTGCGAAATAAGTTACATGAGTGCAAAATTATACAGTTTAGGCTTTGAATAGGTATATAAAAATATATTCAAGAGTAAAGTTTATAAATTTTACTATGCCTTACTTTGAATCTACGTTGGTGTCCTTAAGTTGCAGTTAATTTTGTTTGCTAACTTTATTATACTTTTACTTTTTGATTTCCATAGCTTGCTGAAACATTACAAGTTTTAACAAGCAAGTTGTATATAGCCTGAATTTAACGCAGAATCAGGATTCCATATCGTGTTTCCATGAGTGTACCTCTCGTTTTTCAGTCCTCCTGGTTCTAATTAATCAGTTTGGAATGTTTGTTGAGCAGATGCGTTGCAGTTACTTTGTAAGTAGGGTCTGGCCTATTGTCCTCATTATTGTCTACGTCTGCGTCTGTTTGTTGTGATTAGGGTTGTAACGGAAACTCCCTGCATGTCAAGTATTTTTTTCTTCTCAATTTAATAAAATTACCTATTGTATTTTGGAATTTATTGACATATCAATGTTATTTAAAGCAGCGCAAGTCTCATAAAGAAGAACTAAAAATATAGAGCCTTTGTCTCAGCCTCCACAAACCTAGAACTTTCACAAAAAAAATTATCTCCACATTCTCATACACCTCTACAAATTAACAAAGTTGAGCTTGTCGCTGAGATCTTATGAAGGAAAGTGGCTCCAACTGTTCGAAGATCCTGTCGTGAAGTTGGGACTAACTCAAAGTTTCAAGTTCGAGCTCTAATGTCACTGCCGCTGCACAGTTTTTTTCTGAATACTAAAATTCAGAAAAAAACTGTTTGGTAGTCAATGTTTTTCTGAAGAACCATTTCAAAATCACCTACATAATGAACCATTAATTCAAAGTTAAAAAAAATTCAGCAGCTTTGGCATCTTAGAAGATGCCAAAGCTTCTTTTGCACCTTTTTATTTGACACAGTGTAGTTTAACCCTCTATCATATTAATTCCCGATATCGATAGTTGTCTTTGGAAAAGTGTTTTTTTTTTTCTCTTTATTTAGACTCCGTTACATCCCTAATTGCGATTAAAGTTTGCATAATTTATATTTGCAATATTCTCATATTGTGTTATGAAATCATTAGATTTTAAATTAAAATGTAGCTGTTTTGTTAGTTGAGTGAAGATGTTCTTGTTCTCGACGTTTTATTTGTTATTCTTGTATGTTTGATGAGTTCTTTTTTAGAAGCTACAGTAAGTCTTTCTGAATTAACGTTTCTCCCAACAATGTGCGGTTTACAAGGACAGGACGACAGTGATGTTCTTTCTGACCTCGTCTCATGTCACTCGAGGTCAGCGCAACACGTTTTCTTCTTCCATTGTTCAACCTTCACGCTATCATTCACTTTTTTTCTTTCAAGTCATTCGTTACACTATGCATCCGATTTTCTGCGGCTTTCTTATCCTTTTCCATGTATTCAATATTTTTCTCTTTTCATCGGTTTGATTTTTTTTTGTTAGCCTGTGTTGTCCCACTGCTGGGCAAAGGCATCCCCCATATTTTTCCAGACAACTTTATTTGGTGCCTTCTCCGGCCAATCCGTCAGAAATGAGTCCAAATCGTCACGCCAGCGTTTTTAAGGCCTGCCTCGGTTGCGACGTCCGTCTTCGGGCACCCACTGCGTGGCGATCTTGGCCCATCTGTCGTCGTACATCAAATCAAATGTGGCCCACCCAATCCCACTTTAGCCGGTTTTATTTATCTTACTTAATTCCTGTTGTCAAGTGATACCTACATGATTATTTTATCGTTATAAGGTCTGCAAAAACTCGCTATATTTATTGAACCACCACCAGTCATTTTCATCAACATCCCAGACACGAATTCGACTCAACGAATTTTCATAAAAGCAGTCTTCATACATTTTTAATTACATTTTATTTCCCAGTAATTAAGTTCAGTTACTGGAATCCTGATCGGTAGCGGAACTAATTAAATTTGCTGGGCTGGCTACCATCGAACATTATTAACGACTGTTGATAACGTCAGTAAGCTTATTTGATTATCCTATCGTATGCATTCCTTTTGTTTTCTAGTTTATTGGTTTAACCATAAGTCGATGAAAACATTCTCGTGAACCTGATTCGGGAATCAATTTTCTGATTTACTTCGGAATAAAGCTTCTATGACTTTTTGAAATCGACAGCTAACAATCGCATCACTTGGCTTTCGTTTAATCTATGATTAATATATGATATAGTTAAATTCTAAGAGCTTACAGATGAGGGTTGGCGATACGTTATAAACGAAATTATTTTGAACTGTTTTTAATTAACATTGTTGTTAGCCGCTTTTGTAATTCATCATGGTGTTTTTTGGAGACTATTCCAAAATCACTATCACGCTCTATTATTCTTTACCAATTTTAAAAATAGTGTTATCGTTTTTAATTCATTGAATTCTAAATCATAAAAAATTGACGATGAAATATTCTCATTATACGATACTCTGAAAGGTGTCTAATAATTTAAGTAAAGAATAGCTTTCACGTTGAACAATAAAATCCAGTAAACAGTAAACTCTCTTTATTGTTTTAACGAGCCCCGAGGTGCCTGGTCCTTACGGTGTGCATTTGACATTATATTAGTGTTTAGATAGTTTGGCAGATTATGTGTATTTTCCGGGTCGACCTTTTGGTGGTTATTGTGTTATTTTCTATCTAGAATGTCACCCCCTTTTTTTAAGGATGGGAAATCATCAAATGACTCCTCCCGCTCTGGGTGAAGCAGAAGGAAGTGTCAGACTCTTACTGACTAAAAACCATCCGTGTTCCTCCATCGTGTTCGTGTGCCCTTTGCGTTCCAGGGCCGCGGTGACTCCTTCGAATAAATCCCACAACCCCGGCAGGCACTGGCCCTAGCGGGCCCCGTCTTTTATGCTGACAGCTCTTTGAGGCGCGCGTGGAACCCGGGCCTGGTTCTGATCAGACGGCGAGCCACCCAATGCTCACCTCACCGTAGGCGTGGGCTTCCGCAGGCCCACGCCTACGGTGGCCGAGAATCGCCCTGCGACTCCCGACGCCCGGGGCGTCTTCTTCTGTAGCGGCGGCTGGGGCGTGAGGATTCCCTCTCTCTCACGCGTTCGGCTTCCTCCTTCGCTAGCATTACTGCTTCGCAGAAGGAGGTGACCGCTTCCCAAGTCTCTTCGCTCCGGACCATGGCTTAAAACAGGACCGACCGCGACAGGTCGCCGCCGCCGATCGCCTCAACGAGGACACGACGGTGCTTCGCCCAAGCAGGGCAGACCTCCAACGTATGCTCCACCATGTCCTCCGGGCGATCCTCGCAGTGTTGACATCCGGGCGTAATGTCTCACCCCTGGCCTGATGTTTTATGTTTGCTCTTTTTTACCTTGACTTGTCATAACTACAATACGGGTAACAATTGCAAACAGCATGTCAATTCAGCAATTTTTTTAAAAACATAATATATTCCGCAATCTGTCATAAATGTATGGAAATTGACGCTTTTTTGCCAGATTGCGACCGAGATGCAAATGCGAACGTTGTTTTCAAATTAGTAGAATTAACCCTCAGCTCATCGGTTCATATTATTTTTATCTGCTGGAATTGAAAAGGTTTGTTTGAAGATTCGTTCTTTGAAATAAATATTAATGTTTATAAAGGTCGTTTATAATTAGATGTCGTCCTCGTCACAAATTGGTGTGGTACAAACCCACAAGTATTGTTCGATGAAAGGGCTTAGAAAGGAACAATGCTTTGAAATAATAACAATTGTCTTTTATATCTTATTCAGGCAAGACTGTGTACCTAAGGAGTTACTGTTTGATAAATAAATAGTTAGGTTGATGTTCTCAACTTTTTACCCATGTCCCACGTTACATGGGGCAGGCTCAACACGTTTTCGTCTTCCTTTTCCTTTTGTCAACTGTTAGGCTATCATTTTTCTCGTAGATGTATGAGTCTTTTCATTTCCGAGTTATGAACGTAGAGAATTACAAATGTACGTGACTCAGATCACCGATCTTTATGAAATTTGGCACAGAGGTAGATTATAGTCTAGAATAACACATAGGCTATATATATCCTGGGAGTATGTTCCCTAGGGATCACGCGGGCGAAGCCGATGACAGAAGCTAGTCAACTCATAAAGCTTAACCCAATCAATTTAACACGCCAATAAAAACTGTGTCCATAACAATATACACCTGTCCATCGTTTATGACGTGGTACACAAGATGGCCGCTGCGCTGTTGCCAAACCGTTTGATTGAAGAAATGCCAAAGGAAGTCGTTCCAGAGAGTTATGACGGCGATGAGATGAACTGGATGGATTGTTTTGAGCTTCTTGTCTTCAGTTGATTGTAACGTTTTGTTTGTGTTTTGGAACTTATTTGTGTGTGTGAGCGATAGTTTTGATTGTTGTACGGTATCTTTCTTTTATCTTAGAATGTGTACCAATTTAGCAGCTTACACCTAAAAGCTCTTTATATTCACAGACTAAAGACGCTATTAGGTTCTAGTATGTTATATTTGTGAATGTAGAATTTGCGCTTAGTACAAGGCTTAGCTGTCACTTGCTCCTTCCTGCTTTTATTCCGATGCCAGGTCAACCATCATACTGTAATTCCCCCCCCCCCCCATTTTATTTATAATCATTCCAAATACAATCCTTGAATTTTTTTGTTTGACCCCCTCATCTATTCATGTACATTTGGTTGCCAGATGCTTGGTCAGATTTAAGAAATTCCTCCAGTTTCTGTGAGGAGAAAGCAGTAACAATTACTGAAACGCTTACTTTGGATTGAAAGAGTTGACAGTAAAATGTAATATTTGATTAGGTAGGCTTTCGAATATATAGAAAAATAAGAATAACATTGTCAGAAATTAACTTGTGTAAATCATAAGAAAAAAATAAGTTCTAGATTGCACTATTGATTAACAAACAATATCCACAAATTGCTAGCAACATATTGTGTAAACATTTATGAAAACTTCCGAAATCCCACCTTTTCCTTCTTCGCCAAACTTGAGCTCATTAGGAATTTTTCGTCGTACGAGAACTTTCTCCTATACCAAAGTCAGTCAAATTTATATGACAATATTTTCTACGTAAAATACTCTTCTTTGTACGTGCATGTAATCTTGTCACAAGTGTCAGGATGTTAATGGAAACTGCATTGTATTGTTGCATAAAGATGAACGGCTTTGCATTAATTGTATCGCAGCCCATCATGGTGTTAGATCGCGTTATCTTACTTACTAGTATTAGTGAGTGAACTTTCACATTTATATGCGAAAGTGTGGATGTATGTTTGGTACTCATTCACACAAGACCTTTGTGGCATAGCCATCCGCCGCCGTATTGATGTTTTTCAAAGTTGCGGCGCACGATCGAACATGAATATTTGGATAGACTTCAACTAACAAAAAAGGTAAAGAACATGTTGCCCTAAAGTGTCCCGTTTTCAAAAAAGTTTCAACAGAATATTCGGCTAGCTTGTGCTACTGTACTACACATATAGTCTCATTATTTTACTCTTCATTGTGCAAGATTAAAATTAATTTATTCTTGTGTGCGCGTGTCAAGAAATAAATAAAATAAATTATAGTACAGGCAGGTCCTAGGCGTGAAGTCTCGACATTGATGGCGATTTCGTTAGTTTCTACCGAATAATACCGTTGTCGGCATGACTACGGTATTATTCGGTACCGTATAATACCAATACACTAAACGGGCTGCTAAAATTTGACGCAAGGTTCGCTTCCTTGTCTTACTCGCGGTTGATGATGCAACTGGTTGTCCATCGTTTCTTTGGCTATCTTCTCCCTCTCAATCCATGAACAAATCAGTAGAAGTCTACATTTGAGCTTGTTTATTTATGAAAGTTTACCCCTGTCACCTTCCGACTTGGTTCTATTTATGTATGACTATTACAAGCATGGGGAAAATACCTAGCAAAATGTCATTTAACAAACATTTCTACCAGCCTTCCGGGAAATATAAGGCATGATAGTATAGTATTTACTACCAGATAAAGTACAGAATGATGACACAAACGACGTTACAGCAACAACGCAGCAAACTATACAATAAAACTGAGATATATCGCCGTATCTTAGTAGAACTGTTCTGTAGACATGTTACGATATAACTCTCGTGTAAATCACGATGTGGTGCCGAACGAGGTTGCTTTTCATTTGTTTTGTTCTTAAAATAGATACTCCATTAGCCTAGTCATTGTGAACACGTTTTGGGCTATTTGAATGTCGAGTTTAGTGATTCCATACTAATATTATAAATACAAAAGTCGCTCTGTCTGTCTTAAATGATATGTTTGTTACCATTTCATGTCACTTGGCGTACGGGTAGACCATTTCTAGTAACAAAGGATTACGGCTGCGGCTGTTTTTGAAGGCATTTTTGACAATAGTTGCGGGTTTTTAGAAATCCAAAATTTTAAGAACCAGTATCACCAAGAGGAGTCGTACCGGACAGTTTTGACAGAATGACTAACTTACCGCTAGCAGGCTACTCTATCGTCGGCTCTTCTCAGGGCAATGGTTACAGTGAGCCCCGTTAACACCATGATGTGTTTGGACCAGTGAGCGTTTGTGCGGCATAGGCTTTGATCAGAGTTACCTAAATAAGTAGTCGCTTCATTTAAAGTAGAAATTGCTAATTAAACACATTTGAAATAAGTATATTTTTTATAAGTTTGAGCTTACACTCCACAACTTAAGCACATGTAAGTAAGCACTCAACTTACTTTAAACTGTAGAAAATGTTGAATGAAATCTCTCTATTTCATGAATGAAAGTAATGACTTACGAAAATACTGTTGTGCTGTTTTATTAGTTTATTCAGATAACAATGTTTATAGCTGTAGAGCCAGACAAGCGTACATTTCAATTTAATATTGAATGAAGAAAATAGTTGATTTTAGTACCGAAGTGGTTAGTAACTAAATGGCTTGCCAATAGATGCATGAATGAGTCAATATGGAGCTGCAAAATTATTCATGGAAGAGGTCATGAACCTTTCTTAAAACACACAACCACATCGTATTTGCATGTTAAAAATGACTTGCATTTATAAGACTTGATTTAAGATATTTGAAACGGTTTCGATTCCAAGAACAAAGCCAATCTTGGAGAAATAGAATTTAAGTTTGACACGCTCAACAGTGTGTGCAAGTCAGTAGTCACTGACAAATATTTTCAACAAGGCATGAATATTGAAGCTTAATTCATGCAGTTTATTGAAAGAGTATAAAAAATTGTCTCTTTCTCCGCTTATTTCTTCAAAGCCACGGTATACATTTTGATACGATTTTCATCAGTAAAATTAACAATAAAAGAGCAAGGTATAGTTACAATTTGCACCCATCCAAAGCCGGTGCGGGTCGCCAGTAAAAATATACTCGTAAATCTGATTAATGATTATTCCTTATTGTAATTAGATTAATTGACACTTAACATGTTAGCCACGTACAGCTTAATACTAGTTTAGTTTATGAAGCACTATTATTCAATCTATTGTATGGATGGTACTTGGGCTCTAAATAAAGAAGCATTCCATCAGCGATAACTATTGTCGAAAGTTGATGAAGATTGATCATGTGATATTTCGATAGCTTTTATCAAACTCTTTAGATTTTGACAGTCGCAAATTGTTCAAAAGTCTTACCGCTGCAAAGGACATTTTGGGTTTTACTCAGTAAGAGTATGACACATCCTTCCTCTCCACCCAGAGCGAAAGGAGTCATTTATTGATTTCTATTGAAAAAAGAAAGCGCTCGTTGAATGTCACTTTAAGCTTAAAAAACTATTAAATATCGTGTTACTAATAAAGTACCTTTTACTAAGAGATCAATTAATGTTCTACCATTATTTCTATTTATTTCCAAATGTTCTCAAACCCGTTTTATTGCTCTTTTTATCAAATAATCCAAGTCCTACTTAGCGCCTTCAAAGTGCCCGTTAAACCTAAAAGCGAGTAAACCGGTTCAACAGTCGTTTAGATCTCATTTATTCTTTGAATATGAACAGTTAACGACTCAGGTCAAAGCTTAATGTCAAGATGCTGTATAATTCTTGGTGTTTAATGAATATTTTAGGTGCCTACGTATGGCTGCGAAATTTATTTCAGTCATTGCCCTTAAGCGTTTGATTGCTGTGAGTAAATGAATAGATGTATAGATCTTTAGGTGTATGATCCGCCTCTAATATTTCCACTGCTGGGACTCAATCCACCACGTCGGCAAGTCAATAAATCTGCCTGGTGTTTGGTTGCAGCTGAATACCAGTATTTTGCATTTTGCATTGCGTTCACAACCTAGAAACTATGTAAGAAAGGTATTATTAGCAGAAGATGATAAATTAAATCAAGCATATACGTATTATTATAATAGCAATAAAATTACAGCAAGCATTTGATCTTCCTGTAGTTGCTGCCGCGGTTTCGCGGTTAATATTATTAAGAGGTAAAGTTTGTGAGGTTGTAGGGGATCTACTGAACCGATTTTTAAAATTCATTTACCAATGGAAAGCCACGTTATGTTGTGAGTGTCATAGGCTATAAAATATATTAACCCGAAAAATACCACCCAGCGAAGTGGGCACGGGTCAGCTAGTAAGTAATAAACATCTAAGCCGTTACATTAATAGTCAAGTCACAACTTTTCTAGCATAATTTTTCACAAAAACCATCCATCGTTTCTATATTCTTCCACTTTAAAACTAGTACTTTAATATCAAAATTACAGCATTATTAAAGTCTCATTCAGAAACCATAAAAATAATGAGATAGGTACTGTAGCCTGCTCGCAAGCTTCGGTATGTAATTGCGCGTTTAGTTCACGTTGCGTGTGGGTTAGTGTAATTGGAGGAAAATCGTCTTGTTTAGATATAAGGCAACTTATTTTATCGTATTTCAGAAAAAAAGACTTTGATATAATATACAATAGTCAGAAATACTATATACATCATTGATGAAGATGCTTAATATTTGATAGGTATTTTGGAGGCAGTTCTGCAGTTTGAAGACTCGCTCCGCTACTATACTTTAAAACTTTTGCACAAGTTTGTAATAATGTTGTATTTTAAATGTTTATTAAATTTGTACTTACATAGCAAATAGGTCATGGTTTAAGCGGAATATGGTAAAAAGTTAGGCTTTAAAATAGTATCACAGATTTCAGTTTGAGGTTCGCCAGCGAACAATAGACCGCAGAATTCTAGGAGTAAGAATAACTATCCGCATTAGGAACACAATCTTCTTATTCTTCTTTGTCGTCACACTTTTGGCAGAGTGGTCTGAGGTAGTGGCAAGCTTCACAATCCGTCGCCATTCCTCCCTTACTATAGTAAGCTAGCTATAGCTAGCCTTGTATATTCATGGAGTGTATCATTGAGTGCAGTGTTTGGTCGATTGAACGCATTGGTGACTTGCCGCACACTCTGTTACCTTCACCTAGGAACACAATTGTTCAAAATATAAATCGACTACTCAAAAACAGAACAGCTGACGTGAGACTGGGGTGGACACGTCAACCGCAAGTCAAAACGCTCGTTTTCGGTTCGTAGGCTGACTTATCTACATTGACATTGCCGCAAACAAAGGCAAAGATGCAAGAGGAGCTCCATGCTTACAGGAAGGACAGCTAGTCTATTCTGTAAATAACTAATTCGGTATCGAGCTACACCTGAGTGACAAAGCTCACAAAGTAAGCTTTATTACATACAACATAAAGATCTTATGTATGTATGTATGTATGTAAATCGGGCTGGTTTCCGCAACTCCACGACTAAGCGCGTATTTTGCGTGCAGGTGGGACAAATGTGTCATTCGATCCACCCCAGCTCCCCAAGGAAGGCCAGCAACGCCTTGGTGTTACCAACTATCTCACAGAGGGTACCTGGGTTACCGAAGTACTTGGCCCTGTAATCCGCGACTACCGGGCAGCTTAGAAGCAGGTGTGCTGCTGTCTCATTCTCCTCCATGCAGGCTCTGCATAGCGGGCTGTCAGTGACTCCTATAGCATAGAGGTGTTTATTAAAAGACCCGTGGCCTGTTGTTACGGCTGTGACTGTACGCAACTGTTGTTTAGTCAGTCTTAGGGCTTGTTTTGTAAATCGGCCATCTATTGAAGGAAGTGCCTCTTTGGCCTGCCTACACTCACCATGGTCAACCCATAGTTTGTGATGCCTGTCTCCGGTGCGTTTCCTTACCAGATTGCGTAGGTAACCGAAAGGCAGAGGTACGATGGGTTCGGGTCCCATCACTGCCATACTCGAACCCCTTCTGGCGAGTTCATCCGCTGCATCGTTGCCTCGGGATTCGCTGTGTCCTTTGATCCATTGAATGGTTACTTTATTGTGTCTACCAACCTGATTAAGACGTTGATGACACTCGAGAATCAGCCCAGAGTTGACCGTGTGGCTGTTCAGAGCTTGCAGGACAGCCATGCTGTCCGAGAGTATGCGTATTGAGTGGTCCTTAACTTCCCTGGTTAGGATGGCTGATGCCGCCAGAGAAATGCCCATGCATTCAGCTTGGAACACTGTGTTGTGGACCCCCAATGGTGTGGCTATGTGGATATTGAGATCCTCTGAGAAGATGCCCGCACCAGTACCTGTACCTGTTTTTGATCCATCGGTGAAGATCCGCAGCTCTGCGGGGCACAGCCCCTCGCAGCGATGATCCTCATGCAATTGGATTCTGTATTTTTTATCAAAGATAAATTGCTTGGGTACCCGGTCATTGATTGCTTTTGTTATAGGGAGTTCATGATTGAGCTCCTCGAGCAGAGCGGTGTGCCGTGTTTCTCTCTTACTCCAGAGATCCAGTGTTTTAAGGCGTACTGCTGCCATCGTCGCTTCCTGTTGTATAAACAAGTGTAGCGGAGGGAGTCCCAGCATGGCTTCTAGCGCCGCAGTTGGAGTGGTCCTCATGCAGCCCGTCGTCGCCATGCAGGCCAGCCTTTGCATGTGTTGTAGCTTGTTTTCGGCTGTAGCTAGCTTTGTGCGTGGCCACCACACCACGGCCCCGTAGGTTAACATGGGCCGAATTACTGCGCTGTACAGCCATAGTATGATTTTGGGAGATAGGCCCCACTTCTTACCTATCATTTTCCTGCACTGCCAGAAGGTAATGCAGGCCCTGTTTAGTTTGTAGTCTAAGTGATTACTCCAGTTTAACTTAGTAGTCATAAAGATCTTATGTTTCTACAAATTTGATACTCACTTCGGATTCCGCTGTCGAGACACGGAAATGTTGTTTCAGAATGGCCTAATGTTCCACATTTATTTAAAAGAAAACATTGGAAAAGGGAAGAGGAAGCCTTGCACTAAGACATATCGTGCTTAAAATAAAAATAAATGCTAAATATGAGGTTAGTGCGTATGAGCAAAGTCTCAGTGACGAAAAACCGTAAAATGGTATTTTGAGGTTTTGATCTTTGAGTTTTTGATTAGCTATCTTGGACAAATGAAGAGTTAGAATTATTTTCATCGTTGAAGCAAATATCCGTTAAAGTGGATTTTAGCATTCCGGACCAGCGACAGAGCATTAAAATTCAAAAAGGATTTACAGGCGATCAAGTTAAGCTGTTCTCTTTATTTACAAGGCACTGGGATATTATGTTAAATAACGGTCTGGGAAACTCTTTTAATCAAAAAATTGAAACAGATAAGAAGGGTAATTCTCGTAAAAAAAGCGTATACATTAAAATAGCAATATCGAGAGATAATAGGGAAGTTCGAGGACAGTTCGCGACTGGGTAGAATATTATTTTATTTACACAACAAAATTGTATGGGCCTCTGTTTGGCAACACTAGTGTATTTTTGCTAACACTATTTATTAGGCAACAACATTCAAATTCCTCAGTAAAATGTAACCGCCACTGTGCGCCCGCTGCATTTTTATTAAACAGCGGTTGTTATGAAAACTGCAACGCATATGAATGCCACCGCTTATTATTAAACACGTCGTGTGAATCTCCAGACGGAGTAACCCGATCAAACCAAGACGGCTACTCTTCAGAAAAAACCTCACAATTATTAGTGCTTACTTTACGTACCTAATTTTTCAGTAACTTTTTATGATTTTTTTTATGTTAAAGTTTCGTTTTCCATCTTATTATGAATTATGAGATAAGCGTGAAAATTAAATCATCATTCCCATATTTTTGTAGAAAGAAGTATTTCATGCCTTTTATAGGGAAGATTAATTAATGTCTGAATGAAATTGAGGGTTTTAGAAACGACTGTAATAGGCAGCTGCTTAAAATTTTAAATTACAGTCAAGGTTTTTTTTTTTGTTTCAAATATATGTCTGCGAAGGCACAACTCTCCAGGTTACATCAGCCAGGATATTGGAACTACAGTGGGCGTACTATGGGAAGTGTTGGTTATTGCGCAATAGAAACACCGTTTGCTTTTAAATCAAATTATTATTCACACTCAAAAGTCTCAATTACAATATTCTTGCAGAATACGTAATATGAACAAGTTTTCTGAACACGTGGCGGTTTCTAGACGTGTGCACGTCTGCAATGCGCGACCGCCAGCAGTAGACTAAGCTCAGCCTCTGTCGAGCACAACGTCCTAGACTCCGTCGAACGCCACTAGATGGCGTTGGCGTCCCGATTGTTCAATTGACTGACTTATTTCCGACATATATATTATATACAAGAGAGAAGATTGGACCTAAAAATTGAAAATCGGAAGTGGAAAATATATTTATAAAAAAAATAATCACGGAAAAAATAATATTTTACACGTTGAGAAACCAAATTTAAATAGGGCAACAAAAATTACTTCGGTTCACTTGGTATCAGTGTAAACTGAAATTGAAGTGAAGGTTATACTTATTCTTTATCTTTTTATTTAGCCAGTATGTGGCTACATGGACCGCTCCATCATTTGGCACGTTTAAAACCTGGAAGGTCCTGGTGGCTGGACATCAGGAGCTCCTGCTCTTGCTCTTGATGTCCAGCTATCAGCACCTGCAAATGGGCGGGGTACCTACATCTTTGCATCTATACAAATTAATAACTTAAAGTTTTGTTAACACAAGAAACCTCAAGATTCGAACACAATTCCATATTTTTAATCTAAGATGGAGAGGACACAATGATCCAACTTTTTTGTATCTCAGATAATATAAACCTTGACCGAATGAAAGTCTGCCTTCAAACCATAGAGCACTCAATGGGATTGAAGAGTTATAGTTACTGAAACGACAATATTATACTGATTACTTTAGGTTCTTTTAGCAGCGAGCTAAATTATTATAACTACCGAATCTAATGCTTTCCTAAGGGCCAAATACGTCTATCAAAAGATATCAAAAATACGTTATTTAATAATTGTATACCTACATCCAATTCGGCCACCCTGTAGTATTCAAAAGAAAAGTTGATAACATTTTAACAAAACAACAAGTTCTTTAATGAAAATAATTACGTTAATTTGTGAAAATTATAACTAAATAAAAGTTTTTCGTTGTTGACACAATGCCAGCAACTTCGTCGCAAGCACTGTGCAACCTTTTTAAACTTTAATATAACATAATACTGTGGTATATTTTAAACTGAAAACTTTAATGCAACATCGTGAGTGGTGTTACTGAAAAAGGATTATGAATCTTTTTTCAGACGCTTGTCAAAGGCCAAAATAGTTTAATTACCTTAGTGTCTGGAATAGTTTTCAGACCAATGTTTGTTTAAAGACTTTAGTTTTATTATAACGGAGGTAATCGTTCGATAATGTCAAAGTTAAAGGAAAAACTGGGGGTCTAAAAAGTTCGTCTACCATGAGTTTTATCAATCTATACTCGCTAGCGACTGTAGATATTTTTTTTTATGAAAATTGTTGAAAACCAAGTTTCTAATTTATTTGTTTAAGTTGTTAACTAACAAGCAAGCAAGTTGCAAGTAAAACTTTGGTTAACAACTAAAATAATAAATTAGAAACATGTATTTTAAATGTTTTCACACATTTTTTTAACTACAGTCGCTAGCGATTATAGATTGATAAAACTCATGGTAGACGTAAAGGCCACTTTAGCAGAATCAGAAAGCACATCACGCTACCCGTCACTGTCAAATTTTCCCAATCAACCTTGAACCTAACCTGCGTTAGCGATAAAGTAGAAATTTGACATATTGTTGTGTAGTTAATATTATGGTTTTAAATATGACTACAAAAGTGGCCTCTTTAGACCCGCTGGTCATTGTCATAGGGTCATCAGAATCTGTCTGCCCTTCTCCCATGTTTTTTCTTGGGGCTCGGTGCAGTACATTTTATCTAATATTCTTCTCTGTCACGCTACCATTCACTCTCTTTCTTTCACATAATTCCTCAAACAATCAATCCTTCTTTTGTCTTAGTTGGCTCACATTCGGAATTTGAAAATTAAAATCAAAATCAAAAGGCATTTGTTCAAACTAGGCTGAAAATCAGCACTTTTTGAACGTCAAAATTTACATGAAGACAGTCCCTCAAATCGCCCAGCCCGTCACCACTTCCCATTGTTTTAGCTGGGAAGAAGAAGTGGCCAACAAACTCCCCAGCAACACAACTGTCTGTTAAGTTTAAAGAACTTGAATTTATATAACATTATTCAACATTTTATGATAGATATCGATCAAATGAAATAAATGTATGGCACATGTCCGCTAGCATAATATATTATCCCAAAAATTAAATATGAAACAATGATAAAACTAATTACATATACAGGTAATTACATAAGTAAACTCAAGCATACCATACTAATCAAAATGAGCCTCCAGGAATAATTAGCGTGCCCGCTTACATGTTCAACAATGCAATTTAACCATAATCTGTGACCCAGAGTCACAAGTGATAAACTAGGGCCATCGCAGTTAAATTATAACACTTAAAATTTTTTAACAATAATAAACCACGGACAGCAAGACGACCAGTCACCACAAGCAGCACCCGTTCACGAGCATAACGCAAAGATCAGCCATTACCTCCCTCGCCATATTAGAGGGAAGGAGGTAACCCGATCCCCGACGGTACCGCAAGCAGCGACGTCTAAGGGAGCACGACGAACCTGCTGCCGGTTTCTCAGACAAAATCATACTTAACAATTTGTCGAGATCACTAGTTAACCACATACTGCAATACAACTCATAAAAAAACAAGCTAATGAAAAGATTATGTCAATAAATAAAAATAAAAAAAAACAAAAATGACCTATACGGTCAGAATAATAAACAATGTCATCTTGAGCAAGTAAAGAATCTACGAAAGAACATTTAGCATTGTCTCGTGTTCAACACAGCGACCAAATATTTTTATCGTCGAAGTAATCGTTTACTTATAGAAATTACCGTTATTCGATTTATCTCTTGTTTTTGTTTAGTGCGCTTACTGATTGTTCGAAATTCAATTAATTGTATTCAATTGAGTTTCAAACTAGTTAAAATGAACACGTTGAATTAATTAATTTAGACCAGTTAAAAGTTAATTTAGCAGATGCAAAAACATAGAAATATATGTTGTGTGCTGGGTTCATTATGTTAACTGTAGAAAGACGTCCGCTGAGAAGGTATTTAAATATTTTAGTTTAAGGAAAATCAATACAATTTTAACCAATGCATCATCATTATCATTATTTCAGCCGGAAGCAGTCCACTGCTGGACATAGACCTCCCCCAAGTATCGCCACATCGACCGGTCCTGTGCGTCTCGCATCCAACGGATTGCCACGGCCTTCCAACTTTTATCATATTTAATGAAAGGTTTGAAGCAATTTTATGAAACTTGACTATAAGTTTGTTTCGCATATCTATTGCCCAACAATGATCATTCACCCTCCCCTAATTTACTTTCCTAGGAAACAAAATTATAAACTGTGTCGTTTTTCACTGATATTTATTTGCTCTCGTAATTTCCATTTCTAAAATATTCATAAACGTTCCTCTTCGGGAAATTCTACAATAGAGTTGTGAAAACCAAATTCAATCCTGAAATCTTCTAAATCATCGAGGACATAACGTGTACATATATGTCATTCTAAATTTTGACTGGAAAATTGGAACTTTAACAAAGCCAATTTTATTAGATTGTATTCTTTAATTGCAGCCATAGATTGGAATCCTTTGTATGACTTGGACTTAGGAGCGGGCTTAGATTATTTTTACAGTGTTATTAATTCTATTATAGATGACTGCGTTCCGAAAAAAAAGCGAAGTCGTGTAAACTCAAGGTACATTTACCCTGAGTGGTACACCAGTGAAATAATTCGCGACATAAAACTAAAGGCTTTTCTGCATAAACAGTACAAGGCAAGCAGGTCGAAAGTGGATTACGAAGCGTTTGCTAGGTGTAGGACACGCATTAAAGAGTTGATTGTAGTCGCACAGGAACAATATCGTGATCGTGTTCAGAGTCAAATGCTGAGTGACCCTAAATCCTTTTGGAATTACGCCAAATCCAAGAGGTGTAGGATGAGTCCGCAGGAGATTTTGAAAGACGGGGAGGTATTGTCTGGTCAGCGGTGTGTTGAAGAGTTTTTATTCGGTTTATAGGGCAGAGCCTCCAGTGCTGGATGTGGACGCGGCTGTAGCTAAAGCAGGCAGTGGAAACGGAGCGGCGCGAGTACACTTGGACCAATTAACGCCGGTCGACGTATGTCGTGCGCTTCAAGACCTGAAGCCGAAGCGATCCGCAGGGCCTGACGGCATTCCCCCTTATATCTTTAAGGATTGTCGGTCAGTGCTAGCGAAGCCACTGCGTCACATTTATAACCAGTGTCTACAAGCTGCCGTGTTCCCGGAAAGGTGGAAAGTGACTCGCGTTGTTCCGGTTCCGAAGGGGGGGTCAGCAGAATCTGTGGATGGGTTTAGGCCAGTTGCAGTGTTGTCGACGCCAGCCAAAGTACTGGAAACTGCTATTTACAAGAGCATTTATCAGCAGGTGAGCGCTCAGCTTTCGGACGCTCAGCATGGGTTTCGACCGGGGAGAAGTACCACCAGTAATCTTCTCTGTCACATGGCTCATCTGACTCCAACGGTGGACAGTGGGGGGCAAACCGATGCTGCTTACTTTGATTTTAGAAAAGCATTTGACTTAGTTGATAATGACATGTTGCTTACGAAGTTAGCTGGTGTTGGTTTCACCCCACATTCGCTACAGTTTTTTGCCAGCTATTTGAGGGATAGGCGACAATATGTGGAATATGCGGGACACGTGTCAGATCCATATTTCGCGAGATCAGGAGTGAGTCAGGGTAGTAATCTTGGACCTTTGGGGTTCCTCCTTGTGGTAAACGACTTGCCAGAAGTAGTCCAGGATGCTAACTGTTTGTTGTTTGCCGACGACCTCAAATTATCCCTCGAAGTAAGAAATAGTGATGACTGTGTCAGGTTACAGAGGGACATTGACAGGGTGGTGAGCTGGTGCAAAGACAATCTCCTGCAGTTCAATAGCTCAAAGTGTGTGACAATCACTTTTTCTCGTGCACACAATCCCATCGTAGGTAGCTACCATATTGACGGGTTGCCTATGGTACGGGTCGCAGAAGTCAAGGACTTGGGGGTAAGTTTTAACACCAGCTTGACTTTTCGTGATCACGTGACGCGTTGCTGCAAAAAGGCCTTTAGAAATTTAGGTTTCATGCTTCGTACGGTCCGAGGGTTTACGAACATGAAAGCTATTATAGCACTATACAACGCACTAGTTAGGAGCCAGCTAGAATGTAACGCAGTCATCTGGTCTCCGCATGAAGCTAAATATAGTCTCATGCTGGAGAAAGTACAAAATAAATTTATAAGATATTTATATATGAGATATTATGGTGTCTATCCATTTTATCCGTTGATGTATCCCACTTTATTTATTTTAGGTATGGTGGGATACAACGAGTTAAGGGTTAGGAGGGATTTGGCAATCACCTCATATATATTTAAGATATTGAGAGGGAAATTGCACAATGCCATTATTTTAGGGCAGGTAAGCCTGTGTGTCCCCGATAGGTACGTGTGGCGACGACGGCGACCGCGCCTGCTGGTGGAGCCGCGCAGTCGGACCAACCTTCTAAGGGAGGCGCCGCTGACGCGTGCACTTCGCACGCTCAACCTTATTGCTAATGAGATGGACCTATTTTGTTGTACTCTGGGTGAATTCACAAGGAATGCATTATTTATAATTAGTTATAGATGTTAGTATAAGTTAGGATTAACGCATTTATCGCATTGGGTTAAACCTGTCATGATAGATGTAAGGGGGAAATAAATAAATAAAATAAAAATAAATAAATAAAAAAAATGCACGATAAGAAAATGATCCCGTTGAATGGAAACGACTCATACGTTCCATATGTTTTCACATAGCCTTGATGATCGATGAGTACCTCTTTTATTGCGGGGGCTGCCCACGATATTTGATCACTGTATGCTAGCAACCAGAACCATGTCAAATTCTGAAACCATGTCAGAGATTTTGTGTGGAATTCTCAATTTTTTTCCTTTTCAAAAAAATCCTTGCAGTGGATTAACAATAGGTTTTGAAGTACTGTTGGATGCAATTTCGTTTGCCTTTGTACTGCTTGCGGTAAGGTAGACCTAACAATAGATTCAATAATTCCTCAGTGTGGGATTTGTGCGATACTTGGAATAAATTATCTGATAACATATTAAGAAGAGAAGTAGCACCGATTGAAATTACAAATCATATTATATTACGGTTTTCAATTTTTTCAGTAGATAGAAAAAAAACGTGTTGCGTAAAAAAAAAACTTGTTTTGCCGACCCGACCCCAAGTAACATGGGATAAGGACAGAAAGATGATGATGAACTAGAAAGAAGAAGAAAAGTAAGTAAACATTGCGCGAATATTTTTTTCGGTTTCTAATTGTGTTTCTTAAAGTGTGATATTTCCAATTTTACTTGCAAGTCCATCATAACAAACAAATCGGAACTTGCAGTTTCTGATTAGCTGAATTTGATGAATTTAACAAATTCTCAACAGCGTAAACTGATTTGTTGACCCTATCGCAATAGTACCGCGCACTGGCCTATTCAACATCATCATCATTTTAGTTGAAAGATGTCCACTGCTGAACATGTGGCTCCCCAAGTGTCACTGCATTGACCAGTTGCGAGTCTCGCACCCCGCAGATTCCCGTAGCCCTCACCAGGTCATCGGTCCACCTAGGCCTTGCAGCGCTGCGTCTTCCAGTCAGTTAGTCACAAAATATAGCTATCATTTACTGTCATCATGTATAAAATGATAAATGATTTAAGAAAATAAAAGGCGCCTTTCTTGGATTTTTAAGAGAGTCCCTTTAATGTTCTTAGATTACAGTTTAATCATTTTATGGTCCAAATAAATATTTATTGAGAAGCGATATCAAATGGATTACGTGTTACTTAAACAAATCCTCAATATTATCGTCTTTAATCTTTGTAAAAGGATTTATGACTTAGTAATCTTCTATTTCACTTAACAAATAGGTACAGACAACATACTTTTCTAACTTTGTATTAATATTTATCGCCTACTGAAACTGAACAGCTTTATAAGTCTGTGTAGGTGCATAATGGATGGATATAGTTGAAAACGTTCAATATTTCGATATGATATCTATTTCACACTAGCTTCTGCCAGGAGTTTTGTCTGCGTGAAACACAAAATTTAACTCAAGACAATAATATATTATGTACTACTCCAGAGCATGGTCTGCCCGTTTGCGTCCTGATAGCGCCGTTTGCGCTCACGTCGGAATCATGATGACATTGCACGTCATAAGAAAAAGGACGAATCGACACCAAACGAAGTCACCGATTTTCAACCCTAAGTTATTTTCTTAACGTTGAAAATCGGTTGCTTCGTTTTTTAAATGGTGAAAAGGAACCCTTATGGTGTGACTAAGTCTGTTCGTCTGTCACAGCTGGATATCTCAAGAATAATGATTATTATGGACCTCTGCTTAGATATTGTGCGTTGTATAAACGTTTTGTTGTATGAAGGGTATACAGGCAGTGTTTTGAGGAGTTTTCAATTATATTTTTTAGTATTTTTCTTACCAGACTGTGGCTCTTAACTTTGAAAAATGTATTTTTTTTCCTTCCACAAGATTTGAATGACGTTAAGACTTTACAATTTCTTGCGTAACTAGTATGAGCGGATACAGTTTAATTTGCTTCTCTCCTCGGAGCGTTCAACTGTCACCTACAAGAAGGCACTAAGTAAGTTGCATTGTTTTCTCAGAAAAGGAGAAATTAAAGTACCTGCCTGACTATCTACTTAGTAAGCTTAGTTATGTAAGTAGTTATCTTCAAGATTCAATTGCTTTGAAAAGTTTATGAAGTTTTTGTTTATTTATGTTTTATATACATTTTCTTCAAGAATTTAAATTGTCTTTTAAATTGGATGTTATGTACATTTATTTAGTTATTTAACGTTATTTTTATCAAATTACTGCATCAATTTTTTTTGTCAAAAAGCCACAAACTAGTTGGACATCATTATAACCAAAAAATACCCGACACTTATTCACTACTGTGAATTAGTAGTAAATGTACATAACATCCAATTCAAAAGACTGAGTTAAGTTTTCTGATTATCATCTTTTGACAATAATCACAAATATTAACTCAGTCTAAACTTATTAAACTAATCTGGTTCTAGTCGGAAAAGTGCTAACAGCATATTGTGACCACTATCTGTAAGTAGCTCGTCAGTGAAAATTTCGTTCCTTGAGAGAGGCCATGGTAGAGCGGACAAATTTGACCTTAAGCCTTGTGTACCAGTGGGGTGATGACAATGTGGTCACTTTTAACGCCACCAAAACACAGGCGTGTCTTTTTACCGCAAAAAGGAGTCGTTTTGACCAAACTCCTACTTTTCGGGGTGCATCTGTTCCTGTGACTGATCGGGTCGAGCTCCTAGGCATGGAGTTGACATCCAGTCTCAACTTCGGTGCCACCATCGAGTACAAGCCCAAACCGCTGCCAAAAAGCTGGGCATCCTAAATAGGTTGTAGCGATACTTCAAGCCTGGACAGCTTTTAACCATATATAAAGCGCAAGTCCGATCCTGCATGGAGTATTGTAGCCACCTTTGGGATGGCTCATCTAAGTATCAGCTTGCCGCGCTTGACTCGGTGGAACGCAGAGCTAAGAGGCTTATCAATGACGAAAAACTGGTCGATACCAAGCTACATAGCTTGGCTCATCGCCGTAAGGTTGCCTGCTTGTCGGTCTTCTACAGATTGTACTTCGGTCAGTGTGCCCAAGAACTCCACGACCTCATTCCACCGGCCCCCTTCTACCATCGGACATCCAGACGCACTGCATCTTACCATCCCTACCTTGTTACTATTTCACCAATTCGCACTAAGTGTTTCCAAACGTCTTTTATAATGCGCACAGCAAAGGAGTGGAACTCTCTGCCTGCGTCTGTGTTTCCAAACGCTTACAACCCTAATCTCTTCAAAGTTAGAGTGAACAGGCTCCTTCTGGGTAAGCTCGCTCCATCGTAGACTTTGTCTCTGTCATCTCTGACCTAGACTAGAGTCAAGAGCAAACCCATCACAAATAAAAAAAAAATTAAAAAAGTAGTATATAAGCAGAAAAATTTATAAATAAATCAGATTTGAATTTTATATTCTTGTCTCATTACCCCTCGCTGTGGCCAAGACACCTTTAGCCATCTTCGGATCAGTCCCGTGAGTCTGCGGGATTGGCAGTGAGTTTACCCTTCCCGGACCTGGTATTCCTGTCTACTATTCGTCTGTAACCTTAGGTCACATGGTGCAGACATCCTGAACTTATTTATTTATCACATACTAGGTATATGGTAGGTTAGGGCTGTAGGGCTTATAGGGCTTAGGGTCGTAGGGACTGTTAGGCTTGTAGGTCTCTGTAGGTTCCTTTATCTTGCCATATATTTCCATGTACCATCGTATAGTTACGATACGTATAGTTGCCATTTGGTGCCATAAAAATTTGATTCAGTTTGGTTTAGTAGTTTTAATTTTATGAGCAGTTTTGCTTATTTAAACTTCTGCGTTGACGAAGACGTCGTCCAAGTATCACTACTTAAAAGTGAAAAATAAAAAACTTGGAAGTCGGTTATATTTTTTTGTAAAAAGTTTTTTTTTATCCAGAACATGACTTGATACAGGGCCAGAGCGTGTCAGTTTTCATTCAAATCTATTCAGCCGTTCGGACTTGAAGACGTAACAAACAGAAAGAGTTACTTTCGTATTTGGAATAATCCAAACTAATTTAAAAAAGGAATAGGTATGCAGTTTTAAGTAGCCGATTGGCCCCTGTCAAAAATATTGCAATAAATAGTTTGGCAAGTTTAGAATTAAGTAACACCTCTGTAGTATAATCTCTAAATTAAAATACAAAATTAAACAATAATGTTCTGTATAAATTGATATTATTGTGTGGGCAAAGGTCAAAATGTCAGCAAGGAAAGTAGATCAATCTGCATACCCACTGAAATAAAGGCAAAACGATTTAACAACTATTATTTCCATAAATCCAGACAAACGCAAACACACACTGCAGTAAACGAACAAATCACTGCAACATGTCTGTTAAACTTCATTCACACGAACATGTACGATTTATTCCGAATGAGCCTGAACAAACGTCTGTTGTCAAAGTTTACGTAAATCGTGTTTAGTCTACGTAACGTAACGTTTTGTGTTGCGTTTCGTTTATGTACAGTTGTAGATTCGGTGAGTGAGCAATTACATAATGACAATGTTATTGTTTGTTTGAACTAGTAACATCATATTTTTAGACCGAGATACGTTGAATAGGTATATTGGTCCAGGATATAAGGCTTGGCTTGATTCTCATGTCAAGATGTTAAGCTAGAGTTTAGTAGTGGTAGTTTAGTCTAGTAGTAGTAGTGTTTACTAGTAGATCAGAAGTCTAAGTCCGAGTTTTTAACGCACTCGTTTGTGTTCACGTAAACGTTCGCTTCAAATTGTATAAAAAAGGTTTTCCGTATTTGTCACCAGACTGCGCTTATTCAGTTTCAATACAAATAAACGTTTACGCTAACGCGATCGAGAACGTAAAAAAAATCGCACTTAGGCCACTGATCCGTGGATCGAGTTCGAGATTGACTGTGTATCTGGTCTTAGGTCTTAACGACCGGATTTGGTTAGTAAGCGATCGGTAACTATGTCGAGACTTCCCGCCCTGGTTCAACCTCGAGTATAAGGTGCTTCCCAGTTTCACTTTGAAGATTTACATCAGCAGTACTAATATCTACAGTCTACAAGCAAAGAAACCTTGACAGCTGTGTGTACACAAAAATCATAATAAATCGTTGGAAACAGATCAACTAATCACAGCAGGCGTTAAGGTCATCTGATCAATATTTTTGTAATTTTGTCCGAGTGATGACGCATCTCATTTCTACCGCCATTTATCAATCACACACATCACATCATTTATCGCTGCACAGCTAGTATTTTATATTAAAAATACAAACAGTTACTCTTTTAAATTTTTTTCTAGGTACAGCTGCACGGTTCAGCACTTTTCGAGGCTAAATGTGGATGGGTGACCATCTATTGCATACCGAAACACGGAGGAAGTCACAGTAAAGTGGATCGTGGACAGTCGTTACGGACAGTCAGAAGCCAGACAACCTGTCATCAGTTTTCCCAAGGGGTACGTATTCCCAAGGAGTACGTATTACCAAAGAGTACATATTACCAAAGAGTACATATTACCAAGGGGTACGTATTACCAAGGAGTACGTATTACCAAAGAGTACGTATTACCAAAGAGTACGTATTACCAAGGAGTACGTATTACCAAAGAGTACGTATTACCAAGGGGTACGTATTACCAAGGGGTACGTATTACCAAGCTACTGGGTCGTGGAGGTCAGATAGGCAGTCGCTGCTTAACCACGGAACATAATTCTAATAATCATACACAAAGACGCCGGAAACCACATGCCAACTTGTACCAATCGAACTTTAATGTTCGAGCCGTAATAAATTGACCACATTATAATATATCTAATAGAATATTATAAAATCTACCAGCCTTACATCGAATTTCTCCGAATGTTCTAAATCTCTAATCAAATTCGTTACATCATTAGTAATACACACCAGAGTGTGTTCATTAACAACTTGCGTAGGTGTTTTGTATTTTAATTATAAACGAAATGTCAGAATAAAACATTTCATGATTATGATGAGTCAGTGTTGTGGCCTAAATCTCGTTCGTCGGAAAGCGAAGGATGAGTTCTAGAATTATGGTACGATCATGGCTTTTTTATTTATATTTTTAATGATGGAATATCATCAAATGACTCCTTCCGCTGCCTTATATATTTAGGGTTCCGTACCCAAATGGTAACCAACGGATCCCTATAACTACTAAGCCTCCACTGTCCGTCCGTCCGTCCGTCTGTCTGTCAGCGTTCAATCCGTCTTGTCGCTAGACGGATTGATTTTATATCCCACGCATTAGTCTAGCTAGACTATAAAGAATATTTTAAAGTTTCCTATTTTAAAAGCCTTAAAATAATCTGTGAAACAAAATTCTAAGACGACGATGTGAGTCAAATTCATCCTTCACCACCATACACATTTGCATAATAATCAAGTGTTATTATTGTATGTTCAGGTGCGCATTACATGTTCCCGTAGTAATTTAGGGCGGATGGTGATCAGTCATTCAACTGCAGTGTGTTCGTAACCCTTGAGTTTGACAGCCTGTAGGTTGGGTTGTTCATGTATTTCCGCATAAGGGAATACACAATCGTGTGACTAAACAGATGTTTTCAAATAAATGGCAACAATTACATATTGGTTAACAAATGTATTATACAACGTGTAACAAAATAAACGCAATACGTCTTAAGGGGTCATTGTACTCGTCATTAGCTAGCTTTAGAAGTACAGCATTTATTCATTTACACATTGTATAGGGCTCAGCAAGATTCCTTAGTCAAGGAAAGGTAAAACAGAGATTTCTGCAATTAAAACGATAAATCATGTTGGTCCCAGTAAGTTCTCATAAAATAATCCATCAGCTATAGCGACATTTCACTAAACCAATACCAACCTCAAATTCCTGGATTTGAGACGACGACAATGAATTATCTCTCGTGCCTCTCCGACTTTCTGATAACACTACACTATACATACATTTTACGATCGCAATTTGTTGAATTTTTGCCCAAATTCTTTCTATATCCATAACCTACGAAATTCATTTCATTTCATGCCCCTAGGAAATATCAATATTACTACGAGTTTTTCTGCGAAATATTTATTTCTTCCTACAGAGTTCGCGTTCTCAAGCACAAAAGGAATTATTTGCTCAGTGTAGACAAAGGCATTTCTCAAATACTACAAGTACCTATTCTATTGTTTGTGAAATTAAGATTAACTCCGTGTTTACGTTACATGCATGTACTAGTTGCATTTTATCCACTTCATTACTCGAAAAACTGTGGAGTTTCTTGTCCGACCCTCTCTACATGACCCGTTGCGAATGGACAACTGAAATCTTATATCATTATTTTTACTGTGAATGACATGACATTAAAAAGTGCCTTTTAATGAATGATGGAAATAATTGATTTGACTTTGACTTTATTTTTCATAGGATATGGAAAAAGCTGAAGTGTGGGCACTCCTGCCAGTCGATTCTGTAAACATGTCGAAGTGAAGGCTTGGATGAAGTGATCACGAGGTAAGCTGACATTCCATATTGATTTCTTGGATTGACAGCTCACTTCATGATCACTTCACCCGAGCCTCCACTTCGACATGTTTACAGAATCGACCGGCTGTTTGTAGCACATACAACTTATTTTGAATTTGAATAAATAAAAACATTTACGTTATAAGTTCTCGCAATAACAGAATATTAACTGAGATTTTAAGTAACCGTAATGTATTAAAGAAATATCAAATGTTATCGTCAAAGTTGGACGTAGGCAGTTACCAAATTGATATTGGTATCCTATTAATATAGTTAAAAATGTTTGAGACTTAATATTTGGATTTCTCTAAAACAGAATCTGTTACTATCTTACATCTAAACAACCTATTCTCTATCGTGCAGAAGGAATGACCTTTGATTACCTAAAATATACGTTAGCATAAAAGTCTCCAAAAAAGAATAAAAGTTCCTAAAAAAACATTAAAACCAATAATGTAGACAGGGCTCAGACTTTTATTTGGCACAGAACAAGATGTACACACTTGCAGAGCTAAAACTGAACCCGATTTCAGTACTTATTAGCTGCAAAAATATATTATTACAAGGCTTACGTAGGACAAAATGATGATGAATATCATGTTGGTTTTACAAATAAGAATCCTTTCAACGTAAACAATGGTCGCGCAGAATAAATTTGCCTACACCGCTGGCGATAGTACGAAAGCAAATTACGAGAGCAAACATCAGCTAGAACAAATACCCTAGTCAATATTAATATTTGTCTTGATCCGATTTACACGTAGCTAATTTTCTTTGGAGGATAACGGGACTATAAAGCCTGGCCACTAGGACATTGTTTCGACACGTGAGTTAGCTCGAGACTAGCTCAAAAATACTCAAGTAGACTTTGTCTCTGTCATCTCTGACCTAGACTAGAGTCAAGAGCAAACCCATCACAAAAAAAAAGATAGGTTTGACAGGAATTAATTTGAACCTACGTATCTGTAGTAACTAGTAACTGTAAAGTAATATGAATATCATATGAACATTATCTAGTTTATTGAGTAAAACTGATTGTAAAATGTTATCTTTAAAAATATTAATCCAATTCCGACAACTCCTATTCTCATAGATAGTTCAACTACCGCTGAGTATCTTAAATATGCAAGGTTCCTGTGGAATAGGCTACAGAAGCGAAGTCGTGGTTAAATGTAGCACTGGCTCTACTGAGGTGCGCTATTATAGTTTAGATCAACCAAAACCTATGTCGAATATCAAGCCAAAAATAAAATTTGGTGAAGAGGAGCAATGCATCATTTTTGCCTATATTTTCGAAATATTTTTTTCCATGATGGCAACGAAATATATTTACTGAACTGTAATACTGTTTACCGAAACTAATAAGCAACCTCGCACATAGTTTAATAATTACCAATTAGTCGCCTCACCCACAAAATCACAGACACGCTATTTTTAACCCGAAACCGCAAGAAAAATACTATGACAAGCTTTTTACTAATCACCCAACTCAAATACCCACACGTTGACATTTACAATTTCTCTTTGGGAACAGATTCAAGACGTGGGAGTTGAAATATTTTTTGCAGGAACAAAAATTGCTGGCATCATCGTTTACTAATAGTGGATCATTTAATAATTCAAATTTCAGAAATAATGTATTTATTATATACACAGAACTTAATAGTCAATTTTACATTAAGATTAGGGACTTTAAGATTAGAGATTAAGAGCACTAAGGTACTGCTTATTTCAAGAGAGTTTTCTTATAACAGACCTGCGTCATCATAGTTATTGTAATATTTCACAGACGGTGAAAAACTATTCATAGTATATGTAGGTACTATGTAGTTCAGATACCCACAAAAAGTTTGATATTTGTAGAAAAGGCACTGGCCGCTATTGACAGTCTAGCTACAGTTTTGGAAAAAAAAAAACCTTTTAACTTGCTCTAAAATTGTTTTGTTTTTTTTTTTTTAACAAAAAAGTCCGTTTTCAGACCAAAGTTGACGACTTAAGTGAAATACTCTGCCTCAAAAAGATACAAGGAACACCTACAACAGATTATGTAAATATTTCCAAAAGAAGAAACTGTGAAAGCTGAAAGGAAACATGTGTTCCGCGTAAGTTAAGCCTCCTCCATTTAATCCTGGTCGGTAACCGAGTGATTAAGTCGAGTATAAACAGATCCGTAGATCCGTTTTGTCCGGTCCGTTTTTGTCAGTCTGTAGCAAAAAATATGGAAGTGAGCGAAAGATGGGTTAACATTTTTTGCTTGAGAGTCATGTTTCAATTTGTATCAAAAAGCGTTAATAAGGTTTTGTTACTAGTGAATATTCTTCTTGATTGTACTAGTTACGATACCTACTTCTTAACGAACCTGAACGATAATGCAATCAACTGTGGTGACAAATATTTTTTTCACAATAATATATTCAAGAATAGAAAACATTTATTCGACACAAAACAGCAAAAAACACAAAGTAAAATAAATACTAGAAAAGAATAATACAATTGCAATAAGCGTGCCCATATCAAAAGGGATCTCAGCATTTGCTGGGCGTCGGACACCCATCGCTGGTTTTCAGTTGGTACCCAACAGTGACACATGAACGAGGGTAAATAAAATACATACTCAATTAAATTTTAACATAGTGTATGTATCTTCTAGAATTGCTCTTATTTTTTTTTTTACAGAGCACCAACAGTATCTTCATAATTATGGTTGCATATCTAGGTAAAATTTTTTGCTAAATCATGATACAGATTATCTGCAGGAAACATTCAAATTATCTCTCAGTTTCACATGTCAAAAGTTTTCGTGTCCGCTCCCCAAACAACGAAAAGGTTCTCTCTTTCATCCGTCATTTCAAAGTACTCACTATCTCAGTGGTTGTGAAAGATTACCAGTGATGACTTTTAAAAGTTTGTGTGTCTGTGGCATGAATTTTGCCAGATACCATAGAGACTAACATTTTCAGCACGCCAAATCAAACGTAATCAATACAAAAATAACCAATTTAAGCAAAAAATGTCAAGTTACCGTAAAAAAAAGAAAACTTAATCCCAAAATTAAACAAAAATACAGCTAGTGAAAATATAAAGACAAATGCTACAAACCTCCGTAAAGGGGAAAACGAGAGAATTTTCCCCAACCGTTCACTTTTTATGAAAGTTTAAACTTAAGACGACTTTATGGTCCTACCTACCTAGTTAACATTCAGAACTAGTTTTCAGTTTGAATGCCAAGTCTGTCTAAGTTTCATCACTGACATATTTTTTAAGTATACTTTGCACGAGTAAGAAAATCTAGATCAGTGAGATATTTTGAAGACTTTATTTTTGTTAGGCCCTGAAATTATTTAGTTTGCCAAATGCTTAGAAAGTTAAAAGGTAATTTGAGATAATGTTAAGTGACAAGTTTTGACGTTTTGGTATTGATAGTAAATTTGCTTACAGTGTCTTGATTACTGAAATGAACAGGAGAAATAATTTTTTTTTGAGAAAAACGTTTGAAAAGAAAATGGACTACTTAAACGAGCCGAGGGAAATGTCTCGTTTACAAATAGCTACTGCACTTTACGTACATAGTATGTGTAGTAAAACTATGTCAAAGTATTCGCTGCTCTTGGTACTCAAATTCTTAAATTAATTCATTCACTGACAGGTAGCGCACTGACCAAACCGCTGGTTTGAAAAGTGTGAAGTTTTGCACAGGAGTTTCACTTAAGAAGGAGTTTTGAAAATTCATACCTTGAACGGATTCAAAAGAGAAAAATAGTTCATCATATTGAGGTTATAAACGTAGAATTTTGCATTTATAAATCATCATTATTTGAAGGTTCATCCCATACCTAAATGCTCCTGAGAAAAGCCGATATAAAATCAAATAGGTCACAGCTTGCGCTTAATGAATTACCCAACTTTTAACAGTAGTTCCATCATGAGCATTTCCTAAAATCTTAAAAGCCTGTGATAAATTTTAATCGCCAAACACTTAACACGATTACCAAGTCAAGAAAATCCTAGATCAACTCTCAAGAGACGCACAGAACGCTCCTGTTAACTGCTGGTTAACTGTTCCACAAACTTTGAACTTGTTTGTCTTAGTCGACGACATTCACGATGTCATGACAAGTCATAGGAGGGGCAGATTTGTAAAAATATCCATACTATATCATCATGACCGGTGGATGCGAGACGCACAGGACCTGTTGTTGTGTCGACGTTTGGGGGAGGCCTATGTCCAGCAGTGGACGTCTTTCGGCTGATATGATACTATTACTACTATACTAATAAATAAATAAATAAAATAAAAAAGCCTTTTATTTCCAAGGAGTAAATCTACATTTCTTAAAAATCTATGTATGTGTTAGTTTTATTTAGTTTATTCTATGTTTTTATTTATCTCTTACTTAATATATTTTTATGTGTATCCTATGTATTATATCATAGTATTTATAGTTCGGTACGAATTTATTTTTTCTTTTTTTCTCTTTTTTTTTTTAATCTACCGGAACCCCAGAATGGGTGAAGGCCTCCTCCAGTGATGCCCATGCCATATGTAACTCTGTCTCCAGTTTGGACCAGCTATTGCTTTAATTTCATCTTTCCGTCTTGTAATAGGTCTACCTCTTGTTATTTTGCCTAGTGGGCTGTTCCAGAATGTTACTCTATTGGTCCATCTATGATCTGTTAGCCGCGCAACATGTCCTGCCCACTTCCATTTCAATTTTTGTGCATAACTCAGAGCGTTTGTTGCTTTAGTACTAATACTTAATTATATTGTTTTTTCATGCAAGCATGACGTATTTAAAAATCTTTGGTTTAATCCTAGACAAACCCTCAATAAGCAGTGGATTTATCATTAAATCCAGAGTAATAGTAGTTTCACCGCTGATCAAGTTGTGTTAATATTTGTGTTCTAGTCTTTGACAAAGTACCTACGTATACTTTAACTGCCAAATAAGTCAACCAGTGTATTAAATCACCATATTTCTTAAACTGTGGAAGACAAAAATAATGTTTAGGGTGTTTGAATGCAAAACTATTAAACAATAAATCGTCATCGGCGCTCTGAAAAAACACTTACAAAACAACCAATAAAACAGATTAAAAGTAATTAAAAATACCACTTGCCTCTTCGTACAATTACACTTTACTGCGACCACTATGAGCAGAATATTTGCCACCATCGACAGCAAAATGACTGGCACATACAATGTAATCAGCACATTTTCAGGTTGAAAAAAGATGTCCAACTCCGAACCGAACTGAAAACTCCCATTCAAAGCACTACTTATGTTCAGACCGTGTAGAGCCCCAAAGTCGTGTAATGTCAAATTGGAATACATTTTGGAAACTATCGAATTTTCAACACTTCACAACTTATTTTCGCACTTTTTGGAAACATTCTCACTGCACTTCACTAAACAAACTTTTCACTCAAAAAAATCACTTCAAAAATAATATTACTTACTACTATCGAAAGCTAAACTGTAATTTTTAAAATAACTCGAATGAAAACTTTCGTAACTTCAACGTTTCACGTAATTTTCAGGAGCTTTCAGCACCGACGTGTTTCATACGGAAGGCTCCAAAGCTCACTGAATGGCAAGCCGTGCGAGTGAAACAGATAGCGTGCGAGGGAGACAACTCATTGATAAAAATGTTTGAAAAGTGCTAGAAAACTAGTTTCAGAGATATTTCCCATTGAGTACTAGAAATGAATCTTACTAGCATTGCTGAAACGTTTACAGAGACCAATCTATTGGTTTTCAATGGTGTTTATTGTGAAACTACCGTACTATAGTTGTCAAAAAATAAATGGCCCCTTTTGACAGCAGGATACAACATTGCTTTACTAGTAAGTATGAAAGAGACATAAAAATAAATGTCTTTCGTGCTCATCGAATACAGACAGGCGGATGGACGGAACGATGGACAGCGGAGGCTTAGTAATAGGGTGCCGTTGGTTACCCTTTGGATACGGAACCCTAAAAAATTAGTTTTGGGCACATAACCAAGTCTTCACTCAGTCTCAGAGACATAGCAAGTTAGCAAACTAGGTTTATTTGAATCTAAATGCTGTATATATTTTTACAAAACATAATTATAATCCAGAATATTTCATATTCCACCGTATGGTGTCAGCCGGTACTGTATGGTGCCGTAAAAGAATAATACTATCCCATCACTTCCCGTGGTGGTCGTAAGAGGCGACAAATGGACTCATTAAATAAAATAAATAAATAAACAAATGATTTGTTTTGGACCAAATACTTTTACATTTCATGTACACCCACACAAACTGCGTGGCAGTTTGTCGGCAGGATTAGCGCTCGTCTTAATACATCTGGCTCAAATGAATAACAAAAATTACAAAAAACATGTGTATCATAAGGATGTAACAATTTATATTTAGAGGTACTAGAAAGGTTCAGGCAGCCGGACAAAGGCAAACAATCCTGACGCGTCTTTCTAATCTCTTTATCTAAAAAGTTAATTAGAGAATAGGCAGCAGCGTTCTCTGTAAAACGCAACACCATACGCTGCGATCGCTAACCCGCCTGCCAAGCGTGGCGATTATGGCAAACCCTCCCTTTGGGGGAAGTCTATGTCCAGCAGTGGACGTCTTTTGGCTGTTATGATGATGATGATGATATTGCTGGGGTAATCCATTATAACATTAGGTAACTTCATTTTTGTTTCATGTAGCAAGCGAATTCTATATATTGTGTTGCTTAGGTTTCGCTCGACGAACCAACGCTAGTTATATTAATTTAAACCAATGTTAGTTTGCAAACGATAAGGTTCTGCTATATATATAGCTAGAGCTACAACTATTTATACGCTAGCTATAATTTTCTTTTTCTTCTTCAGCCAAAAGAACTAGCTATAACCGGTATGTCTTTAAGTCAAGAGCGAATGCGTCACTACAAGAAAAGCGAACTTCATCCGCTAACGTGAGATAGTGATCAAACGCAAGCTTATCAATAATAACAACCGGCCAAGTAGTCCGACTCAGATACTGACGCTCCATAAACAGAAAATAAAAAAAAAACAAGTTTCTTTTTGTTAAAGCGGCCATAGAAGTTTGTGAAAATTTCAACTGCATACTCTATTTTGATTCATGAGAAACACTCCGCTAAAATACAGACAGACGGGCAGTGGAGATTTAGCAATAGTGTTTAGTCGAATAATTGAGTCTGAAGCCAAGAGATATCCGTTGCTGGACATAAGCCTCCCCAAAAATGTCACCACAATACCCAGTTCATTCTACAGGCAATTCGATTCCCGCAACATTTATTTTGGATTCGTCAAGCAACTCATCGCAAAATGAGGAGAGTACTCATAAGAGTGTGAAAATTAATTGCATCTGGATGTAGCGGTTGCTGATTCATAGCGATTTTCTGTCTCCCAATAATCTTCGGTCGTAAATAAATATTTATAGCTCATGTCGTGATTTATTTTGGTAACATGATATCGCAATGTGCGGTGAGAACGTAAATAAATATTGAAGTATTCTACATCTGGCAAGCGGACAATAATGATATTTTTTGTTTCATTCATTGGGAAACATAAATATGTATTAGATCTGCCATGCAACCCCTGTTTATTTTCAGAGCTTTGTACGTCCGAATGAAAAACGGTACCCTTATAGAATCACTCGTGTGTCTGTTCCAAATATGGACGTTTAACGTAAATAAATACATTTGATCATAGTAGGATCGATAAGGAACAAGATAGAAATTTAAATAATAACTTGAAAGTTCTCTCTCACTATTATACCCCAAAAATAAAAGCTTCCGATGGGATATGCCACGGGATAAAGGTAGTTTTACATAATTACCTAAAATCAATAAGGTCAAACAAACAAATAAATAAGTGGTTTACCCGTTTGATACTTACTGATAGTTTCCAAAGGTCAACGATTACGTAGCAAAGTTACAAAGCAAAAATACGTGGCATTTTTGCGATCTCAAGTAAACTTGACGAATTTCTTCCAGGCTCCTTAATTTGGAAGATATAAGGGCTATATTCGGATTCACACCTTCGTACAAGCGACGTCAAAAAGCTATTGCAGTGTTAGCTGACCTGGGATTGTTTAGGTTTTCCAAACAATACGAGGTCCGGTTATGCTGGACATTTTCTGAGATGTCATCGTGCGTACTTTGGAGACGTGACTGAGAGAAATGCGTTGCTTGTGTGATGTGAGTACGTATGTGACGTCATAGTTCTTGCTTCCTTACATTCGAAAGCTGCTCTACGTGTTCAAGTCAAATCAGTACTATGTTATAGATAGATGAAGATCTGTATGAATTCAGATGTTTCAATTGTTTGTCATTGAAACATCTGAGTTCATACAGATTCGGGATAAACCTAAAGAAAACTTTTTAACAAAAAAATAAAATTTAAAATTAAATCAAAGTCGGTGTTTTTTATTATTTTTCGTATTTTAACACCGACAGTTCAGTGCGCGGTCTAGTACGATCGGCTTGCGCTGCTCTGTCCGAATATTTAATTCGCGAATCGCACGGCTGTAGTCGCTGCCCGTTGTTCGTGCCGCTATGAGTTCACAACCGCTCATAGCCAACGAGTTGTTGGCATTCGTCAAGCATGCCATCGATTATATGGACTGTAAACTCCTGTTTACAAGTACATAGTTGGCTCGTTACCACACCAGCATGCAGATAGCAGTCCGTTCTCGCTTGCCGCTCTCACGTGACTGACTACCTCACTACCCGTGCGCTCGAGACAACATTAGATCTATTGGTAGTTAGATCACAAACACTACATCCCTTCCTTATTGTATTTTTATTTATATTTTAAAGTAACACCATTAATCAATCAATCATTAGAAAAGCCTATTACCAAATTATTAAATTTCTTCGCGTTCCTTTGTCCTGAACTTTCCATTGCATTACCTACGCCTAAACCGATATCTTCATTTCGTTCTATCACATTTTCACCTTCTGCCTGCTCAACAGTTACTGATAATTTATTTGGGTTCTCAACTCTTCTTTTCCTGCCAGCGTACTCCTTTCCCCTTTTCCTCTGAATCCTACTAATTAAAGACGAGGACATACGCCAACCACCCTGAAGGAACAAAACGCGCACTCGGTTCACACCCGCGCGACCCAAAACTCAGCAGCTTTTTGTACTTTCCTTATTATTCCATGAGTTTAAAAGAAACATCTATATATCAAAATGTAGATAATAAAACTGTCCTTGAGGTAGTGCAAATTCCATTTAAATACGCTCGGCGGTCTCGGTCCGATGGTCGTTTTTACGTCCGTGTTAGACATAACTTTACAAATTAATTGCACCATGTTGAACGAATGAAACTCAACATTTTCATACATCAAAATATTAGTAAAATAATCCAATGTTACATTATATTTTTATTTTTTTAACCACGACCAGCCGTTTCGTGACGCTCATTTTAAAATCAGCCACTGAGCCTTATCTGCGCCTCAAATTGTCAAATGCTTGGTCTTGTTTTTCTTTCCATATAACTCTTCTATATTTATTTCAGGGTTCCTTCCTTGACACCAAGTTACGAAACCGTTTACTAATGTAGTTGATTAGCACCAGGAAGCTCTGAATTCTTCAACTCTTTTGGGCACTGAATTCAACAATACTATTCATATATTTCTTCAGTGGTTTCGTTCGATCAGGTGTAAGTTCATGACCTAGGAAACTGATCTTTTGAACTTTTTATATACACGCATTTATTTCCGTTTAGTAAGATTTTGTTTTCTGTCAGAACATCCAAGACCTTTGCTAGTCGAACATTGTGCTGATTTTCGCCTTTATATCAAAATTTCATCAGTAAATTTTTGAAAAAATCATCTAACCCAGTAAGCATTTTGAGACAACTAATGCCATATTAATCTCTTAACAAACAATAAATCATCAATAAAAACAAAAACTCTTTTGTTACTGACCAACCGAGAGACAACGCACAGCCAAAACCACCGATGAAATCTAACGAGAATTTCTTTGGAATTCTTCTGTGATATAGGTTTAAGAACTTTTGCATTTGTCTCAATAATAATTTTAAACCCCCTAAACGAATAGCAGTTTCTTTACCCAGTAAATCCCCCGATCCTTCTTTTATAATAAAAATCCCACAGTACATCAGCATTCAGAGGTAGTTTCCGTTACGCAGCGTCTAAATTATAGAACAATCTAACGCTGCCTATAAGAGCAATAAACACTATAGTTACATTTAGAAGACGTTTATGGCATTATTTAATAGACGCGTAACGGAATCTAGACTTGGTACATTGAACCCTTTACTGATATATATTCACAGTTAAAAGTATTCAGTTCCAGAAAGTTGTTTTTTTTTTTTTTTACCAGCGTCAGGCAACTCTCAGTTGTCTGGTATTTTGCCGAACTATTAGGCGCAGCCGCGGGGCACACCACATGATTGTTTTAAAATTAAGTTACCTTTCATTTGTACCTACAATGTTTCTATCTGTGTGTGTCAAATAAACAGCTTTCTTTCTTTCTTTATCTAATGGTCATCACCTGAAGATGAATTTTTCAAATTAATCGAGTTTATTTGATTCCCTTCCGAGTCTTTTGACAAATTGTCTTGTTCGGTTTCGAACTTAGACTAGTGCACTGAAATGACCAAATTGCCCGCAAGAATGACATTTCTTCCTTTTAGGCGGATATTCCCGATTCAATGCATTATGTGTACCCACATAATCTCCCACACTTAGTCGTACCGGAATTATCAGTTTTTTTTTTTTTTTTTTTTTGCGTTGCTCCCACTGTAAAGCAAGTGTAGCGTTACCTCCTTCGAGATCAAGCTTTCCGGGTGTTGGCAATTAAGTTGCCATTTCCGGAGTAGAATTGGGGATTTGTAGAAAATAATATTACCTCAGGTAATTTCACCTATTGTTATCAACACTCGAAAATTATATTCACTTAGGGATTATGATCACCATTTAAACGAATACACGGTTTACAATGGAAGGCCCGTAGTGCCTTTCACACATTACGACGAACAGTTTACAATTTCATGTCGGCCTGTTTTGCCTTATACACTAGACGCACGGTTTACTGTTATGAAGGCCCGTACTGCCTTTCACACATTACGACGAACAGTTTACAATTTCATGTCGGCCTGTTTTGCCTTATACACTAGACGCACGGTTTACTGTTATGAAGGCCCGTACTGCCTTTCACACATTACGACGAACAGTTTACAATTTCATGTCGGCCTGTTTTGCCTTATACACTAGACGCACGGTTTACTGTTATGAAGGCCCGTACTGCCTTTCACACATTACGATGAACAGTTTACAATTTCATGTCGGCCTGTTTTGCCTTATACACTAGACGCACGGTTTACTGTTATGAAGGCCCGTACTGCCTTTCACACATTACGACGAACAGTTTACAATTTCATGTCGGCCTGTTTTGCCTTAAACACATTACGACGAACAGTTTGCAATTTCATGCCGGCCTGCTCTGCCTTAAACACATTACGACGAACAGTTTGCAATTTCATGCCGGCCTGTTCTGCCTTAAACACATTACGACGAACAGTTTGCAATTTCATGCCGGCCTGTTCTGCCTTAAACACATTACGATGAACATTTTGCAATTTAATGCTGGCTTGTTCTGCCTTAAACACATTACGATGAACAGTTTGCAATTTCATGCCGGCCTGTTCTGCCTTAAACACATTATGACGAACAGTTTGCAATTTCATGCCGGCCTGTTCTGCCTTAAACACAATACGACGAACAGTTCGCAATTTCATGCCGGCCTGTTCTGCCTTAAACACATTACGACGAACAGTTTGCAATTTCATGCCGGCCTGTTTTGCCTTAAACACATTACGACGAACAGTTTGCAATTTCATGCCGGCCTGTTCTGCCTTAAACACATTACGACGAACAGTTTGCAATTTCATGCCGGCCTGCTCTGCCTTAAACACATTACGACGAACAGTTTGCAATTTCATGCCGGCCTGTTCTGCCTTAAACACATTACGACGAACAGTTTGCAATTTCATGCCGGCCTGTTCTGCCTTAAACACATTACGACGAACAGTTTGCAATTTCATGCCGGCCTGCTCTGCCTTAAACACATTACGACGAACAGTTTGCAATTTCATGCCGGCCTGTTCTGCCTTAAACACATTACGACGAACAGTTCGCAATTTCATGCCGGCCTGTTCTGCCTTACACTGGTTGCACTCAAAATATCTACCATATGATAAACTAACACACCTGTTTATTACTTTACCGAAAGGGAACCTTAATGAATAAACTACATTTTTACAAAAACCCAAACGAATTTAAAGTTTAATTAAATCACACTACTTAAAACTCGAGAATTTCACTCTCACCAAGCTACTTATATAGATATATTTATATATATATATATATTTTTTTTTGACATGCATTTCCCAATTTAAGGCGTAGTGAGGTATACACAACATGAGACAAGTTCAAAATACACGTGTCGGGATACACCCAACAATAAAATATTCGTACGTACCTATCCCTTAATGAAAGTCCACTCATCTATCCGAATAGGTACGATAACAACATAATTATGTGATCGACATTCATTTTCTTGGATCACCGTGTATATGTATTTACCTCCATGGCCAGTAGATATGTAGGTACTGGTAGGTACCTACTAATATTACAAAGTAGTTACTTGTTTCTATAATTTTTATAGCTTCTGCCAGCGGCTTCGCCCGAGCGAAAGTCGGAAACCATCCAAAGGCCACAATGCCAGGAAATAATGCGTGTCTCCAGGACATGGTCCACACGTGCTAACTCTAGATAGCTGGCAGCTAGCAAAATTACTTACTGTCAATGAAGTCTCAATATTACTAATCTTCTTATAATATGTATTAATTTTTTTATAGCTGTTATTGTTTTATATTAAAGTATTTTATTTATGGGCCATAGATGCCTGAAATACAGGATTAAAATTAAATTAAATTTACTAATTATACGAACCACTGACTCAAAACAAAACAATATTCCAAAAGAATAATAAAAAAGCACTCAAGGCATTATTTGTGTAGGTGTGAATGTTTTTTGTCACTGTTGGGTCTCACCCCTAAACGTTTCACGGAATGAAAGCTTCGCTCGCTTTTGCATTCTGCACTATAAATCAACAAAAGGTTTCTATTTAATTATGACTGATCAAAAGACGGTAAAACTCTTCCGAGATGATGTGCAAAAATTTCTTCAGTTCTTGAGGTTTTCTGCATTTGCGGGTGACACTCAACCGTTTGTTGACGTCTTTTGTTACGGGCGGGTGTCACCCTTGGACGCATCGAAACCTGTCCCAGGTGAGGTGAAAAAAAAAATCGAAAAATTGGTAGTTAACCCATAAATATTTGGGGGTGCCCCAGGTGCCACCCACGCTAGCTACGCCACTGTTGCTGAAGTCGGTCTGTGGATGGTTGATCGTCTTATCTTATCATATCAAGACGCTTGCGTGCCTCGGAAAGTACTTAAATCCGTTGGTCCCGCCTGTTATTTGTAGATTTTTGACAGTCGTACGGATTGTCAGAAGCCAGAAAATCTGACACCAGTCTGGCCAAGAAGTACCGCTTTACCCTGTTTCTGAGTTGTGGAGATCTGCCGCACCACGTAAAATACTGGTATTCAGCTGCGGAACGCTGGGATAAGGCTAGCTAGATATTATATAATACATATCTATCGGCTGGTCCCTGCGACTTTCCAGTTTTAAGACCTGGCAAACTTACACGGGTTCATCTTTTAACAGCTTTAGCTTATTATAAGTTAGGTAACATGTATTAGCAGACATGGGCGAAGGTCCTTCTTCCGCGAAGAATATCGCAATTCAGAAATTGAGATCAAATAAACCATGCTATCCATCGACCTTGAAGTTGATCTGGCAATATATCAATTCGGTTGCATATATAGATAAATCTCTTACGATAAGATACGAAAATGCTTACTTTTCTTTTGCTATGTATCAAAAATTTCACAAATAACTCCACAGTATGAAATGTTCTGGTGTTATTTCCTCACCACGTCCCATTACGGGGACGCAGCGACATGCGTGATTTATATCAACGCCAATACCATCTATCGAGCTTCCGAAAAATCCGAAACATAATATTTCGCTTTATGTATTTTTCTTCTAATGAGTGGCATAACAAATCGTAAAGATTTTAAAGATTTCATTTACTTTGGTATCACTTTGATCATGTTTTTCACTATTAATTGTACAGCCACGTCGTACAAAATGCAGGCTCGCTTTTACTTGTTTGTTAGCAATTCAAACATATACCTTAACTTACAAATTATGATATACATACATATTCGTAATGTGCTCATCAAGACCTTTCTTTTGATACCAGACATGTCACAATTATCTGAAACATATGTTTTTCGTGGACAGATATTCACGTATCAAGTCCACCTGGCCTTATTACATTTAGGAATAGTTTATATAGCCTATGTCACCCGGAACGTTTTTAAGGATCTATTGATACCTCAATCATAAAATCGGTTCAGTGTTTTAGGCGCTAGAGAGGAACATACTTATATACATACCAAACCAAAAGGAAGGGTTATGATTTTAGCAGTCTATGTATGCATACATAGACTGCTAAAATCATAACCCTTCCTTTTGGCTTTGCCATAGTCGGGTAAAAAATACTATTATAAGAATAAGAAATAAATAAGCACTATTTAATGCATAAATAAAAACCTATTTCAAATTTCATTGTCTTTGATAAAGCCTACTAAAACCGCCTCATCACTACTTAGAAACTAAATAATAAAGTAATTTCGTTAAATTAGGACAAACCTCTATTCAAAGCTTTATTTTCTAATTATGAATTAATTGAAAGTGACATCAAAATTGGTCATCTCTTGGGATTTTGTAGCTCAAAGGGTTGATGAAGATAGAAAACACTGAACAATGTATTTGTAGGTGTAGTAGTACGGTTGTGGAATTTGTTCGATAGAGTTACTGCGGTCCTGGAACATAAAGGGCATTAGGAGGAACATGGATGGGTTTTAGTCAGTAAAGAAACGAAAAGAAAGAGAGACAATTTTTTTTTTTTTTTGAAGATTCTGACACTCCTTTCCGCTCCGCCCAGAGCGGGAGGAGTTATTTGATGATTTCCGATCCTTGAAAAAATAAAACAAAGGTGTATAACCATCAATATGCCTAGCCTTTCCGAAATATACTGGGGTCGGCTTAAAGTCAATCAGGCTACAGCTAAATACCAGTATTTTAGAAGAAACGTCTGCCTATCTATCCTCCACATGACACAATCCAATACGGAGCTGGGTAATACGGTACTTCTTGGCAAAATAGGTGTCAGATTATCTGGCTATTAGTGGTTTAATAGTGTGGGTGTAAAGCTGAAGCCGGCCTGCCCCTTTGAGAAGTACAGACGTGATGATATGTTATGTTAGAATCAAACTTAATGGCCACTCGGAGCAATTCGCGAGTCACTGCGTAGTAGAATATTCTTCTGAGAGCTAAGTTGAGATATCGTGCAGATTCTTCTTCAACTTAACCCACGTCATTGAGTTTGACCAATACTAAGACTATTCGTCAATTTCTATCAATTCTCGTTTGACTTCGCTCCCTTGTTCTAGCTCACATTCGCCATGCTTTTTTTTCAGAAAAATAAGAAGCCCATGCCACTCAACAAACTTTCTATGAAATTGAATGAGTAGTTACGGAGATTATAATCTCCTACACCCAAACTTACAAAGTATACCTGTAGTATGTGCAGATTCAACAACAGATATGACTTTGTTCAGTCTTCTCAATTCAACGTTTATCTCATAGCTTCTCATCACTATACCCGGCACGTTCCACATCTCGCTTAGCGGCGGCTTCCACTCGACTCCCAGGAGACTTCTATCCGCACTGCATGATAGACTCGACCGTCCATTCTCTGACTACAGAGTGACGTCATATTGATAGGTACTGTAAGTGAGTGGCTGAGGAAGCTGATTGATCGTCAGAGGCTTGTTGGCTTGTTGTTGACTGGAACGAAGACCCTCTAATCTACGCGTACATGCACAGCTGGAAAATGCTAAGCTACCACCGTATTTTTTGATTAATAATAAACAAAAACATAAGGCGTCGTTCTTAAATTAAGCGACGGTAAACCCAACTGACTGAAGGTGCCTTCAGGTTTACGCCAGCTTAAGAGTTTACCCCTACTTAGATAGACATTTTTGTCAGAACATCCACGTCGTTTTTCTTTCGTCTTTATCTCCCTAAGTCTCTAGTTACTATTGTTAGTGATATGAAATATTTTCGCTTGGCAGTCCTGAAACCGTCAGGGTTTGTATTTATTTTATGATGAAAATGATAGCCAGCTAGCGAAGTCACTGACTTTCTTTTTTCAATTCACTGCAATCGTTTCTCCTTTTTTAATAAGACTTTTCCAGAAACTTTTTCATAACATTGTAATTAAATGCATTTTCAATGAGATTTTTCCAGTAACGTTTTCATTACATTCTAATGCATTTAGTTAACATCTCACATAATCGCTTTAAAAACATGTCCACTAAATAAATGTTACGCAATACTATTTCAATGAAGCACATACTTCGCAGACAACAGAAGGGGTCAAAATAAAATTCAATAAGTCCGAGCTATGGACGGGAATATAAATGCAATAAACGATTTAAGTTGGTACAATCGCGAGCAAAGATATTTGATATAAAAAGTATTGATGGAAATTTTATGGTACACAAACACGGTATTTTCAAAAGTAAACTTTTATGAAATATCTCTTTAGACGAAATTGTTTATATGGTTTTTATTTATCTCCAACGGCGACTGTATACAATGATTCAGTACCAAGCGAGACTGTCGATGGTTCTTATATCTTAACAGACGCGACATACCATCGATACACCTATGAATATCTGTTGACATGGCGATGCAGCATCAAGTCGAGTACGGTAACGGTTTTTGCATTGGTACTGGTACGCGTTGTAAATGCGACAAACGGCCAAAATACTGTTACGAGCTTAGGGTTCGTTACAATAAAAACAGCCGATTAAACAACCAAAACTGACACTTTAATCCACAACACTAATTATCACTTTAAAACACACTAATTATAAAACACAATCGCACTACTGAACACTTCACTTCACTATAATTCGCAGTCGAAGATCGCTCTCGAAGTTATCGTTTGTATCGCCAATTCAATACTGACTGCCGTCGCCGGATGTCCTTTATATACCGACAGTCATTTCCAGAACCCTCCTGTATGGAATCCTCTGGAAAGTTCGGGCACACACAGGTCCCGTCAAAACATCGAGAATGTTCTAGCACGTAAATGTCAGCTACTGGATACTAGATGGCGCCAGCAGTATGCCAGTATCTGCTACTCAATACTAGATGGCAGCACGTAAATGTTTGGTTGGTTGAAACTAGATGGCGTTAGCAGTACGCAAATGCCGCCATGTACCCAACATTAATTCTGGCGCGTAACACTGCCCCCTCCTAAGACATGCTCGTCCCGAGCATTATCGGCCCCATAATAACGCGCCAGTCGATCCACGTGGACGATTTTAGGAGCACTTCTTGTACCTTTTTGTATACGATAGGTCACGTCATTGATTTTTGTCACAATCCGGTACGGCCCGTCCCATTTAGCTTGAAGCTTAGGAGATTTCCCTTTACTGCGAACTGGATTGTGCAACCACACTAGTGAACCTTCATCGAACCCTTTATTGTTCATTTTGCGGTCATAACGGGTTTTCATTTTTTCAGACATTTGCTGGCCCGATTCTCTGACGTGCTCATAAATGTCATTCATTTTGTTCCGCAAGTCATTCGCATAATCGGTTATACTGCGTGGGGCATCAGGTGGTATTCCGGTGATTAAGTCTGCAGGCAGCCGTAGTTCTCTACCAAAGTTTGCGAAAGCTGGTGTCACCGATGTGCTTTCGTGAACAGCACTTCGGTATGACAGCAAAAATGGTTGTATATGCTTGTCCCAATCGCGTTGCCGGTTTTCCACAACTTTTGCCAGGTATCTCTCCAATGCCTGATTGAATCGTTCCACCATTCCATCCGATTGTGGGTGGTAAGAAGTTGTTCTCGTTTTATGAGTACCCATCACTCTACAAGTTTCCTGGAATATTTGTGACTCGAAATTCCTTCCTTGATCGCTGTGAATTTCCAAAGGTACTCCAAAACGACAGAAGACTTCATGAACCAGTTTATCTGCAACTGTTGAAGCTTCTTGATTTGGAATAGCGAAGACTTCCGGCCACTTAGTGAAGTAATCCATTACAACCATGAAGTACTTGTTACCACTTTCACTTTCCGGAAACGGTCCCGCAACATCCAGAGCTATCCTTTCCCATGGTGCACCAACATTGTACAATTGCAATGCACCTCTGCTACGAGTTTGAGGTCCTTTTACAGCCGCACAACTTGTACATTTGCGACACCAGTCCTCGACATCGGCACGACAATGGACCCAGTAAAACCGTTCCCGTATCTTCAGTAGAGTCCGTTTGACTCCCATATGGCCTCCTGAACAGCCATCATGGTACAGCTGTAGAACATCCGGTACTTTAGCTTTAGGGACAACCATTTGCAAATGACAGCTGTCTCCTCGAGCATTTTCCCATTTACGGCACAGTACTCTATCCTGAATCACTAAGCTGTCCCATTGGGCCCAATAACTTTTTGTGATCGAACTCATCGCTGAGACATCACTCCACGTGGGCTTAGGAGCACTGGCCTTCATCCACTCCAGAATCGGCTTGATGTCTGCATCTTCGTGCTGAGCATGTTGTAGGCTTTCCTTCCACTCGTTGTTGAAGTCTGTCTTGAGCATCCACACAGGTATGACTTCTTTACCCTCTTGCCTAGTACAATGCTTGCAGTCTTCAGGGCAAGGTCTTCTTGACAGTGCATCAGCGTTGCCATGAGATTTTCCGCTGCGATGTTCTACCACAAAGTCGTATTCCTGCAGTAGTTCAATCCATATCGCAACTTGTCCTTCTGGATTTTTGAACTGCAGTAGCCATTTCAGCGCAGCATGGTCAGTTCGTAGGTGAAATTTCCGCCCCAGTAGATATTTGCTAAAATGTTGCAATGACTTTACCACAGCAAGCAATTCCCGTCTCGTGACACAATAATTCCTCTCTGGTTTCGACAATGACTTGCTGAAGTACGCAATCACAACCTCTTGATCGCCATTCCGCTGAGATAACACACCGCCAAGTCCGATATCACTTGCGTCTGTGTCAACTATAAATTCCTTGCTGATATCAGGATACCCCAAAATAGGTGTTTTGCACAGACGGTCCTTTAGCTCCTGGAATGCGATGTCGCAACTTTCATCCCAACAGAAATGTCGCTTTTCCTCAGTTAGCTTGTGCAGGGGTTTGGCTATATCTGCAAAGTTCTTGACAAAACGCCGATAATAGGAGCACAAACCTAAAAATGCTCTGACCTGCGTCTTGTCTTTTGGAATTGGCCAATCCTTGACAGCGGCGATTTTCTCTGGATCCGTGCGGATACCTTCCTCCGACACAACATAACCCAAAAAGCTAACTTGCCGTTTGAAAAATGAACACTTTTTCGGACTCAACTTGAGGTTGGCACTCTGGATCTTCATGAGCACGCGTTCCAGGTTTTGAAGATGTTCTTCAAACGTACGGCCTACGATGATGATGTCATCCAAGTAGACAAGGCAGGCATCACCAACCAACCCGGTTAGTACCAGTTCCATCAATCTTTCAAACGTTGCCGGAGCGTTACACAATCCAAATGGCATAACTTTAAATTGCCATAGACCCTTTCCTGTCGAAAATGCAGTTTTCTCCTTGTCTTTCGGGTCAATTTCTACTTGCCAGTAGCCACTTTTTAGATCTAGTGTGCTAAACCACTTTACTCCAGTAAGCATGTCCAGCGTGTCATCAATTCTTGGCAAGGGATAGCTGTCTTTCTTCGTAACGTCGTTCAGACGACGATAATCAACACAAAACCGCATGCTGCCGTCCTTCTTCCTTACCAGCACTACCGGTGAACACCATGGACTGGATGAAGGTTCTATAACACCATCCTTCACCATTCCCTCGATCATGGTTTCCACTTCCTTTTCACGTGCTACCGGTAATCTCCTTGGCCGTTGACGGATAGGCAATTCTTCTCCTGTGTTTATTTTGTGTTGAACTAAGCCAGTCTTCCCAATGTCAGCATCGTTCGAAGAGAAAACATCGGTGTACTTAAGTAACATCCTCTTCGCCATGACCATTTCATTTTGAGACAGAGCGCTGCGACAGTCTTCTAAAAGTGTGGTCACTCTCGTTTGTGCATCCTTGCTGAGGGTCCCAGTTGATAGATATTGGCATCGACGCAACCAATCCACTTCCTCGCAGGTACCCATCAGTGTGCCCTTTTCTATCACCTGCTCCTTGTCACAAAGGTTCAGCACACGTACTCCTGAGATGTCGGTGGCTCTGACCAATGTTCGTGCCACTTTCCATGGAAGGTCATTATCTACCCTTTCCACGAGTACGCAACGATAAGTTTGCCCAGGATTCCGAGGAAGACTTACCGGTACCACCGTTTCCGATCTCGGAGGAAGAACAATCTTCTTTACGCTGTACGCATTTCCAGGTAAAGCCCCTTCCATAAAAAGTTCCTCTTGTCCACATTTCATAACTCCTTGATTAACGTCGATCTCACAACGATTCTTCCTCATAAAGTCTAATCCCAGGATGCAATCATCCATTATATCGGCCACAACAACATTATGCAGGTAGATTTTATTGCCTAGCTTTAACTCCATCTCTCTCTCTCCTCGGACGGGTATGCGCTGACCGGTGGCTGTCACCAAATTTATGCGCTCTCGATTGTATGCAGAGTCCCCAAGGAACCGACTTATAATTTGGGAACTGACAACCGTGCGAGAAGCTCCAGTGTCTATCGTCAGCTTACATGGTGTCCCGTTGACCTCACCCTTGATGATAAGGCTGTTCCCGTCACGGGTTTGTGAGATCGAAATCATTGGGGCTCCTTGAACATCAGCCAGCACCCGCCCCGCAGTCCTGGCTTTTACTCGTTTCCCTGCTGTTGCTGGGCGGTGCTATTAGCCGCCCTGCCCTCTGGATATCGGCTACCTTCCCCTTCTGCAGTTCGTTTAGGGCAACTGGATCGAAGGTGGCCCCTTTCACCACAGCCGTAGCACCTAGGGCTGTATCCTTTTAAACGATCGCGAACTGTAACCGCTGCAACCTCCCTGACGCGGTGGGAACGATGATCTTGCCGCACAGCTTCCACCTCCAGTGCATGGGCCAAGGCGTCCTTAAGCGTCCCGTGGTGCCCGAGCCTCACTGCAGCCCTGACCTCAAGATCGCGGATGCCGTCGATGAATGCCTGCACCAGGTTCCCTTCAATGAGCGCTGGTGCAGACTGGTACGCTTTTCGCACCAGCTTCTCCACTTCAAGAGCCCACTGCTGCAGGTTCTCACCGCTGCGTTGCACGCGATCCCTTAACTGCGCACGAAACACGTGCTCCAGATGAGCGTCGCCATACCTGGCTTCCAACGCTTCAAGCAGCTGCTCGTAAGTCACCTCCTTACCGATAGCTTCCAGGACAGTTAAGGCCTGGTCGCGCAGGCCTAGGGTGAGGGCAGTCATGGCCTGATTTTTACTCCACCCGTTCGCCTTCATGACAGCCTCAAACTGAATCTTGTAGGCCGACCAAGAAGACGTCCCATCGAACGGCGGCACTTTGAACCCACGTGGCCAAGGTGTAGTGGCTGCTGAATTAGCAATCCCATCTCCAAGTTTAAGGTTGCCCAACTCCTTCTTCACATCCGCAATGACGTCATCAAACTTGCTGATCCTGGTTTCAGCGTCTGACAAGCGGTTGTCATGCTGAGCAACCTTATCCTTCACCTCCTTCATGTCTTTCCCGAAGGACGCGTGAAGTTCCTTTATGAGGAGCATCTGTTCTTCCTGGCGGCGCGCCTGCTCCTCCTTGTCGCGCTGCAGATGTTCTTCCAAGCGTCGGGCCTGCTCCTCCTGTCGGCGGGCCTGCTCCTCCTGTCGGCGGGCCTGCTCCTCCTGTCGGCGGGCCTGCTCCTCCTGTCGGCGGGCCTGCTCCTCCTGTCGGCGGGCCTGCTCCTCCTTGTCGCGCTGCAGCTGTTCTTCCAAGCGTCGGGCCTGCTCCTCCTGTCGGCGAGCCTGCTCCTGCAGCATCATCATCAGAGCAGCAAAGTCTGGTGCTGATGATGCCGGAGCTGCTGTGGACGGGCCGGCCTCCATGGTCGGTAGCTGACCTTCCGACGTCCGCGGCGTTGCACCACCAAAACGCCTCTGGTCCGTCTCCTGCTGGCGTTGACTACGGGTACGGATACCCTCCGTGTCGTCCTTTGGCAGAATCGGCATGATTATCCACTCTTCTGACACCAATTGTTACGAGCTTAGGGTTCGTTACAATAAAAACAGCCGATTAAACAACCAAAACTGACACTTTAATCCACAACACTAATTATCACTTTAAAACACACTAATTATAAAACATAATCGCACTACTGAACACTTCACTTCACTATAATTCGCAGTCGAAGATCGCTCTCGAAGTTATCGTTTGTATCGCCAATTCAATACTGACTGCCGTCGCCGGATGTCCGCCCTTTATATACCGACAGTCATTTCCAGAACCCTCCTGTATGGAATCCTCTGGAAAGTTCGGGCACACACAGGTCCCGTCAAAACATCGAGAATGTTCTAGCACGTAAATGTCAGCTACTGGATACTAGATGGCGCCAGCAGTATGCCAGTATCTGCTACTCAATACTAGATGGCAGCACGTAAATGTTTGGTTGGTTGAAACTAGATGGCGTTAGCAGTACGCAAATGCCGCCATGTACCCAACATTAATTCTGGCGCGTAACAATACATAGCAATACACACTACTGAATCGATGCAAAGTAATCTTTTTGCATCGATTCAGTAGCGCGTAATACCTCTGGAGGAGTATTTATACACATATAATTTATACATTTCTAAAGTATTTATGTGAAGACTGTACCCATATAATTACTTCAGTTGACAGCTTTACGCGTCTTTTTTGTTTACTATACTTTATATGTGATCTGAATACTTTGCTTTAAAGTTTCTCAATGGGTTGGTTTGAATAATAATGAATTGCAAAATTAAGTGTAACATTCTGATTTTGTTTAGACCAGTTTAATCATTTACATTTTCAGTCGGTATAGACGATTTTAGCTTTAAATTTACACTCTCACCTAAAGGAAAGCGATAATGCGGTCGACGTTCGAGCATGCTTTCCGAGTAACCTATTCACTTTTCAATAACCCCAGGTTTTAGCTATCGGGAAACACAAACCCCGGTACAAAATTTCCCAGAAGTTAAACATAGCTGTACGTGCAATGAAAGTACTTCCAAAACATGTTGGAAATTGGTAACATGCTAAGTATTTATCAGTGGCTCATAATTGGTGAGTATAGTTATTATAACTTAGTTACGTCATATGGAAAATACTTAGGTAAGTACCTCATTTCTATCAAACAGATCGTGGTTGGTATTCTATTTATCCTGGGCAACGGTCAGAATATCGTGGTATCGGTTGAAATACGTCTAATCACGTGTACCGCCGCTATCACAAAGTTATGTCACGCGCCAAGAACCTTACAAAACCTTTTTTTTTCACCCGTTTCGCATTTTATTTCAGTACAACAAGGTCACTTGATAGGGGCAAAAAGGTTTTAAATAAACTGGAATCTAATATATGTATGTGGATTATGCATAAAGGCTTCCGCTGACTGACACAATGTTGCGACGATTACTGTCACAAAATGTTATACCTAAATACAAAAATATATGATCATCGCATCGTAGATGCATGGTCGTGTCGGTCTTTGGGAGCCATAATCGTCGATATGGTACGACGAACTGACAAAGAACAAATTATGTTTTGTAATTTTGTTACGCTACACCTTAAGAACTAAGTTTTGTTATTTCTTTATCATACAGTCTTCGGATAGAACTAAATTTCTTCCCTTATAAGCCATATGTACTTCAAGTCCTTGTCAACAACATCTAAATTTTTTTTCCGTTTATGATAAGTACTTAATCTACAAATAGATAGCTGAAATGATACTTACTTGTAAAAGTTCAGAGCAGAGGGCTTAGCACGAATATTTTTGACGTCAGGTAACGTAACGTAAAATTTAGCTATAACTAAAATACTCGTTTCGTGCATAATATTTATTTGAATTGGATACTATATTCATATTTTTTAATGATACAAATTGTGTGTGTCGCATAAAATTAAACAAAATACAATGGGGTTGCAGTTTTTTTTATATTCAAAATTCACTTACGTTAACGTCACTATACGTCAAAATTTTCATGCCAGGCCCTCTGGTCAGCATTTTGAATACCTAATAGCGCAATTTGCGAGTACTCATGTCTAAAAACGATCCTTCATTGTAAAGAAGTTCTTGAAGATATTTGTCTAATCGATCAAGCGTCACTTGAAAAAGAATATCGTATGTCTACATGTCATGTCTATATCTCTACCTATCTGTTTCTTTCTTTAGGTCTATTTATTGACTTTTTTTTGTTAGTAAGGATGGGGTATTTGGATTATTTACAGTTTTTTCTGACGGTATGTTAAATTTTGTTTACCCAAAACTTTGTCACATCCAAGATATCGTCATCGTCGGACACATGTGTTGGGGTACAAAAGTTAGGATAGGACATTTTGAAAATACTTTCATTTTTCCTACAGCTAAGCAGGCAGGAGTCTGAGTTTTCTGATAGCTACAACCTGGAAGTCTTTAAGTCAAGAGAAAATAGGTTACTTTGAAAAAAAGAAAAATTGTTTATTCCGCCCAAACATATGTACATTCACATGACATTATTATTTTCTTAAATACACTAATAAAAACAACTACAAAACAAAATAAGAGACAACCAATCGTTCGTAAATTCACTGCCAGCCTGTGTCTGGGACGGACATTATAAAAAAGTTATTACTGTCGCAGTCATGTCATAGACAAACCATGGACGACCAAAAAAAAAAGATACTGACATGTGTGGCCGTGACAGCGACTGTCAGTGATGACTTCTAGGCAAGAGAGCATTGTTGAGCAAATCAGCGCTCTCGATCAGAAGAGAATGTGGTCAAACACGAGCTTATCAGTAGTACTTAAAAAAAATTGAAATGGTGAATAGTTAGCGCCGCGGTTGATAGAGATATAGATGAAACTTCTAAAAATTCCACTGGAATAACACAAAAAAATCAAACAAGAAGTAGGAAATTAGTGAAATCGTCATCATAACATAGACTGGCAATAAGCACAGAAAGCCAGTTTATGTGACGACGTTTAAGCAACCTGTCATGTAGACCGGGACTATGCTTCTCACACCCAGCGGACTCACACGGCTCTCACCAGGTTATCGCCTCAAGTTGTGAAATAGAGAGGAAATCTAAATAAGCTATATATATATATAAGTTACTATCAAAAAAATAACTGTATAAATTGAAAATAATCTGAATTATTTACTATTTGATCCAATAACGCTACACCATTTTCCCTGCTGAAAATTATAATTCACGAAAGACGAGAAAACACAAAAATTATATCGTCGATGATTTTACATTTAACACAATGAACAATTTTATCAAATAACCATCCCAAGTAATGAATGAAAACCGGAATGTAATTATTCTAATTTAAATAAACACTTTGGCTTTGCACGAATCTCTTTGACAAGTCCAAAATAATAATGACTTCTACCTCTCTCATTACCGCAATGATAGAAAAGGACACAGCAGTCTCAGATTTCGAGGAAATCGTAGCATTGGAATAAGTTCATAGAAATTTCAGAGTTTCAGATGTTTGATGTGCTTTCCCAGTTCTGAAGACATTGTTTAGTTTCTGAATGAATCAGCTTCCGCGCAAGTTTACTTTAGCTGTTGGTTGTTAGTGCTTTCATGTATTAGAGAAAATTGTTAATGAATAGGTACTCCTATATTAATGAGTGATTCTAATTATTGAAATGGTTAAGTATGTGTGGCTTAGGGCTCCCACAGGGCTGAATGGGATATCGATACGAAGACCATTTGTTACAGAAATTTATCTAGGACACGTACAATCCATACATTTTTATCACTCTTTTTAAATTGGTCTTTGCATCGTTGTCACATAATTGTTCAATGTTGTCGCTGTCGCAAATAAAATGTAAAAAGTCAATGACTTGTCGTATACATATATTCTTCATCATCAATAACCTTTTCAGCAATCTCTCGGTATGTCAAACAATCACCATTATTTTGCCTGCATGAAGACTGTACTAATATCTTTTTAATATTAAGTCAAAACCACTCAAGTATAGCTGCAAAGTCATCATCATGATCTTTAAAAATCTCTTCCACTACGTAGTACTGACCCATCATATGAATCGATTAAATGTCTTATACTTCTGAGACTATCTTTAAAATGAGATTGTATAGAAATAGCATCGGTATCAGTCGGTCTGTACTGTATACATCTCACCGAGTTAACTTAAGTCGTGTGAGCATGTAGTGAACTCAGGGAAGTTCACAAGAGCCCCTTGTTTGTATGGATTGAGAGCTCACTTTATATGCACTTCATTCATCTAAGTTTACACGGTGAGATGTTTACAGGATCGCACTGCAGGAGCACTACTTTCTGGATCAAGCTGTGGTCCAACTGCCCAACGAGAGATTCCTCAGGTGTTCGTCGAGGCGCTTAGCTATTATGCCGTTGGCCGTCACGACTCTTGGCACAATGACTGCAGTATTCATATTCCACATGTCGATAACTTCGCGAGCCATCTTTGGAAATAAATAATATCCAGTGATAAATAAAAACGTATGAGCTTGAAACTTCACTTTATGTACATTATGCTTTATACAAACTTATCTTTAACATTAAAATCTGAAATACAAATTTAAATATTTAAAGAAGGTTCTGAAATTACATCTTTAATCTGTATAAAATAGACCAAACAATTTGATTTAACAAATCATGTAAATACTATAGTTCGACTAGAGTCATCTATCAGATACATTTCCTTGCTTCAAAAACTAGACTAGTCATGTAATCCGGGCATTATGCCTTATATTTCAAGATCCCATAGCCATAATAAATTCTACTTATTTTTAATCAACATTCGCATTCGCAATCTGTCAAAAATGTATGAAAATGTAGGCTTTTTTGTCAGTTTGCGACTGACATGGGAATGCGAACATAGTTTAAAAATAAGTAGAATTGGCCCTCACATGGCCCTTTTATTCTTATTGAGTAAAGCGACATATATGAAACTATACGTCAGGTTCCTTTAAAAAACTTCTTGTTTTCTCGTTTTTGAGATCATGTTGTTTACGTTAGGCTTAAAATTACGATATTCTTAAAATAAAGTTAATTAACGGTCATTTTAATTAAAATGGATTAAAAAAGCGACTTAAGCATTTTACAGATTCTTGCATTGAATTTCGTCCAGCATGAATGTTATGTAATGATATAAGTTGTAATTTAACAGCCGGCCACCTAGTGGCAGTGCGAGAGAATATTAAGCTTTGTAAATGTATTTGATACCAAATTCCGAAGATAGATGGTGCTTATCCATTGAGAGTTATTTACTTCTCCAGATTTTTTTAACATAACATTGCAGCTCTTTTCTTTGGCATTGACATGAAGTTACTAGTACATCTATTTTAACAGATTTTTATTGAGACCACTAATAACAAACATTCACTCTCCGCTTAATTTTAAAATTAAATAAACCGGCCGTGAAGAGTTTCCAGAAGCAAATTTGCCATTTTTTGGCGCTTTAAACTTATTTGCAACTTCAATTAAATTTTTACCGATAGTGTTTAATTTTATTCTCAGATTCATCATTGGTAATAGAAGGTACTAATTTACAAAAACTGAGGTGTCTTTTGGTAGCGGTCCTTCCAGCCGTTTTCCCCGAAGGACGAGGTTCTGTTGGCCCTCCCGTACTGGATGCTGGGGGGTGCACTGCTCCCGCCAATCTGGTTGTTACTGCTTCTGAAGGTCACAGTAGTGCAGGTTCGCATGCTAGACGTGTTGGATTTTTGACGCAAGCCCTGCATCTGAAAACAGATACGGAAATATAGGATGGTGGTTTTTAAAACTACACAAGTCACTACAGCTGATTCTAACAAAACCCAAAAATTCGATAAGGCTAGTTTTATTAGTGTTTAAACTAAATTCATAAATTTAAAAAAATACATATATTTACAAAACTTTTATTATGCTTTTTACAACACATAAATAGTACTAAATTACAGAAATAAATAAATTCAATATGGCAAGTTTTAAAATTGGCAGTAGTACTATAAATTACTGTTAAAAGAATTAACTCGTTTATTAGTACATCAAAGTTCAATTAGGCAGATATTGTTAAGCACTAAAACTACAAGCATTCCACAAAGTTTTAATTAATTGATTAAGAAAACACAATAATGTTCTAAGAGCATTGGCACAAAATTGAAAGCAAGGCTTGATTATATCAAGCCTTGCTATAGTAGGTAATTAGTAAAGTTTCATGCTGACGGACTAAAAATTTATCGTTTGAGACAGAAGAGATCATTTGACTTACACTACTACTAAAAAAAAACAATAGTATTTTTGTCTGGAATTACACACAAAACTCCATAGTTAAAGTCTAGCTCAAGTCACATTTGTTGGAAAAAAGAGAATCATAATATATCATCATAATTACATGCTACGCACGGATTGGTTGGGGGTCCAAGTTTTAAGGGGTCCAAAATGTAGTGAAAAAGGTTAGTGACAAAATATTGTTGATTTTGTTAGTTTTAATATTGACTTTATCGATGGTTCTCTGTAAACTTACATGGAAATGAGTACTAGAGTGTATGTTACCCGGGTCGTGGCAGATGAGCTTGCGGAGAGAGCGCCGGAAGTTGCGCGTCATCAGGCAGTACACGATGGGGTTGATCGCTGAGTTCGTGTGCCCTGCAATAGTAATGAAGAGTGAGAGGTTGTTTGAGCTTATCTATACTTTATGAAAAAACTACGAATTTGGGAGTATGCAGAGTATAATTGAAGAAGATTGAGAGAATTTGGGTGTAGTTTGGGTGTATCTCCGGAAGCACTATACGTTTGAAAGTACTTTCACAGTTTTTGAAAGATACATTATTCCAGATAGATATAATCGACATACATGTTTTATGACAATACACGGATAAAATTGAGTTGACCGCTATTAAAATTATACACAGGTAGAATTGTCTTTTGATTTGATTATTATGAAAAAAACAATCACTGATTGAAAAACTATAGCTAAGTGCCATGGGTCGCTACTTTAGACAATTCAAAGGAGAGAAGTCAATGGAAAATGCTTTTTCAACATTATTATAAACTGACTTGGATTTCATGAAAACACTAGCTCAGCTAACAAGAAAAATACAATGATAAAAAATATCGTTAGCTACTGTTTATTTTAATATCATTATAATCTCAATTTGCTACAAACTTACAAAATTTGTTTAAGATTTTCTCTTATTTGCCTATTGAATATAATACATAAATAGTTTTCCTTATTATGTAATGTAATCCTTAATAATTAGGAAGCTACAAGCGTGGGCGGATCAGAATTTCGTTAACATTTTTTCACCCAGTAAGATTACGCAAGATGAGGACGAATTTTACTGTTTTGTTACCAAGGCAAATTGCTTTTTAAGGGAACCAATTCTACTTATTATTTAGAGGTCAACCTAAAAATATACATGTAATATCGTTAGAAAAACTCTTCGCTAACTTTAAATACAGGCTTCAGTAGTCAGTTAGTTGATTTAAACTGTAATCTCTAAAATATGAATTATTATGATCCTAAAGTCAATATCATTTCATCCTTTACGTCCCAGAACTTAATTTAAACTGCATCACAACAATAGCCGCATATTTATTTCTAAATAAAAGACGAAGAGCGCAATTGGAATTCATTCAGTTATAGAATTCATATAGATCTGTATTTCGGTATTTATCAGATTCCAGTTCGATAGCAAGTAATGCTGTTAATCCATGCATTCATGTAATCCAATTTACAGACAATGGGCTGCGTTAGGAATGTCGTACTAGAATTAGATATTTACAGCCATGTTATTGACGAATTGATTTGAATTGTAATGTAATCATGGGAAACATCACAGTTTACCTCGATGATGTGATTTTGTCATCCCTACCTCGAAAATTTAACATTAGAACTAATTAGTATTATAGGATGAGTATTGGTTTAGCAAAATTAATTTGGTATTAGTAATTACGAAATAATTACGAATTAATTTGAAGTTCGAGCATATGTTAAACAATTTTCGGTGTTCTGATTGTAAACTGATTTTAGCTTGATGGAATTATGCGAATAGGCAATGCTAAACATTGCCTAGTAGCCTGTTATTGAAATATTTATATCTTTTGAGGTAAAAAAGGTATTACATAGATTCTAAAATAGTTTCCCACATGAGTATGATGACATGATATTTAATAGGATTAAAAGTTAAAGGTTGGGTGCTCGTTAAAGTTAAGAGGAACACTTGTCAAAGGAACCATGGAATCGTGGATAATGGCACACACAAAAACAAATTGAGGCTTGCCAGATGATGATGAACCAGAGATAGACAATACTAACCTAGTAGCAACGTATAAGGCATCAACATCGCAGATACGGATTCCACGTTGACAGCATCAACATCTATCAGTAGCTGTAGAATGTTGTAGGGAAGCCAGCACAACGCAAACAGCACAGCTAAGAGAAGCAGGATCCAAGCCACTCTCTTCCTTTCTCGAACAATTCTTAGGCGCTGAAATTGAAATAAAAAGGTCTTGAATATTTACAGTGTCCCGACGAGCTACTCGTAAAATTAGTTGTTGACGAAAAGAAGTTTATAAATAGCTTTATCCCAGTTTTGTTAGGCCTTCACTGGGTTCTTTTGAGTCAAAACAATCCTGTTTTATAAGGCTATAATAATTTAGCTTGTAGAACAAATAAAAGACGATAATTATTAAACCGTCTTTGTAAAGCTTGGCTTAGAAGTTTAAAATTTCTGGCTAGTTTTGTCGATTTACAAGTTTCATCACTTTAGAAAACATAATTTAAATTTGAAATATTCTAACTGTTCAGATATTATAAACGCGTACCAAGGTATTAGGTTACATTGATCTTTTAGGCCGTAATTGCTTTGTGATCGTCTACGTAATAAATAGTTTTCGATGCTTTTCATTTCAAGTTATACCAATTTATTCTGTTGGAATACTTCGGTAGCTTTTAGTTAATATGATATATTTATGCTAAATGTTATTTATGTTAAATATTGCTTCAAGCCACATAATTTGGGGTTTCAAAGATGATCAATCGTACTCGAATATAGTACAAATATTGTTTTTCGCAGTACATTTTCATTTCATTTAATATTGATATACTCCTGCGTTAACTAAGTTTTGATTGAAGACTAGCAATAAAATTAAAATGACACAACTGCTTTATTTTGTTTGCAGTCTAAGTAGTTTTCATTTCGTTTCCTCGCATCACAATAAAAAAACATATATTTATTAATTCCTACATATTTTTTACAGTTAGCCAAGCAAATAGAAGAAGAGAAGAAGTGTAGATGGTTAAAAGTATTTTTAAATACTGATACTAGCAGCCAATCTGATGTTAAGGTTCATCCATCTATTTGCAATCAGACGGTTTCCGTTCAAACTGACCGAATAAATCATCTTTTACCAAGGAAACTCTCTTTTAATCGCGGATCTTCAAATCCAAAACCAACTACAGCAGCCGGGAAACAGTAAGGAATTGAAATTACATTTAAGTCAATATCAACAAGACATTACATCTCTTTAACGATTACAATCGACGGTAGATACACAAATTAAAAAAAAAAATACGCGAATGTGCGTGAAGGAAATCCGAAACAAAGAATTTTATGGGCTGTAAAAGTCTACGGGAAGTTTTTTGGCGTTCCGTATGGAAATTGGGAAATCGCTAAGAAAATGACTCATGTTAGATGTACCGAAGATTAAAAGTAACTTTCAGAGTAGATTCTTTTTGTTAATTTTATTAATCGAAACTACAAGAAAACCATTTTTATAGAAACCTCTGGAAATATTCAATATTTTTGCGTAAAACAAGTAATAATAAACTACCCAACAATGTTTGCAACTTTATGTTCCGTAAACAAAATTTACGATATATTATGTTTATATTTTGTTCTCACTTTGTCGTATCAAGCCAAACTTATAACATAATGATGTATAAGTAACTTATAACAAGCATTTGTTGCTCTTATAACAAATCGCAAGCAGGAATAATAATACATAGGGGATGTCTTACACGTACAATCAATGTCTATGTTAAACAGCTAAACGATTTTGTAACACAGGTAGGCTTGGATAGTACACCATATAACCAGTAAGTAAGTATGTTTCCTTAAAATACTAAAACATTTCACACAGGCGAAACCGCGGGCAGAAGCTGCTAGTATCCTAACTATTATAAATGCGACAGTCATTTGTTAATTTGTTTACTCTTCACATCGTAACGACTGAACGGATTCTGACGGCACACGGGAAGACCATGCCTTCGAATAGGAGATAGGATACTTTCCATCCCGGGAGTGTTTTCTCTTTGAATAATTTTCTATTTTCATGCAGACGAAGCCGCTGGTGGAAGCTAATTACTAGGAAATGCTTGCGGTAATGACAAATATGTTAATGTAATCCATCAATCAATATCAGGATATTTGGTTTGGCATATTATGGTAATATGTCAAACTTTAGGATAAAGTTTATTGCCGACGAGCGATTCTTTACCCAAAACACTATAACTCAAAACGTATGACGTCAAAAGACTACTCGCTTTTCAGACCAGATCACGGGCGACTACAGGGAGTATTGTAACTACTGCCCTGAGAAGAGACGAAGAAAGAGTGATGACGAGAAATTTCGATAACGCATGTCAGTCGCAAACACTACTGACTTTCGACCATCGTTATCGCTATAACGAGATTACTTTGTCTGGAGGATCTAGAAGCACCTCATCAGCGACTCCATCAAAGCTTTCCAGGACCGATACGTAGTCGTCAACCCACATTAGTCCATTGCTGGCATAGGGCACTTCCAATCAAAAGCCATTCAATCTCGATACTCGACAACTCCCAGCCAACTGCTACCAATTAAATATCATGTATCACTCATATGATAAACCCATTTAGAATCTATAGAATCTTCTACCTCAAAAGATATGATATTTCATTAATAGGCGGATAGGCAATGATAAACATTGCTTATTCGCCTCATGTCACCAAGCAAGAATCAGTTTTCAGTAAGAACACTTAAAATCGTTTAACATATGCTCGAACTTCAAATTAATTCGTAATTTAACTTTATGGTAATTGCTAGACTGAATCCAATCATGATTTTAGACTAATCCAGACTAAAACTAATACCAAATTAATTTTGCTTAGACTCAATACTCATCTTATCATGATAATTGACCCATTAAATTTCAACTATGCCGTAAACGGCTTAATTCTTAAAAGAGTTTCCACCATTAGAGACCTAGGTCTCGTTATGGACTCCAAATTAACATTTATCCATCATATAGACCACATAGTTAGCTCCGCATTTCGCAGCCTAGGATTTATTTTACGGATTAGTAAACCTTTTAAAAATGTTTTGACTCTAAAAATTCTTTATTTTTCATTTGTCCGCTCTATTCTAGACTTTTGTAGTACTGTATGGAGCCCATGTTTTAACATACATATAAATAGGATAGAAAGGATACAAAAAAAGTTTTTAAAACCACTTAATTATCGCAATAATATTTACGACGCTGCATATGAAGATGCAATGCGAAGGCATAAACTGATAAGTCTAAATAACAGACGTAATATGTTCGATATTATTCAATTGTTCAAAATTTTAAACTCATTGACTGATTCACTTATTACGTATCGTATTACGTACAACACCACTTTTTGTTCCTCCTCGACTAAACAAAACATACACACGTAACTCATTTATATACCGTTCCACTAACAATTATAATAGAGAATTTACAGACATAGACCTTTTTAACATTTCTCTTAATAGCCTTAAACTAAAACTTAAAAGTAGATATCCCCTTACCCTTCACTTTACTTTGTAAACTGATGATATATGTATGTTTCATTGAACTTATGTTCTAAACTGCTGATGCAAAAAATAATATGTATTTCTTGCGCGTCCTTCCTTGTTAGGAGTTTATTGTTCTTATATTTAACATGATATCACATTGTCGGCACTATAGGTCTTTTGTAAGGAACCAATTGTCTGAAGAATCACATTGTTTGTATATGATGCCAAAATAAAAAAAAATAATTGGTCCTAAAGTTAAATTTTCGAGGTAGGGATGACAAAATCACATCATTGAGGTAAACTGTATGTTTTCCATGGTGACAATACTGTACAAATCAATTCGTCAATAACATCGCTGTTAATTATTTAATTCTAATTCGACATTCCTAACGCAGCCCATTGTCTACAAGCCGGATTACATGAATGCGTGGATCAGCAGCATTACTGGCTATCGAACTAGAATCTGATAAATACCGGAAGACAGATCTATGTGAATTCTATTACAGAATGAATTCCAAATGCACTCTTTGTCTTTTATTTTGAATTGAAAATGCGACTATTGTAGAGTGGTATAGTTTTTCTTTTAGGTTCATAATGATTTATCGTAGTTACTGTAGTTAAATACTACTGACTGACTACAAAATCGAAGACAAGTACTAACGAAATTACATGTGACTACTTGTAGGTTGGTCTCTAAAAAATAAACATATATTTTTCCTTCAAAAAAACAATGTATATTGCCTTAGTAACAAAACAGTAAAATTCGACCATATCTTCCAAGATACGCAAGATAAGGTCGAAATTTATTGATAGGTATTGGTTGAAAAAATGTTAACGAAATTCTATTCCGCCTACATTTGGAAATAGCTTTACATTTTATAATAACGAATATTATTAAGGTAGGTACGTATTTTATTCAATAGGCAAAATAAGAGAAAAGCTTAAACCGATTTTGTAAGTTTGTAGCAAATTGCGATTATAATGATATCAAAAGAAACGGTATTTAAGGATATTGTTGTATCATTTTATTTTTCTGATTTGCTGAGCAAGTTTTTTTTTCATTTGATATTTTCAAGTAAGCTTATGATAATGTTGAAAAGCGTTTTCCATCAAATTCTCTTTGGCCTATTTAAAGTGAGTCAACGATTTTTTTGTTCATAATAATCTAATATACAGACAAATTCTACCAATGCAGTTTGAATTTTTTTTAAACTGTGATATCACTTTCAAATGGATAGTCCTTCCGAAGATAATCCTCTACATACACCCAAATTCGTAGTTTTTTCATAAAGTATAGATATTTGTATGGATTAACAAAGCAGCGCGGCAGCAGCGCTAAAGCCGCGCTGCTGCCGCGCGGCACTTTGCGAAAAATTTGAAGGTGCCCTTAATCCATACAAATAATAAACGCGCGGCAGCAGCGCGGCTGCAGTGCTGCGTGTATTATTTATATTTATTGTAAACAGTACCTACGGAACATTGACAAGAGATCAGTCGCACTCTTGAATATAATTTACCTGTTGCCCTGTCCAGGGTCAACATTAACGGCCGACAATAATGCCGACATAAACCTGTTGAATAAAGGATATCTTTCTTAATTTACTGACGTTATGATCCATCTTGCGTTTATTTCTGCCAACACATCTAGCTGTATTTTTATTTTATTCGTGAAAGAATTTTATTGGCTTATCGAACAATGGCAGCTTTGATGTTGAAGAGATTTACTTTTATATGTATTTTTAGCAATAAAACTAAGTATGTGAAGGCGTTTGGGTATTTCGTAGTAGTTGAATAAGTTAACTGAAAAAATTGTTTTATAATTTTTTTTTAATAAGAATTTTCAGCTGGATTGTAAATACGCTTTTTGCATATTTCAATTCTTCGCGATTAAGATAATATTTAAGAGACGAATACATAATAATTATATTCCCAGGAAATGACTCATCGTCAGAGCAGTCTTTTTGAAATGCTGGAGTTGTCTTCTAGTCCGAGTTGATACAGCTGAATGAGCAGTATTTTATGTGAAGCGACTGCCAACCAAATAACTAAACTCTATTTAAACACTTCCTTAATAAAACTCTTCTAACCCATTATAGAGTTTTGAATGTGCAGCATAATGCTGAAACAAGCAGTTACAAGCTTTTTTACTTCCTTTCGTAGAGTTGATGACTTCGTCGTAAAATATTTAGTTCTAGCTTCTGCCAGCGGCTTCGCCCGCGTAATCCCTAGGGAAAATATTCCCGGGATGAAAAGTTGCCTTTCTCAGGCTCTAAACTATCTGTGTACCAAATTTCATTTAAATCAGTTCAGTAGTTTTGTCGTGAAAGCGCGACAGACAGACAGACAGACTGACCGACAGACAGACAGACAGACAGAGTTACTTTCGCATTTATAATATTAATAAGTAAGGATTTCAAAAACATTATCTTATTGTTCAGCCTTTCCTTTGATCGTTCGGTTTTAATGTTATTTGTGTACCTAACGATTAAATTGATTTGGTTTACGATATATATGTTTGTGGTTCAATTTCTTTTTTCAAGTCAACAGTTTTGTGATACTTCTAGCGTTTGCTAGCTTATATTTTCAAAACTGTAAAACAACGAAAAGTCCATTACTAAACTTTTACTTCCATTATCTTTAGGCAACCTAAATAACGTAATTAATTTCTTCACTAATTCTATTAACTGAGTATTAGAAATAATCTCCTTAGTTATATTATTTGTCGAACGCTTTCAGAGAATTAATCAAAAGTTACGCTCCTTATTTCACAACTTCATTAACCTGCTTAGTCGGTAAATTAGGTTGAGTAGCCACTTAATATGATGTTAATCGGTAAGGATGGGTGTTGAATGTTTTGTATATCATTATATTACAAGGGAAAACATACTATGATATTCATCATGGTTCTAGTAGTACTGCAAAAAACTTTGGCAGTCGTTAAGGGACGCCTGGAAATCTGACGCCAGTCTCGCCGAGGAGTATCATGTTACGTCATTCCTGGGTCGGGAGGTCTGAGGGCCTTTTTTTTAAGGATGGGAAATCATCATATGACTCCTCCCGCTCTGGGTGAAGCAGAAGGGAGTGTCAGACTCTTCCGCAACCCCGGCAGGCACTGGCCCTAGCGGGCCTCGTCTTCTATGCTGACAGCTCTTTGAGGCGCGCGTGGAACACAGCGCGCCGTCGACTCGGGCCTGGTTCTGATCGGACGGCGAGCCATCCAATGCTCGTCGTCCGCAGGCCCGCGCCTACGGTGGCCGAGAATCGCCCTGCGACTCCAGACGCCCGGGGTGTCTTCTCCTGTTGCGGCGGCTGGGGCGTGAGGTTTCCCTCTCTCTCACGCGTTCGGCCTCCTCCTTCGCTAGCATTACTGCTTCGCAGAAAGAGGTGACCGCATCCCATGCCTACTCGCTCCGGACCATAGATTGAATCAGAGCCGGACACGAGAGGTCGCCGCCGCCAATCGCCTCGACGAGGACACGGCGGTGCTCCGCCCAAGCAGGGCAGACCTCCACCGTATGCTCCACTGTGTCCTCCGGGCGATCCTCGCAGTGTTGACAACCGGGCGTATTCTCCCGCCGAATCCGAAACAGGTACCTCCCGAAACAACCGTGGCCGGTGAGTACCTGCGTCAAGCGGAAGGTGAGAACGCCGTGGCGCCGCTCTAGCCACCCCTAAAAGGTTGGACTTATCGCCAGGATTGTGGCGTACCCAGCGCTGGGTTGCGACAGTCGCTGTCTCCATACCGCCATGAGATCCTGTCGGAGCTCCGTCCGCTGCGCTGCGATTTGCCGCGGCAGAGGAGTCTCGCCCCGGCGTTGCGCCTCCACGCGCCATTCGTAAATGAGTAAATTTTACCATAGCCACAATACTCGTTTCGCACATAATGTTTATTTAAATTAGATACTATATTCATATTTTTGAATGATATAAATTGTCGATGTCCCATATTATTAAACCAAAATACATATATAATGGGGTTGTAGTTTTATACATTCAAAATTCACTTATCTCCTGCCCTCTGACAGGCAGTCGTACCTTGTAATATACTCAGTCGTATCCGGTTGTACCGTAAATCTGTAAACCGACCGCGATATTACGATAATTGTGTACAGTTGTGCGATACCAGTGGTGTTAATTTTCCGTTGACTTTTTATCTGTGAATTATAAATTATGTCAGTCTGGAGTCGAAAATGTGGAGAAATATAATGACTGAAAAAATAAAAAATTCGCACACTTAAATATTATTTTCATCTTCTCAAAACTGCGTCACATTCTTATTTTGGTAATTAATTATTTTTATTTACAATCTTAGTTTTATTGAAGTCATCAGAATCAAACAACTTTAAGATTCAATCATACATAGACTATTGCCAATATCACTTAGGTATAAAAAAAAATACAAACATCATTGACACTATAAAAATATTTGGATTGATTCAAGTCCCAAGTAATGGAGAAAGGGACAAGTTATATCTAAAAGGCGCAAACGTTGAGCACAAATAGGAGATATTGTTTTATGAGCCCAATTCCAATGTTTGTTGGCAAATGTTTGCGCCAAACCTACGTAGTTGGTAATGTTATTAAAATAATACGACGTTCAAATATCTTGTGGATGGCGGAGGCATGTATTGCGAGGATATTAATGAGGGCCTTGAGGGATTTGTGTCAAATCTTCTTACGATAATACTGAATAGAAATTTTGGATTGATTTTGCAGATTAATATTACGACTTAATAAATTTTGGCCTAAACACGGTCATTTATTGAAAATTTATACTTATAATATAATATTATACTTGCAAATAATTATTTTTATCAAGTTTTGTATACTATGTGTTAGAATGAAAATGATTTAATATGAGAGGGCCGCTGAAATTAAAAAAAAAATGTATTTCGAGTGATTTCACAGTAAAAGCTTGTCAGTTGGTAATACCAATTGCTGACACGTAATTAAAACATCAATATTAAATTCATCCAGCATGTTTGTTCGTGACATTTAATCATGATGTAAAATAATAAAAAAAAAATATTGAACAAGAAAGTTAAAAAAATATTTATGAAAATATTCGGGGCTGGTTACTAGTTTAACCGGATGTAGCTGAGTACCAGTATTTCAATTGTAGTGACTGTCAATCTGACCTCAACAGTCCAGTAACGGGGTAACGTGATACTCCTTGGTAAGACTAGTCTCGGATTTTGTATTCTGACCCAATAAAAAAGTACGTTTCCTTAGAAGTTTGTAGAATATCATTTGTTATTACCTGTTGACTGTTCGCGCTGCCTTCCGTCTGGTCGAAGGGTGGCAGCACGGAGCACAGCCTGCGCCCCATGAGCGAGTACGACACCACCACTATGCAGCCTGGAACATTACAATATGGTTTGTTTGAAGATTATGTTGATATAGAGGTTGTAAAAGGCATTGATGAACTGATTCGGATGAGGGTCTATTTGGAAAGATTCTAATAATCTTCTTGAACGAACTGTGGCCTGTTTTTTGGTGCAGGACATAAACTTGTTTAGTGAACAGCATCCCTATTGTGACGTATTATGAGTCCGTTGTGAAAAAGAGATAGTGCTCAACGGAGTAATGATGACATAGGTGTTTATATGGCAAAATAACGTTTGCCGAGTCAGCAAGTAATTTTATAAGATTTCTCATTATATAGGGAATAGGGAAAGTTCTCAACAAAGCACAAGGTTATATTCTCTTAGATTATGTGGCAACCAAACTGGCATTCGATGTTTTTCGCATTCAAGAGAAAAAACGTTTCGAGAAAACTACAGTGTGTACTATTAATTTTATATTTATTTTAGTTCTATATTATGTGTGCAACCGTTTCCTGCGTAACTCGTCACTCAGGGTTAGTTGGAAGTCCAGCATAAGACAGCATCTGTCTGGCAGCATTACTGAAATGAAACGTTTTGGCGCGGCCTATGTTTCTTTGGTACACAGTATGTTTTGTTTTAACGATTGTCAACTTTCATCTTCTATCTTTGTTAGCCAGCATAATTATAGTAATGTAAGCAACAGCGTCACAACTGACAGTAAGTCTTGTGTGCTTACCTAACTTCTTTTTTTCCCTGATTCATGTGCTCCCATTATAATCGCATATAAAAACATCGTTGTTGAACTCGTATGAACCCAGTGGGATCAAATTATAATAATTTGAGAAACAAAAAACAACACTGTATGAACAAAAATATAGAAAAAATCCTCATTAAGAAGCCAGGGCGCCCTGCGGACTCTCCGTCCGCATACCGGCCCATCGTGCTGCTCGATGAGGTGGGCAAGCTCTTTGAAAGAGTAATTGCAAACCGCCACGTCGAGCACCTTGTGAGGGTGGGGCCGGATCTGGCGGAGAACCAGTTTGGTTTCCGCACGGGCCGCTCGACGGTGGACGCCATCATGCGCGTGAGAGCCCTCTCGACGGGGGACGCGGTTTCTCGGGGCGGGGTCGTCTTGGCGGTGTCTCTAGACATCGCCAATGCCTTCAACACCCTGCCCTGGAGTTGCATCTGGGAGGCACTTCGGTATCACCGGATGCCGACCTACCTCCGCCGCGTAGTCGAGGCTTACTTGACGGACAGAGCCGTCATCTACCCCGGTCACCTGGGGGAGTGGAACCGGCGAGAGATGTCGTGCGGTGTTCCACAGGGTTCGGTTCTGGGGCCGCTCCTGTGGGACATCGGCTACGACTGGGTGCTGCGCGCCGACCTCCCTAGCGGCGTCAGCGTGGTCTGCTACGCTGACGACACGCTGGTCCTGGCGCAAGGGGGATCGCACCCGGCGGCGGCCGACGCTATGACACGCGGGGTTGCGATAGTCGTTGAGAGGATCCGGCAGCTGGGTCTCGAGGTGGCCCTGTACAAATCCGAAGCCATGTGTTTTCATGGCTCTCGGAACAGACCACCATCGGGATCCCAAATAACGGTAGGAGGGGTTCACATCGGCGTCGGATCGACGATGACGTACCTGGGTCTCGTCCTTGACAGCCGGTGGAACTTCGTCGAGCATTTCCGACGTTTGGCTCCCAGACTGGGGCGAGCCGGGGCTGCCTTCAAGCGGCTTCTGCCCAATCTAGGGGGTCCAAACGCCTCCTGCCGGAGGCTTTACGCGGGGGTCGTGCGGTCCATGGCCCTTTATGGGGCGCCGGTGTGGGCGCCTGCTTTGAGGAAGCGACCTGCCCGTTACCTCAATGCGTCCCAGAGGGTCATTTCCATCCGGCTGACTCGGGGATACCGCACGGTCTCTGGCGAGGCGGCGAGCCTCCTTGCCGGACTGCCGCCATGGGATCTAGAGGCGAGAGCCCTCGCACTCATTTACGAATGGCGCGTGGAGGCGCTACGCCAGGGCGAGACTCCTCTGCCGCGGCAAATCGCAGCACGGCGGACAGAGCTCCGGCAGGATCTCATGGCAGTATGGAGACAACGACTGTCGCAACCCAGCGCTGGGCACGCCACAATTGCGGCGATAAGTCCCCTCTTTGAGGAGTGGCTAGAGCGGCGCCACGGCGTCCTCACCTTCCGCCTGACGCAGGTACTCACCGGGCACGGCTGTTTTGGGAGGTACCTGTTTCGAATTCGGCGGGAGGTTACGCCCGGGTGTCAACACTGTGAGGATCGCCCGGAGGACACGGTGGAGCATACGGTGGAGGTCTGCCCTGCTTGGGCGGAACACCGCCGCGTCCTCGTCGAGGCGATTGGCGGCGGCGACCTCTCGCGTCCGGCCCTTGTCCAATCCATGGTCCGCAGCGAGGAGGCATGGGAAGCGATCACCTCCTTCTGCGAAGCAGTAATGCTAGCAAAGGAGGAGGCCGAACGCGTGAGAGAGAGGGAAACCTCACGCCCCAGCCGCCGCAACAGAAGAAGACGCCCCGGGCGTCGGGAGTCGCAGGGCGATTCTCGGCCACCGTAGGCGCGGGCCTGCGGACGGCGAGCATTGGGTGGCTCGCCGTCTGATCAGAACCAGGCCCGGGTCGACGGCGCGCTGTGTTCCACGCGCGCCTCAAGGAGCTGTCAGCATAAAGGACGGGGCCCGCTAGGGCCAGTGCCTGCCGGGGTTGCGGGATTTGTTCGAGAGAGTCGCCGCGGCCCTGGAACGCAAAGGGCATTAGGAGGAACACGGATGGGTTTTAGTCTGTAAGAGTCTGACACTCCCTTCTGCTTCACCCAGAGCGGGAGGAGTAATTTGATGATTTCCCATCCTTAAAAAAAAAAAAAAAAAAAAAAGGGAATAAGAAGCACAGGTTTCTACACATTTTCTTTCTTATTATTACGTGTGCCTTGTGTATACTATATATGCTATTTTAGGGACACTAATGCTTAAAGATATTTTTTCCATCGTCTTGTCAATAACCCACAATAATTAAATGATATAAATTCCTCAATATAAGCAATGAAAGCTGAAATCATAAACAGATATTTCTTCATAGATAAATATTATCGTTAAGAAAAACAAACATCTTTGTCAACAACAACTACGTTCTTCTCACCACAGCTAATTACCAAAACAAAGCTTTATCTCATGGCCACCTCATCACATTAACTATTAATGACTACATCAGGATCTAAGAAACTTAATCTAATACTACCGCAACTGACCCGCGTCAGAATGAAATCAAAATCAAATCAAAAATCAAAAGTCATTTATCAAAATCAAAAGTCGTTTATTCAAATTAGGCTGAGAGCCAGCACTTTTTGAACGTCAAGTTTTACAAAAGACAGTCCCCCAAACCGCCCGCCCGTCACCACTTCCTAGTGTTTTAGCTGTGGAGAAGAAGTGGCCAACAAACTCCCCAGCAACACATCTGTCTGTTACGTTTTAAGAACTTGAATCTATATAAAAGTATGCTAAGTAATTAATACATGACACAAAATTTATAACTTGTTAGCTAGCACACTATGATACTGATAATGATAGAAATGTATATAAAAAAACAACGAATTGACCTACATAGTCAGATTATAAAAAAATAAAATAATAATAAATAAAAAAAAAAACAATATTATATGAATACATATAACCTGTCATAAGCTAATTACTTAAAGAGAAAGAACATGATAATTATGACATTGTCTTGCGTTTAACACAGCGACCAACTATTCTTATCGTCTAAATAATCATTAATAGAATAGTATATAGTAACGAAAAGAACACTGGGGTGTCGGACCATAAGCCGAGGGTGAGGACCTGTAATTAAATTTGCCTTATAGCAAGCTTAATTAAAGACGTCTTCGAGAGTAATAAATAATAAAGATACATTAATTAATAGGGTATTACATTAAGGATAGCGGCAGAACTTTCGAGAGCGAATGTATTTTAATTTAAAGCACATTGGTTAAATCCCAACTTGCTGTTACTTTAAAGTGTATTGCAGAGAGAAAGTGAATCTTTTGAGTACGTCTTAACATATAGTGGCATTTAGGAACTCGAGTTCGTCGATATAATAAGCAAGCTTTTCTGTAGTTTTATTGGGAATCATTCTTACTTATTCGTCGCGTGATTGAAATACCACATTATAAGGCGAATAAAACCTGCTCAGTCCGACCAAAAGCCGAATCGCATATATATTCGCCTGTTTTTGTTCAACTCGTCAATTACGCATACACCGTGTGACCTACCCCAATAATCGCCATGACATTCAAAATGTTTTCGTACGTGGAGCGTCCAAACTTCGCACGTGTCACGGTTTAAGTTTTGGGTCCGGTTGTCATAAGAAGCAGTGAAAGTCGTCACGGCCAGTCATTAGCCTGCGTTGAATGTCTGATATAATGTTTTATGTATCTAAATCAGAGTTTATTTATTTGTTTTTCGATGAAAGGTAATAATTAGGCTGATACAGATAAATTGATATACTTGCACATAGTAGGTATCCTAGGCTACTTTTCATTCCATAAAGATGGACAGATCAGCACAAGAATAAACAACAAAGTATCGTGCCTGTTTTTACAATATTTTGCGAACTTATAAGACAGTTACTCATATTATGAGTACTTCGATTGAATTATCAGTATTAAATCATTCAATTTTCATAATCCATCGAACACAAGTGAGATTAATATCAATCGGAAGAACAATCATCCATGAATTTATCAAATCAAATCGTATATTTCAAATAAACCATTTACAGGCACTTTTGAATTGCCAAGGTCGGTCAGTCCAAAAAGATGAAGCTATTTGCACGTTCCAAAGCGTAGATCTCTATGGAGAAGAACGTGCAAGAAACTCCACGGACACTCTTTTAAAAATAGTCAATTGTTACAAATTTTTGTTTACATCAAGTTGAAATTATACAAACATGTGAGAACGATGTAAAAGACGAGCAGGATAAAAGCGTCCGGGTAAAAAGGAACAATTCAAAGAAATATTTAAAATAAACCATGGCAACTGAGAAATGACCAGTCCCAACTGACAGCGCCCGTTCACGAACATGACGCATGCGCTAGCACCATTCGGCTCAACCATTTTGAAGGGAGCCAAATGATCCTCAATCAATGATGATTTCAATCAATGATGATTTCAGTTCTGAGATAAAACAATCTTTATCTGTATAATAAGTCTATCAAATTATAATAATTATGATACTTTAATTATTAGAAATAGTTTCAGGAGTTAGCGAAGTATGTTCATAGGTACTATGTTATTTATCTTTCGAAATGATGTAACTTACAAAAAAAAATATTGATTGGTACCTACAGATAATATTAGCTAGCAGTAACATAATTGGGATAGTTTTTACCCTACAAATTTCATGCTTACAAAAAAAAAAAAAACAGTTCTTCTATTTACGCTTAGGTACTCGGTGTAATATAATACAATTGCGACACCTACAGAAAATCACCATAGAAAATATTTTTCTAGAACCCACATCCGCATAATTTGAGCCATATACAAACATGACACATCCGAGGAATACGTCGAAAGCCGCAATACCGTCGCTGAAATCTCGTAAACGATTGTCGTGAAATAATTTTGTGAGCATAAAATTTCAAGGGTGAGTAATAATACTTTGTATAGAAATAATACGTTTGGAATCTGAGTTGGTGTTTTGCAACTATTTGGTAGGATTTTTACATGGGGAGTTTGTGCCTAAGTAATACCAGCCATTCGGGTCGATTTTCTAGGCTAATCAAAGCTTGCCGAGGACGGTTCTTGGGTGGTGACCATCTTTTACATACGGAGACTCGTCCACGCCTCGGAAAGCACGTTATCCGTTGGTTCAAGTTGTCATTTGTAGATCTTTGACAGTCGTTACGGGTCCTCAGGAGCCAGAAAATCTGACATCAATGACGTGATACCCAATTATTAGGTTGCAGAGGTCAAGTAGGCAGTCGCTTTATGTAAAAAAAAGGTTCCAGTATTCAGCTGCATCCAAGCTGCAAGCCGACTCTAATATAGTTGAAAAAGGCAGATGAACACCGGCACAGTTATTGTGCCTTTGCAGAGCATACATTATACCTCTCTTACGTACAGATAGATTATGAACTTTCGAATTTGAGCCTAGAATAGATTCATCCTCTTCTAAAGCTGAAAACCTGTTGCATAGTAGTGTGCCTAAGTGTAGTCAATTATTTAGTTTTGAGCACGTTAGACCAAGTGATGTAGTTGACGTTTTCAATACACTTAAATCTAAAAACACAGGTGACTTCTGGGGCACATCCATAAAACTTTTGAGTAATATAATAGACATAGTAGCTCCCTACCTGGCTGTAATAAATGCGTGGATTTAGGAACTTTTCCTGATCTTATGAAGAGTAGTAAAGTCATACCTTTATTTAAATCAAGTAATAAATATGACATAGGCAACTTCCGGCCTATCTCCATCTTACCTGCATTTAGCAAAATATTTGAAAAGTTAATACTCAAGCAATTGTTAATACATTTTAATGTAAATAGACTATCCATAATGAACGTACTACGGCTTTACAAAAGGTCGTTCGACTACAGATGCGGGTGTCGCTCTCCTAAAACATATATTTAACGCATGGGAGAACTCGCAAAATGCAATTGGAGTTTTCTGTGATCTCTCCAAAGCCTTTGATTGCGTACACCATGACACGCTTTTGCGTAAACTACGTCACTACGGTCTCCAAAGCGAAGCTCTTAACGTAATTGATTCATATTTACATAATAGGTTCCAATGTGTTGATGTCAATGGTGTGAAATCTTCCGGGCTACCAGTGTATCTAGGTGTGCCTCAAGGCTCAATACTGGGTCCCTTCTTGTTTCTGGTGTACATAAACGATCTACCATTCTTCTTATAGGGTATCTGTGACGTAGTATTGTTTGCGGATGATACCTCTCTTATCTTTAAAGTAGATAGGAATAGACAAGATTTCGATAACGTAAACAACGCTCTTTCAATGGTTACGGATTGGTTTACGACAGGTAATTTAGTTCTAAATACCAAGAAAACGAAATGTATAAAATTTGCCTTTCCTAAAGTTAGAAATTTAGGACCCAATGTAATCTTAAGTGACGAGGTGCTTGAAACTGTAGACACGGCAGTATTTTTGGGCATAACTGTTGATTCCAAACTACAATGGGGCCCACATATATCAAGCCTATCGGGAAGGCTCAGCTCTGCCGCATACGCCGTCAGGAAAGTAAGACAATTTACTGATGTTGACACAGCTCGGTTAGTCTATTTTAGTTATTTCCATAGCGTTATGTCCTACGGTATTCTATTGTGGGGAAAAGCTGCTGATATACAAAATATACTTGTCTTACAAAAACGTGCCGTGCGTGCAATATATCAGCTAGGGTCAAGAGTTTCTTTAAGAGAAATTTTCAAAGAGATTGGAATTCTCACGGTAGCATCTCAATTCATTTTTGCAAACATTTTATATATTAGGCAAAATATATATTTATACAGTAAAACGAGCGACATCCACCCACAGCTTTAACACCAGAAACAAGCACAAGCTACATGCTCCTTCCCACCGACTTCGTAAGGTCCACGACTCATTTGTGGGGCTCGGTATCCGTTTATACAATAAACTTCCACTTTCTTTTCTTGATCTGCCTTTTAACTCATTTAAAGCTAAAGTTAAGTCTAACCTTTGTTCGAAGGCATACTATTCTATAAATGATTATTTAGACGATAAGAATAGTTGGTCGCTGTGTTAAACGCAAGACAATGTAATAGTTATCATGTTCTTTCTCTTTAAGTAATTAGCTTATGACAGGTTATATGTATTCATATAATATTGTTTTTTTTTGTTTTTTTTTTCTTTATTATTATTTTTTTATATATCTGACTATGTAGGTCAATTCGTTGTTTTTTTACATACATTTCTATCATTATCAGCATCATAGTGTGCTAGCTAACAAGTTATAAGTTTTGTGTCATGTATTAATTACTTAGCATACTTTTATATAGATTCAAGTTCTTAAAACGTAACAGACAGATGTGTTGCTGGGGAGTTTGTTGGCCACTTCTTCTCCACAGCTAAAACACTAGGAAGTGGTGACGGGCGGGCGTTTTGGGGGACTGTCTTTTGTAAAACGACGCAATGTTTGCTACCAAAATCTTGAAGGGAAGAATCGACTCACCGCCGCTGCTTGCTCTCATCAACTTTCGAGCTCCGTTGAGGATTCCGAGCAAACCTATTACTCCATTTCGTCCTCCAATGAGAAGAACGGTGTTAGGATCTAACTCTCCATGTGCTAGGTTTTGTAGGGTTTTGAATAGTTGCAGTGATGTGGTTGATTTTCACTTTGATTCTCTCAACAAGCTAAAATTTAACTTTCTAAAATGTTTACCGGATTTGATGTAAAAGTTTTAGGACTGTTGTGTACGTCTTTTCAAAGACATTATTCTTTTAATGTTTTGCATGTAAAGCACTTGTACAATATGTAATTACTTATCATGGTTTTCTTTTTGTTCACGTGGTGTTTACCTATAAGTAATTGTTCCACTGTGTAGAGTTTTAACGCATGTGTTATTTTTGTTTGTAGATTTGTAGAGTGTTAACAATCGTTGGTAGACCTAATAATAAATAATAATAATAATCAAACTTGACGTTCAAAAAGCTAAAGCTCTCAGCCTAATTTGAATAAACGACTTTTGATTTTGATTGATTTGATTTATATATAGAAAAAATGTTCTAATTACAATTTATCAAGAGTTTCTAATACTTCGAAATATTTTCTTAACGATCTTCTCTATGATTTTCTTTTAAATTTTAATTGTGATGGGTTTGCTCTTGACTCTAGTCTTGGTCAGAGATGACAGAGACAAAGTCTACGATGGAGCGAGCTTACCCAGAAGGAGCCTGTGCACTCTAACTTTGAAGAGATTAGGGTTGTAAGCGTTTGGAAACACAGACGCAGGCAGAGAGTTCCACTCCTTTGCTGTGCGTATTATAAAACACGTTTGGAAACGCGTAGTGCGAATCGGTGGAATAGCAACAAGGTGGATATGGTAAGATGCAGTGCGTCTGGATGTCCGATGGTAGAAGGGGGCCGGTGGTATGAGGTCGTGGAGTTCTTGGGCACACTCAAATCCAGTGACATATCCGCAGATCCCATGAGGGTTTTTGATTTGTTGTATGTTGAGTACCTTCTAGACTTTATCTAGAATCGTGTAACAAATATAGATCTAATAATACATTCTTAACCTTGTGGGACGTGACACATTTAAAAACGCTGGATTAAGATACCCACTTGCAAAATTTCGATTGAAATGAATTAAATTTTATCAAAGTAAATCTGATAACGTGATTCAATTAAAAACCTTAGCCTACATAATTTAATTTTATCTCTGTTTAAACGATGCAAAAGGGTCAAAAGACAACATTATCACCCCAAGGCTGCGGGTACCTGCACATAGTATTTCAAAGAACCATTCAAATGTATTTATTTTGTGCAAGTAAATAAAAGACGTTATTTATTGTATTATTTGATAGCTTTTAGCTAATTAACTGAAGCCTCAATCATAAACTAGCAAAGCCAATAATAATACTATAATACTCATAATTATGTGAATAGTTTTAAGACTTAACTCGGTGACAAGTTCATTGAACCTACCGCACACAATTCCAGGCTGCAGATCGATCTATCAAAAGGATCTTTGATTTACTTGGATACGCGACAGGGACTTGTTTTCATTGGTCAACTGGCTGATGACTCTCTGTGCTCATGAAACGATTTTGCAACAATAATTACATTAGGATTTTGTGGTAGTAAAAAATCCTAACTTGTACTATATTTTAATTTTATCCGTTCGTCGGACCATCTGTCTGTCAGCGAGCTGTATCTCAAGAACCGTAATAGCGAGTGGCAGTTGAAATTTTCACAGAGTGTGTATATATTGCCCCTATAACAACAAACAATACAAATTAAATTAAATTTAAAGGAGGCTCCCATATAAGAAATGTGTTTTTTTTTCGGTTTATGGTACGGAATCCTTCGTGTGACCAGCTTTTTTTTATTCTATTGTTACCTGGCCCACGCAACTAATCTACGTTACTATTTTTTATTAATACTCCGCTTCTATTGGTCGTAGTGTGTGCTTACAGTCTATAGCCTTCCTCAATAAATGGGCTATCCTGCACTGAAATATTTTTTCAAATTCAAACCATTATTTCGTGAATTAACGCGTTCGACAATCCAAACAAACAAGCTCTTCAGCATTATAACATAAAATTTAGATTTTCGTCGCGTGTTGGAGTAATGACGACATTTTATTTAAAAGGACTTCAAAATCTAATTAAGATAAACATTTAATTTGATGTCTTTTGATTGGAACATCAGACGACAAAATAAGCAAATGAATTTATTCGTACAGAATAATTATAACTTTATACATCTTCTTGGTACTGTGGCTTAGCAGGTCAACTGGCACTAAAATAATTGCATATTAAGAGGATTATTATATGGAATAGAAAAAAACGGTACACTATACAGACAGCTTGTAATGATCGATAGCCTGATTCGCGAGTCGAATACTAGATGGCGTTACTAGGCTCGAAACAGCAGTTTGACATTTAATTAGACGGTGAACTGATGACGGTAAAAATAAAAAATATATCTACCGGAGGATGTTATTTGGCAAAGGACAACAAAACTAACGGTTGCTCCGTTGTTAATTACTCTAATTTCTGGAATAAAAGTAATCACTGTGTTTAAATTATACCAGAGTACGTCATAGTTTTTTATATATTGTGAGTTTGTGTGCGAGTAGTGGAAGTAACGGGGTAAGTGTTTGCGTCTGTTTAACGAAGTGTGGCTTGGACAGTGGACTATTGGAGATGTTTTTGCAAGGCTGACGTGCCCAATTTGTTTTGTCCTCAGCTTGCGGAAACGCCCTTATCGCCCAGACCATTTTAAATTAAATGCTTTTTGAATGCAGTCCGGCTTCGATTAATGGTTTAACACAGATTAATCACGAGATACTGAACGACATTTTCGTCAGTGTAGTCAAGCAGCCGATTGGTCTCGCGGCGTAGTGCCAGACTGTCAAATCAGAGCGTCGAGTTCGAATCCAGTCACAAGATAATTTTTGTTTTTTTTTCCAAAATTATACTGTTATTGTTTGGTATTTGCACTCTATTTGTTTTTGTTTAATTTTTTTTTTGTTTTCCAACTTATTATCTTGTACGGCTATTGCACTTCGGCAATGATCTTTAGTTATTAAGAATTTAGTTTGTAAGCGAGAGAATTTGGTGAATAAAATTTCTGTTAACTACCTACGTTTATCTTTCAACATAGTCAGTTACTTGAACCCTGGACATTACATTGGCGCCCACAGGTTTATGGAATGAAAGATAAATAGGGTGAATAACGGTAATTATTATTCAGATGATTTAGGCATTTTTTTTTTCTTTTCTTGACAAACTGGTAGGTACTTGTCACATTCGGCTAAGGTAAAGTAAGTTCGGAAAATTTTCTTGTATTACTGTGATTCGGATTTCGGAACATAAACCTATTTATCGTATCATTTTTAATTTATTACTGTTTGTTGCTATTCTATTGCCATTGGTTAATCATGGATGTTAATGCACTGTATAAAGATGAGCTTGAGTTTGAGTTGGCTTGTCGTGGGATTTCGGATTGTAAGACCGTGGCGACTATGCGAAAATTTTTACGGGAAATCTTAGTTCGAGAACAGTCGGGCGAGTCAACAATTTCCTTTAAGGTTCCAAAATCCTGCATTGATAACCCAAAAAATGAAATATTAGTTTGTGGAACTAAACTATCGGCAATAATGGCGCTTATATCTGAGGTATCACACAGTCCTGAGCATTCGTTTTTTAGACGTATACACTCTCGTTTGACACACTTATCGAACCGTGCTAAACTTATAATACCTTCGGAGGCCGGTGACATTGAGGAACATTTGACATTGCTGAAGAACATCCAGGATACCATGTCGTCACTAAGGCAGCTTGAGCACGAAGAAGATGAGGAAGAGGATGTGATTTCCGAACATGATAAAGACATTTTGCAGAAGTCTCTGGGCGAAGAGGCCATACAGATAATGGATCAATTAGAAAAGTGCCGGATTTCTGGAAAAACTACCTTACAAAAGCATGACATGGAAATGCACCAGAATCGTGCCTCGCAATCAACCGTCGCCAATACTGACATACCTCGAACAACCTTAGAGAGACAAAGTCTGTCTTCACGTCATCCAGGCTTACAAAGGTCTTCTACATTTGATAATGGTTTCCACAAACGAAAGTTAGTGCCAATCAAAGATTGGGGTGTCAAATTTAGTGGTAAGGGTACCGTTAGTGTGAACGCGTTCTTGGAAAGAATTGAGGAACTTAAAGAGGCACGGAATGCTGGCGATGAAGACTTATTTCGATATGCCATAGACTTCTTCGAAGACGAAGCCTTAATATGGTTTAGGGCCAATAAAGTTGCAGTAGCAAATTGGTCTCAATTAGTCAAGCTACTATTGGACACTTTTCAGCAACCGTTCTACCAAGAGGAGCTATTGGAGGAGATTAAGCGGAGAACCCAAAGCAAACAGGAAAGCATTTTGATTTATATAGCCACCATGCAGAATATGTTTAATCGGTTACCGACACCTATTCCTGAAACACAAAAACTGATAATACTTAGAAGGAATTTACAACCCTATTTTCAGAAGGCCATATGCCGAGACACGTTTGATTCAGTGAGTGAATTAACATCAGTCCTAAGGATAATTGAACGCACTAAGCTAAGCTGTGATAATTTCAGGGAACCTACTCCCAGTGACAACTCTCTGGAAAGAGACCTTGCATTTAAGGGAAGTACTTCGAAAGTATCTCAAAGTGAGAACATGACTGAGCTGGCAGCCATAAATGAAAAGGATGTACTTCTTACAAAATGTTGGAACTGCAGGAGTCCAGGACATCGTTTCAGGGATTGTAAATTGCCGAAACAAAGACTCTTCTGCTACAAATGTGGACGTTTCGGGAAAACGACAAATAAATGCTCATGCAGTGCTAACGATAAGGGAAACGGCAATTCGGAGTCGATGCTGGCCGATCGCACCCCGAAAAACTAGGTCATTCTACCTCAGATGACTGGCAACAATGGCTACATACAGTTTCGAGTTTTTTTAAAACAGGAAAGATCTGTAATATTACAAAGCAATGCCAAGACAATCGATATTACGCGGAAATAAAAATTTTAAATCAGTCTTTTGTGGGATTGTTAGATTCAGGAGCTACTGTCTCAGTGATTTCACAGAGATTTGCAGAGAAAGTTATACAATTGGGGTTTTCAGGACATAAAGTCGATAAAGAAATGATCTCAACGGCTGATGGCACCTACCATTCAATGGATACCATTGTTCATTTACCTATTGAATTTATGGGAAAATATAACGTGGTAGATTTTTATGTTATGGACTGCCTAAAACATGATATTATTTTAGGCATGAACTTTTTTGTGTCATTTAATTTAGCCATAGGGGCGGGGACTTCAATTGCTGATATTGCAGAAATTAACGCCTCGCAACCAGTGATTTCGCGGGATGAACTTTCGGCTCAACAGAAAGAGTGTTTGGATACATTGTTAGAGGAAATGGCAGCAGAGATTGGAAAAGGTTTGGGAAGAACATCGTTGATAAAGCATAGAATTGATACCGGGGACAGCTTACCCGTTAAACATAGACAGTACCCATTTGCTCCTCCGATTATGGCAGAACTTGAGAAGGAAATCCAGGAAATGCTGGACAATGATGTTATAGAACCCTCGTTTAGTTCGTGGCGTTCACCTGTATTACTGGTGAAGAAATCTTCGGGTAAGAATCGATTGTGTCTCGACAGTCGTCAGTTAAATAAGGTGACGGTAAAAGACTCTTATCCTTTGCCTAGGGTTACTACCATCTTAGACAGTCTTAAAAACGCTCGGTTCCTGTCAACTATTGATCTACGATCAGCATTCTGGCAAATACCCTTAGAAGAAACAAGTAAGGAAAAGACTGCTTTTGGACTCGCTGGAAAAGGACTTTACCAGTTCAAAGTCATGCCGTTTGGACTGAGCAATGCATCTCAAACACAACAAAGGTTGATGGATCGCTTGTTCACGCCGGAATTTGAAGGTAGAGTGTTCACCTATTTGGATGACATCGTAATATGTGACGACAGCTTTGACAGCCATTTATCGTCATTGTTACACGTAAAAAATCAGCTCAAGAAAGCAGGATTGACGATCAACCTGGAGAAATGTGTATTTGCGAGATCCTCCTTGAAATATTTAGGCTACATTGTAGACAAGGAAGGATTACGTACGGACCCGAGCAAAGTTAAAGCCATACTCGACTATCCCAGGCCTACAACTTACACGGAACTGAAACGATTTATTGGCCTAGCCAGTTGGTACAGGCGGTTTGTGGAAAATTTTGCCATCGTCGCAGCCCCACTTCATGAACTAACCAAGGGAGGCAAGAAGACTAAACGTATCACATGGAACAAAGAGGCTGAAGATTCTTTCTTAAATCTAAAGACTGCCCTGACTTCGACACCAGTGCTAAGAGTTCCAGACTTCACAAAACCCTTCTCTGTTCAATGTGACGCTTCTAACAGAGGGACTGGTGGAGTCTTAATACAGATAGCTGATGGTATGGAGGTTCCCATTGCTTACACGAGCAGAAAACTGTCAGAAAGGGAATGCAAATACTCAGCATCTGAGCGAGAACTATTAAGTGTCCTACATGCTGTAGAACAATTTCGTCCATATGTTGAAGGGAGTCATTTTAAGGTTATTACGGACCATAGTGCACTTCAGTGGCTACACCGTAATAAGGACCCTCATGGGCGTTTGGCAAGGTGGGCTATGCGCTTACAACAATTTGATTACGAGATAGTCCATCGCAAAGGTAAGTATAACACTGTACCGGATGCCTTATCAAGAGCGATTGAAGATGAAATTAATATATTGGAGGTAAATCCAGAAGATAAAGATGAGTGGTATAAATCAAAAGAGGACTTGGTACTAGCTGGAAAGAATGACCCGGATTGGGAAGTCAGTCAAGGACAACTGTGGAAATACGTAAAATTAAAACAATTTCCTAATGAAAATGACAGTTGGAAACTTGTGATTCCAGAAAAACTTCGTCAAGGGATCCTAAAGGAATGTCATGATGACCCCACATCTGGTCACCTTGGTGTCAAAAAATCAGTCAATCGCGCGAGACAGCACTATTTTTGGCCGACATTGATCCAGGACATAAAAAAATACGTACGGAAATGTGAAGTGTGTGCGAAATACAAGCACTCCCATAATAAACCATCTGGTTTAATGGGAAAGCAACGAGAGGTAACGGAACCCTTTCAGATCATATCTATGGATCTAATGGGGCCTTTTCCGAAATCTAAGCATGGCAATACTATGTTGCTAGTCATAACATGTTGGTTCAGCAAATTCTGTTTTCTTTATCCTCTGAGGAATGGAAAATCATCAACTATAGCTCAAATTCTGGAGGAGCATATATTTCTAATGTTTGGAACTCCTAGTGTTATAGTTTGTGACAATGGAAAACAATTTGTTTCCAACCAATTTAAGGAGCTAGTTTCAGGTTACGGTGTAAAACTGTGGTATACCCCTTACTACCATCCTCAGGCCAACCCCACTGAGCGAGTAAATAAAGTCATTGGCTCGGCTATTGCTTCTTACGTTGAAAATAATCACAAGGAATGGGACAAGTATATACCGCACATAGGGCATGCGATCAGAACATCGGTTCATGAAGTGACGGGAAAAACACCAGCCTATTTGTTTTTTGGACGCGAGACGACGGTCCAGGGCACAAAACCCTATAGTTTTGAACCAGACGAACCGATTACTTTCGACAAAGAAAAATTTGAAAGAAATATAGCATTCAGAAGTAAGATCTATGACGAAGTCTGTGAAAGGATACGGCAATCTCATGAGACTAACAGCGAACAATACAACAAGAGACGTCGCATAAGTAACTACAAAGTTGGGGATCTGGTGTGGAAACGCACTAAATTCCTTTCGAATGCTAACAAGGCTTTTATGTCTAAATTGGCCCCTAAGTTTGAAAAAGCAGTCATAGCAGAAAAGATATCAGACGACGTCTACAGATTAAAGAGCTTCAGAGGAAAAGATTTAGGAAAATGGCACTCTTGTGACCTTAAACGTTTGGATTGAATCCGGTTGGATTCTTTAGAGGAGAGGGGATATTGTAATGATCGATAGCCTGATTCGCGAGTCGAATACTAGATGGCGTTACTAGGCTCGAAACAGCAGTTTGACATTTAATTAGACGGTGAACTGATGACGGTAAAAATAAAAAATATATCTACCGGAGGATGTTATTTGGCAAAGGACAACAAAACTAACGGTTGCTCCGTTGTTAATTACTCTAATTTCTGGAATAAAAGTAATCACTGTGTTTAAATTATACCAGAGTACGTCATAGTTTTTTATATATTGTGAGTTTGTGTGCGAGTAGTGGAAGTAACGGGGTAAGTGTTTGCGTCTGTTTAACGAAGTGTGGCTTGGACAGTGGACTATTGGAGATGTTTTTGCAAGGCTGACGTGCCCAATTTGTTTTGTCCTCAGCTTGCGGAAACGCCCTTATCGCCCAGACCATTTTAAATTAAATGCTTTTTGAATGCAGTCCGGCTTCGATTAATGGTTTAACACAGATTAATCACGAGATACTGAACGACATTTTCGTCAGTGTAGTCAAGCAGCCGATTGGTCTCGCGGCGTAGTGCCAGACTGTCAAATCAGAGCGTCGAGTTCGAATCCAGTCACAAGATAATTTTTGTTTTTTTTTCCAAAATTATACTGTTATTGTTTGGTATTTGCACTCTATTTGTTTTTGTTTAATTTTTTTTTTGTTTTCCAACTTATTATCTTGTACGGCTATTGCACTTCGGCAATGATCTTTAGTTATTAAGAATTTAGTTTCTAGTTTGTAAGCGAGAGAATTTGGTGAATAAAATTTCTGTTAACTACCTACGTTTATCTTTCAACATAGTCAGTTACTTGAACCCTGGACATTACAAGCTATAGCTCACGTTATACCCACTTCACCTAACTATCCACGGTGAGTTTTTGTCCAGAATCGACAGCTGCTTCACAGTGCTTCAGCAGAAACAATTTCACAAGTAGGTAGGCAAATACTTGGTGCAAAAATATTCTTAAACAAAGTAGCAAGACGGAAGGTCGGAAGGTAGCCGAGTCGAGCGTCTCCTAATGAACGATTGCTCGTTTAATCACAACATCAAAAGATGAAAATGTGCAGATAAAATAAACAAGGATATTTATTTAATAATTACGAATATTTATTCTAAAATCAGACAAATCTTCTCGATTCTATTCCTGTGATAACACTTTCTAATTTTGCTTTATTTTATGTATCGGGTTTTGGAATATTTCTAAACAAAATACATTTCTAGACATTTCATTTTTAGTCTAGCTATATTAGTGGCACACTTAGTATTTGTTTTTTAATGTTAAATTTAGCGTAAAATAATAATTCCCAGACGGAATTATTTCTGTTGCCCTGGTACTAGGAAGACATAGTTTCGTTTGAATGCGAAAAGGCTATAACCCTATGGTTCAAATGACAAGTGATAAAAGCCATGCTTTAATTTATAAATAGCTTCTGCGTCGGCTTCGCCCACGTGTAAGTCAGAACTTATCCCAACGGAACATGCAACATTTAGTAAGACTGGTGGAGGTGGTAGATTTCTTGACTTTTGACTATCCGTAACTACTGTCAAGTAGAAGAAAATTTACAAGTGACAGCTGAGACCAACAGCTTAAAGTCCTTTCCGAGGCACGAAGGAGTCTTGGAATGTTAAGACGGTCACGGTCAAGCTTTGCTTAACCTTAAAGATCGATAGACTCGTGCGGCGGTTAATATTTGGCCACGAACTCCTCAAGAATGCGCTGCTAATACTGGTTTGTAATAGCGCTGCTAATACGCGCGTCAGTATTGCTAATACTGACCCGCGCGGCGCCCAGGAACATTCCTTACCACTTGGTTTTAAAATTTTCTTCATAGCTTTTGATCAAAAGGAAGAAATGAGGGTAAGAATTATTTTTACTCAGAGAATTTTAAAGAAATATTTATTTTTATTAAATCACTTTCACATGTCTATCAAAATTACATCTTATTCACAATCATGTGAAAAGTATTAAAATGAAATAAAAATTAAATGGACACATACTGTAATTTTTGAAAATTTATAATATAAACGAGCTTATCCGAATTAAGTTCAAAAACACAATATTTATCAAGAAATAAGTGCTTAGACATTACAACAATCATCGAATACCGATGTTCCCGGTTGAAACAGGTCAAACAATAATGTGGTTGTGACGGACAATCGAAAGAGACAGGTGACCGGCGAAATGATCCGCGCGGCGCTGTGAAGCAAAATTCAATCTGCACGCCGCGACGGCCACCGGTGACCGCAAACAAAAAATCTTTTATAATTTCCAAAATATGCATATAATTAAAAAAAAAATGTGTACATATATACCAGAACATATACTATTTATATACCAAACGGCCCAAATGAAACATATATATCAAATTTGCTTGGCAATTAATGTGTTAAGAACAAATTATATAAAGTTAACAACAACAGACTCGAATGTTAGGAAATATTAATGTGACTCTCTTTGTGATGTCATTAAGAGTTGTCTCAAGTTAATTGGTCTGAGGATGGGCAGAGTTCTGTGCTATCTTTGCTATGCGTTTTGTCTGATTTTGTTGAAAGGAAAATTTTGCTCAATGATTTCGCTTGTGTAGACTAGCAAGGTTGATGTACCAAAGAAGAAGACGAGTACGAAAAACATAGTGTTTAACTTTAGAACTCTTCAACTTTAATAGGGGTCTGTAGTAACGAAAAACTGTAGTCACCAACTTCAACTTCTTGTGTGAGATAACTATTCACGATAAAATGATTTATTTTGATGATAGAAGTAGCACTATTAATACAATGTTGAAAACTATTATTATGTACGACTTGTGATTAACCATCGTTTTCGTCTTTTATATTGGCTGTTCTATTAATTATATTTAAATCTGTATGTTTTGTGGGCAATAATGAGTAAAATAAGAAAAGCATTTTTTTTCACATCATGTTATCATTTATATACTATCATACTTTTATTCATGATATTACGGATATGTTACAATATAGCAACAAAATAACAGTCATGTTGCCTTCACAAAATCCAACTATGCTTCAAGAAATTAAGTTTCACAGAATGTTTCACGACGTTTCAAAAGCTGTCTATATTCTTGCGACAGCATAAATAATGTGTGACGATTATAAATGATGCTCACATTGCTTACCTCTCGGAGACAGTCAATTATTTATATTCAATGAAAAATACCTTTAGATTATCCTACTTTTAGTTTTACATACGACAATGTGTATAAAAGTATTCGAGTTTTATTTACCGAAAAAAATACATGTTATTTGAATTTATGACTAGGTATATTTAAAGTTTAATACTCTATAAGCTGGCCTTTTCACAGCTTATGAATCAGCACTGGCATTCAACGTGGCAATACTGCCAATATTCTGAGCACTTTTACCATTGGTATCGGGGTTGAATGTTTATGCCTAATGACCCCTTCTTCCATTTTTATTCTCGCTTATACATAGAAAATATTGTTTTTAAAAATTGTGACCATTAAATATGAATCTAATTAGCCTAAAACTTTTATTACAAGAAAAAACCTACTAGTATAAGAACGTTTGACGTATTTAATTGAATATTCTTACAAATTCTTACGTCTATTAAATTAGCTCCGTAAACATTTTAAGTCTGTAAAAACTAAAATCAATTAACATTCGTCTCGATAAAAGAAAACTAATTCCCATTGTCGTAGACGCCTACACTGCTACGGCGTAGACTTCTACGAGCGGGCTACGAAATCACGTAGGAAACTAAGTGATTTGGACAAATAGGACTCAGTAGAACAGCTGTTAGTGTAGTCAGCAACAATATAAATTGAGCATGATATTTCTATTTTCTTATATAAGCATTGAGTATTCAAAATTGAATTGGTAAGCGGACTGCCTAAATTGGTATTGTCAAATCGTGACCGAAATAGAACGTTATTTGGCTACACATATGAAATGATACACAATATAATCCACTTTTGAGCAATTTGTTTTTTTTTTGAACTTTTGAAACTTGTTTCTTCTCCGCAGAAATTTACGCTTTTGACATTTAAAAAATTGGTTAAATTGAAATAAATGCTTTAACTTTGTGTTCTTGTTCTAGATTATTATTTTGCTACAGTGTGTACTCAGTATTTACGTGTACGTCATTAAAAGAAAACTTATTTTGTTGAACTTACAAATAGGGCGAGGTTTAAGGTTAACTAAGACTGATCTAGATACTTTTGTTTTCTGAAAGCAAATAACTTCCTTAGCACTGTGGACAGTTTGGAATAAATTATCCAATGTACGGTAACTGTTTTTGGCAAGTTTCAGTGAGACCGCCTTCGAATAGATAATTCGCATGATCTGATCTAGATCGTGAATTTTCGTGTTTGTTAATAGTTAAAAGAATGATATCTTTAAGATATTTTTATCTTAAAGGCAAACAGTTTTCTTGTTTTTGAAGTTGTATATTATCTAATATATAAAAATCTCGTGTCACGGTGTTTGTTACCGAACTCCTCCGAAACAGCTTGACCGATTTTCATGAAATTTTGTGTGTGTAATCGGTAGGTATGATGTAAACGTCTAGAGATACACAACTACGCAATAAGATTCGTATCTGATAGCCTAGCTGTGCTCAAAGCCCTAGAAAACAAACAAACCAACAGTAAACTAATCTTTAATTGTCACCTCACCCTGGAGAGCATATCACTGTCTAACAGAATCACCCTCCAGTGGATCAGGGGGCACAGTGGATCCTTGGGCAACGATGCCGCGGACGAGCTTGCGAGGAGAGGTTCCGAGATGGCAGTGCTAGGCCCGTAACCCCTCCTCCCTCTACCTTTCTCGCATTTTCGTTCATGGATCCGCCAGAGATCAACTGAACTTCACAATAACAAATGGTCACGGACTACAGACTGCAGACAGTCAAAAATGGCAGTACCAAGTCTACATTCGCGACTAACAAAACGACTACTCAGCTTAAGTAGAAATAACCTCAGAATAATTATAGGGACAATCACGGGCCATTGCCCCCTAAATAAACATCTCTTTAACATAGGCGCCACAGACAGCCCACTCTGCAGGGGCTGCTTTGACGCCGAAGAATCGGCCGCCCACGTCATCCTGGAATGCGAGGCAGTGGCTACCCAACGTCACCAAATCCTCAGAACGGCGAGGTCGCTCCGCGAAGCCTGTGAAGCTCCCAGAAAACTTCTGTGCTTCTGGGCGGAGCTAGACTGGCTTACTTAGCCAGGATAATCACGCACAACGGACCGAATGAGAGTCTAGATGCGGAGAATAGAGTCCCCCACCACCACCACTACCACTATAGTTCAAGTCTGCTATTACATGCTGGATATTACATGTAAATTAACAAAGTTTAAAAAAGACATAAAAGTCCTAGTATCGAAGGCATAGTATTTTATTTGGTGTTTTACTTCATAGGAATTTCTTTAAAATTATTTTTGTTTTATTTTATACTAGCTGACCCGCGCGGCTTCGCTCCCGTCAACTGGCTATTCTACCTACCGACCCTAACCTACCTACCTACTCTACCTACTTACCTATCCTACCTACCATAGCTACCCTACCTTACCTACCCTACCTACCTACCCTACCTACCTACCTACCTACCTACCTACCTACCTACCCTACCTACCCTACTTACCCTACCTACCCTACCTACCTATCCTACCTACCTACCCTACCTACCTACTCTTTTTTTTGTATTTTAATTCTTATTATGCTATTCCGGACGAAGACTAATCCAAAAACACAAAAACTATGAAAATCGGTCGAGCCGTTCTCGAGTTAGAAAAGTATTCGAACAAACCCGACTTTGTTTTAAATATATTAAGAAGATTAAGAATTTTGCTATATTGTGAAAGATTCGACCTATTTCTAGAAGACATTTTTTATATTAGCGAGACAGAAATAAAACGCGTAAACTGAAGGAAGACGGACAGTGGTGGCTTATTAAAAAAAAAGGGTTCCGTTAGCAAACTTGGTACGGAACCCTAAAAATCGACTGGGTTCGCACGAATCAAATTCGTACGCGAAGGCTTAAATATTAGGGTCCCATTAGCAACTTTGGCACGGAACCCTATAATTTGGCCTTGGCTCGCAAATCGAACCGTTTGATACTTAGCACGAATTAAAAACTTAGTTGCGGGCAACCTGGGAGTCTTTAAGACAAAAGTGAATAGGTTGCTTCTAGGCAAACGTGCTCCATCTTCGACCGCATCATCGCTTACCATCAGGTGAGATAGTGGTCAAACGTATGCCTAGCCATTGTAAAAAAAAAAAAATATTCCACTCCGTATCACCTAACCAATGAGAACTAATGATAACACGATTTGACAGTTACTGTGAAATCGTGTTGTCATTCATTCTTAGTTCGGGTTCGGGACTAATCGTAAGTCTGTAGGTGATACGGAGTAGAATACGTCCGCAACTAAGCCCGAAACTACGGACTTCGGACTTAGAGAGTAGCCTCCCAAAATCGATCGCTCCCGTTACCGTGACCACCTTTGGTACGATACCTTATTATAAAAAACCAAACTACTAACCTAAACTAAACCTAAACCTAACTACTAACCAAAAAATGGACTCTGTCTGAAATATAAGATTTTTATTTATATTATTAGCCTTGTTTCGCAAATCGAACCGTTCGTTGCTTCGCTCTAAACGGAATCAATCGCGGGAGCCTAGCAGTAGGGTCCCGTCAGCACAGCATCTTTGGTACGGGACCCTACAGGCCTGATCCGCAAGTCGAACCGTCCAGAACTTCGCAAGACTAAATCAGTTTAAGACTCTACGATTAATGCACTTTAAACGAAACCAGCACCAGAGATTTAACCAAATATGGTCCCTAACAGTTTAAGACCTTTCAGAGACCAAACCGAAATTCCTTCGAAACACGACTGTATTTAGAAATTGTGTGAGGTCATTCTCCAGCGGAAAATCTTAACACCGCAATTCAGAAAAACGCGTCATCAGTGCAACGCCATCTATCGACCATGTAAACTGACAAAATATTTGGCAGCGGAAGACGTTAAATAAGAAGCCCGTATGTAACGGTAAATAACGATAAGGTATTAAAATGTTTACTTTTATTTTGCTACGTCTACGTATTAAAAGTTTCAAAAATAACTCAATCAATGTGTTTTGGTGTAACATTCATGCTTTCATGCATTTTTTGGTTCCTCAATAGATGGCGCTCTGACTAATCAGAATATATAAGGAAGTTTCTTACTAAACTAAAATTCAATATACATATTTTGATTTTGTGGATCGATTGTTTCGAAATGATCACTCTTATTTTGCCACGTATTAAAAGTTTCACAAATAACTCAACAATTTTGAATGCTTTCGTGCATTTTATTTTTCTCAATAGATGGCGCTCTGACTCATCAGAATACATTAGGAAGTTTCTTCCTAAATTTAAAAATTCAATATCTTTTGATTTTGTGGGTGGATTTTGATGAAATAAACGCTAAATGTTACTCGGGTTATCACTTAATATTTTTAAGTACTAAGATTTGCAATCTAATCTGTGGTTTAAGCGTGATGCTCCCACAAACGCACATACAAACAGACAAACAGCAAAAACAAAAATTGCATTTTTGTGTTTTATACCTTTTTCCTGAGTTTTCTGTGTAATTTTCATGCAAAAATATTCAATGTACAGACACGGTTAGTCTACGATTTTATTATATGTATAGAAGACTACGTCTACGTATTAAAAGTTTCACAAATAACTCAATCAATGTGTTTTGGTGTAACATTCATGCTTTCATGCATTTTTTGGTTCCTCAATAGATGGCGCTCTGACTAATCAAAATATATAAGGAAGTTTCTTACTAAACCAAAAATTCAATATATTTTGATTTTGTGGATCGATTGTATCGATCAATAACGAAAAGGTATAAAATGATCACTCTTATTTTGCCACGTATTAAAAGTTTCACAAATAACTCAACAATTTTGAATGCTTTCGTGCATTTTATTTTTCTCAATAGATGGCACTCTGACTCATCTGAATACATTAGGAAGTTTCGTCCTAAACTTAAAAATTCAATATATTTTGATTTTGTGGATCGATTGTATCGATCAATAACGAAATGGTATAAAATGATCACTCTTATTTTGCCACGTATTAAAAGTTTCACAAATAACTCAACAATTTTGAATGCTTTCGTGCATTTTATTTTTCTCAATAGATGGCGCTCTGACTCATCAGAATACATTAGGAAGTTTCTTCCTAAATTTAAAAATTCAATATCTTTTGATTTTGTGGGTCGATTTTGATGAAATAAACGCTAAATGTTACTCGGGTTATCACTTAATATTTTTAAGTACTAAGATTTGCAATCTAATCTGTGGTTTAAGCGTGATGCTCCCACAAACGCACATACAAACAGACAAACAGCAAAAACAAAAATTGCATTTTTGTGTTTTATACCTTTTTCCTGAGTTTTCTGTGTAATTTTCATGCAAAAATATTCAATGTACAGACACGGTTAGTCTACGATTTTATTATATGTATAGAAGACTACGTCTACGTATTAAAAGTTTCACAAATAACTCAATCAATGTGTTTTGGTGTAACATTCATGCTTTCATGCATTTTTTGGTTCCTCAATAGATGGCGCTCTGACTAATCAAAATATATAAGGAAGTTTCTTACTAAACCAAAAATTCAATATATTTTGATTTTGTGGATCGATTGTATCGATCAATAACGAAAAGGTATAAAATGATCACTCTTATTTTGCCACGTATTAAAAGTTTCACAAATAACTCAACAATTTTGAATGCTTTCGTGCATTTTATTTTTCTCAATAGATGGCACTCTGACTCATCTGAATACATTAGGAAGTTTCGTCCTAAACTTAAAAATTCAATATATTTTGATTTTGTGGATCGATTGTATCGATCAATAACGAAATGGTATAAAATGATCACTCTTATTTTGCCACGTATTAAAAGTTTCACAAATAACTCAACAATTTTGAATGCTTTCGTGCATTTTATTTTTCTCAATAGATGGCGCTCTGACTCATCAGAATACATTAGGAAGTTTCTTCCTAAATTTAAAAATTCAATATCTTTTGATTTTGTGGGTCGATTTTGATGAAATAAACGCTAAATGTTACTCGGGTTATGACTTAATATTTTCAAGTACTAAGATTTGCAATCTAATCTGTGGTTTAAGCGTGATGCTCCCACAAACGCACAGACAAACAGACAAACAGACAAAAATTTCAAAAATTGCATTTTTGTGTTTTATACCTTTTTCCTGAGTTTTCTGTGTAATTTTCATGCAAAAATATTCAATGTACAGACACGGTTAATCTACGATTTTATTATATGTATAGATTATTTTGTAATTATCTTTCATTCATCCCATTTTGTTTTCCTTTTGATTTCTAGTTTCTTGTAACGTATTTATGTTTATTAAAATGTATTCGTCCTTGTCAAACTTAATGTACGTACCTAGATAGTAAGTGAATGCTGTGGTCGCCTGTAATTGGAGGCGCACTCTTGTATTTGTCCCTGTATGTATTGTAGTGCATGTGATTGTGTAGCTTCTGTTGGCGATCCTAAATAAATAAGTCAGTTTAAAATATCCGTTCCATTCAATCAGTTACTGGAACATTTGTATTGTTGGGAGGAAGTTGCTACGTTCCCAAGTTGAGTGACATGCTAAAAGCTTTACACGTGAATTCCTATTTTTTTTATTTGGGCTTTACATTTAGAAAGTAAAAATATGTTTTAGTGTGAACTCACACATGTAAAACGGAATATTTATCCTACAGTTTAAATAATTGAGTAGTCAGATCCTACTAAAAATATAATTATACTCATTTAAATAGCTTTTCGATAAACAAAGACCACCATTGTACCCACAGAATTAATTTGTAAAAAGATTTGTGTTTATAACAATTTTTGGTGTACTACAAAGTATATTCTATCTACCTACTTTATTACCTACACAAAAAGTACTGTTTTATTTTGTACGAAAACAATAATTGCTTTTTACCTTAAAACGAAGAATGTGGTTGTTGAACTTTGTGGTGGAATTTTGCCTTAAAACGTTTACGGAAAAATACAAAGTCATTGAGTTGTTCTGTTTTCCTTATAGGCCTAATTTGTTTTCAGTTAAACAAGCGTACGTGACTCCGGTATATTGTGGCTCATACTGTTGTTAAGGTCAGGTTATTATGGTGGTTAGATGGAACAGATTTCTTAATCCGACTTTTTCTTTTTCTTGCCTATACTAATATTATAAAGACGAAAGATTTGTTTGTTTGTTTGAATTGAATAGGCTCCGAAACTACTAGACCGATTTGAAAATTCTTTTAGCATTGGATAGCTACATTATCAGGGAGTAACATAGGCTATATATTACCCCCGTATTCCCACAGGAACGGGAACTACGTGGGTGAAACCGCGTGACGTCCACTAGTGATTTATAAATTATTCAGTCCTTAACAATGGAATTTGGGTTTGTAAAACCTACTCAATGGCTAAAATTAATTAGTTTTGCAACCCTTTATCATGTACGTTGGGATCGGGTACCAGAATAACAGGAAGCAGCTGAACACGAGTACTTTTGCATGGAATGAATGAATGTCTGACCTCTACCAACCAAAACTCAGGTAAACTTACCAATCAAAGTCGGGTTCCAACTCGATCTGTGCAAATTCTATAAATATATGAGGATTGGGTAAAGTTGTTTACAACAATATGATTGTGAATTCCATTAAACGAATTTAATTCTCAAAATTAACTTTTGGAATACTACACTTACCGTATTATTATTGCGCGGAAAAATATTTCACATCCGCTTACAAAACGACCATGAAAAACATGCAATCTGTTCGGACACAGGAAACGCGCAGTCACTGTATTATTAAAACACTCACCAGGTATCGCGTACACAAGGACGAAGCTGAATGCCCCAAACAGTTCTTTTTTTATCGAGTCCGGCCATTTCTCTGTGCAAAACTCAATGCTGCGCTCCACCCACACCTGCGGGAATAAAGTGAGAATTTAGAATGGAAATGTATGCAGAACAAAAAAAGATTTGAACTCAGGCCAGACTACTATGCGGAATTGTTCGAAGGAGTTACCACGATCGTAGAACGCAAAGGGCACTTGGAGGAAAACAGGCGGGTTTTAAGTAAGAGTCTGACACTCCCTAGGAGGAGTCATTTGGTGATTTACCATACACGTAAATAAGGCTCCACTTTTACTCGTATACGTCTTAGAAGAGATGAAAGAAAATGTGTACTATTAGTTTGGCTAATGAGTGTTACTGAAACGTCGAAATGAATTACAACGATTCGATTTCTATTTTTACCCGACTACGGCAAAGCCAAAAGGAAGGGTTATGATTTTAGCAGTCTATGTAGGTATGTATGTATGTATGTATGTATATTTCTATGTTCCACTCTGGTGCCTAACCCACTGAACCGATTTTTATGATTGAGGTATCAATAGATTTCTAAAAACGTTCCGGGTGACATAGGCTATATAAATTATTCCTAAATGTATTATGGTAGCCTTGACACGTAAATTTCAGACGGCGAAAAAAATAAATTTCAGATAATTGTAACATGTTTGGTATCAAATGATAGGTCTTGACGAGCACATTACAAATATGTATGTATATCATATTGTCTTAGTAAACGTATAAATTTAAATTGCTAATAAACAAGTAAAAGAAAGCCTGTACCTTGTACGGCGTGGCTGTACAATTAATAGTGAAAAATGTGATCAAAATGACACCAACGCGAAGATAATCAAAATATTAAAATCAATACAATTTTTTATGCCACTCATTAGAAGAAAAATAAATAAAACGAAATATTCATATTTCGGATTTTTTCGAAGCCCGATAGATGGTGTTGGCGTCGAAACAAATCACGCCACGCTTTCGTCTGCGATGTCGTTGCGTCCCCGTAATGGAACGTGGCGAGCGGTCACGACCCTGCCCTTGGCAACCTCTCGGCTTATAAAAACAGGCCACTCACTGTGTACCATAGCTAAAAATGCTAAAATTCGTCGAGCGTGCGCCTGCCCAAAAAGTGATGGCAACACAAACGCAACGTATGTATAAATGCATGTTGTGTACCGCACGGCGCGCCGCAGTGCCTTTATCTCAGAGTAGTATCTTCACAAAACCTCGGCAGTCACCTGGTTTCGTTAGTTTTTTTTATTAGTTCAAACTTTTCCAACTACGTGCGTTGGGGTTGGCTTGCAGTCTAATCTAATACAGCTAAATACCAGTATTTCACATGAGGTTACTGCCCATTTGACCTCCATAACCCGATTTATTAGCTTCTGACTACCCGTAACGACATAAACACATACATATACTAATGCTGATTGGAAATAATTTTTGGTGTAAAATAAAAATCCCATAAAAAACATAAATGTGAAAAAGGGAGCCAAAGTTCAATGTTAATAATATCTGTGATTGTCAAAATTAAATAAATTAGCCAGGATTACTAACAGAACCCATTTCCAGCATTGAATTTTCTACCGTTTGTCTGTTTAGTTGTACAAAACACGTGGAAAGGTCAAAATAAATGTAGATAACTTTTATTTATTATAATTTTGTAACTCAAAGTACAATTAAAGTATTGTTTCATCCCAATCGGTTCACTCTATCAAAACATATGTGAATTTAAAGTGTTGAAGGAGAAATTAATTTACATTACGTAAAGCAAATACACGTAACTCCATCTGTTGAACAACAATAGTACTACGAATTCATGGAAATAACACCAGGTTACATACTGTGGAGTTATTTGTGAAACTTTTGATAAGTAGCAAAGGAAAAGTGAACATTGTATTATTTTATTGTTAGAGATTTATCGTTATATGGTAACCTTATTGAAATGTTGCCAGATCCACTTCAAGGTCGATGGATAGCAATCTAAATTTGATCACAATTTCTAAATTGCGGTGTTCTTCGCGGAATAAAAATTGAGTTTAAAAAACTGTAACCCGACTACAGAAAAATAAAAGTGATCTGAAAAGTAAGAAACAAGAAAATATTTCAGAAAAAATTCAAGACAGGTACAAAAATGGTCAAAGTAAAGCCGTGGTCGCATGCCTGTATATCATGTGGGTGCCTGGCACACCTATAAAACTATAAAGGCATGCGACCACGGCTTTACTTTGACCATTTTTGTACCTGTCTTGAATTTTTTCTGAAATATTTTCTTGTTTCTTACTTTTCAGATCACTTTTATTTTTCTGTAGTCGGGTTACAGTTTTTTAAACTCAATTTTTATTTTATACTTTTCCGTTTAACAAATCGTTACTATTTATTTAGATTTGATTAACTGCACGTCGCCATCATTTTATCCATGCTTTTTATTGTACAACTAGCTACGCTCGCGATTTCGTTCGAGTGCATGATGGTGAAAAAATGTGATACTATGGCATAGATAAGATTTCAATAACCTGACCCCTCTCGAATTAAAAATAAATAAATAATAAAAAGAAGGTTATGCAGGGTGCTTACTATATCACCACTTCCGTTTAAAGTGGCGACCAGCCCTGGTATCTCCTAGTACCTCGAATCATGATGATTCTTAATTTCTTATCTACTACTAAATATAAACCAATTATACAAAAGAATGAATAAAAAAACACCCAAGACATTATTTTATATACGAATGTTTATTGTCACTGTCGGGTCTCATCCCTAAACGTTTGACGCAATGAAACCTGTTGGAAGTGGGACGCAAAAATTTTTGAGCTCAGTTTGCTCGCTTTTGCATTCTGCACTATGTATCAACAAAAGACTTCTATAATATTTATGTATGAGTAATCAAAACACTATAAAACTCTTCTGAAAAGGTGTAAAAATTTCAAGCTTCGCTCGCTCTTACATTCTGCACTCTGTTTGTCCTCGAGCTTATCTGTATAATTCAACAAAACTTATATTTTTACGTGTGAATGATCAAAAGAAAATAAAATCTTTCCGAGTTGCATGTATTTTTGGGCTCACTTCGTTCGTTCTTGCGTTCGGGCCTTTTTCAGTTAATGAGCTTTCTTGCATCAGTTCATGAATTTACTTCTATTTAAGTATGAATAATTATCATCATTATGTACTGCAGATTCCCCAAAGAGAAATGGCTTGCGACTGCCATCACCAGTATAACGGGCAACCCATAATTATTTTGGAGTGCCCCAGGTGCCACCCATGCCAGCTACGCCACTGTTACTGAAGTCGGTCTGTGGATGGTTGATCGTCATAACTTATCATACTGAAACTCCTGCGCCCCTCGAAAAGTACTTCAACGTAAGGTTCAGTAGAAAACCAGCGTAAGGTAACTCCTAGTTGTCTGGCATTTTGCTAAACTGGACCTTTTTGGCGCAGCCGTGAGACACACAATATTATTGTTTTAATTAAATGAAGTTTCACAACGTTTATACCTACATTGTGTTTACCTAGGTGTGCCAAATAAACGAGTTTTATTTCTTTCTTTACTTAAATTCGTTAGTCTGTTATTTGTAGATCTTTTACAGTCGTTACGGATTATCAGAAACCAGAAAATCTGACACCAGTCTGGCCAAAAAGTACCAGGTCACCCAGTTATTGGGATGTGGAGATCTGTCACTCCGCGTAAAATATTGGTATTCGACTGAATCCGGTTTGTCTGGACTTCGACTTCAATATTTTTGGGAAACGATTGGGCAGATGACCAAGATTTAGAGCATAGATACAACACTTTATGTTTTGTCTCAAAACTCAACACTTTATGTCTTATCTTAATAGTCGCGACGAACCAATCACGGGGCTTTGCCCCTCACCACAGGTAGTAAACCGTTAAGCCTGCAAGTGACCCAATGTTGCCAGGTTTCCGCATAAAACCGGGGGTCCATCTTTTAACAGCTTTAGTTTATTATAAGTTAAGGTAATATGTATTAGCAGACATGGGGGAAGGTCCTTTTTCCGCGAAGAACACCGCTATTTAGAAATTGTGATCAAATTAAGATTGCTATCCATCGACCTTGAAGTGGATCTGGCAACATTTCAATAAGGTTACCATATAACGATAAATCCCTAACAATAAAATAATACAATGTTCACTTTTCCTTTGCTACTTATCAAAAGTTTCACAAATAACTCCACAGTATGTAACCTGGTGTTATTTCCATGAATTGGTAGTACTATTTTTGTTCAATAGATGGAGTTACGTGTATTTGCTTTACGTTATGTAAATTAATTTCTGCTTCAACACTTTAAATTCACATATCTTTTGATAGAGTGAACCGATTGGGATGAAACAATACTTTAATTGGGTACTTTGAGTTACAAAATTATAATAAATAAAAGCTATCTACATTTATTATGACCTTTCCACGTGTTTTGTACAACTAAACAGACAAACGGTAGAAAATTCAATGCTGGAAATGGGTTCTGTTAGTAATTCTGGCTAATTTATTTAATTTTGACAATCACAAATTTTACTAATATTGAACTTTGGCTCCCTTTTTCACTTTTATGTTTTTGATGGGATTTTTATTTTACACCAAAAATTATTTCCAATCAGCATGAGTATATGTATGTGTTTATGTCGTTACGGGTAGTCAGAAGCTAATAAATCGGGTTATGGAGGTCAAATGGGCAGTCACCTCATGTGAAATACTGGAATTTAGCTGTATTAGATTAGACTGCAAGCCAACCCCAACGCACGTAGTTGGAAAAGTTTGAACTAATAAAAAAAACTAACGAAATCAGGTGACTGCCGAGGTTTTGTGAAGCTGCTACACTGAGATAAAGCCACTGCGGCACGCCTTGCGGTACACAACATGCATTTATACATACGTTGCGTTTGAGTTGCTATCACTTTTTGGGCAGGCGCACGCTCGACGAATTTTAGCATTTTTACCCGACTACGGCAAAGCCAAAAGGAAGGGTTATGATTTTAGCAGTCTATGTAGGTATGTATGTATGTATGTATGTATATTTCTATGTTCCACTCTGGTGCCTAACCCACTGAACCGATTTTTATGATTGAGGTATCAATAGATTTCTAAAAACGTTCCGGGTGACATAGGCTATATAAATTATTCCTAAATGTATTATGGTAGCCTTGACACGTAAATTTCAGACGGCGAAAAAAATAAATTTCAGATAATTGTAACATGTTTGGTATCAAATGATAGGTCTTGACGAGCACATTACAAATATGTATGTATATCATATTGTCTTAGTAAACGTATAAATTTAAATTGCTAATAAACAAGTAAAAGAAAGCCTGTACCTTGTACGGCGTGGCTGTACAATTAATAGTGAAAAATGTGATCAAAATGACACCAACGCGAAGATAATCAAAATATTAAAATCAATACAATTTTTTATGCCACTCATTAGAAGAAAAATAAATAAAACGAAATATTCATATTTCGGATTTTTTCGAAGCCCGATAGATGGTGTTGGCGTCGAAACAAATCACGCCACGCTTTCGTCTGCGATGTCGTTGCGTCCCCGTAATGGAACGTGGCGAGCGGTCACGACCCTGCCCTTGGCAACCTCTCGGCTTATAAAAACAGGCCACTCACTGTGTACCATAGCTAAAAATGCTAAAATTCGTCGAGCGTGCGCCTGCCCAAAAAGTGATGGCAACACAAACGCAACGTATGTATAAATGCATGTTGTGTACCGCACGGCGCGCCGCAGTGCCTTTATCTCAGAGTAGTATCTTCACAAAACCTCGGCAGTCACCTGGTTTCGTTAGTTTTTTTTATTAGTTCAAACTTTTCCAACTACGTGCGTTGGGGTTGGCTTGCAGTCTAATCTAATACAGCTAAATACCAGTATTTCACATGAGGTTACTGCCCATTTGACCTCCATAACCCGATTTATTAGCTTCTGACTACCCGTAACGACATAAACACATACATATACTAATGCTGATTGGAAATAATTTTTGGTGTAAAATAAAAATCCCATAAAAAACATAAATGTGAAAAAGGGAGCCAAAGTTCAATGTTAATAATATCTGTGATTGTCAAAATTAAATAAATTAGCCAGGATTACTAACAGAACCCATTTCCAGCATTGAATTTTCTACCGTTTGTCTGTTTAGTTGTACAAAACACGTGGAAAGGTCAAAATAAATGTAGATAACTTTTATTTATTATAATTTTGTAACTCAAAGTACAATTAAAGTATTGTTTCATCCCAATCGGTTCACTCTATCAAAACATATGTGAATTTAAAGTGTTGAAGGAGAAATTAATTTACATTACGTAAAGCAAATACACGTAACTCCATCTGTTGAACAACAATAGTACTACGAATTCATGGAAATAACACCAGGTTACATACTGTGGAGTTATTTGTGAAACTTTTGATAAGTAGCAAAGGAAAAGTGAACATTGTATTATTTTATTGTTAGAGATTTATCGTTATATGGTAACCTTATTGAAATGTTGCCAGATCCACTTCAAGGTCGATGGATAGCAATCTTAATTTGATCACAATTTCTAAATTGCGGTGTTCTTCGCGGAATAAAAATTGAGTTTAAAAAACTGTAACCCGACTACAGAAAAATAAAAGTGATCTGAAAAGTAAGAAACAAGAAAATATTTCAGAAAAAATTCAAGACAGGTACAAAAATGGTCAAAGTAAAGCCGTGGTCGCATGCCTGTATATCATGTGGGTGCCTGGCACACCTATAAAACTATAAAGGCATGCGACCACGGCTTTACTTTGACCATTTTTGTACCTGTCTTGAATTTTTTCTGAAATATTTTCTTGTTTCTTACTTTTCAGATCACTTTTATTTTTCTGTAGTCGGGTTACAGTTTTTTAAACTCAATTTTTATTAGCTATGGTACACAGTGAGTGGCCTGTTTTTATAAGCCGAGAGGTTGCCAAGGGCAGGGTCGTAACCGCTCGCCACGTTCTATTACGGGGACGAAACGACATCGCAGACGAAAGCGTGGCGTGATTTGTTTCGACGCCAACACCATCTATCGGGCTTCGAAAAATTCCGAAATATGAATATTTCGTTTTATTTATTTTTCTTCTAATGAGTGGCATAAAAAATTGTATTGATTTTAAAATTTTGATTATCTTCGCGTTGGTGTCATTTTGATCACATTTTTCACTATTAATTGTACAGCCACGCCATACAAGGTTCAGGCTTTCTTTTACTTGTTTATTAGCAATTTAAATTTATACGTTTACTAAGACAATATGATATACATACATATTTGTAATGTGCTCGTCAAGACCTTTCTTTTGATACCAAACATGTCACAATTATCTGAAATTTATTTTTTTCGTCGTCTGAAATTTACGTGTCAAGGCCACCATAATACATTTAGGAATAATTTATACAGCCTATGTCACCCGGAACGTTTTTAGAAATCTATTGATACCTCAATCATAAAAATCGGTTCAGTGGGTTAGGCACCAGAGTGGAACATAGAAATATACATACATACATACATACATACCTACATAGACTGCTAAAATCATAACCCTTCCTTTTGGCTTTGCCGTAGTCGGGTAAAAAGGACCTTCCCCCATGTCTGCTAATACATATTACCTTAACTTATAATAAACAAAAGCTGTTAAAAGATGGACCCCGGGTTTTATGCGGAAACCTGGCAACATTGGGTCACTTGCAGGCTTAACGGTTTACTACCCGTGGTGAGGGGCAAAGCCCCGTGATTGGTTCGTCGCGACTATTAAGATAAGACATAAAGTGTTGAGTTTTGAGACAAGACATAAAGTGTTGTATCTATGCTCTAAATCTTGGTCATCTGCCCAATCTTTTCCCAAAAATATTGAAGTCGGAGTCCAGACAAACCGGATTCAGTCGAATACCAATATTTTACGCGGAGTGACAGATCTCCACATCCCAATAACTGGGTGACCTGGTACTTTTTGGCCAGACTGGTGTCAGATTTTCTGGTTTCTGATAATCCGTAACGACTGTCAAAGATCTACAAATAACAGACTAACGAATTTAAGTAAAGAAAGAAATAAAACTCGTTTACTTGGCACACCTAGGTAAACACAATGTAGGTATAAACGTTGTGAAACTTCATTTAATTAAAACAATAACATTGTGTATCTCACGGCTGCGCCAAAAAGGTCCAGGTTAGCAAAATGCCAGACAACTAGGAGTTACCTTACGCTGGTTTTCTACTGAACCTTACATTGAAGCACTTTTCGAGGGGCGCAGGAGTTTCGGTATGATAAGTTATGACGATCAACCATCCACAGACCGACTTCAGTAACAGTGGCGTAGCTAGCATGGGTGGCACCTGGGGCACTCCAAAATAATTATGGGTTGCCCGTTATACTGGTGACGGCAGTCGCAAGCCATTTCTCGGGAGGGGGGGGGGAATCTGCAGTACATAATGATGATAATTATTCATACTTAAATAGAAGTAAATTCATGAACTGATGCAAGAAAGCTCATTAACTGAAAAAGGCCCGAACGCAAGAACGAACGAAGTGAGCTCGAAAATACATGCAACTTGGAAAGATTTTATTTTCTTTTGATCATTCACACGTAAAAATATAAGTTTTGTTGAATTATACAGATAATCTCGAGGACAAACAGAGTGCAGAATGTAAGAGCGAGCGAAGCTTGAAATTTTTACGCCTTTTCAGAAGAGTTTTACAGTGTTTGGATTACTCATACATAAATATTATAGAAGTCTTTTGTTGATACATAGTGCAGAATGGAAAAGCGAGCGAACTGAGCTCAAAAATTTTTGCGTCCCACTTCCAACAGGTTTCATTGCGTCAAACGTTTAGGGATGAGACCCGACAGTGACAATAAACATTCGTATATAAAATAATGTCTTGGGTGTTTTTTTATTCATTCTTTTGTATCATCATCATCATCATATCAGCCGAAAGACGTCCACTGCTGAACATAGGCCTCCCCCAAGCGTCGCCACAACGACCGGTCCTTTTGCGTCTCGCATCCATCGGCTACCCGCGACCTTCCTTTTGTATAATTGGTTTATATTTAGTAGTAGACTAGCTGACCCGCGCGGCTTCGCTCCCGTCAACTGGCTATTCTACCTACCGACCCTAACCTACCTACCCTACCTACCTACTCTACCTACTTACCTATCCTACCTACCATAACTACCCTGCCTTACCTACCCTACCCACCTACCCTACCTACCTACCTACCCTACCTACCCTACCTACCCTACTTACCCTACCTACCCTACCTACCTATCCTACCTACCTACCCTACCTACCTACTCTTTTTTTTTTTGTATGTGAATTCTTATTATGCTATTCCGGACGAAGACTAATCCAAAAACACAAAAACTATGAAAATCGGTCGAGCCGTTCTCGAGTTAGAAAAGTGTTCGAACAAACCCGACTTTGTTTTAAATATATTAAGAAGATTAAGAATTTTGCTATATTGTGAAAGATTCGACCTTTTTCTAGAAGACATTTTTTATATTAGCGAGACAGAAATAAAACGCATACACTGAAGGAAGACGGACAGTGGTGGCTTATTAAAAAAAAGGGTTCCGTTAGAAAACTTGGTACGGAACCCTAAAAATCGACTGGGTTCGCACGAATCAAAATCGTACGCGAAGGCTTAAATAATAGGGTCCCATTAGCAACTTTGGCACGGAACCCTATAATTTGCCTTGGCTCGCAAATCGAACTGTTTGATACTTAGCACGAATTAAAAACTTAGTTGCGGGCAACCTGGGAGTCTTTAAGACAAAAGTGAATAGGTTGCTTCTAGGCAAACGTGCTCCATCTTCGACCGCATCATCGCTTACCATCAGGTGAGATAGTGGTCAAACGTATGCCTATCTATTTAAAAAAAAAATATTCCACTCCGTATCACCTAACCAATGAGAACTAATGATAACACGATTTGACAGTTACTGTGAAATCGTGTTGTCATTCATTCTTAGTTCGGGTTCGGGACTAATCGTAAGTCTGTAGGTGATACGGAGTAGAATACGTCCGCAACTAAGCCCGAAACTACGGACTTCGGACTTAGAGAGTAGCCTCCCAAAATCGATCGCTCCCGTCACCATGACCACCTTTGGTACGATACCTTATTATAAAAAACCAAACTACTAACCTAAACTAAACCTAAACCTAACTACTAACCAAAAAATGGACTCTGTCTGAAATATAAGATTTTTATTTATTATTATTAGCCTTGTTTCGCAAATCGAACCGTTTGTTGCTTCGCTCTAAACGGAATCAATCGCGGAGGCTTAGCAGTAGGGTCCCGTCAGCACAGCACCTTTGGTACGAAACGGCCTACAGGCCTGATCCGCAAGTCGAACCGTCCAGAACTTCGCAAAACTAAATCAGTTTAAGACTCTACGATAAATGCACTTTAAACGAAACCAGCACCAGAGATTTAACCAATTATGGTCCCTAACAGTTTAAGACCTTTCAGAGACCAAACCGAAATTTCTTCGAAACACGACTGTGTTTAGAAATTGTGTGAGGTCATTCTCCAGCGGAAAATCTTAACACCGCAATTCAGAAAAACGCGTCATCAGTGCAACGCCATCTATCGACCATGTAAACTGACAAAATATTTGACAGCGGAAGACGTTAAATAAGAAGCCCGTATGTTACGGTAAATAACGATAAGGTATTAAAATGTTTACTTTTATTTTGCTACGTCTATGTATTAAAAGTTTCACAAATAACTCAATCAATGTGTTTTGGTGTAACATTCATGCTTTCATGCATTTTTTGGTTCCTCAATAGATGGCGCTCTGACTAATCAGAATTTATAAGGAAGTTTCTTACTACACTAAAAATTCAATTTATTTTGATTTTGTGAATCGATTGTATCGATCAATAACGAAAAGGTATAAAATGATCACTCTTATTTTGCCACGTATTAAAAGTTTCACAAATAACTCAACAATTTTGAATGCTTTCGTGCATTTTATTATTCTCAATAGATGGCGCTCTGACTCATCAAAATACATTAGGAAGTTTCTTCCTAAACTTAAAAATTCCATGTCTTTTGATTTTGTAGGTCGATTTTGATGAAATAAACGCTAAATGTTACTCGGGTTATCACTTAATATTTTTAAGTACTTAGATTTGCAATCTAATCTGTGGTTTAAGCGTGATGCTCCCACAAACGCACAGACAAACAGACAAAAATTTCAAAAATTGCATTTTTGTGTTTTATACCTTTTTCCTGAGTTTTCTGTGTCATTTTCATGCAAAAATATTCAATGTACAGACACGGTTAGTCTACGATTTTATTATATGTATAGATAAGAAATTAAGAATCATCATGATTCGAGGTACTAGGAGATACCAGGGCTGGTCGCCACTTTAAACGGAAGTGGTGATATAGTAAGCACCCTGCAAAACCTTCTTTTTATTATTTATTTATTTTTAATTCGAGAGGGGTCAGGTTATTGAAATCTTATCTATGCCATAGTATCACATTATTTCACCATCATGCACTCGAACGAAATCGCGAGCGTAGCTAGTTGTACAATAAAAAGCATGGATAAAATGATGGCGACGTGCAGTAAATCAAATCTAAATAAATAGTAACGATTTGTTAAACGGAAAAGTATAAAATAAAAATTGAGTTTAAAAAACTGTAACCCGACTACAGAAAAATAAAAGTGATCTGAAAAGTAAGAAACAAGAAAATATTTCAGAAAAAAATCAAGACAGGTACAAAAATGGTCAAAGTAAAGCCGTGGTCGCATGCCTTTATAGTTTTATAGGTGTGCCAGGCACCCACATGATATACCTACAGGCATGCGACCACGGCTTTACTTTGACCATTTTTGTACCTGTCTTGAATTTTTTCTGAAATATTTTCTTGTTTCTTACTTTTCAGATCACTTTTATTTTTCTGTAGTCGGGTTACAGTTTTTTAAACTCAATTTTTATTAAGCTGCATAGTTAAAACATTAAACTCTAAATGCTTAAAATGAATTTCAAGTACGATTTACGATATTAAAGATAATAATACTCCGTTTAAAATGGTTTATTTATAACGTAGAAAAAAATTCAATGCAAAACACATACCTACAGTGTTTCGCTTTGAATTTTTTTCTACGTTAGGTATAATTTCTTAAAAATGTGTGATTTCCCTAAAATCTAAAGTAGAAAAAACACATTTTCTTTTGCTAAACGATAAGTGGTTCAGAACTTATGAAAATGTATTGTGCTTGTGAACTTCGCCAATAAGGAAGACTGTGCCGTATTCAGCTTCCACTAACACACAGCTATTGCCTTATCTTATGGTTATGGCGATAATAAACCGCCATAGTGACCATAAAGAGATGTGAAAAGTACCTACATGATGCATTTCCTTATTGCATACTAGCCTTTTCTCAAAGGTTTGCTCTTTTGTAATGTTTTTTTGAACATGCTAGTCAATGGAACTACCAGTCGGATTTGGAAAATTATTCTTGTGTAGGATAGTCTCATTCATGAGTAAGGCTATACACTTCACGGAAACGGGAAAAACGAGATATGCGAGTACAAAGTCGTGAGCAAGAGCTAGTTATTTTAGTTATAGATCATTGTAAACAGTTGCGCGTCTAATAAAACGGCAATTTCATCCTTAGAGCATACTAAGTATGCAGATAGATATGGAAGTAACAGTCACCTTAGGGAAATGTCGACTGTAGTTCGAGGAGGTAGTAAAGTGAAACTGTGTGTGCCTAGTTTATACTACCACCACGCCTCTCTGTTATGGTAAGCTTTGTCATTTCGCTTTTAATAGTTAAAGAGCAAGGCAGACGTCTGGCAAGGAGTATTCGTTATGTTATTTGTGTGGTAAAGATAATACAGTAACACTCTCATAGTTTCAATGAGTAGAAGAACCAGCCCATTTGATCAAATTACTTCAACGTCCTATATCCCCTAGCAGGGGCAGAGGGCGTCCACAGTAGACCTCCATCCCGATGGGTTAGCTTTACGCTTCACCTCGCTCCACGCCATTCCGATGCTTGTCACTTCTGCCAACACGGTGCGTCGCCAGGTTTGACGAGGACGGTCACGCTTCCTTTTCCCTCGAGGATTCCATAGCCTGTTATGAAATGTCATCAGGATCCCTCCGGAGCGTATGACCAATCCACTTCCACTTACGGCGCTTGATCTGGCGGTCGATCAGGCTCTCGTGGCATTTCTCTAACAGCTCTACGTTAGAGATGGTCTCGGGCCAGTAAATTCCGAGTATGCGACGAAGACATCGGTTGAGAAAGACCTGGATTTGGCGTTAGATTTCCTTTGTCACCTTCCACGTTTCCCACCCGTGGAGCAGCACGGATTTGACATTAGACCCGAAAATTTAGAGTTTAACTCTTCGAGTTAGTTTCCGTGACTGCCAAACAGATATTAGCTGCGCGAAGGTACCTCGGGCTTTGGCAATCCGTGAAGTTATATCCTCTTCAGTCCCTCCAGTCTCCGACACGACGCTTCCGTGGTAAGTAAATTTGTGGACGCGTTCCACTGCCTCTATGTAAATTAGCAGCAATGTTGAGTTCTTCACTCCTGTACGCATCTCCTGGAGGAGATGAACGTGTATGGTCTGCATTATAATTTGACTAGTGACTCTCGACAAAGTACCATTCTTTAAGCGAATGCAATAATTGTCAAAATGCCAAAACAATATAAGATCGGTCACGTAACAATATTTCGACAGCGTTTATCAAGCTTCACCACACCGTCGCTGAAAGAGTTTCACTCGTCTAGATAAACAAATCAGCGATAGTTAGGTATTTGTTGTGAAAACTGTACGATCTTCCAGATTTATTGTAACGTAGATACTATTTTTTTAGTAGGTACAATAACTCTGGAATTAGAAAACTGCCAGTGCTAAATTTTTTCCTATATTTTAGCTTCGTTTTTTTTTTAATATAATCTGTGCAACTGTGATATTACATTTTGTACAAAATGAGATCGTCCTATGTAATTTTTTTTTGGAATAAAATCAATTAAGAGCATGAAAAACTCAAAACAGGATAAGAAAACCCATATACATGGTTTATCAACTTGAATACAAAGGAAACTTTCAAGCTACTTATCCCATAGCTAGTGCTTAGTGGTTATATTTATAGTAATAGTTTTCAAAAATAACAATTTATATACAAAAAGGTTCAATAATGTAATTATTAAAGACAGCGTAACAAACTCGAAAATTCAATTTAAAAGATGAGTTAGGGTAAACTACATCTTCAAAGCGTTATCTAGTTAAATAACTTTTAAGTCAGTCATGACTACATTAATGAATTAATCAAGTAAAAAGGACCTTGAAGGAACTTTTTGATAACTTTCTTTAAAAGTATGTCAAAGATTGCAGGCATTTAATCGAAAAATTACCAATTTATTTCACGGTTGCCTACTTTATTCATAGACAACATAAATGCTTACGTCAAATTTTTATATAAAAAATACGTAATGGGCAAGGCAGAACCTGCAGAAAGGTTTTTTGTAGGGATGGTAAATCATCAAATGACTCCTTCCGCTCTGCGCGGAGTGGAAGGGAGTGTCAGACTCTTACCGACTTAAACCCATCCGTGTTCTTCCCGCCGCGTTCCAGCGCTGCGGTGACTCTTTCGAACAACCGCAACCCTGGCAGACAAAACGCTACCTCTACGATCCTTACACTCGTTTAGCTTTAGTTCGTGCATCCGGTTATACCCGTACGTCAGTTGGCAGTACTACGCATCTGGGCTTTCAGAAGAAAATCTATCTTTACAAATAAAATTATACAAACATTCACAGTACTAGTACCAATAAATAAAATTGAAGTAGCTAATATCAATATCAAAATAACAGCTTTTTACTAAATGCATTTATGAAAGAATATATCCGTCCATGCGACATAATAATTTACTTTAACCTCACCCACACCCACAAAACTCTACAAACTGACCATTTACAAACCTCTTTGGCTGATTTGTAAATAGCAATTTATAATAAATGTGTGATTTCCCTAAAATCTAAAGTAGAAAAAACACATTTTCTTTTGCTAAACGATAAGTGGTTCAGAACTTATGAAAATGTATTGTGCTTGTGAACTTCGCCAATAAGGAAGACTGTGCCGTATTCAGCTTCCACTAACACACAGCTATTGCCTTATCTTATGGTTATGGCGATAATAAACCGCCATAGTGACCATAAAGAGATGTGAAAAGTACCTACATGATGCATTTCCTTATTGCATACTAGCCTTTTCTCAAAGGTTTGCTCTTTTGTAATGTTTTTTTGAACATGCTAGTCAATGGAACTACCAGTCGGATTTGGAAAATTATTCTTGTGTAGGATAGTCTCATTCATGAGTAAGGCTATACACTTCACGGAAACGGGAAAAACGAGATATGCGAGTACAAAGTCGTGAGCAAGAGCTAGTTATTTTAGTTATAGATCATTGTAAACAGTTGCGCGTCTAATAAAACGGCAATTTCATCCTTAGAGCATACTAAGTATGCAGATAGATATGGAAGTAACAGTCACCTTAGGGAAATGTCGACTGTAGTTCGAGGAGGTAGTAAAGTGAAACTGTGTGTGCCTAGTTTATACTACCACCACGCCTCTCTGTTATGGTAAGCTTTGTCATTTCGCTTTTAATAGTTAAAGAGCAAGGCAGACGTCTGGCAAGGAGTATTCGTTATGTTATTTGTGTGGTAAAGATAATACAGTAACACTCTCATAGTTTCAATGAGTAGAAGAACCAGCCCATTTGATCAAATTACTTCAACGTCCTATATCCCCTAGCAGGGGCAGAGGGCGTCCACAGTAGACCTCCATCCCGATGGGTTAGCTTTACGCTTCACCTCGCTCCACGCCATTCCGATGCTTGTCACTTCTGCCAACACGGTGCGTCGCCAGGTTTGACGAGGACGGTCACGCTTCCTTTTCCCTCGAGGATTCCATAGCCTGTTATGAAATGTCATCAGGATCCCTCCGGAGCGTATGACCAATCCACTTCCACTTACGGCGCTTGATCTGGCGGTCGATCAGGCTCTCGTGGCATTTCTCTAACAGCTCTACGTTAGAGATGGTCTCGGGCCAGTAAATTCCGAGTATGCGACGAAGACATCGGTTGAGAAAGACCTGGATTTGGCGTTAGATTTCCTTTGTCACCTTCCACGTTTCCCACCCGTGGAGCAGCACGGATTTGACATTAGACCCGAAAATTTAGAGTTTAACTCTTCGAGTTAGTTTCCGTGACTGCCAAACAGATATTAGCTGCGCGAAGGTACCTCGGGCTTTGGCAATCCGTGAAGTTATATCCTCTTCAGTCCCTCCAGTCTCCGACACGACGCTTCCGTGGTAAGTAAATTTGTGGACGCGTTCCACTGCCTCTATGTAAATTAGCAGCAATGTTGAGTTCTTCACTCCTGTACGCATCTCCTGGAGGAGATGAACGTGTATGGTCTGCATTATAATTTGACTAGTGACTCTCGACAAAGTACCATTCTTTAAGCGAATGCAATAATTGTCAAAATGCCAAAACAATATAAGATCGGTCACGTAACAATATTTCGACAGCGTTTATCAAGCTTCACCACACCGTCGCTGAAAGAGTTTCACTCGTCTAGATAAACAAATCAGCGATAGTTAGGTATTTGTTGTGAAAACTGTACGATCTTCCAGATTTATTGTAACGTAGATACTATTTTTTTAGTAGGTACAATAACTCTGGAATTAGAAAACTGCCAGTGCTAAATTTTTTCCTATATTTTAGCTTCGTTTTTTTTTTAATATAATCTGTGCAACTGTGATATTACATTTTGTACAAAATGAGATCGTCCTATGTAATTTTTTTTTGGAATAAAATCAATTAAGAGCATGAAAAACTCAAAACAGGATAAGAAAACCCATATACATGGTTTATCAACTTGAATACAAAGGAAACTTTCAAGCTACTTATCCCATAGCTAGTGCTTAGTGGTTATATTTATAGTAATAGTTTTCAAAAATAACAATTTATATACAAAAAGGTTCAATAATGTAATTATTAAAGACAGCGTAACAAACTCGAAAATTCAATTTAAAAGATGAGTTAGGGTAAACTACATCTTCAAAGCGTTATCTAGTTAAATAACTTTTAAGTCAGTCATGACTACATTAATGAATTAATCAAGTAAAAAGGACCTTGAAGGAACTTTTTGATAACTTTCTTTAAAAGTATGTCAAAGATTGCAGGCATTTAATCGAAAAATTACCAATTTATTTCACGGTTGCCTACTTTATTCATAGACAACATAAATGCTTACGTCAAATTTTTATATAAAAAATACGTAATGGGCAAGGCAGAACCTGCAGAAAGGTTTTTTGTAGGGATGGTAAATCATCAAATGACTCCTTCCGCTCTGCGCGGAGTGGAAGGGAGTGTCAGACTCTTACCGACTTAAACCCATCCGTGTTCTTCCCGCCGCGTTCCAGCGCTGCGGTGACTCTTTCGAACAACCGCAACCCTGGCAGACAAAACGCTACCTCTACGATCCTTACACTCGTTTAGCTTTAGTTCGTGCATCCGGTTATACCCGTACGTCAGTTGGCAGTACTACGCATCTGGGCTTTCAGAAGAAAATCTATCTTTACAAATAAAATTATACAAACATTCACAGTACTAGTACCAATAAATAAAATTGAAGTAGCTAATATCAATATCAAAATAACAGCTTTTTACTAAATGCATTTATGAAAGAATATATCCGTCCATGCGACATAATAATTTACTTTAACCTCACCCACACCCACAAAACTCTACAAACTGACCATTTACAAACCTCTTTGGCTGATTTGTAAATAGCAATTTTGTAGTTTTCCATTTTTCGTAGAACAGTCCTCACTAATCACTTGGAATCCTGCCCATCTTCTAAACGATGTAACCATGACGACTGCACTATTAAGACAAACGCTCACGTTTGTACTTGGCAACGGCTAGCTTTGGAAATTTTTTATATTAAGAAACTCTTAGTGAAGTTATTTATTTCAGTTAGATCATTAACTTGGCACATTCAAAAGTAACACTTAAATATCTTAAACAACTGATATCACTTTTCAACTTGAAATGAGAACTTAAGAAGACGTTTGACATTTAGAAATACAAGTAGGTCATGCAGAATATTTGAGACGTTGCAATTGCATTCCAAACCCAACAAAAAAAAAAATCAAAAAGTCGTACGTCTTATTTAGACCAAAATTTACCTGAGTTTAATTTACTCCAGCGTGACAAAAGTTCAAATAATTAATTAAATCAACGTAACACTAATTACGAAATTATTAATCACTAGTGGACGTCAGGCGGTTTCACCCGCGTAGTTCCCGTTCCCGTGGGAGTAGGGGGATAAAATATAGCCTATGTTACTCCCTGATAATGTAGCTATCCATTGCTTAAAGAATTTTTCAAATCGGTCCAGTAGTTTCGGAGCCTATTCATTTCAAACAAACAAACAAACAAATCTTTCCTCTTTATAATATTAGTGTAGATGTAGACTTACAAAATTATTTTAATTAAATATCCAAATTCTATTCTGATTTGCTAACCGCAGTCGAATTAATTCATTACAGGCCACAAAACAGAAATAATGAACTTATTTGCGTATAATTTAGAACATTATAATATTGTTAATATTTCCTGAATTCATTTTGAATAAAAATATACTAATCAATATTTAAATCATCATCATCATCGTCATCATCATCGTCATCATATAGTTAGATTTTTTTTAAATAAGGTTGTTAGTTTTAAAAGTAGAATAATTTCAATAAAACACGAGGGTGCCTTTACCCTGTGGCCTATTTATGATAAATATATAGTTCTTCTACAAATCTTGATAGTTCTTTGAAAATTGAGGGAGTAGTTTTGAGAATCAATTCAAAGCTATAGTTTTGAGAATCAATTCAAGGGTATCAAGTTATGAGGAAACGACAACTTAGTTGTATTGTAACTTAAAGACTTAGTTGTCTAGTACTTAGATCTTAATGGGACTTAGTGGAGAGCCTTTATTGCTAACTTGTGTTTTTTTTTTTGATAATTCTCTCTAATCTTGAAACTATTTTTAGTGTAGAACCTTTTTTAGATTTTATTGAAGAATAATTTAACATTTTGCAAATGGGAAGAGCAGATGATTCATTTATTATTCTGGTACTCAGCTGCGATGGTTAAATTGGAGGCCGACAAATATAGGGACAAGGCTAGATATATTTATTTGGACGACATCGACTATGGGTCTTTTAATTCTTGAGCCTTGATTTACATTTGATCATTTTCCGTAGATATCTCATAAAGCTGCATCTCAAATCATTGTCCTCCATTGAGGCACGCTACAACGTGACTTTATCTCTGTGAACGTAAGTCATATCTCTGGAGTGAGTTTAATATGTTGTGTGGGAAGATACTCGTAACACTGCACACTCGGATGTCCTTTCACTACTGGTGCTACTTTGAACATATTTTCCGACACGCTAACATTGCACAACTCATTTTGTTGAGCTGATTGAATCATGATAGCCTGCAGCTGTTAATATTTTAACAGCTGGGTTATCAAATATCACGCAAAAACGGATCGTTGGTTTCGCCAATTTTACGTATTGTTTGATTTTGGTAACGTAAATAAAATAAACGTAGGATACATTTGTCGCAATATCTATCTATTGGTGAAGTCGATAAATAGGTTAAGTCTAAATTAATAAATGTCATTTCTAAGAAATGAAACAAAAAGTAAACGATTGCAAAAAAGGTATACTAAATAATTCAAGGATCTGAATTTGCGATCCTTGAAAAATATTCAAACATTATTGGAATTCTCGTTTTATTTTAAGTTCAAAACTAGCTCATATCTCTTCGCTTATATTTGTAACTTAATATTGCGAGTGCCAGCAGATTTCATGACTGAGGTTCTCAAAACGTTGGCACTAACGTAAAACGGAAAATTCTCGAAGTATTCTTTAAAGTTGAGGGATAACATTATTTTTATCGTTCGTTCGCAAAGTTCCGGGTGCTCGAGTAATTGAATGTTCCGGGTATTGGATTCGCAATGGAAGTTTCGAGCTTGTTCATTGCTTTGTATTATGCTTTTTGGTATTCAACTACGCTGATTGGAATTCACTTGAAGTTTGGTAAGTTTATCGTGGGGAGAATTTATTTTTCCAATCAGTTTTCCACCTCATTAAATTTTTTGATATCCGTTGTGTGGGATCTAGATAAAGTAATTTTTATTAATATATCATAAGTGGAAACACTTATGGTTATTTTTATAATAAACACCTTTAACTATTAGCTGGAATTAGTTAATATATTGATGCAGCATTTTCAGTTTAAGATTCACAGAAATGTACTTAAAATAAAAAGCATTTTAGCTTTAAGTCCTAGTTATAATGAATAAAAAGATTCGCTTCTTTGTTCATATTCACATAGCACCTTACGGTATCTGTGTTATTATAAACTACTTTATTAACCTATTTGGACCCTGAGGTTAATGAAACTCTGTAAATCTTATTTACAGTAGACATACCATACCTTTTCCTTGATCATTAATTCACCGAGGTGACAACCGCCAAACTAACATTAAAGTGAGAAGCCTTATTGATACGGAACAAGAAAAGTTTGCGTAGCCGAAAATATACTTATATACCAAAAGTATCACTAACGACTGTTCAGGGAAGGTAAACTTTAGGCGATATTTGCCATCATAATAATGTTTTCATATTTAGAAAAAAAAATATGAAGCCCATAATACGTTATTCCTAACTCAAGCTCCCAGTATGCAAAAAATTGTTCGCAAAGAATAACTTTTTCTTCGCCCTCCATTTCCTCCACAAAGTTGTTTAAGACCTCAAAACAGTATCTTGAACCTGATTCTGAGTCCAGCACGTCATAATGCTAGTTCACTAATTTTCTCTGTATACCAGTTTTGCCAACGGGTCATGTTTTTCAGTAACTGGGAAGTGGAAGTCAGATTTCAAGTTAGCTCTATGGATAATACTGGCTGTCTGACTCAGCTACATCCTGTTACACTGAGAGCCCATCCGAACAAAGGCTGTGCCTAAATCCAAATATAGCAAACATTTAAATTAAGCTGGGAATTAACACTTATTTTCGTCAAAATTTCCCCAAAACGTCAAAGTCAAAAAAACGCAAAAAGTCTCCCAAAAGCCCAAGGTCATCCGCCGTTTGATCCCGTACTAAAAGTTGTTTAATTTCATGAGTACATTATTTTAGTTCCAATAAATTGCCAATGTAGACTAGGAACAAAAATCCTATTTCAAGAGAACACATTCAGTAAATAAATCTAGTCTCTATGACTTCACAAGCAAAAATACTCAATAACCAGCAAACAGTCTATCCAAATGAACTTAGTTTAATATTTCATTTATATACTAAAGTCAACAGCAATAAAATCTAAGCCTACGAAATATTACTTTCTAAATAACTACAACACTAAAAATATTCTGTGACTCACATCTGTGTTATTTATTCAGCTTCTATTTGATTATTGTGTTTCAATTGAATGAGGGCTTACAGAAAAAGTCACGCTTCTAGTTATCGCCATTTAGGCGAGAGAAATCCTCATTCAGGAGTCCTAGGTCTAGGTCAGATCAAAAATATTTAAAATATTATTGTGGCGACCACTGTGATTGGTGGAACGAATTTTCAGCAGCCAATCGCGTTTTATTTTCGGTTGGGTCGACAACTTCGTTCAACATCGTCTTCATATCAGCCGAAAGACGTCCACGTCCACGACGTGCTGGACATAGACCTCCCCCAAGCGTCGCCACCACGACTGGTCCTGTGCGACCGATAACCGACCGATAACTTCTTTACACAAATCGAATATTAGAGGCTTCCAAACTTAACTCTGACTGTTCATCTCTTGAAACTAAGAGTTTCGGGCAAAGAAAAATATTTTGTCCGTCAGTTAGGTTGTCAAAAACACATTTTTTTTTCTTAAAACACGTTTTTCAAAAATGAATATTAAATCGAATTTTCAGGCATCTATTCTATTCTCGTACAATAATGAATTAACCATCTTTCATAGCAAAATGTAGTAAAAGACACGAATTTTTGCATTGCTTTAAATTCACTCGTCCCCATTTATCCAATATCCGTACAACTTCATTTAGTGCCGATTCTGCTATAAATTCCGAAAGTTCGCGCAAAACGTTGGCCCCAAATATTTATTACAAGCACTACAATATTTTGTGTTGCGAAACTGAGTTATGTGAAAGATAAACCGTATATTCAACGCTTTTTGTAAAAAAATGTATGCAAACTTTTTTCGCACTTTCGCTGAATTTACTCGCGTTTTGTTATGACAGTAAAATCACAAAGAAATTGTTCTAATTTTCTTTTGTTGATTTCTTTGGGTCACAAGTAATCAGTATGAAAAGGCAACAACCCATATTACTTAAAGCATACCAACACTAATTTTAAAAGGTCACGGAATATTTACCTTAGTCTAATCTTGAATTATAATACAAAACCTTACAATTCGTACTTAATTAAAACAAGCAGGTTTTTCATTAAAATCATGAATCTAATATGAAACTCACAAGATCAAAGGATCCTAGTATATTTTCTAACGTCCACATTCTATTTTGGTTGACCTATCTTTAGCCTACAGAACTTGTAACGTAAAACCGAATCCATGTTATCTAGCTAATGCCGGCCGAGTAATTATGAATTAATTTTCATAGGTCCCTGGACAAAACCTGGTTGGATTCGTGATTGTAATACAACTGTTTTCTAAGTACAATGTTGGCGACAAGCTTATGTACTAGAATCATAGTACAAAATGTTGGCATTTTCAACCACTATAAAACTACTAGTGGAATTTTACAAAAAAAAAATATTCCTAGTAAATTCTCCTAATCGATTTGAAAGTTTCATAATTCTATGAAGAGTTATCGAGTTTAAATTTTGAACGGAGAGTTCGGGCAAACGTAGACAGCAAATTGAAATAAAAACTGTTGTTCTGTTTAGTTGTGCACCCAAAGGTTGTTTGATAAATATCACTGTCGGCGAATTCTATGGGCACTATGGTGGTCATTGTGCCCATAGAATTAAGTTTGAGTAAAGAGATATTGTGTTGTAGTTAACTGTTAGATACCCCACAGCTTATCAGCATTATCATCATCATTTCAGCTGAAAGCCGCTAGATTTTGCCTTCCATGATTCAGGAAAAACCGAGGATTCCAACAAACAGCTCAATCACACTACATGAACTGGGCGTTGTACATTGCGATGCTCAGTGTTTTCTTTCGTGATAGGATTTTGAATACGGAAATCATCATCTTCCTGCCAAAGTTCCCTGGATTTGCGTGACACATGTTTTTCACCATTGTATCTTATCAACACGATATCACTGACTCTCTTGTCTTTCATATCACTCCTTACCCACATCTATCTTTTATTTGGCCTCCCTCTGCCTCTCCATCCATCCACATTTGTATTCATAACTCAAGAAATACCGTCACTTTATCAATTAACAAGTTAACATGTTCACAAACGTTATTTTTTACTTTGTTACGAATGTGTTAGTAAAATAATCGCATTATCAACCCTTTCATCTTGTTTTCATGACATGATTCAACTTTTCTTGAAAAATTTTGTGTATGAACACCCATGCGATTATTTTATCTCTGGCATGTGACACGCTCACCCATTCTTCTATCAAGGGTCACCCATTCTTCTATCAAGATTAAATAATCTGCTGAACTGCTGATCCGATTGAGAAATAATTTTACTGATCTATCGCTGAGAATCAAAAACTACTTTTTATCTTGGAAAAACGCTTGGTCCTGTAAGACGACCATGGTAGTGAAGTCGTGAATACAACGTACGACGTACGTGTCGCGAGTCGTGTCGTTCGTAATTTATAATATCCCAACAGCTTCAGTCACACTAGGACGACTAGAGTCACTATATTTTATTTTCTTTTGACGTTCAAAAGTGTCTTTATTGGTCTAGTTGAAATAAATCATTTGACTTTGACTACAAAGCACACCTACGTTATACAATCTTCTTCTTTGCAACCCTTTATTGACAAACAGAACTACCTTTCTACATCCCATACAAAATTATCTACAGTCAAACCCACACGTATTCATTAACCCCCACGTTCCAAGCATATTAAATTCATATACATCCACAAAGATTAAACGCTAACAAGTTTGAATAGATCATTCATTACTCGCCATAGAATCTGATCCTTCGATTTACATGATCTGCATAAAACGTATTTATTGTAAGTCTTATAAAAAGCTTTTGCTTGTTTACGGTAAATCTTCATTTATTTATTTTATCTGTTTAAAGATGATTTGATTTCGAAAGACGAAGAAAAAATGAATTTATTAAGAAGTCAGCGATAACCTTGATACCGAATTTGATTTTGAGGATGTTATGTGTTTCCATGTGGTTTTTGATCAATTGTTTTCTGTTTTATTTGTCTCAGACTCTCAGAGTACTTATTGTTTGTGACGATTGATGAGTTCATTAGTCATTTGAACTTGTATTTTGTAAACACAAATTTATGATATAAAAATACATAAAAGAATGAGCAGATTTCATATTTTACGGTGAAAATGATCTTGGGATAAAATATCCCAATACTATTTTATTGGGTTTTTGCACGCGGATTTTTTCAGTAGCAGCCTGGAATTTGAATTCGTGCTCAGTTGATGGCAATAGACTTGACTCCTATTGTATGAATTTTAAACACGACTCGCCAAATGTCATGTTCTCTGCTATACTCTTCTTGAAATACAGGCGTGATATTTCGTCATGTGTTATTTATTTATACTCCCACACATGATAATACAAAGGTAATCTCTGTGACTCTGTAGACATTTCCCGGGAGTACTGGTTTACAGAAAATTGTCCCTCACTTAGAGATTAAACTCGAGTCTACCAAAAGTACTGTCACTGGGCCAGCTTAGTAACCTCTCAAAAAAATGAAATTACAAAATGCGTGAAACACAAAGCGTTTTCATATCTCTGTAGAAGAAAGAGCAGCCCCATGTCATCTCTAAACCTAGTCAACATTTGGTGATCGTACTATCTTCGTACGACTACAAAAACTAATAAAATGTGAGATCTCTTTATATCAAGTAGTTTTAGGTGAAAAAAGAAAAGGGTTCTATTTCAATAAACGTGAAGTACGAGTTCAAATATAAAAATAGTTCTGTGGAGTGGTGCCTTAGTGCGAGCTCTTTTACCATCTCAATCACGTTTACGTATACGGCATACATTAATTTTATTGAAACCGGATGGACACTCAGACGTACTAACATATTTATTTGTCTTGAAAAACTTTTTACATTCACAAGTATTATTATAAAGTCTGTCCCGCCCAAAAATTTATGGGTATAACTACGTTTCTCCCCAAGAGTGTTGTGGTTTATCTCCAAACGCAAGACTCAGTTAAATCTAAGATTTCTCCAGAGGGTTTTGGTTTATATTTGGCTATTAAATAATAATTACCTTAGTATATGTGAGTCAATTTGAGGAGGGTTATGTAGGTTATAGTGAATAAGATTAAGGACTTTGAAATAAAGATCGATTTATTGACAGTCAATGGAGTTAACAAGATGGCTTTATGATACAGTGTTTTTAATTTTCCAGATTTATTCATCGTATCAGATTGCATTTTTTTTTTAAATCGCAAATCCAATTAAACTTGAAATTTCAAAAATGTTTTGAATCCGTCCGTTCGTTTGCATAAAAATCCAATTTGCAATATAACCGAACTAGTAAAGAACTGTTTCGTTTAAGTAATTGTTCAAGCTGATTTACAAATGGCTTCGTATTTGTTAACAAGACTTGTTAGAACAGGTCTTGACACAAATTATGTAAAATCTCATTTAAACGGTTAAGAAGATATGTACCTATTGTAAATAGGAATAATTGAGAGTTTTTTTTACAGGCACGCGTTTGACCACTATATCACTTGATATTAAGTGATGATGTGGTCGAAGATGGAGCACGCTTGCCTAGAAGTAACCTATTCACTCTTGACTTAAAGACTCCCAGGTTGTAGCTATCAGGAAACACAGACTCCCGTCTAGTATAAAGAGTCTTGTCAATCAACCTGTATCGTTTTTACTCTATGTTGGGGTCGGCTTCCAGTCTCCTCGGATGCAGCTGAATACCAGTATTTTACATAGGACGACTGCCTGTCTGATCTCTACAAGCCAGTAACTGGGCAATACGGTACCTTCCCCTCGGCAAGACTGGTGTCAGATTCTCTGGCTTCTGACTAAACGTAACGACTGTTAAAGCTGTACCAATTACAGTGGGGGCCAATGGCATCACGTGATTTTTGAGGTACGGAGAAGTTGCGATATACAATAGATGGGTCACCTATCCACAGACCGGCTTCGAAGACCGAACCGTGAAGCTTTTAGCCACGAATATTTCATCTCCTCGGTCTTGATCCTGAATAATAATTACGATCATCGATCAATCTGTGAGACTGCTGCGCTTGCTAAGGTAAGTCTATGGATGAGTGATCATACTTTACACCTGAGCACCTATATTTGTTTTAGATAAATAGTGCAAACTATCAACCCGCCGCAGCTTCGTACGGGTGTAAATATATACAAAAAAAACTTTGCCGTTTATCGCTCTTTCTACCATTGAAATCCGTATCAAAAACCGTTGCGAGGTTTAGAAGAAGTAAGAGGGGAAACAGACAGTGACAGATAACGCCCTTGCTTTGTAGCTACTATTTAGTAAGTGTTCGCGCATTTAAAAGAACTAGCGATACAATACAAAACTTTATTAACATCATGAAAAGATATTAATTCCAGTAAGATAATTCGAATGAATTCGAATTTGAATTCCGAATGTAGTATGGTGTATACGAATTCTCTCACTGAAATGTGTAGATATTTTTTGGCCAGCTGTAATCATCACTTCAAAATTCGAACAGAATTAAGGTGTGAGATTCTAATAATGTACTGAAAACAAAAGAAAGTGCAGTTAAAACAAATGAGCCATATTTTTATAGTGTATGCGGTCATTTGAAACTGACTAGCGTATTCTAAATTCTGATTCTCTATAAAACCTTTGAGTAAAGAATCGGATACTCAATATTTAAACGACGGCTCAGCTCGGGTCGATATTTTATTTTAATAAACCCGTATATCTTTTAGAAATGGCATGTTATGTCACGCTCCTCATTTGTTGTTACGTAAACGACACATTAGAAAGAAAATCTTTATCGACTTGGACTTAATATTCGTAAGCTCATTAGCGTAATTCCAGTAGGCGAGACAATATATTGCTAAGAGGTGAAATAGGATTATTTTCTCTGGAGTAGTGGTCTTGCTCCGTGCTAACGTGTGGTGTCCAGGAGGATTACGATGGTACAAAATGCTGTGCTAACATTGTCTTTAAAGCTAAATACGTGTGCCACAGCAATGTTAATTTAGGAGACTTTTGCCTTTTGCAAGTGTTATACTATGTTAAAAATTTTAGTCAAAGAGAACATTAGGGATTGATCGACGTAGCTTTTAGAGGTCAGCGTACTTATCTGAAACAACGAAACCCTTATAAGATCACTCATATCCCCATCTGTCTGTCTGTCACAGTCAATTTGCTCCAAATCTATGGACCGATTCAGTTTTACATATTATGATCTTGTGTGACCCAAAGTCGAAAGGGTAGCGTGAATACCTAACTAAATGTTGAGCATGGTTTCACGTTTGTACGACATGTGATAGTTCAAAAGGGCTAATTTTAGAACAATTTTTTTTTTACGATACTTAAGCAAGTAGATATAAACTATTTCTCTGATCTCCGAAACTTCAGAGTTTACGTTTTGAATCGATACAGATATGATCGTTCTTCACTTACGAGTATACGAATAATGTAAGAGGTCTATAGTTTTAAAAATAGCATGTTACAAAATATTATATATTCATAAGCAATGATGTGCGCGTTAGGCCAACTCGCACTAGGCCAGTTTTAATTTCACTTATTGTAAAAATAAATCAATGAGCTTTATTCGTTGAATTCTATGAAGTATTTAAAAATAACGCGGTAAAGTTCAGTTCAGTTCAGAGTTTTGAAATACCAAAGGAACTTTTTCTTGTTTCAAAATACCGCGAAATGCAGAGTTCTGTTACGTTTATCAAATTTTAAGAACTGAAACAAGTTTCCAACGTTACAGCCCTAAAATGTTGAAATATTACAGTGTTTTTACCAAAGAGAGATTGTAAAAAAGTTAAAGCTTTTTGTTTTGAACATAAACAGTTGGCTCAATACAAAGAAAACGATGATAGCTACAAAAGTTTGAAAATGATGAAACCTTTTATACTAATAAAAATTTCAGGACAGCTATTAAAAAACCGACTTCAAAAAAGAAGAAGGTTCTCAATACGACCGCGTATATATATATATATGTGTGTGTGTTCGCGGATAACTTCGTCGTTTATGAACTGATTTCGATGAATCTTTTTTATATGAAAGGGTATGCTTTCGAGATGGTCCCATTGCCACCACGTCAGGATTGATGATGGAAAGCCTGAGTAATCAAAGCATCTGGTAAAAACTTTATATTCGAAAATCAATGATGATTTTAAATGAATGAAGGTTTGGATCAGACCTGATGATGGAGACGACAGAGAGTCAAGGGAATTCTTTTTTTTTTTTTACTATTGATAGGCACGCGTTTGACCACTACCTCACCTGATGGTAAGCGATGATGTGGTCGAAGATGGAGCACGCTTGCCTAGAAGTAATCTATTCACTCTTGACTTAAAGACTCCCAGGTTGTAGCTATCAGGAAATACAGACTCCGGCAGGGAATTCCACTTCTTAGCTGTACGCACTATGAATGTGTTCCCAAAACGTTTTGTGCGCGTGGGTGGGATGTCCACCATGTACCGGTTGCGCATCGCCGTTCGTCTTGTGGTCCTATGATGGAACGGGCTTGGTGGAATTAAATTATGCAATTCAGTCGCACATTCCCCAAAATGCAACCGGTAGAAAACCGACAGGCTAGCAACTCGTCGTCGATGCTCAAGACTTTGGAGCTTCGTAGCGACAAGCCTATCATTGCCGATGATCCTCTTGGCTCGTTTCTCAATTGACTCAAGCGCATCAAGCTGGTATCTGGCAGATCCGTCCCAAAGATGAGAGCAGTACTCCATACATGATCGAACTTGCGCTTGGTAGAGTTTGAGCAGCTGTTCCGGCGTGAAGTACCGTCTCACCTTTGCAAGGATCCCCAACTTCTTTGCAGCCACTTGAGCTTTTGCCTCTATGAAAGGGCCAAAATTCCGGGTAGATGTCAACGTAACTCCAAGAAGCTCAAGTTGGTCGGTTATCGGCACGGTTAAACCTCGGAAAGATGAAGCTGGGTGGAATTGGCTCCTTTTAGCGGAAAACAGACACGCTTGGGTCTTAGCAGCATTGAACTTGACCAGATTGGCATCGCCCCATTCTGAGACAGCCTGTAAGGACACGTTCAAGCGCTCAACCATAGCCTCCCGAAGAGACCGGATCTGCGACCCACCAGCTCGTGCGTTGGTCACGTATCTCTCAGCAACAGTGCTGTCATCTGCATACCCAAAGGTACCGGGTTTAAGCAGATCATTATTATGCAGCAAGAACAGTGTTGCCGACAGCACCGACCCCTGAGGAACCCCGGCATTAATATCCAGCAGTCCAGACGAGCAGCCATCTATGACCACTCGGATAGACCGATCCCTCAGGAAATTCGCGATCCAATCACACAATCCGGCAGGCAGACCGAAGGAAGGAAGCTTACTAATAAGGCTTTCATGCCAGACCTTGTCGAAGGCCTTCGAGATGTCAAGGGAGACCGCTAGTGCCTCCCCGTGCTTCTCTATGGCCTCACTCCAGATGTGAATGGCATACGCAAGAAGATCCCCAGTTGACCGATTTCGGCGGAACCCGTATTGTCGGTCACTAAGGAGATTACTCGCTTCTAGGTATGCCAGGAGTTTATGATTCAGCACGCGTTCCATACTCTTACAGAGTATGGACGTTACTGAGATAGGTCTATATTTCGACAGGTCAGCTCGACTACCCTTCTTGGGCACGGGCTGCACGTTAGCTTGCTTCCAAGCCTTCGGCACTTTTCCAGTCTCAAACGAAAGGCGAAATAGGCGTGTCAAGATTGGAGACAACTCAGGCGCACAAGTCCTCAAAACAATTGCCGGTATCCCGTCGGGGCCACTAGCCTTGTTCACGTCTAGGTTACGCAGTACCCGAAGAACGTCCCTCTGATGAATTCGAAGGGTCGGCATACTCGACTCGCATCCACCAGGAGAAGCAGGGTGCCTCGCGCCACCAGGATCTAGACGTGAAGATTCCGCAAACAAAGAAGCAAACAAGTTCGCTTTCTCCTCAGTGGAGTGGGCCAGCGTCCCGTCGGGTCTCAGCAGTGGTGGTAGTGAGGGGCGGCAGAAGTTCGATTCGACCGACTTAGCCAGGGACCAAAAAGCCTTACTACCTGCTGGGTATGAAGCAAGTTTGTTCCCTATTCAGCTAATGTGGTCAAACCGAGCCCTCCGCAACACCTTCTTGCAGGACTTGGCAGCCCCGTTGAAGGCTCTCTTCTTCTGACTCACATCATTCGCTTTGCGCGCACGAGCGTCGACCCATGCTAGGTATGCCGCGTGTTTAAGCGCATCAGCGCGATTGCACTCGGCACCAAACCATGGACGAGCTTCGCCAGACATTGTTACGTCAGAGAACGGAATGTAGTACTCCATTCCCCTCCGCAACACATCCGTCACGGCGTTCGCGCACGATGAAGCATCAGTCGAAGAAAAGCAAGTAGGCTGCCAAGGATAACATGCGAAGAAAGATCGCATGCCATCCCAATCTGCTGACCTGTATCGCCATACCCGCCGGGTGCCTCTTGGGCTGGGATCGGGCGGGGAGTAGACGGATACAGACTTCACCAGACAGTGGTCGGAACTACCCAGTGGTGAAGAAATCGACACCGAGTAGCGGTCTGGATCTGTTGTCAGCAGAAGGTCCAAGCAATTGGCAGTGTGCGAATCAACATCCGGAACCCTCGTTGCCCCCTGGACAAGCTGGGTAAGATTTAACGCTAGCGCTAGCTTTCGCATCTCTCGCCCAGCATGGTCTGTGCACTGGTATTGGAAGAGCCACACCTGATGGTGGGCGTTGAAGTCCCCCAGTAGCACCAATTGGGCAGAAGGGTACCGCTGCTGAGCCGCATCCGCCGCCTCACTGAGGTGCTGTGTAAGCCCAGTCGCCTCCAAATCACCGCTGTGCGAACGGTAGACACAGGCGTAGACAATTTTGTCCAGGCCTGTGTCCACTAAAACCCACAGCGTCGAGAACCTGGAGTCCTCAAGATTGCGGAGACGCCGATAGCAGATGTCGTCACGGGCGTACATACATACGCCCGCGCGTGGTTTAAAATGGTGCTCCAGGGTAAACCCTGGGTATAAAAGGTAAGACACGTCCGACGGACATCCGATCTGCGTCTCCGACAGAAACAAGAGCGCTGGTTTCTCAGTCTCTAGGTGGTGATGGGAATTCCACATCGGTATGAACGAACTACCAAGTGTTTGGGCTTATTTCATTCGTATTAACGAGACCTTTGTACCGAAAGCACTTAGTAAGTTTTATTTTCATGACATAACATCACGCCGGTACGTTGTGATTGGGTACGCAGGTACCACTAAAAAGTGAAAAAGAAAAAAACAAAAAAAAAAATATAACCGACTTCCAAAAACAAAACACTACAAAGTATAAAATTATTTTAATTTCGGAAGTCGGTGTCAAAAAACGAAATAACCAAAATCCCTTTATAGGTACTTTGTAGTGTTTTGGAAGCCGGTTATATTTTTTGTAAAAAAGTTTTTACAGAAAGAAATAGTTGGATTCCAAATCAAGTCTGTTCCGGATAAATAGTTGGCAGAAGCTAGTATCTTAATTAATTGCTATAATTATAAGAACATGGGGTATTTTACGAAAAAAAGACAAACATTTTTCTTTTTATACGTGAGCGAAAAATGAAGACGATACAGTGCGTTGAAAACTCGCGTGTCGTCACGCAATAGTACACTTTCTACTATAACGTGACGTCACCAGCACCCCCACCCTTGAACTTTCATGCGATTTATTTTTATCGATTTGAAGTGGTAAAAATACGTGTGGTGCTGGGGTAAGCCTCTTTGTAATATTTATTTGAATAACATTAATTAGGATGCGATCGATGTAGAAACGACTATTTGAAAATAAATTCGATCATTAAAACTTATAGTCAAACCATTTCATTTATTCACAAATGCATGCTTAGCACATTTCAAGTATACCTCCAACCATCTTTCAGTTTTATGTATCTTTCGGATACGCAAATTTTCATCCAAAAATATTCCTTCAAAGTCTGAACAAACGCCGAGAAACTGACGTAAGATAAATAAGAAGCAAAAGAAAAGTTCAACGTTTTTGGTATTCAAATTGAGGAGTAAAGTAACCGTGTTTCAATTTATTAGATCCGTCATCTGGCTCTTGAGCAAAGTCTGCCTACTTACAAATAGGAAGAAATATCAGCATGTTTGTTAAAGAATTGCGCCTTACCGGCCGAACAGATTTAGATAAACTTTGGTACGCGGATAGACCGAACTTCGACAACGTGAATAGCGCAGTGGTAGGGTGACACACGAAATCCTATCAACGTGAGGCAACGTCCATAACCTAGAACAGGACATAAGATGGTTGTATGCCGATAACACCATGCTATGAAATAGTTGTAGAGCAGGAGATTTTTTTAAAATGAAGCTATGGATCAGAAATTCCATTATGTTGTGATTAAAACAATAATAATAATAATAATAAAGCCTTGTTTATTCCTTAATAAAAAAATAACAAAATTACATGATTTGATTATTACAACAATTCGAAAATTTTAAATAAATTAAATTCAATTACAATAATAAAAAAACAGCACGAATTCAAATTAATAAAATACAATTTTCACATAACAAAAAAATCATTTATACATGCAAAATAACTCATTATTACTAAGGACCTCTCTACAGAGTAAAGGCCTCCTCCATTTTTCTCCACTTTGATTAAAACAATAGTGTTACGCAATTTGGGTGATGAGGATCTCAGGGAAGTTTGCGTTACCGAAACTAAGCACAGCAATAGTAGCCTAGGTGACTAGATTGAAAAACTGGTTAAAAAATACTATCGCACTACGTAAAGCTAACTATGGCGTAGTGAGTCTGTTAAATCCAAGACGACACTCTGATTTAAAAACAAATTCCATAATTAACATTGTAAAGAAAAGACCTATAAACTTTCTTGTAGATTATGTTTTATTAACATTTTTAACGTTCCAACCTACTACGTTTTCACCAGCAGAAAAAGTTGTTACGAAAAGCTTCACAGAAAACTTTCTTATCAATTTTTTGCGTTAGCAAATTCCATTTTAATTTTCCCACAAATTTTACAGATTTTTTTTACACTACAGTAATTGAAACATATACAATTTTCAGAATGAGTCAAGATTTATGCTTCCGCTTTTCAGGAAAATCTTCATAATTTATTCAAAGACTTCAAGTGAATATAAAAGATCTCAGTGACGTTTTATCAAGGTACTTTTTTAAGATCGTTCAGTATTTTTCTGTTAACAGTGGAACTAAGTGACTCATTCAATCTGTGTAAACTTTCATAAGGTTATACCCATTTTTTATTAAATAATGCCTTACAGCTTTACTCAAGACTAACTTAATATCATAATTGCGAAAGTTTGGATGGATGTTTGTTACTCAATCACGTCGGAACGGCTGAACGGATCTTGATGCAATTTGGCACAGAGGGAGATTATAGTCTGGAATAACACAAAGGCATCACCTTTGTACCTATTCTCCTGTTTCCTTATTTTTATCTACCTGTTTAATGTGTGCACATAAACTGTTCAATAAATAAATAAATAGGAACATACTCCCATTAGGCATTACGCGGGCGAAGCCGCTGGCAGAAACTAGTTATAACTTAACTCTCAGTGGCACACCAAAAGAAAATCCCGAAAAAATAAAACTAGCTTATACCCGTTGCTTCGTTCCTGGCCTGGCGTGGCCTGTCCTGAATCGTCCATTTATGGTAAAACCTTTAGTGGCAGCTTTCTATCAGTAACAGATTACCTTTCACAACCAAACAGTTTTTATTACATTATTTAATTGCAGCTTCTACATTACCTACCAAGTTTATTATCATATCGACAGTGATATGAGACGCTGTGATGTCGGTAAAGTAATTAACTGTAGGAAACCGCGAAGTTTGCTGATAAACAGCGCTTCACTAAGTTTAGTTTATTATTAATTTTGGGTTAGTAATGCTCTAAAGTCACTTTAAAAACACCCTAGAAATTACCTATGCTATTTACATATTAAACAGTTCTTTAATTAAGGTTCATAATCTTTTTATCTGTTTGAGTTCCGTACCCTATCGTAATCCATCAGAACCGTATCACTAATTCTCTCTGTCCGTCTATCTGACAAAATTTGCAAAATAGCAGAGTTCAAATAATATCAAATAATCATCATCTGCTTAACCTTTTCCCAACTTTAATGGGATCGGCTGCCAGTCAAACTGGATTCAGCTGAATACCAGTATTTTACGTGGAGCGGCTGCCTACCAGACCTCCACAACCCATTAACTGGGTAACACGGTACTTCTTGGCAAGACTGTAACAGCAAATAATAACACAAGATAAAAATTAAGGATGCTCCGAAATTATATATGAATCGTGAACCTAACTTAATACTAATTTAACTACACAGTGAAACCAAACATGTTAAATTGTACATATTTATCAAAAGAAAGTAAATAATAAAATTATTGTATGAAAGAAACATTTTATTTTTCTTATATACTTCGGCAGATGTAGCTAACCTGAGGCGAATTTACTAACATTTTTTTGTGTTTCAAAGACACTATTAATCTCTTGTAAAACATAACATTAATGTTTTTCTCTTATTCTAATAGCCATAACTTCTGAAGCCTTATCCTAAATATTTTTTTAAACTATTCAGAGACAATAATATGGTTTTAAATGAATGATAATAAAAACGTCTGCAAAAAAAGATGCCGTTTGAAACGTTTTACCTCAAAATAGATCAAATGGTGGATATCCTCCCAAATGTCCTTATATAAGCACTAAAGCTAAGAAACCAATTACTGTTCAGGATTTAACGTAACTGCGTACATTAGCGTAGTAACTTGAATATTGAAGGGCTAACCAAAACACTTTCAGATGTTTGAACGATCTTAATTAGCTACACTTTTGAATGGAGTAACAGGATGTGTTTTTTTTTTAAATCAACCGGTTCGATTCCTGGGTAGGAACAACGATTCTTCAATAATCCAATGATGCAGTTTTAGGTTTTACCAAAATCGGGCTCGAGACTCCTTTCAGTGTTTTTCAATATTCCTCATAGTTTCGGATTTGGCCATGAAGGCACACTTTAAAAATTCAACCTGTATGTATCGTTGTCAAATCGTTGAATAGCTAATTTCACATAATGGTTGGCCACTTCATGACATGGCCACCTCAAAGCTGATATAACTATGCCAAACGTCGGCCACATCATAAAATGGCCAATACACACTTCTTCGATATGAGAACATATCACGTCAATAGTTGGGTAAATTACAAGTTACCCATTTTATAGCGAGAGCCCATACCACCGGGTGAGACAGCGAGTACTACGCCATTTTGTTATGTTTTACTAAAGGAAACATGCAAAAAATACGAAGTTCTTTTCGTTCCAATTTATGTTGGACAACACAATGGTTGGGACAACAACGTGACGTCTTCGGCTGACGAAAAACGTTATTTTTTAAAGATACGTCACAGTGATCTCGATCCCTGTACTAGGACATATAATGGTAGTAGGTACAAACAGGATCTTTCATACGCTTGGTTCATAGTACCTAGTTGACATGTTTAGTTCTACTTAGCTTAGTTGAGCAATCGACTGCGGTGCTGCGTGTCGCGGGTTCGATTCCCACACGGAACAAATATTTGTATGACCTACAGATCGTTGTTTCGGGTCGGGTTGTTTGTGAATGTGAGTTTATATGTTTGTGAACGCACCCACGATAGTGTGGGGCAACATTTAAAAAAATTAAAAACTAATAAGAACGTTTGTTTCAGTAGGTACCCCCCTACCTTAATTAATCTTGAATTAATAAAATCACATTACAGCCTTTTTTCTTCCTCTTTGTCAGACTTTTCCTTAAGTAACTTGTAGTGTTGGTTTAGCACCTTAACAAAGCTATATTAGCTAACGAACTCCGCCATGTCACCACAACTAATGAAGCGGAGTTTCCTAATTGTTATAACTCTAAGTACCTATTAAATATTACGGTTATAGCAAAAGTAAACTTAAAACACAGGGTGACTTTTAATTAATTGGCAATATTTTTGGGGGTGAATGTTTTAATAATGAAAATGAATAACTTTAACATGGAATCTAACTTGAAATCAAAATAATCCGCTGTTGGGTTAATTTTGTTGAGTTATGCAAACAAAAATGCACCTAACTTTTTTTTCTTATTTTTACTATAGTTACGGGAAACAAACCTGATTTTTTGCGAGTTAAACGAATGTTGTTCTCAACATGGTTTCAACGGTGTGTACCTATAATAGATTCATGACTCTATCAAGTCAATCAATCTCTCCCACCTGAACGTGACCTGCGGCAGCCTATATAGAAGGCACTGAACCGGTTGCGTACCCAGGTAGGCCGCTGTAAACACAACCTGGCGAAATGGGGTTTCATAGACCCGTCAAATACTCAATGTGAGTGCGGTGCTCCTGTTCAGTACATGAGCCACACGTTGGAGTAGGTACCTTAAGTGCCCATACACCTATACTTTGGGGGATTTAATGAATGCCACCAAAGCTGCAACTACCGTAGCTACCTACTGTGCCCAAAAAATCTACGGAGTTAACCATCGACTCGAAAAAAAGTAGATGACTCTACCGTCCCCTGAAATATTGTTAGTGAGTTAAAAATCACCTATACGTAGGCAACTTATTTATAACTTCAAGAAATTTTCATACCGTAGCACTAAGTACACACTTAGTCTAAAAATATGATTTTAAGATTTTTATTCGATACTAGCTGACCCGCGCGGCTTCGCTCCCGCACCCTACCTACCTACTTACCTACCATACCTACCTACCATGGCTACCCTACCTCACCTACCTTACCTACCTACCCTACCTACCTGCCTACCTACCCTACCTATCTGCCTACCTACCCTACCTACCTGTCTACCTACCCTACCTACCTGCCTACCTACCCTACCTACATACTCATTTTTTTTGTATTTTAATTCTTATTATGCTATTCCGGACGAAGGAATTAGTCTTCGTCCCGAATAAAACACAAAAACTATGAAAATCGGTCGAGCCGTTCTCGAGTTAGTTAGAATAGTGTTCGAACAAACCCGACTTTGTGAATTTTGATATATTGTGAAAGATTCGACCTTTTTCTAGAAGACATTTTTACATCAGCGAGACAGAAATAAAACGAAAAAAACTTTTTTACAAAAAATGTAACCGACTTCCAAAACAAAACACTACAAAGTATAAAATAACTTTAATTTCGGAAGTCGGTGTTTTTAGTTTTTTCGCTTTTTGACACCGACTTCCGAAATTAAAGTTTTAGTGGTACCTGCGTACCCATTCACAGCGTACCGGCGGCGTGATGTTATGTTATAAAATAAAACTTACTAAGTGCTTTCGGTGTAAAGGTCTCGTCAATACGAATGAAATAAGCCCAAACACTTGGTAGTTCCTACATACCGATGTGGAGTTCCCTTGACTCTCTGTCGTCTCCATCATCAGGTCTGATCCAAACTTTCATTCTTTTGTAGTATCACCCGATATATACACGAATATCAAGTTTTTACCAAATACGTGCCTACAATTTTCGAGAGTTGCCCTCGATTTCTCAGGGTTTTCATCATCAGATCCTGACGTGGTGGCAATGGGACCACACGGAAAGCACCAGCTTTCAAATAAAAAAAGAATCATGCAAATTGGTTCATCCAGTCGGTTAATATACAGTCGAATTGATAACCTCCTCCTTTTTTTGAAGTCGGTTAATAAACTGAAGGAAGACGGACAGCGGTGGCTTATTAATAAATAGGGTTCCGTTAGCAACCTTGGTACGGAACCCTAAAAATCGACTTGGTTCGCACGAATCAAGATCGTACGCGAAGGCTTAAATAATAGGGTCCCATTAGCAACTTGGGCACGGAACCCTATAATTTGCCTTGGCTCGCAAATCGAACCGTCTGATACTTAGCACGAATTAAAAACTTAGTTGCGGGCAACCTGGGAGTCTTTAAGACAAAAGTGAATAGGTTGCTTCTAGGTAAACGTGCTCCATCTTCAACCTCATCATCGCTTACCATCAGGTGAGATAGTGGTCAAACGTATGCCTATCTATAGTAAAAAAAAAAAATCTATTCCGTATCACCTAACCACAGAGAACTAATGATAACACGATTTGACAGTTACTGTGAAATCGTGTTGTCATTCATTCTTAGTTCGGGTTCGGGATTAATCGTAAGTCTGTAGGTGATACGGAGTAGAATACGTCCGCAACTAAGCCCGAAACTACGGACTTCGGACTTAGAGAGTAGCCCCACCAAAATCGATCGCTCCCGTCACCGTGACCACCTTTGGTACGGTACCTTATTATTCTTAGCCTTGTTTCGCAAATCGAACCGTTCGTTGCTTCGCTCTAAACGGAATCAATCGCGGAGGCCTTAGAAGTAGGGTCCTGTCAGCACCTTTGGTACGGAACCCTATAGGCCTGATCCGCAAGTCGAACCGTCCAGTACTTCACAAAACTACTGAGTTCTAAATCAGTTTAAGACTCTACGATAAAAGCACTTTAAACGAAACCAACACACCTCAGAGATTTAAGCAATTTTGGCCCCTATTCGTTTAAGACCTTCCAGAGACCAAACCGAAATTCCTACGAACTACGACAGTATTTAATAATCGTGTGAGGTCATTCTTCAGCGGAAAATGTTAACACCGCAATTCAGAAAAACGCGTCATCAGTGCAACGCCATATATCGACCATGTAAACTGACAAAATATTTGGCAGCAGAAGACGTTAAATAAGAAGCCCGTATATGACGATAAATAACGATAAGGTATTAAAATGTTTACTTTTATTTCGCTACGTCTACGTATTAAAAGTTTCACAAATAACTCAATGAATGTGTTTTGGTGTAACATTCATGCTTTCATGCGTTTTTTGGTTCCTCAATAGATGGAACTCTGACTGATCAGAACACAGTAGGAAGTTTCTTACTAAACTAAAAATTCAATATATTTTGATTTTGTGGATCGATTGTAACGATAAATAATGAAAAGGTATAAAAATGGTCACTTTTATTTTGCTACGTATTAAAAGTTTCACGAATAACACAACAATTTTGAATGCTTTCGTGCATTTTATTTTTTCTCAATAGATGGCGCTCTGACTCATCAGAATACATTAGGAAGTTTCTTTCTAAACTTAAAAAATCAATATCTTTTGAGTTTGTGGGTCGATTTTGATGAAATAAATGCTAAATATTACTCGGGTTATCACTTAATATTTTTAAGTACTTAGATTTGCAATCCAATCTGTGTTTTATGCGTGATGCTCCCACAAACGCACAGACAAACAGACAAAAATTTCAAAAATTGCATTTTTGTGTTTTATACCTTTTTCCTGAGTTTTCTGTGTATTTTTCATGGAAAAATATTCAATGTACAGACACGGTTAGTCTACGATTTTATTATATGTATAGATTATTAGCCTTGTTTCGCAAATCGAACCGTTCTTTGCTTTGCTCTAAACGGAATCAATCGCGGAGGCCTAGCAGTAGGGTCCCGTCAGCACAGCACCTTTGGTACGGAACCCAACAGGCCTGATCCGCAAGTCGAACCGTCCAGAACTTCGCAAAACTAAATCAGTTTAAGACTCTACGATAAATGCACTTTAAACGAAACCAGCACCAGAGATTTAACCAATTATGGTCCCTAACAGTTTAAGATCTTTCAGAGACCAAACCGAAATTCCTTCGAAACGCGACTGTGTTTAGAAATTGTGTAAGGTCATTCTCCAACGGAAAATCTTAACACCGCAATTCAGAAAAACGCGTCATCAGTGCAACGCCATCTATCGACCATGTAAACTGACAAAATATTTGGCAGCGGAAGACGTTAAATAAGAAGCCCGTATGTTACGATAAATAACGATAGGGTATTAAAATGTTTACTTTTATTTTGCTACGTCTACGTATTAAAAGTTTCACAAATAACTCAATCAATGTGTTTTGGTGTAACATTAATGCTTTCATGCATTTTTTGGTTCTTCAATAGATGGCGCTCTGACTAATCAGAATATATAAGGAAGTTTCTTACTAAACTAAAAATTCAATATATTTTGATTTTGTGGATCGATTGTATCGATCAATAACCAAAAGGTATAAAATGATCATTCTTATTTTGCCACGTATTAAAAGTTTCACAAATAACTCAACAATTTTGAATGCTTTCGTGCATTTTATTTTTCTCAATAGATGGCGCTCTGACTCATCAGAATACATTAGGAAGTTTCTTCCTAAACTTAAAAATTCAATATCTTTTGATTTTGTGGGTCGATTTTGATGAAATAAACGCTAAATGTTACTCGGGCTATCACTTAATATTTTTAAGTACTTAAATTTGCAATCTAATCTGTGGTTTAAGCGTGATGCTCCCACAAACGCACAGACAAACAGACAAACAGACAAAAATTTCAAAAATTGCATTTTTGTGTTTTATACCTTTTTCCTGAGTTTTCTGTGTAATTTTCATGCAAAAATATTCAATGTACAGACACGGTTAGTCTACGATTTTATTATATGTATAGATGTTTTTCTATTACGATTAGCATGGAGCTAATCTTAAAAGGAAATGGAGCTAATTAAATTAAGAAAACGTCTCGGTACACTCAGCAGCTCACCCTTGTTGCTAGGCAACAAATCCACTTGCAAAGTTGAATTATCATGTCGGACGTGCGGCTGACAGTAGTAGTTGAATGAACTTACAAAGATCAGTCAGTTTAGTATTCAAGATGGCACCGTTCAACCACTATCCACGAATATATTTGAGCTGTATGTTGTGCAGATATTGCTTTGTAAACGTATACAATCGATGTTGATGCCACATATAGATATTGGCATTCAGTCTGAACGCGGCATTTGACGACAGCTAGCACGCTCGCTTGTCTGCCAATATTGAAACTGCATAGCTAAGTTTCGTTTGCTCTTTCATCTTGAAAAGCATTTTCATGAAATATGAAAATATAGCATTGTAGTATTATAGTATATAGTATTTTGATTCTCAACCATAGCATTGACTGTGCCTTCCCCACAACCGTGTTAAAACATGTTTCCGTCGATATAAGTCAATTCAAAAACCACTTGTATAACCTATCAACTACCTTCTTCCTATCTAGTACAGGCTTGTAAAATTTATACGATTCTTCAGACGTGATCGTAATTCTAAAAATTCAAATTAGAATTTCAGGCATTGAGTAACGGATCATTCGCGTCACGGATGGCCAAAAATACATTTTTTTTTGGGTCTGAGGAGAACTAATGGTATTGTCGATCTCCTACTACAGTTCCTACCTAACCCACAATATAACATGAAATCCGGCTTATAAAATAAATTGCCTACACAAATAAAGGACTGACCGATCCATTCTTCGTCCTCGACAGCGAAGGCACAAACTCCCTCTCCACCGTGGCCACCGCGAGCAACGGTGCGAAGATCGCGAAGGCCACCAGCCACAGCCCCGCCAGCAGGCTGCAGGCTCCTCGCCTCGACGGCATCCAGGGCTGCCGGAGCGACTGCGTGATGGCCAGGTACCGGTCCACCGACATCGCTGTGATTGTGAACACGCTGGACGCTACTGCTACACCTGTGGAGTAATGATATTGTTAGGAGAAACAGTATAAGATAAACTCAGGCCTGTATTTGATGAAGGGTTAGGCAGGGTTGTCCTAGTACACATTTCACCAGTTACGTTTAAATCGAATTCAATAGATTCTCGAATAGTGCTTGTGTTAAAGGCAGAAACCGAGATTCCTGGGGGATACATAGTTTGTTTTAAGGCGAGACAGATAAATCATAAAAAGGGTCTTTCTAGTAAAAAACACTTTTACATGTCAATGTAAACTAAGTGAAGCTGTTGTTTACTAGTCGCCTTGAGAACTAACACCAAAACAAACGCAGAGCATAGGTCTGTTTTACATGTTTACCGTTGTATGGACTTTAAGGTAAACAAAATTTAATACATGGTCAGATGAGAAGCATAAAAAGGTAAATGTCTGAGGTGTTAATTCGGGGACTTATAACTATCTTATTCTTTCTTTATTACTCCGAGGAAAAACAGCAATGTTTTATTTATGTTTGATGTCTAACTGACGACCTGACTTACAAAAATCCTTGTGGAAAATCATTAATTGAATGTTGCCAAACTCCATTAAGTATTCCGAAATGGTAGATTTCTTCACCCCAAAAATAATATCACATAAGTCCCACCCGCGACGTTGCTATAAACTATAAAGAAACTAATAAAAGACTTTATGTACCTACGTAAAAGCTAGACAGATTCTTTTTAAAACGTTATAAATATAAGAATATGAAAGTGATGCGTGACTTTTTCTTCTAGATATATTATGTTTTTAGTTAGATCACGAGTTTCTATATTATGTGTTTGTTTTTGCACTCAAACCAATTATATTAATTTCATCATAGACAATAAATATAATCCATAGACGCAGTATTAAAATGCCATACATTTACTTATACTTTTTTTTAAGGGTGGGAAATCTTCAAATGACTCCTACCGCTCTGGGCGGAGCAGAAAGGGAGTGACAGACTCTTACTGACTAAAACCCATCGGTGCTCCTCCTAATGCCTTTTACGTTCCAGGGCCGCGGTGATTCTTTCAAACAAACTGCAGTACTTATAGTCTTAAATTTAAATAAAAAAACTTCAAAGACGTTTCGTAGCTTCCTTATTGTGAAAAGTCAACAAACAAATTGCTACAGTTTGGATGCAGTTCCCAATCGACGATCGTGAAAGAAACCCATTTCTTATGCAAACTGACTTAATTGAGCTTCATTGTTGGGGAAAGTAACTTCTGTTATGTTTAAAATGTTTCTGAAACCTTAACGTTTTTAGTTTATTTTTATGAAGCATGGTGCAGTGGTAGACGACGACGACACACGTGTCAAGGTCGCGGGTACGAACCCAGGTAACTACCTGGGTTCGTACCCGCGACCTGCTTTAGACACACCATGAAAACACAACTCTGTTCAGATTATTTCATCACTAAGAGTGAGGTCGCCATGTCCTAGAAAAAAACTAGACACACAAAGTGATCACAAGGCTTCCATTCTGTCGTAAGGATGAGCAAGCGGACGTTCGGAACCCTAAACAAAGAAGACATCAATGTGACCCACACCAAACCGTAAAGTTTATTATACCTCATCTCCCTCTCACAGAGTGGAGTGTGGAGGCCTGTGATGCAGCAGTAAACGGTATACTGATTACGCTTAAGGCTGCTCTCTCGCATGATACATAAATTCTGGCTAAACCAGATTGCGCATCATATCATGTAGATTACTACCTATTTTTTTCAGATGTAATTTCTCACTTAATGCCGACGAAAAGTTGCTTCATCTGCATTTTGTTTTTAGCATTTTTCGAGAGAGCAGCCTTTAGCGTAGTGCAGAAGTTATTCGCAACATTATACCTACAAAACAAAATACCAACCAAATTGCAAACCTTATAATCCCTCCTGAAAAACAAACCCAATCAGCCGTCAATACCCGAAACTTTCTCAGATTCACAAATCAGCTTATGAACGAAGTTGCATCTACAAAATTTAATCAAGCTTCTTCAGTCCGTTATCAGAATCCTTCTGTCGTGTATTTCAGTCGATATTGTACAAGTTAAGGCTCTAAGACCGCAGATTTCGAGGTTCAGAAGGACCACTTCAAAAAGGTTTGTCTCTATAAATACTTGTATGTAGTACCTTAAAGTTTATGTGCGGTATTAGTTCCCGAAAGAATTGCTTGTGTATTTTAGCTGTACCTACTTGTATCTCTATGATCCTGGTCCTTTTACCTACCCAAAAACTAATTGCTTGTTTGTTTTCTTTACCTTTGGTAGGTACTTATATATGAACCCTTTTTTCGTACCCAAAAAAGTACGTTATGGTTGTTTTTTTTTGGTTTTCATCGTATTTTCAGTTCAGTTCAAGGACTGGAGAAATGTTGCATTATTATCGCACCGAAAGGTATACGAAGCTGCAGAGGCAACGCTTCTCCATATAATATTTACAACGTGTTGAAATTTGTTAAGATTTTAAAATAGAAAGTTTACTCTAAAATAAAGTACAACTGTGCAACTTTCTTCTTTTCATGTCGACGGCACATCTACTTAAGATATTAAATGAATTATTCGGAAGGCCAGCAGGTGGCACGTATATTGCGTCTTAGAGACGTTGTTCAAATCAGCACGGGCATTGACATTCGTAACACTTCAGTAAATGAGACAAAGTCTGAGCAAAAGGACAGCACTGACTCAATGTGGTGGCGAAAAAAACACCGGAGAAAAATTTAAACAAGCACATTTTAAAGCAAGCGAAAACACAAGTTCCTTTATCACTGACTCAGATCTCCCTCAGAGCTATATATAATTAACTTTCCTAGCAAATTACAAAAGTCATTGAACTTCTTTATAATATTTACACCGTACCGACGCGGAGGAGTGAACCGTTAATCTTAATTAAACCGTTTTTGTCAGCTTGCTTCGTTTGAGATGCGAACAATATAATGATTTGACGATTTGATTGATTCTTGGGACCGGCGGCCATTCAATTCTAGAAATATTAATTCGGAATTATTTCTGTAAATAAACTTTATTTAAAAGTTTATTGAACTTTGGTACCGGGAAAAACCTCGAACTTGGAAATCTAGAAGATGTCACAGATAAATGAATTGGCTCGTGAGTTATTCATGGAAATCAGGGAAATATTCATAATGATATTCAGAGGATATCCGTGGTCATATGATTAAAGAGTAAGTTCTCAATCAGAAATTCCAAATGCGAACATACCGAAGAATGTCTGAACCGAATTAATTTGTGGGCGATGAAACTTCTTTATACTACGGGTCGATTGTATAGACCCAGTCACGTGGTACATGAATCTTAGGTATAGACCCTAAGAGTTGTTTCTGGAATGAGTTAGCACGTAGACCAAGGTGTCTAAAAATTTATTGAGTGAACATTATTGATGAAACCATTACTACCAAAATTATTAGAACTCGTACATTTTAAATCGTGTTTTTCAGAGGGTCACGATTCCTAATATTGTCTAAGGCCCAGTTTCGGGAATGAAAAATGTGATTGGTTTAACCAATTTTAGCAGGCAATCGCAAGACGGCTTGCGTTTTTGCTACGAGTTGAAATTGCAAACTAATTTCACAATCCGAGGGTGAGTACTAAGTTAGCCAAAAATACATTATTTCCTGCCATCATGCGATGTTAATTGACATTGATTTTCTTTTAAACATGTTGTCAATAAAATAATTAGCACTTTTGCTTAATTTACTAAAAAATATAACCAACACCTACAAACTCCAGTAATGGAGTTGAAAGTAGTTCTATTGTGATCATGTTATCAGCTATATAAATATTATTGGCTATCAGATACATCTTAGATCGCAGTTGTTTGCTTTACTCGAATTCTCGAAACACAGTTAGCCAGATTTTTTTTTTGTCAGGAACGATATTGTAATTACCAGAATAAAAAGAGGTTTTGCATTTGAGCATAGTAATAGTGGTCGTTGACCTACCTAATTTACTGAAATTTACAATTTCAGACGGCTGTATGTGTAAAGCGTCCAAATTGATCTCAAAATCTTCTCGTATCCCTTAATTTTTTACTAACAAAAACTAAACATTGAAAATTTTTGGATCCCTATGAATAAACATTGCCCAAAGGGCGATGACCGCTATAGGCCAAAACGGAACAAGCATTTTATGTCAGTAAAAAAAACATTCGGCAAAACGAAATGTCTTGTCGTCGAACCGATTTCATTTCTATTAATAGTTCGTCGTAAATCATGTATTGCTCAGTTATATTTTAATGTAACGTGAAGGGTCGACACGGATTGAAATTGTTACATGAACGTTACGTCTCGACCTTGTCAAACATGTCTGAGTAACTTACTTGTTAGTATGTTGTTGTATTGATCTTTAACTGAAGAGTGAAGGAATACCATATGATGTAATTATTGGCTCACGGGGTGACATAATGTATCCTGAGGCGCTAGGCTAAGTAACATTCTATCATCAACTGCAATTAGCGAAATGTCAAAATATAAGGGATTGACCACATAACATTTCGACAGCGTTTGTCAATCCGTCAATTCCAAATATTTTTGACGTCTTGGCCTTCGCCAATTGTTTTGTCTTTTTATTTGACTTTGAAATTATACTTAATGGACAGATAATTATCTAAGGCATAATATTACAGAAAGATTTGCTTAATCTTGCAGACGTCACCACTAACAGAAAGTGAATCATTTGTCTAGAGCCTCTGATGTAATTTTTAGGGTTCCGTACCCACAACGTAACCAACGGAACTCCGCCTGTCCGTCTGACCTATCAGAGAGCGGGCTGTAACTCAAGAACCGTAATTGGTAGACAGTTGAAATTTTCATAGTGTGTATTTCTATGGCCGCTATAACAACAAAAATGGTCAAAATTAAAGGGTGAAAAAACCTGTTTATTTCAAGTGGTACGGAACTCATCGTGTGAGAGTCCGACTGGGTTGGTTTTAGTACTAACTACAGATATCTTCATACTGGGAAACAGGCCTAACTCACTATGATGACTTCATCATTTTGAGGGCAATAGTGGATTTTGAAGTTGCTTATGAGGCGCACTCAGCCGCCTCCACTCGGCCACCACTGTACTACTTCCTCTGTGTATAATAAAATGAATTGTGGCTTACTACTGCCATCGAAAAATTGTCTAAAGCAAAATTCGAAAATGTTCACAAGTTATTTTCCTTTCACGAAATTGCAGTTTCAGCTATTCCGTAAATAGAATTTTAACAATAGATATTTGCGAAATATTTCAAGCAGCTTTGTAACGTGTCAGCAATTATAATAATTGGCGAGGTTCGTAGTACTATTTTAGTCTTACGCTCAAACTTGACAGCACCCAAGTTGTTTTGACATGAAAATTGCTCGTTATATTGTCCGCACCTTCAAAGTTCCTTTAAAAGCTTCTCTTTTTTTCATTTTTAGGTTATTTTTTGATTCCGTCGGCTTTTATAAGTAAGTAAGTAGTCGGCGTTTATCAGATAGTGTCAAAACTTTAAGTCGAGTTTTATAACGTAACTATTTAGTTTTTAGGTTTTAAATATTCCAGTCTCGATAGCAGCACCCATAGGTACTACACATCTACTAACATTTGTCTCGCATAACCTATATATTAAGCAAAATAAATATAACAATAAATGTCGTATGATACCTTACTACATTCTGTCAACGCGCTTATTACATGATTTATTTATAAAATGAAAATGTAAAGGGGTGGGATCCTGGTGTCCTGAAACACAGGCCTCGAGCCTCGCTTAGGCACCAGTCTCCCACAATATATGCTTACCCGAGTTATGTATTACCGTAGAATCTGACCAATGTAAGATAATTTATGTATATTGTGTGAGAAATAAAAAAAAAGTTATTATATGTTATTGACGATTGTATGGACTTCAAAAGAGACGATGACCTCTGACTTTGTTTCGGTGCTTCTATATGCAAAAAATTGACGTGTAAAAGAGTTACTTATATTCTATTTGCAAAATAAATATTATTTGATTTTCTCACCATTTCAGTTTTGATCTCATTGTGAAAGCTGTGCATAATGTTCATAATGATTTTGAAGTGTTAAAACTTTCCGTCAGTTAAAATAAATATGCTTTTAAATTATCCTTTTAAACAAGCTTGCTCTATCGTCGACCACATTTTATTTTGTGCCTTGCAATCATGTGACGGGGACCAACGAGGACTTAATGGTCAAATGTAAGCTTTCAATCAAATAATCTCGAGCTTACCTTGCAGAAAGTTGACGGTCTTGCACATGACCTCTCCGAAGTACCACAGCAGTGTGACTGACTTGGCGATCTGCACCGGCATACAGAACAGCGTCACCAGCAGGTCTGCTACCGACAGGTTCACTAGGAATATATTCGTCACGCTGCAACAAAGAAAACACTATTTAAGCAGTGAGTCAACAACATCAACACTTTAAGCCCAACTACTCGTAAAAGAGAAATGGAAGAAATGGGGGGAGGCTTTTGCCCAGGAGCAGGACAGCTGACAAAAAATAAAATAAATTTAATTGATGAGGTAGGTGGAGAATAACGTTAATCATCACGCCTGTAATCTCAAAAGGGTAAGGAAAAGGTGTACTTATACTGTACCCAAAATGAGACCCTTTAAAATTACGTGTAAGGTTTTGAAATAAATTAAAACTAGGAACAAATCCAGACCCCAAAGGGGAATGGCTTTGTGGTGAAACTCATAAGACTTTGCGCGACAATGGGCGAATCGCACTCAAAACTGGACGTCAAGTCACGCTGATGATGACTACACCAACATAGACTGAACACATGTCCTGTCTTATTAAATGTATACTAAACTGAAGTGCATTAAAATGACATACGAGACATCCTGGGTAGTCAGCCAGCCTTACTAACCGGATTATATTCTAATGACAGTGTGAGCTGGCTACACTGGCGAATAGGAATATGATATTCATAATTTTTGCAGCCTTTACGGGCTGGGCAGCAAGAAACTAATAATAATTCAGAACATTGGAGAATGAAACGGGCTTAACTTACCTACCGATTAAACGATAGGTTTAATAAATTAGTTGGTTTCCGTAAATCAGAGGATTACTCGGGTCACTGTCTGTATGTCCTCGTCTGTCACAGTACTTACAGTCTGATTCATTCGAAACCCTTTGGGCGCGAGACCGGCTCGCACTATTTTCCGTTAAAATGACAATAAACTAGTATTTTAGCATAGCATAGCTGTATTGTAATTTTCAGATTCTTGTATATTTTTTGCTTAAATAAACAAAAAAGAAAAACTTCAACGGTATCGACATAATTTACATTCTGAATCTCCATTTTTATTTAACTTTCGCCTATGAGGTAGCAAAAATGCAAATTGGATAAGTTCCGAGTGATTTATGGCTACCATTAATGAAAAAAATAAAACATGATAATGTAAAGGTATGATGTACGGCTTAATAAATTACCTTCAGCCTTTAATCGACATGAGTACTCCGAACTTCGGAGTGATTTAACATCTTGAGAACTAATTGACTATGTACGACACAGACCTCCTTGAATACTTTGTTATTAATTAAGAGACCGCCTTTTGACAAATTGATTTACTTATCCAACATATTACATGTCAGCAGAAGTGTATTCGTATGTATAGGTACATATTATACGCCCAGTTGTGACCACGAAACTAACAAGGTAGACAATTCATAGTTCCGAATTTATTTGGGTGAAAAAACAACAGGAGAAGCCTTAAACTCCCTCTAATCATTCCAAAATACGTAATGGTGAGGTTTTGAAGATAGTAGTAAATGTTCTATATAATCTACATTCACGATGAATGACAAAATGTTTATAACGATGTCCTATCCCAAGTCACGATCTACACGTTTGCCAAATTTCATCCAGATCTTTCAGCCGTTGAAGCCGTTGTTAAATTTGCAAACATTCAAACTTTTCTATTTGTAATATTCGTTTGTAGGACGTAAAATAGGTACCTATATGTCATGTTCAACTTGAGTCAGTGACCCATCTGTTCTGGTAATATAATAAATGCGGACGCCTACTTACACCAGTTAAAACACTCAGGTGTAGGCGTATCGCCTACCAATGATAGCTGCGTAGGCGAGGCGTATCGTAATCCTAATAAAGGTTTCGCAACTTGTTACCCTATTAGTCTTCAAGATCTAGGAAAACGGCGCGTCTGCTGATCCTGAAAGTTGTCGAAACTTATCAATTATATAGTTTTATTGCCTAACTTTTTAGCGTAGGCTCAGAATACATACCTGAGGAAAGAACCACTTAGCACCTATTTTTGTAAAAATGGAATTGGCGCATTAAATTGTCGGAAAGAATTTGAAAGCTTATTCGCTTGTGAGTTTTCTCCTAAGTACGTAGAATGAAAAGTGCCAACCTGATAAGGGCTCCCATCAGACAAGCTCACTGTGATAGTGCAACATCGCTGCGAAAACGCGTTTTCATAGACATTATTATAACTAAAAAAAAACTGGCCAAGTGCGAGTCGGACTTGCGTGCAAAGGGTTCCAAACGAATTTTATTTCTTTTAACATGTTATTTTAATATTATAGACTTCTCATAGGTTTTCCTGTAATTTATAGGTAAAGATCTATTACCTCCATTTCTTTTTAATTTTATGCTCAGTGGTTTCGGAGATAAGGGTCATTTTTTGTCTAATTTCTTGAATAACTTCAAAACCATTTATTTTAAAATTATGAAAAAAATATAATTAAAACCCTCACAGTACGGCCTTTCATTTGATATATCACACAATATTATTCAAAAAACTTTTTTTTAAATTTTCTAGTTTGACCCCCAAAAGTGACCCCCATACAAAAAAAAACTTAATACGTCTGTCTTTGGGTCGCAACAGTCCATATGTGTACCAAATTTCAACAGAATCGGTACAGTGGATCTGGAGAAAACTGGCTGTGACAGACGGACGTATTGCGTATATTTTTTTTTTTTTTTGATGGGGTTCACTGTGAGAAGCATTATAATAACATGTTAAAAGAAATTAAATCAAATCAAATCGTATATTTCAAATAAACCATTTACAGGCACTTTTGAATTGTCAAAGTCGGTCAGTCAAAAACATGAAGCTATTTGCACGTTCAAAGCGTAGATCTCTATGGAGAAGAACGTGCAAGAAACTCCACGGACACTCTTTTAAACCATGTGATGTATTACAAAAATCTTGTTAACATTAACATTGATTGCTTCTATATGTGAGGACAATGCAAAGAACAAGAAAATATATAAACAATTCAAAATGCAGGTACCTACAGATTAAAATAAGCCAGTGGCAGGTAAGAGATGACCAGTTTCAACCGACGGCGCCCGTTCACGAACATGACGCGTGCATCAGCACCATCTAACTCAACCATTTTGAAGGGAATCAAATGATCCAAAACACGCGCCACCATCAGCAAAACATTTGTGTGAGCATGACAAGCTCTCAACTGCCACGCTCGTTCATGTCAAACTAATTTAATAACGAAATCTATAATTACATATGTAAATGGCTCCATAGTGCTCACATTTACAAAAAATTGGAAATATGCTTCTACGTTATACAAAACTATGGTTTCAAGTAACAAAGAAAAAAAAAAAAAAATTCGTTCGGAACCCTATGCATGCGAGTCGGAATCGCGTGCAAAGGGTTCCGAACAAATTTAATCAAATACCAAAACAGTTTTACGCGTAGTAAAACCAAGGTATTCTGGTATTCTAACAAGAATATAAGACTACCTAACTTTATCAATACTAAAAGATTTAACTCAACGAAGGAGTTTTATGCTTTATTAGCAAATCCTAACTCTTTAGATCAAATCAGCCAAAACATGCGATTCAGATCTGATTAGAAATTCAGTGAGTTTAAAAGAAAAGAAGCTCAAACACAAGAAAAATACGACTCTAGAACAATAAAATAAGGTTGCATTTATAATGAATAGTAAACTCTTATACAGATCAGGCATTACCTATGTTTTACAATGTTGCTTTTATGTTGTTGTTTTCGATTTGCATAATTGTACGTAGGATATTCTTGCTTATCTTGATTTTAAAGTGTATGTCTAGCAGGAGAAGATACGTATTCGTTTAAACCAGGTACTGCTTGGTACCGAAGCCATGCCTACTAAATTATAACACAAAGAAAACAAAATGGTGAAGTGTAAACCTGTACAGATCAAGGTTGTATTTCATTAATTTATTTATTTATATTTTTAAACTTTATGTACAGGTGGTACATGGGCGGACTAAATTTGGTTCTTATGATTTAAATAACTGTGATTTTGGGTATCATATTTATTTTATTTTTGTACGAAACTAATGTTTATATATTCTATATGTATCTCTATATTCATGACCATATAAAACATCTACCTACCTGATTTTCGCTGCTTCCTCTGAACAAAAGCGACTCACCGTCGATTCTGATAAATGACTGATATTTGTCTACAAGTCCGAGAACACGTAATACAGTGAGGCAGGTGTACTTCTCCCGGATCGAACTTTTAAACTTACAAGACGTATAAATCCTAGACAAGGAATTTATTTATCTTTTCTAAATTCGGTTGAGTGTTCCAATCTTAACATATCCAGCCATTTTGCTAACAGCCTTGTCATTGTCAAAAAACACTAAAAAGTATAAAATAACTTTAATTTAGGAAGTCGGTGTTTTTGGTTATTTCGTTTTTTGACACCGACCTCCGAAATTAAAGTTATTTTATACTTTGTAGTGTTTTGTTTTGGAAGTCGGTTACATTTTTTGTAAAAAAAGTTTTTTTTATTTTTCACTTTTTAGTGGTACCTGCGTACCCATTCACAGCGTACCGGCGTGATGTTATGTTATGAAAATAAAACTAAGTGCTTTCGGTGTAAAGGTCTCGTCAATACAAATGAAATAAGCCCAAACACTTGGTGGTTCCTACATACCGATGTGGAGATCCCTTGACTCTCTCTCGTCTCCATCATCAGGTCTGATCCAAACTTTCACTCTTTTGTAGTATCACCCGATATACTCACGAATATCAAGTTTTTACCTAATGCGTGCCTACAATTTTCAAGAGTTGCCCTCGATTTCTCAGGGTTTCCATCATCAGATCCTGACGTGGTGGCAATGGAACCACACGGGAAGCACCAGCTTTCAAATAAAAAAAGAATCATGAAACTCGATTCACCCAGTCGGTTAATTATGAGGTAACAAACATAAAAAAATACAATTAATTGATAACCTCCTCCTATTTTTGAAGTCGGTTAAAAATGGGTAGCATTATGGCAGTACGCAAGTATGCAGCAGGTCTAAAAAACTTTTTTATTTTTCACTTTTTAGTGGTATCCCCCCCCCTCACACCTAACAACACCACTGGAAAGTCGCAGTAGAGCAAAATACGCACTTTCGTTTACTTGGATGACAAACCAAATACGTCATCTAAGTAAACGAATTCCAGTTATTTTGATTTAAAAGCTAAACAGCTTAACCGATTTTGATAAAATTTAAATGAGACCAATCGGAAAGTATACCCTTTCATAAAATCGGCTCATAAATAACCGAGTTATGAGGTAACACACAAAAATAATACAACCGAATTAAGAACCTCCTCCTTTTATTGAAGTTCGTTCGGTTAAAAAAGCCACTTTGGCAGAATCACAATATTAATCAAACAACAATCAGTCAGATTTCATTGTCATCTTTATCGCTAAAGCATCAGGTTCGAGGTTGATTGAGAAAATTGGACAGTTTCGGGTATATGATGTGCTTTCTGATTCTACAAAAGTGGCCTTCTGAGACCCGCAGTTCCATACAGAAGACAACCTGGACAGTTATTATACCTACCTGCCTATATTGGACTTTAAACTAATCGTAATTTAATACATCATTAATTCAACCGAAAGCCATTCACAACACCCCACCCCCACGCCACATCGAACGGTCTTGTGCATCTCACAGCCAGCGAACTCCCGCTAACTCGTTCGAAGTTCAAAGCACAAGAAAGACTTCTTTATCCTGTAGAAGACAACAGTTTCAGTAAAACTTACGTAAAGAAATATCATAAAAGGAAATATCAATAGCAAACACTAGGTTCAGTTATGTCAAAGGCGAAGCAGTAAATATCAGATAAAATGATAAACTAGAGATATAGGAAATTGTCTAGATAAAATTCAAAAGAACACTGCCTAGCATAGTCAGTAATCCATGTGCCTTCAAGCACGTATTTTGATGTCTTGAATATATTTATTAACAGCCGATCGCTTGATTTGAGTTTATTATGTAACGTCAACGATTAATTTTCAGGCATTAAACTGGTTTTACCTATGTTGTGTCGATGCTAGACAACTTAAAGCGTAGCTCTGATTATGTCATTCTGATAAGTCTGTTAGTAGAAAATTTAGAATAATATATCCGACAAAACTATTTTCTGAAATTCAGAATAACATGAGCAATGAATAATTGTACACACAAATAACTTTGTGTGATCATGTCTACCTATAAAGCCTTCTTAGAAAAAATAACTTGCTGATTTACTATAAACCTTTTTTCGAAACACTAAACTTCTCCCTTTAACCGTAATAGGTCAAATGCGCAGTGCAAAACAATGCCACCTAATTATCTCCAGCAATAAAAACAAAACAAATGGACTCGCCTCGTATTAAATCAAGTGTCAAGAGGGATTGTTATCTTAGCCGAGGAATTCTTGGCTTGAAGCCACATGCAGCAGAAGCCGGTGGAACCTTGCTGACTGGCGAACTGAAGAGTAACGTAACTACAAAGTACACGCGGATTTCCTTTGGGAAATTGTTATGTAAGGCGGCATTCGTTATTGGTGCAGACGGTTATGCGTTTACTTAGTACTATTGGGTACTTAGAGTATGTTATTGTGATATATGAAAAAAAAATGCAGTAAATATTATGGGTATGTTCTCATTACTGCCAGTAGTTCTATGTGTGCATAAAATATTGTTCATACTCATGAGTTTTATCACCATCTGAATGATTGGCAATGAACTTGAATGTCGCCCTGTATGGTAAATTGGTGACTAGCTAGTAGTAGGACCAGAAACGAAAGTAATATTAAAATTGGTACTTTTAAATTAATATAAAAACTACGCTTGTAACCGATTTTGTAAATTGTTGGGGTTCTCTTTTAATTTTACCTTCAAAGCAACGTGACTGATCATTATATAAATTGAAGCAATTATAAGTTTTACACCCACAGCTTTATGGCTTGAACAAAACAATTTAATAATTTCCGTAGCAAAGAGGAATTATGGGCTCTTTAGTCTAGGTACTTATTAAAGTGACATATGTTATCTAGTCCCTTCCCAAAAAAATATAGCTCACTAGCTTCTGCCAGCGGCTTCGCCCGCGTGGTCCCTAGGGAACATATTTCCGGGATAAAAAGAAGCCTATGTCCTTTCTCAGGCTCTAGACTATCTGTGTACCAAATTTCATTTAAATCGGTTTAGTAGTTTTGGCGTGAAAGCGCGACACACAGACAGACAGATAGACCGACAGACAGACAGAGTTACTTTCGCATTTATAATATTATATAATAAATATATATAATATTAATATAAATTATAAATATGATATATTATAAAATTATAAATTACAATTCTAATATATATTATTAAGATTTTTATTAAACGATCATGCCTCGTGGATTTGTTTGAATGGATTTGTTTGGTCTGTCCGTCTGTCACAGCCAGTTTTCTCAGGATCCACTGGACCGATTCTATTGAAATTTGGTACACATATGGACTTTTGTGACCCGAACACGGACGCGTTACGTAAATCATTAAATTTTTAGTATGTGGGTGTGTGCACTTTTGGGGGTCAAACTAGAAAATTTCAAAAAAAAGTTTTCTGCGCTGACTCGCACTTGGCCAGTTTTTTCATGGTGGAATAAGTTTCAACGAAGACACTGACAAAAACCACTTATCAAAATCAATCGTGCCCAAACCGCGTAACGTGATAAAAACAAATGTTTTTCATCACAGCGACATATTGTTCTTCTATTTATAATTCGGGAAGACGAAGGGGCCATTACAGTTTTATGTTTTCCGTTAAATAAATAGTTTTCATTAGTGTGTGAGCTTCTACACCGGTTTGTAGCTTTGTGGTTCAGTCGATTTGGTCTAGTTTACATTGTTAATAGTTTCCAGTACATATGCTGCTCTTTTTATCGAGCACGGTGATTTTCTCTGAGTCTTTCTTAAGTAGTAGAGAATAATGACAAAGAATTTAAACAAAAACTAAAATTTTTGCTTCTCATTTCTCGAGTCCGCTCGCATTTAGTGTTCGTTCATTCTTAAGATGGCAGAGATCAATTAGGTTAGGTACAATATCATAGTACAGAACAGTAACATAACTGACTCATAATGAGAATTAGATAACTAACTTTTAAATATTAGTCCAACGGAAAATATGGTAAGTCTCACTTATTACCCTACAATTATGTAACCCTCCAAGAACTCGTTTATTTTATGTGCTAGGCTAGATACTTCAATCGTATCATTTTGACAAAAATCTTATAATCAACCCACAGCAACCAACTAAGTAATTGGAACATGTCAACTTCCAAACAATTTTCAATGAATTCCTCATCGTATTTGGCGTTGTTTCGCTGTTTGGAATGTATAAGTAATTGGATTATCGAGCTCATGTACCGTCTATATTATCGTTTAAACAAAATTTTGCGTTAATATTATTTTTTTTCGAAAAAATACGTACTTGACTTTGCTTTTATTAGACTTTAATCCGAATAAGGCTTAATGTTACACTCATATGAAACAAAACTCACGCGAAAAACGTCACTTTACGAAAATCACGTGATGTCGTCTGTCACATACATTTACAGAGAATTGGAGATGTTACATACTCGTATTAACAATCATCTACCTAGCCTTCTCCCACTTGTATTGGGTCCAGTCAAATTCAGCTGAATAAGTGATATTCAGCAATCTCAATAACCATGGTGAAGTTTCAAAAATAATATCTAAGCAATTTTATTTATTTATGTAGGTACAACATTTCTAGGAATCTCCAATTTAATGCACTTTGAGATTTTTTTTGATTGTTCGTAGTTTAGCATGCTAAGCACAATTCTTATTATTCTTTGAATTCTATCAACAGACACAAAAGATTAAATTGTAAAGAAAACCTACTAAAACTAATTCGAATATTTCAACCATTTGTATCACTTAAAACTTTTTGTTACAATTATAAAACGCTCAAGTAATTGGTATAATATTAACCAAAATGTTTTATAACAGAATCGCCCACTCACTCATAACTAATGATAAATTGTTTGTGCTCTATTTTTTTTTTCATTTTTATTCGTTACTTCGCTAGATTTTTTTTCTGTTGAAGTAAAAGGTACATTATTCTTTATTTAAAAAATCTAGCTATCGGTAAAAATGGCGGTATTACAGGAAAGAAAAATCAAATGAACAACTAATTTTGAAAATGGAAACAAAATTCCTTAAACAAGAAGTTTATTTGAATTTAAGAATTGCAAGTCCGAATGAAGTTATCATAGTAAAAAGAGGCTGGAAAATATATTATCGTTTCATGGGTAAAACTCCAATATGTTTACGGTACACAAAACAAGTCAACGCTCCTCAAGTAAAGTAAGTTGGTAAGTCAACAAAATAAGTGAATATTGGTCAAGTGGCGTCTAAGTTCACTGTGGGTCACAAACTGCCTGGTAGAAGCTTTTCGCGTTTATTTATTTTATTATGTACACCTTACAGTAGGTAATGAAATTTCGTAGCGTATTAAATGAATTTAATACCTGTATGGTCAAAATAATCATGTATATCCTCATATCGTTAATTTTGTGTGGAATTTGTTAACTTGGATTTAAACTGTAAGCAATGGATTTCAACCAAACAGGTTATATCAGACTGCTTCGTTCGTCTAATGAAAAGCTTTACTTCAGAACAAGGAGGTCTTGGGTTCAATTACCGGGTCGGGTAAAGTTTCATAACGTTTTTTGTTTGAAAATGAAATGAAATGAAAATGAAAACCTCATAACATTAAACTTGTAGCGTAGCTACTTCCGTACAACATTAATTTTGTGTATATTTAAGGTTAATTTAGTATTGTACAAACAAACTTACAAAATAAGTTTTATTACACTTTTATACATTTTATAACTATATGTTATACAACTTAAATCTAATTATACATAGCTAAAAACTAAATTACAAACTAATATTAGAAAACTTTATATATAGTTAAAATTAAAATTAAGACATCACTACAAACAAATAATTTTGTTAGTAGATATTTTTTATGTGGTTTTGTGGAATGCAGACCGGTTACCTGCGTGCGCCCGCGCCATATGTATCTATCTTATTCACACTCGCGGTGCTCGCTGCGCACCGCGCTCCTCAGTCGAGAATCCTTACTGGACGCAAGCGCACGTCGCTCTGCTCGTTCCCGCCGGTCCACATTCGACAATACCCACTCGTTAACGTAATAAGAACTTGTAAACTGTGCTTTCTATAGTCGTGTACTTTTAGTGCTGAACTGTGCCTATCGCTTTCTTGCTTTCTTTCTGTGCTCTTCATTTCGCCTTCTTACTTACTATCTGTGTCTGTGCATAACTACTGTGAACTGGACAATATATTCTTCCTTTCTGTAAGCTGTTGTGTTTGCTTATTCATTGCAACCCTTTACCGCTTCATTGGTGACCCCGACGAACACGAAACATGACCGAGCCGAAAGACAGTCAAAATGGCGGCGACAATGCGCCACCTAGTACATCGCAGGATATCCAGCGAGTTGGCATACGAGTACCTCCTTTTAACCCGGAGAAACCGGCTATGTGGTTTTACCAACTTGAAAGCCAATTTTACCTGGCCAACATAACAGTTGACACCACTAAATACCACCATGCTACGGGGCAGTTGGACCCCATTTATGCGTCGGAGGTGGAAGACGTCATAACCGGCCCTCCGTCACCCAATAAGTACGAGCGACTGAAGTCGGAACTCATACGGCGACTCTCTGCGTCCAAGGAGAAGAAGATCCTTCAGCTGGTCACGCGTGAGGAACTGGGCGATCGGAAGCCCTCCCAATTCTTGCGCCATATCCAGCATCTTGCAGGACCCGATATCCCAGAAGACTTTCTTCGCACCATGTGGTCCAGCCGCCTGCCGAATAACATCCAGACCATTGTAGCCTCGCAGTCGAGGGCTACTTTGGACGAGGTCGCAGAGCTGGCTGATCGCATCCACGACATTGCAGCCCCAACCCCGCACGTGGCAGCAGCTACAGCACCAGGCGCATCTCCAGAGTTAAGCTGCCAAGTAGCAGAACTCACACGCCAGGTGCAGATGCTGACGACCAAGTTGGACAGAATGTCACGGTCGAAATCAAGGAGATACCGGTCTGAAAGCCGTGGTCGCAGCAGTTCCCGTTCCAGCCGTTCCCAGTCCAACGACCGAAAATACCCTTTGTGCTGGTACCACGCAAAGTTCGGAGAAAAGGCGGGTAGGTGCATAAAACCGTGCGAATTCAAGACAAAGGGAAAAGAATAGGGCAGTCCGTGATGGCGACTGACGGCTGCCCAAATCCAGGTCGCTTGTTCATAACCGACCAACGGACAAAAGTGCAGTTTTTAATCGATACAGGCAGTGACATTTGTGTTTTTCCTCGAACATTAACTAAAGGTAAACAATGCCAAACGAACTATCAACTGTTTGCTGCTAATGGGTCCGTTATAAACACTTATGGTTATGCTCATTTATTAATTAATATTAACTTGCGCCGCGACTTCGCTTGGCGATTTATTGTAGCGGACGTAATGCGGGCCATAATAGGTGTAGACTTTTTGTCGTATTATAATTTAATTGTGGATGTACGAAACAAATGTTTAATTGATGGTAAGACTATGCTCACCACCGCGGCTTCGGTCGCGGGTTTTTCTGACAATGTTTCTTCGGTGAAGGTAACGTCGGGTGACAATAGGGATTCTGTGTACCATGCTATACTAGCAAAATACCCTGACATCAGTCGACCCTCAGGCATACACCGCACACCTAAACACAACATAATGCACCACATACGTACTACACCTGGACCACCAGTATTTAGCACACCACGCAGGTTAGCGCCGGATAGGTTAAAGGTTGCTAAAGCAGAATTTGAGGCCATGTTACAGATAGGTACGTGTCGACCATCAGAATCACCATGGGCTTCTCCGCTTCACCTCGCCCTCAAGCGGGACAACAGCTGGCGCCCATGTGGAGACTACCGGACGCTGAACGCCAGGACGGTTCCGGACAGGTACCCCATTCGCCATATCCAGGATTTTTCCCACAACCTTGCGGGATGCTCAGTCTTCTCGACAATAGACCTGGTGAAGGCATATAACCAGATCCGTGTCAATCCCAGTGACATCGAGAAGACCGCCATCACCACGCCGTTCGGCTTATACGAATTCCCCTTCATGACGTTTGGACTTCGTAACGCCGGACAGACGTTTCAACGTTTCGTTGATGAAATGCTGCGTGGCCTAGATTTTGCCTACTCTTACATCGATGACATTCTGATCTATTCGAAAGACCAGGCGACCCACTTAGACCACCTGCACCAAGTTTTCAGCAGATTGGCGGAGTATGGCATGGTCATCAATACGGCAAAGTGCGTGTTTGGAGCAGCGGAGGTAACATTCCTTGGTTACAGCATCTCAGCAAATGGTACCAAGCCCTTACCAGACAAAGTGGTGGCCATCAATAGTTATCCCATCCCGAAAACGGTAAGAGAGTTGCGCAGATTCCTCGGAATGATAAATTTTTACCGTAGGTTCATTCCCGACGCTGCCACACACCAAACACCGTTGAACGCTCTTTTGACAGGTTCCGTGAAGGGTTCCCATCCCGTACATTTCACGCCACGAGAACAGGAAGCCTTCGAGGCGTGCAAACGGGGTCTGTCTCAAGCAGCCATGCTCGCTCATCCAGACTGCGATGCAAAACTTGCCCTGGTTACCGATGCTTCGGATGTAGCCATGGGTGGCGTGCTCCAGCAGTCGAAGGACAACATGTGGCAACCTCTAGCGTTTTTCTCACGCAAGCTGAGTCCTTCGCAGACCAAATATTCCCCATACGATCGCGAGCTCTTGGCGATCTATGAGGCGGTCAAACACTTCCGTCATATGATCGAGGCACGTGACTTTGTGATATATACCGATCACAAGCCACTTACATTCGCATTTCACTCCAGGAAAGAGAACTGCTCTCCCAGGCAATTTCGCTACCTGGACTATATTTCACAGTTCTGTACTGACATTCGACACATTTCAGGGAAGGATAATGTGGTAGCTGATACTTTATCTCGCATCGATGAGATCATTTTACCTCTCGATCTGCAAAAATTAGCTGCCGCACAAAACACCGACCCTGAACTGAAACAACTGCTGAATGGCAGTAACTCTCTACACTTGGAGAAAATCAAACTGCCTGGCACGCACTCAGAACTGTTTTGCGATGCAAGTGGTACTACGCCTCGACCATATGTGACGAAGGAGTTACGACGACAGGTCTTTGAGAGCCTTCATTCTCTCAGCCATCCAGGTGCCAACGCCAGTATCCGACTGATCACCGACCGCTATGTATGGCCTGGGATCAGGAAGGATTGTAGGGAATGGGCGCGTACTTGCCTAGCATGCCAACGGGCTAAGGTACATAGACATGTATACGCACCGCTGGGTACGTACAAGCTTCCACGCGCCAGGTTCAGGGACCTACATATTGACCTCGTCGGACCCCTACCACTATCCCAGGGATACCGGTATTGCCTCACAGCAATCGATCGCTTTACTCGATGGCCTGAAGCAATACCCATACAGGATATTACAGCCGAGACGGTAGCTAAAGCCCTCCTTAGCGGGTGGATATCTCGTTTTGGCTGCCCCACGACTGTCGTTACAGACCGTGGGAGGCAGTTTGAATCAGCCTTGTTTTGCCACTTGTCGCAAATAGCTGGATTTCAGCATAAAAGGACGACGGCCTATCATCCAGCCTCTAATGGGCTCGTGGAGAGGTTTCATCGGCAGCTAAAAGCTGCCATAACCTGTCACGCGGATAGCAGCTGGGTCGAGTCCCTTCCCCTTGTACTATTAGGTGTACGTACAAATCACTACGATTACCTGGAGACATTCTCAGCCCAGAGGACCAAGGAGACCCTGACGTCACCAGTTACATCGCGCGCCTACGGAGTTTCGCAAATAAATTGCAACCTACTCCCGCGTCACGTCATGGTGGGCGTCGTTCACCCTTCGTTTTTAAGGATTTGGCCACATCTTCACACGTTTTCGTTCGCGATGACACTGTGGCCGGATCATTGAAGCCTGCCTACACTGGTCCTTATGAGGTCGTACAACGAGGAGACAAAGCATTTAAGCTAATGGTGAAAGGTAAGATGGTCACCGTATCAATCGACAGAATAAAACCTGCCTACATACTACGTGATCCAGATACCACAACTCAGTCAAGTCAACCTCCACTACCTCACACTACTACTCACACACACACCCCAATCACAAACTCACCACAGAATTCCACTCACACTCCAACTCAGAATACAAGTCATGATGACTTACCTGACGCCGGAGAGAGCACGGTCGGAAAAACTCGTTCGGGCCGCAGAGTGAGATTCCCGGAATATTATCGCCCGTAGGACGGTCTCTGGAGGGGGGTGGTGTAGCGTAGCTACTTCCGTACAACATTAATTTTGTGTATATTTAAGGTTAATTTAGTATTGTACAAACAAACTTACAAAATAAGTTTTATTACACTTTTATACATTTTATAACTATATGTTATACAACTTAAATCTAATTATACATAGCTAAAAACTAAATTACAAACTAATATTAGAAAACTTTATATATAGTTAAAATTAAAATTAAGACATCACTACAAACAAATAATTTTGTTAGTAGATATTTTTTATGTGGTTTTGTGGAATGCAGACCGGTTACCTGCGTGCGCCCGCGCCATATGTATCTATCTTATTCACACTCGCGGTGCTCGCTGCGCACCGCGCTCCTCAGTCGAGAATCCTTACTGGACGCAAGCGCACGTCGCTCTGCTCGTTCCCGCCGGTCCACATTCGACAATACCCACTCGTTAACGTAATAAGAACTTGTAAACTGTGCTTTCTATAGTCGTGTACTTTTAGTGCTGAACTGTGCCTATCGCTTTCTTGCTTTCTTTCTGTGCTCTTCATTTCGCCTTCTTACTTACTATCTGTGTCTGTGCATAACTACTGTGAACTGGACAATATATTCTTCCTTTCTGTAAGCTGTTGTGTTTGCTTATTCATTGCAACCCTTTACCGCTTCAAACTTAAACATAACTGATTATGTACATGTGGGAGTACTAACGGTTTGACGGCACGGTTGGCGCAGAGTCGCGGGTTCGATTCCCGCACGGAACAAGTATTTGTATGGCCTACAGATAGTTGTTCCGGGTCTGGCTGTTTGTGTATGTGAGTTTGTATGTTTTTGAATGCACCCACGATACAGGAGAAATTCCTAGTGTGGGGCAACGTTTTTTTTTAAAAAAAAAAAAACGGTACATCCTTCGGGGAAAAACAGATGTTATGTTATCTTATGGTAATAGGCCTCTAGAGCCGGGTATCCAGCGATCGAAGGTGAACGGATTCTATTGTTCGGTCAATAGAATCCATTCATTCAATAGAGTCCAGAATGAATGTGGGATGGCGATAAGGTGTGCTATCACTCCCACACTTTAGCGTTGGTTTGTAAAACTAAAAACTTGAGAGGTGTCAAGGGACACCCAGGTGGAACGAAGTTCCTTTCGATTAATTAGTGAAGGAATTGTAATAAAATTTTATTTTTTTAAGTTATTATTTAAGTTATTTTTTTTTAAGATATTAAAAAAAATATATATTATTAACAAATATAACGTAAACAGAAATAGAAAGACGAAACGAAAATAACTGGCTTGCTTTCTATGAGAGAGAGAGAGACGGACAGAGAAACACGCGCACGCCGCACGGTTTACAACTATAGCAAAAAGTATCGTTACAACTTTTCGTATGATTTTTTTCCGTCTAGCCCCCTTTCACAACGCGCGATAAGGAACTTCGTTCCAAAAAAGTAATATCACAACGTTTTACAAACAACAACACTGTTGTCCAAACTACAAAAGCCGACTAATTTTCTTAACAAAATAGTGGTAAGCGTTTAATTAATTAAGTCCCTCCATCTCAAAGATGTCAGTCACAGGGCCAAAGGGTTTTGTTAATCGATTAGCCCAAGCAAAGGATTTCATACCCGCGTGACATGGTTACAAGGTTTGTTTTCGATTGCTGTCGGTTTTGATTGGTATGTAGACTCAATGTTGTGATTCGACTTTAATTAAAAGTAAGGGTTTACGTACACGGAAATCAAGATTAAAGTATCGGTAAAGGGTTTTCCTGTTTCAACTTTCCGAACAAAACAGCCGTTTTACGTACGTGGATAGCATGGTACAGGTAATAGCAGTTTATGATGATGATATAGAGGTATGCAATAGGGAGTAAAATCCCACAAACCTCCATTGAAAAGGAAGTAACCCCGGCATGACGGATGTTGTGTTGGGGCAATTGCCCGATAGTTGCTGTTAGGCGATAAATGTTCAAATCGCGCGGAGAACTTCGATACCGCTAACTACAATTACAACTAACTAGACAGTGCTTTGACCTCTTGGTTGTTATAGCGGCAATATAAATACACATTCTGTGACAATTTCAATAGTCTACTTATTACGGTTCTTGAGATACAGCCCGCTGATACACAGACGGACGGACGGACAGACGGATGGATGGACGGACACCGGAGGCTTAGTACTAGGGTCCCGTTGGTAACCCTCCGGGTACGGAACCCTAAAAAGTAGAATGGCCCTAACACTTCCTAAATAACTGCCCCAGTTATGAAAATAAGAAAGAAAAGACAAATGACTCGATGATCAGTTTCCATTCCTCTGAGTCTTCAGTTTTTTGTTCGACTTGAAATCGATTGGAAATGACAAATTGATGTAATGTTTCCGATTGATTGATTACGTGATTCATCATGTTTTGACATTTTAAATATTTGCGCACTTACAGCGTTCAGGGACTTATGAAATGAAGTAAAGTCGTCTTAAGTATTGACGAGTCTTTTTGCGGTTTCACTTCCGTGGCACTTCATTCACGTGGCGTGGGCATGCCACGTGAATTTTGTATTATTCTCGAATAAAAGTATCATATTAGATTTACTTTTTTATTATATTCAGCGATAGTGTTGCTTTCTATCATAGTATGATTCTTAGGGTCCCATGCCCAAAGGGAAACATAGGATATTAAGCCTATTACTAAGCCTCCGCTGTCCGTCCGTCAGTCGTCTGTTAGCTGGTTGTATCTCTTGAACTGTGACGGCTAGTTTACACAGTGCGAGCTGCTGACTAGACAGTAGACTGATACTCGAATAGCCTTCTTGTGTGCCAGTAGCTCGGCTTGCCTTAGCTGTCTTCACGAAGATAGTAGCTGCCCAGTGTCTTGCAGGGCGCAGCACACAAAAAAATATAGGTTTAATGCTGTGCAGGCTATGCAAGTAAATCTCTCAAAAAAAATTAAGTATTCAAAATGAATGCTTTCAAAATATTTGGCAAAGATGTTTACTGACGATTTAAATAATTAAGTAACGTCTTAAGATTCTGATCTCCGATAATTTCATCTAATCATTCGAAATATTTCAAGTGCTAAATTATTATTAACGTTGATCAAATGTTTTGCATTCCTAAAATAGATTTAAGAATGAAGGCCCGAACAGATAGGCACGACGCAACTACGCGTTATCGACGCAAAGCCATCTTTCATTCAAAATGTTCTGCTATTATGCGTAAAACTTAATAACATGTTGTCGCTTCAGTGTTACGTTGTCTGTATGCACTCATATCCCCGTAAGTATCTACTTACCAATGGATTCATCTATTTATAAATAATCGAGCCCTACATAAATATCAGAATAGAAGAAACTACAGGGAAACAAAATTAATTAATTAAAGTAACTAATTAATTGAAACCCAGAAAGAAACTTCAGCAGATCTATCCCTCGAGACATGTTCTCCGGATCTTTTAACGTAAATTCCCAAAAGCCTTAATTAGTCGTAATTAATTTGTGTGGGTAATGGTTAAAGTTTACTTGGTCTGAAATTGGAACAATAAAATTTATAGATCACGCAGATATAAATATTCGAGCAATTATGTAATGTTCAACCTAATTGGTTTTGTATGATTAGAAATGGGACTCAGTTATGACTAAAACAGTAAAAAATGTCATCAGAAGTGCTATGGAAAGTTCTAAAAAAACATTTCATGATATATCTTATACAAATGAATGGCAATGGAAAAAAGTTGAAAAATATATTTTTATTGAGCTAGGATTTGGTCGACAGATAAAATGCTTGTCTAGAATTAACCTACTCGCTCTTTACTTAATTATCCTCAGGTTGTATCTATCAGATTCTCGTTTGTATCGCTGTTGAGGTACGACGTGTTTAGATATTCAAAATAATAAAGGTTTCCGATTTTAAGCTCTTCTACGACTGTCTTAAAGTATAATTCTGTTTGGTGCCAGAATCTCCGTTCGACATTTAAACATCTAGTCGTTTTTGAGTGATCGTGCAGTATATGCAAGGAACTCAGATAAAATGCAACGATCACCACAACCAGTAAAGTTTTCGTCGCAACCAGATCTTTCCTCTGAAATGGAATCCCAAGATCGAGAAATTACTAGAAATGTAAACATGAGGAAAAACATAAGGAAGAAAAATCCTGACGAACAACAAATGGCAGGATTAAAAGAAGACCTCGTCCAGTCATTCAAAGAAATGATGATTGCTGAGATCACTGTTATTATGGATCAAAATAGCAAGATACTTGAGTCGAATGCTGAAATAAAAAGCCAACTCGAATTAAATGCCTACTATAAGGAAATTTGCAACAAAGTACAAATAATTGAAACTAAACATGAAGCAGCTGTGGAACGCATTAATCAATTAGAGACTCAGCTAAACGTATTACAAAAACATTTTCTGAAAAATACGGTTGAAGTTAGAAATATCCCGCATGATGACAAAGAAGATGTACGTAATATTGTCACTAATTTATATAAAACCTTGGGGATACCACAAATCAATGAAAATGCAACTGTTTTTAGAAGAGGCAGAAAAAAGGGACCAATTGTCATCGAGTACCATGACAGCAACAGCAAAGAAACACTAATTAAAGCTGCAAGGAAATACAATTCTGATAATAAAGATAAACCCCTTAGCACTGATATTCTGGGATTTGCAGGAGCTTCTACACGAATATATGTATCCCAGTCTCTAACCTCCATGTCGAAGCAGATTTTAGCAGCGGCTAGAGAGCTGGTGAAGAATGGATCGTTTAAGTACTGCTGGGCTTCAAGAGGAAATATCTTGCTGCGTAAACAGGAAGGACAGCCGGCGATCGTCGTTAAATCACTAAGTCAAATTATGGATCTCACCCTCTCCTCGGAATGACTATCTATTGAGTATCGGAAGTTATGGTATTTTTTTCTACTTTGCTTTTTTTCTAGTTTGATAACTTTATATTATTATTTTAAATTTTCTATGTGTTCTTTTTTAGTCTGATCTCGTGTAACAACATAAAAAGTATTCTGGGAAGCTTTTCATATTACAAATGTTATATCTTATATGTATTATATTTGTGTATTATATCATTATATTGTGTTAATTACAAGTCCTATACAGAAGATAAAATAATACTAATTGCAGGAACTCTGATCATCAACCAAAAACATTATATTAATACAAATGTAAATACTAAACGTTTTTTGCTATGGATAACATAGATGAGGTAGTCACCGAAGTAGATAGAAATATCAACGTCAGTGACTCGTTTTTGGTTGAGGATCCAGAAGTGTTTTCGGAATACAAACTTGAAACGGAGTTTTGTCTGAGAATTATTGTACAAAATATACGAAGCATACATAAAAATTTTGAAGACTTTAAGGTATTTCTTGCAAGGAGTAACTTAAATTATGACATTATAATACTTACAGAATGTTGGCTACAGGGTTCAAGTGTGATACCAAGTCTGGACCAATATACAGCATTTCACACAAACAGGCATATCAATCAGAACAGTGGTGTAGTCGTTTATATAAAAAGCCATTTAACAGGTGTCACAGTTTATGAGCCAAATTTTGTGGACGCAGATTGCTTGATAGTAAAAATTGACAACAGTCATGCCTTTATCTGCATGTACAGATCGCCTTCTTTTGCATCGCTCACCAATTTTCTCGGTTCTTTGGAGGAAATTCTGCTAGATATAAAGCACGTGTCTCATGTTTACTTAACTGGAGACATCAATATTGATATCAGTGACCGTAGTACTGATCAAAGATCTGATGACTACTTGAATCTTCTAGCAACTCACGGTCTTTTGCCTAGTCACCAACTTCCGACGCGTTTTAATAAATGTATTGATCATTGTATTGTCAAGTCAAAGCGCAAAATAATAACTGTTGTGTGTGAATCGTCGGTTACTGATCATAGTAGTATTTACATTAGTGTACCTTTAACTGAGAAACGTAACAATAAACAAAAAAAGTATCTGCAAAAAGTAAATTATGAAAAGGTATATAAACTGTTAACACAATTGGACTGGGCCAATATAATATCTTTAAGAGAACCCAATAAAGCCACTGAAGTACTTATTGAGAACATATCTGAAATTATTCAAAAATGCAGCCACACAACTGCCGTGCCCAATAGACGCCAAACCTTCCAACGGTGGGTAACGCGTGGTCTATTGCGTTGCATTAGATTTAGGGATGCATTGCATAGAAGATATTTAAAGTCACCAAATGATCGAGATCTGCAAGTCACCTACAAACGTTACAGAAATCACTGCAACAAAATTCTCCACAACTTAAAAAATGATCACGATAAAGCAGATTTAAATAATAACAGAAATGACATAAAAGGAACATGGAATGTTATAAAACGTGTATGTAATTTAAAAGTATCGAATAAGTCGCAAGTACCAATTGAATTATTAAAATTAAAGTCAACACCGCAAGAATCTGTGGACTTCATAAATATTTTTTTTGTTAATTTGGGCTCTAAATTGTCTAACGATATTCTACAAAAGTTACAGCTTACTGAGAATGATCTTGTGCACAAAAATAAGTTTACAAATAGTCCTATGAACTCATTTATGTTATGGGAGACTGATGAAGCAGAGGTACATAAAACTATTTTGTCTTTAAAAAATACGGGACGGAATTTCCGCTGAGTTTATTAAAAAATCTTCTAAATTTGTCATTACACCTTTAACACATATATTCAATTTATGTTTTTCTTCCGGGAAGTTTCCAAATGTACTGAAAGACTCATTGGTTATACATATATTCAAATCAGGAGAAAGAGACAGTATCACTAATTATCGTCCAATATCACTTTTGCCTACTTTTGCCAAAATTCTCGAAAAGATTATAAATAACCGGCTAATTAATTATCTAGATAGGAATGACATTCTTTCTAAAAACCAATTTGGATTTAGGAAAAATAAATCGACCATAGATGCAGTTGAGAGCTTGGTTACAACTGTAGCTGACAATCTTGACTGCAAGAAAAAATGCCTTGGTGTCTTCCTAGATTTAGCCAAGGCATTTGATACTGTTTCAATTCCCCTACTCATTTGTAAATTAGAGGCCATAGGTATTCGAGGAATTCCACTTAATCTTTTCCAGGACTACCTGACAAACAGGTCACAGACTGTAAAAATTGGTAATATTTTTAGCTCTAAAAAACCTGTTAATTTCGGTGTTCCTCAGGGATCTGTCCTTGGACCGACAATGTTTCTTATTTATGTAAATAACCTTTGTAATATTGAAATAGCTAACGCCAAGGTGACTACTTTCGCTGATGATACGGTAATCTTATTCCAACATACTACATGGGCCGACGTCAAGTCATCAGCCGAGCAAGGACTTCAGAAGATAATTAAATGGCTTGATCACAACCTACTTACCATAAATCTTTTAAAAACAAAATATATAACTTTCAGTATAAAAAATAATTTACAACCTCCCTCAGATTTCACCTTGAAAGCTCATTATTCTAATTGTAAGAATACTAATAATTGCGATTGTTCATTGTTAGCTTCAACTGATAGTACTAAATATCTTGGCATAGAAATCGATAAAAATTTAAATTGGAAGCAGCACATTAGCAACTTAAAATCTCGAATACGCAAATTGATACCGATTTTTAAAAAAATTAGAAATTAAAAGGATAAAACCACTAATAGAACGGTTTATTTTACACTATGTCGTTCAATAGTTTCTTACGGTATCTCTGCTTGGGGTGGTGCTAAGAAAAGTACTATCATAAAAGGGTAAAGGGTACACCGATGTATTTTAAAAGTTATTAATTTCAAGGGATTTAGGTATCCGACGACTGCACTATACAAAGAATTCGAAGTCCTAAACGTTCGTCAACTCTTTATAAAGAATATAGTTCTAAAACAACATATCCGTGAAATACCAATTAATAAATCTACCAGAAGATCACATGAGGTGTACATTGTCCCAGCATGTAAGACAACATTTGCACAGAGTTTCTCTTTTTTCGTAGCTCCGTTATAGTACAATCGCGTTAGTAAAATAAAACCCCTAAAAGATATGAATAGTTATGTTTGTAGAAAGGCACTGGATGAGTTTCTGGGTAAATTGGATTATGATAGGACTGAAAAATTCATAAAAATATGTATTTAGGATATATGCTATGTTATTTATTATATACCCCTATTTGTCAAAATATGGAAATTTATCATTTATATTATATCATACAAATATAAGTCCAAGCACACATTATTTAAGTATGCAAATAATACGTTTACGTTTACGTTAATATGTTTTGAGAGGAAATAAATATTTTTTTATTTGTATTTTGTATACACGACAAATTATAGATATATACATTACATTATTATAGTTAAATACATTAGTGAAAAATATGTTTAATCGTTAAGTGTTCATATAAGTATAAAAAATACATACATATACAAAAGTGGTGCATTCAATATTAGACTACATTTATTCTAATAAGTATCTGTTTAGTTATAATTCAAGTGGTCTGATATTTTTGCATGTACTACTTGTTTACGCCAAACTCGTTAGCTGTTATCGCATCTTTTGTATATCTCTTTCTGACCATAAACAGTGGCAAAATTGTCTTTATTTCAATAAACTTTCGGTTGGCACTTCTGGAGCGAGAATCCTTACCTTGCCGTAACACAGTTTTTGACTAGCGCGGAAGGTAAAGATTTTATACCTGTATACCGCCAAGTAGTTTACTTTATGTTAACTTGGTTCGAAGATAATTTTTGTATAGTTTGGAGTTTCAAACCAAAACGCATTTTTTAACACACGAAATAATTATATAATATTTAAGAACGTATGTTTTGTAAGCTAATTGTAAGTACCTACTTATTTTGATTTATACTTAGCCTTAAGTTGTGGTATGCAATGTAACATTTAAGTACGTTGGAAAAAAAAATAATAAAAAAAAAAACAAAAAATAGACTCCGCCAGGAAAAACGGTGTTGGAAAACATATCTGTGTACCTTATTCAAGCAACGTGCCAGAAAGGTTTCTTTTAGCTATGCCTAGTATTCATATTTTATTCGACGATCAAAGCAACAATAAATTCATCTTTTTCAGCTTCCAAACTCAATAAGCCCAAGGATTAGGAACATACAGCGCCATGGCAACGGAAATCCAACAAAAGATGGATTTAAAAAGAAAAGAAAACGCAAAGAATACTCAAAGGTGTGTTTTGTTTCGGGATCAAATGTACTGCGGGCAAAGAGAGTCTGTAGAAGAAAATACAAAGCAATGTAGCTAATGTACTTTGGGGAGTAAGTAGAGATGTGCGGTACGTGTCAGTGACCGGTGGATGAGCGATGGATTTCGTGTGTTTACGAAGTTATTTTTGTCGAAAAAGACAGTTTGTTGCCTTGAGTTCAATATACCTTTGTGTCCAATTTTATTGTGAACCAGCTTCTGACAGCGGCTTCGCCAGTGTGAAATTTGATTTTTTTTTTTATTTCTGTGATACCACGTAGCCTATGTACTATGGGCCGTTCTCAAGGTGGCTTATAAAAAAAAATGGCAAGTGCAAGTCGAACTCGCGTGAAAAGGGTTCCGAACGAATTTCTTTTTTTTAACATGTCATTTTAACACTATAGAATTCTTATAGATTTTCCTGTAATCTATAGGTAAATATCTATTATCTCCATTTTTTTCAACATTTTCGACTCAGTAGTTTCGGAGATAAAGGAATGGTGTTTTTTCGTCTAATTTCTTGAATAACTTTAAAACCATTTATATTAAAATTATGAAAAAAGTGACCCCCGTACTAAAAATTTAATAATTTACGTAACATTTCCATATTTGGGTCACAGAAGTCCATATGTGTACGAAATTTCAACAGAATCGATGCAGTGTGTTCAGAAAAAACTGGCTGTGACAGACGGACAGACAGACAGAAAGACAAACAGACAGACAGACGGACAGGCAGGCACCCGAGTGATCCTATAAGGGTCCCGTTTTTTGTTCGGAACCCTAAATAAGCAATATCCAACTAACACTTTGTATCAGGAGACGGGTGTGATGCGTGTGCGACAGATGTATATTATCGCCGTAGCTCTAAGGTTCCATAAGGAAGCTTTAGTCAAAGTGGAGTCCAAAGAGCATTACTGAAGGAAGCCTACCTGGCATAAAACAAAGCAAAAACTAGATTTTGGTAAATGGTGTTTTCACTATATGGGGTCATTTCTTTATAGGTATTTCCATTCCTTTATCTTAAAAAAAATATTTTATTACCTATGACTAAATCGAAATGCAAATCTCGCATCAAAACGTACCTCTTGATCTGGGGGGTCTGGATTAGGGCGACATAGAGAAACTTTTAAATACCTTTTATTAAACCACTCATTATCATCTATCATGGCATATACATTTTTGGCGACATGACACGCGCACCAACACATACATACATTCATGCACCAATACCGCACAACTCAGTGTGAGTTGTATACTTGAACCAAGATGAAAGAGACTGGCCTCCACGACACGGAGTCCTAGTGTGAAGACCAGTGATTTAATTATGTATATTTTTTTTTGAATAATAATGATTATTATTTCAGGGCATGATCTGCCACATAGGTTGACGCCCCTTTTCACTTTTTAAACAGTTTATTGTACAATTTCCTACGACCAGCGGTTCAGGCTGTGCATTGATCCATCACTGAGGACAAATTATTTAATATAATGCAGAGATATTAACTATTGATAGCGATAAAAATTACTTAGAAATATCGCTGTTGGCAATTCTACGCAAAGCTCGTATTCAAAAACATAGAATTAAATATGTTCAGATTCTTCACGGAAGAATTTTACGTCGTGAAAAATGTTATTTAGAAGTCATATTTTCTGCGTTTTATGTTTTATTGAAAAGTAGCTAGTAGATTTATAACTTCAAATCGGCAATTTTGTAAATAAAATACAAAATCTTGCACATTATTGTATTTGGAGAGATATACGATTTCGATATCATAGCTAAACTGATGATAACGTACACTACGCGATGTTTTAAAACGATTTATGCAGAATGCTAATAATATTTTCAACTTTATTTTAAAATAAGTGCAACTACGTAGTATATATAAAAGGGGAAACATAGTAATTTAATAAATGTTTCAAACACACGAAAAACACGATCGAAATTAAAAATGAGGAACTAAACTTAGCCCAAAATTATTAAAAGGGTCAGAATATAATATGACAAACACTAATGAACTAATTTCAGAATAATCGTTCGGCCTGAACCAAGAAAATTATCCCACAAATAGTTTCCACTCCATCAATTTCCCTAATCATCGCAAATAACAGGATGCGTAACTTGAGAGCTAAAGAATTAAGATAAATGGTTACTTGAAATTTTGTGACGACATGTCATGTGAAGAGTTCCAAGAGTGATGATCGTGCATGAAGGCTCATTTCATTCATTTGAGAGCCTTGAACATGTTCCTGAAGTTCCTTGAGCCATTTTTCAGGGGGTCATTGAACTGATTGCTTACAGGTTATTGACATGGCTATTTGTGAATCTGTTTGAACCTTTTCTCATGGAATCGACAAAAGGTATGCGACTCTTGGGTATTTGAGATTTTTGCTTTCTAACATTCTCTGTGTGTTGATATATTACAAGTGAAAGAGTTCAGAGATAATAGTTGGGTACAGGTTAGATAAAGAACTAAAATTTTAGAAACAAAATGTGGAAACATTTTCCTGGTATCAAATGAATAAATCCTAAAGTGACTGAGGTTTTTAGAATAGACTACAGATATCGTTGATGTAGCTTATTTGTAGCTTATTTTCTTTTTTACTCTGCAGGTGTAAATTTTCAGTTTTCGAAAAATCTCAAACGTTTTCTAAGGTACAAAAATCAAACTACCTGCACGATAAAACCTCCCAGGCGTATTCTTTTCAGCTACCGAAACGCAGTACGAATTGTGAAATATTGGATCTCCGAAACTCGATTTTATTTCTGCTACCGACATGCGAAGAGGAAGTGAGGAAGTGACGATACAGTAACTTTGATTCCGGATAAAATCAACTTCAACTCAAACTGGGTGTGAAGAATAATCTTAGTATTCCCTTTGCTGCAGCTACGGATGCTATGTATGTATGTATGTAAATCGGGCTGGTTTCCGCAACTCCACGACTAAGCGCGTATTTTGCGTGCAGGTGGGACAAATGTGTCATTCGATCCACCCCAGCTCCCCAAGGAAGGCCAGCAAAGCCTTGGTGTTTCCAACTATCTCACTGAGGGTACCTGGGTTACCGAAGTACTTGGCCCTGTAATCCGAGACTACCGGGCAGCTTAGAAGCAGGTATGCTGCTGTCTCATTCTCCTCTATGCAGGCTCTGCATAGCGGGCTGTCAGTGACTCCTACAGCATAGAGGTGTTTATTAAAAGACCCGTGGCCAGTTGTTACGGCTGTGACTGTACGCAACTGTTGTTTAGTCAGTCTTAGGGCTTGTTTTGTGAATCGGCCATCTATTGAGGGAAGTGCCTCTTTGGCCTGCCTACACTCACCATGGTCAACCCATAGCTTGTGATGTTTTTCTCCGGCGCGTTTCCTTACCAGATTGCGTATGTACCCGAAAGGCAGAGGCACGATGGGTTCAGGTCCCATCGCTGCCATACTCGAACCCCTTCTGGCGAGTTCATCCGCTGCATCGTTGCCTCGGGACTCGCTGTGTCCCTTGATCCATTGAATGGTTACTTTATTATGTCTACCAACCTGATTAAGACGTTGGTGACACTCGAGAATCAGCCCAGAGTTGACCGTGTGGCTGTTCAGAGCTTGCAGGACAGCCATGCTGTCCGAGAGTATGCGTATTGAGTGGTCTTTAACTTCCCTGGTTAGGATGGCTGATGCCGCCAGAGAAATGCCCATGCATTCAGCTTGGAACACTGTGTTGTGGACCCCCAATGGTGTGGCTATGTGGATGTTGAGATCCTCTGAGAAGATTCCCGCACCAGTACCTGTACCTGTTTTTGATCCATCGGTGAAGATCCGCAGCTCTGCGGGGCACAGCCCCTCGCAACGATGATCCTCATGCAATTGGATTTTGTATTTTTTATCGAAGATAAATTGCTTGGGTACCCGGTCATTGGTTGCTTTTGTTATTGGGAGTTCATTATTGAGCTCCTCGAGCAAAGCGGTGTGCCGTGTTTCTCTCTTACCCCAGAGATTCAGTGTTTTAAGGCGTACTGCTGCCATCGTCGCTTCCTGTTGTATAAACAAGTGTAGCGGAGGGAGTCCCAGCATGGCTTCCAGTGCCGCTGTTGGAGTAGTCCTCATGCAGCCCGTCGTCGCCATGCAGGCTAGCCTTTGCATGTGTTGTAACTTGTTTACGGCTGTAGCTAGCTTTGTGCGTGGCCACCACACCACGGCCCCGTAGGTTAACATGGGCCGAATTACTGCGCTGTACAGCCATAGTATTATTTTGGGAGATAGGCCCCACTTAATCCCTATCATTTTCTTGCACTGCCAGAAGGTAATGCAGGCCCTGTTTAGTTTGAAGTCTAGGTGATTGCTCCAGTTTAACTTACTGTCTAGGAGGACGCCTAGATACTTTACCTCGTTAGAAAGCTGGAGCTCTGTGTTGAAGAGCTTAGGTAGCCGGTAGTGACCTAGTGCTCGTTTTTGAGTGAACATGACTAATTCAGTTTTCGTGGGGTTTACTGACAGATCATATTCTTCGCACCATCTCTCCACGATGCGTAGTGCTTGTCGAGTGAGGTTGCAGATCGTTCCAGTCACCTTCCCTGGCACGAGGATTGCGAGGTCGTCTGCATAACCTATTGTGTAGTAACGATGTGCATTGAGCTTGGTGATTAGGTCGTTAATCACCAGATTCCACAGAAGAGGGGAGAGCACACCTCCCTGCGGGCTAGCTACGGATGCTTTAAAACTTTTGGTTTCTTTGGATATATTTCAATGTTTGTTTTCTTTAAGTTTTCATTCGGATCAGCCCATCCGAAAAGATAATGTCCAAATTCGCCCTGTGCAACAAAAGTATCGGACATACACGATAATTCATGTTCTATTTTATTATATTTGTTGCAAATACTTTTGTAACACGGACTAGCTGCATGCCAAAATGAACATAAAAAAGTATTTTCGCGAATAATAACATGAATTGCCGCCATCTTCACCAAACGTCATGTCATGTCAAAAAAGATTAGGGATGTCCAATCGATTGTAATCAATCGATTTAATTTTTAAAGAACTGTAGTGTAATTATTTTTAATATGAATCATATTTTGAATTTATTTCGAATAAAGAGCAAACAGAAGATACAATTAAAGCATTCAATTACCATTCCATATATTATTCCCTAAATGTATACTTAATTAAAAAAAAACCTACTGAGTATAGGTACTTTGTGCATGAGGTCAACCTCGATTTTAAAAATATAGTAAAAATAATGCTGAAGTGATCAAAACCTTCGTATTTCACCATGATCATTATTCAGGGTTTTCTTATGATCGTTTAAGAAAGTGTGTGGTTTACTTCTAACTAAACGATTTAGGTATTTACGACAATTAATATAAAAATAACTCTCCTTTTGGGCTTCGCCGCAATCGGGTAAAAATACTTATCGTAACTGAATACATTAAGTAGGTAGGTACTATAAATGTTTCTGTTATGTTATACAAATGTTATGAAGTATTAATATTATAAACATTGTCATCCTTGTAACAAAAAAATAGGGAATATCGATAAGTTGTATCGTATTTTACACATACTCCTATTTTTGACGTCACTAAATTGTTACTGTCACTGTTTACATTAGCGGCGCTTGCTCTTTGTAATTGTGTCGGTGTGTTTTGGTGACTTTCGGGACTACTAATATTACGACTTGGCTATTATAATGGACTCTGATTGCTTTCAAAAACGACTTACCTGGCTGTGATTTTCGGAGTACCGCTCAAACGATAACTTGGTCGTCATAAATGGACTAACGCATACGCTATGGAAAGCGTATTTTGTGTAAATTGTAGCTCTGCTGGTGGTTCCATGTTGTTGGAAGATGAACAGATTCGTCATTGAGTACAACAATGGACTGCACCTCTTTTGGTAATTACATGTTTACTTTGTTTGCACCTATATTATTTTTTGTTGTACTTACCTATATTATTCTGTTTGCGATCTCTCAGACTTTTTTTTACTAATAAGTTTCTATACTTGACCTTACACATTATGTTTGCAATTATCGTTTTCACAAAAAAGACACAATTTATAAAGTATTTTGGTATATTCATTATAATAGAAACAATCTGATAGGTAAATACTCTATAAAAATACAATTGAACTAAGTATGTTTTTTTTTAGGTTCAAGCTCATGATCTCATATGCACCACTTGTTGGACAAGAGCTCAAGAGATGACTAACACTTCAGTAACAAGTAATATTGGTAGAAACTGTGCACTCTGCAATAGAACGTTGGCACCTCGGGCATGCACGCTCACATCATCTGATTCATTCATCTGAAGACGGCATATACTCCATAATGATGCCATTCTTGTGCAAATATAGCAATTAGTTGCACCACAAATAGTAAGCTTTAACCTCCATTTGTAACTATTTATATTTATAATGGCTCTGTATAGAAGAGAAAATATAAAATAAAACATGTTTATTTTATACTTATAACATGTTTTTATATTACAGGTGACTGCAAATGATTACATATGTGATGCTTGTCATACATTATTTGTTAATAGAGTTACCACAACATCACAAGATTTGCAAGAAGTACCAATGGTTGGTCATCAACATGATCAACGTGTGGTATGTGGTTGTTCACTGGCACGAATCCAATGTCACTCCGTACAAGCAGAAAGTATAAGCCACATTTTAGATATTGTGCGAAATTGAGTTCAACCCTGAGAGGTGAGAGACGTTTTTGATTGGTTAACTATTGCAAGAAATTAGGCTATAGTAAAAATCAGATACCCATGCAATAACGGTCATTGACCCTCATACATTTATTGATAACAAAAACAGAAATAATGACATAAAGCTGTCCTGAATCAACTTCTATCGTGATCCTTTAGGTTTTCTAGTAATGAAAAATGGTTCATAATTTATTGTTTGAGTATCCACAAAGGGATATTAGGTAAAATCTATGTACTTTATTGCATGTTTATCTGGTGCTGACCATAGTATGCTTAAACTTCCCTGATGTACTATTTTGTTTAGCTAATAGATCTTTTCTGGTCAGTTATAGTCATGCAACATTTGTAGTGTAAATTGTTTTATTTATTGTACTATAAATGCAATGTGTAACCAACAATTTTTTTTTGTTGTAGATTCAGCCATCAGATTTGAATGAACTACAATTAAATAATTCGGAAACCATATGGATATTACGAGGCAAAATTCACAGCCGTCATATCAGCAATAAAACATATTTTGTTTTCATAGTAATTGATTGAAGCAATCATACAATATTGCCATTGGGTGCTGTGCCCATGTTGTGACCATTATTTTGTATTAAAGCTATGCGAGACATCAAAATAATATCGACCCCTGCACAGTTTTTAGACAATATTTTAATTGCCAATTTAGATGAACAATAAACATGAAATTAAAATCTGTGTTTTATTTCTTATTCAAACATAATCACTAAGTTAAAGTAGGACTGTAGGTTTAACACAACTTACCGGCTACCTAATTGGTAAGGCTGGTTTCATAGTCACGCGTTTGAACAGCGCGCAATGTTTTATATAGGTATACTTACATTAATATACACAAACATTTAATCTCACTCCAAAACCAATGCTAAGAATACAGGTATCCACTATCTACCTACCTATGTTAATTAGATTCTATGCATTTAAAACGTTGCACTTACCTATTTACTTACACTTAGGCTTTAGAAAAAAAAACTGCAAAGGTACCTAAATATTTAGGTAGGTACTAAAAATAGCTAAATGTATTGTTAATCAGTTTCTTAAAGATCACTCGGAGCTATGAAAAACTATATTTAATATTCGTTGTTATGGTTAGATTATAACCTCAAAATCTCATACTTTTTTGGACATATATCTTTTCTGCAGCTAGTCCGCTATGAAAATAAGATCTTATAGGAGTTTACTAATGATCAACAATACAAAACATAATTTTCCGATGCTCCTGGCTCCAGGGCGAACAATGTATGGGCGCAGAGCAATCTCCTTTGTTATGAATCCAAACCATTTCAAAATTAGGTGAAACCTTGGGCAGAAGTTAATGGATAAATATGAAATAGTGTTTTTGATAATACGCCGATGTACCACTACTGTATATAAAGTTTCAATAAAAAATAAAAAAATCCTGAATGCCGCAGTATGAACAAAGTATCACTTGAATGCTCCACAATTTCTTGGTGACGTCATCACATTTTATTACCAGCCTTATTATAAGCCATCCAAGTTGTACTTGTAAAAGCTAACAGCAATATGTCAAAGCACCGCCTACGCCGGCGTAACAATGGCCACGTTCCAAATTGATGTTTATTTAATGGCTCTATTGAAATATTTATTGAATTACAGGTGGTGTGTACCACCCGTAGCAAGTAAGGTAGACAGGGTCTACTTACCTTCCTGTAACCTTTTAAAAAAGAACAAGCGGTAGGTCGAGTCATGGGCATGTCTAGGTAACTTAATCCATTCAATGACTGACAATACAAAGTCTGAAACTAGTTGTTATGCCTATACGTAGGTATAGGCATAACAACTATTTCGTTTTTCATTCGTTGGTTTTTTTATTATTTAAGAATAAAAAAACCAACGAAAAGGTCCAATCGCTGCAAAAAAATATATCTTGGTTGATTTCAGAACATCTGCTTGTTAGCACCAATAATATCGTGCAATCTAATGTCCTTTGAAGTTATATTAGTACAGAATTGGAGCCAGCGGAGTTCATATTCCCTGAAGAATCTTTGAATATAAATTAAAATTTTAGAATATAAATTAAAAAAATTCGTTCGGGTTCCGAACGAATTTTTTTTAACATGTAATTTTAACACTACAGACTTCTAATAGGTAAAGATCTATTATCTTCATTTTTTCAAAATTTTAGACTCAGTAGTTCCGGAGATGGGGGGGAACGGTCATTTTTTGGAACCCTTCGTGTGAAAGTTCGACACACACTTGGCCAATTTTTTTTTTCTAAAACGCTAACCATAATTTTATTTGAAGAAATAAAACGCATGCTTGCAAATGTCGAAGGACTGGAGGAAGGCCTTCGCCCAGGAGTGAATAAAACCGGGTTACAAAAAGAAAAATCAATCATCTTCACTGTGTTTTTCATTTCTAATAGCAAAAAAAAAATTGATAAAAAAGGAAAAACTGCTGCCTGCAAAAAAAAAAATGCTAATGTCGGTTTACGGACGATACTTTTACGTGATAATGTCATAAGAAAACAATTGAATTCTTGACAAACAAGCCGAACGCTTAGGCCGATCGTGCGTTATTACGTCAAAAACTGGTAAAACTTCCAAGATTTCAAAATCGGCATGTCTCTCAAGCTAGCAGAAAAGTGACCACTATCGTCTAAACCCTATCGGGTACACAACTTTCGCGGATACTCTTGTCATCTCGTTACTTTTGTCTTTGCTCCTTTACCGTAACAATTTAATTGCGTCCTTACGACAACATCCAACTAGAACACGGTTCTTTGCAACGTTACCTAGATGCTGTAAGACCTTCGCATAATATAGGCGTCTATTTATAGGAATAAATAAGAAGAGGGTGCCTGAAATAAGCGAAAACGTGAGTAAAGCAGTATATTTTCGTAAACAAAATAAGGGACACATAAAACTCTATCATAAATAACTGACAATTTCATTGGATATGAACTCAGATTTCGTCTAAAAAATAATGACCAAAACCCTAACAAGGTTTAGTTAGGCAGCTGGATCTAGGGTCTGATTCCGAAAGCGGTACTTCTGGACACGGCTTGTTTTGGTACAAGGTTCTCTTCTCTTTGGACTCCTTACCTCCGGTAGCTTGGACCCTATTTCCGGTACCGGAGGGTTTCTTTGCTTAATGTTTTATGAGTATTTTACAGAACAGTACAGTGGCCATAGTGCGATTTTTATAACGTTCTTGATCGCGTTAGCGTATACGTAAATTTGTATTGAAACTGCAAAAGCGCAATCTGATGATGATTTTTTTCGTACCATTTGACATAAGCGAAAAATTCGCACTAAGCCTCAGAATATAAATAAACGAAATAGTATGAGTAGTATTAGTATCAGTCAGAATCAACTTATTGTACTAGAAACCCACTGAGATCAGTAATCTTACCACCTGCGACCCTCCGTTGACCCTTTTCATTACCGACCAATGTTTAACCGAGAACGTGCCCTGTTATTAAAGCAATAACTCGAATATATAGGCCAATTTACCATCTACATGCCTAAACAAAAACGCTGACCAAACTTAATAACTGAACAAAGGTACTCACATGCAGGCGCTACCAGACAATGCTACAATTGTGTGACAATGCGTCTTTTTTAAAACATTCAGTCTGTGGAGCAACTTTAGAACAATTTCTATTTAAACGCGTTGTCGCAATGTCTCATCACGTCGCACCTTTCTATGAGTCATATAATAAAAACGAACTTGATTGTAAATTAAATTATTTGTGCGTATTAGTTATGTATTATCCAATAAAGTATTTAGCTTTGTATTTATTGAAAGTTGTACTTAGGACAAATGTAGATACTGTCTATTTAAAATTAGGTTCTCCTATTACAGATATTGACGTTGAATGCCATCGAAATTGGAGTAATTTAATTTAGAACAAAAAAAACCTGGAAATAAACTTATCACTTCAAAAAAAGAAAATGAGATTATAAGATATTGCTAATTTTCACTTTATTTTTTGTAATATCGCTCACATAGCTAGTTTTAAGTAGTCAATCTCTTCTTCTACATCTATGTAGCGAACATAGGAAGAAAAAGCTTTACACAAAAGCTTTACAACCTATTTGAGTCTTTGAATACCTAGACGTTGAATACACACGGAAAATCTATTGTTGAGAAATCTACACTCGCTCGACGAGCAGGCAATACGCTGATCTCTGAAGGAAAAGAAAAAAATTGCGCTTTGGTTCGTCTCAGTGGTCGCAAGTGCTACTATTGATTATGAGGTACTGGGTTCAATTTTCGGTTTAGGTAGTGTTATTGGATTTTTCCACCTCACACTCTCAGTTGCAGTCTGAGTGCTAATTCTACTAATTTTTAATCAATGTTCGCATTCGCATCTCAGCTGCAATCTGTCAAAAAAGCCTCAATTTCCGTACATTTGTTACAGATTGCGAGTGACATGCAAGTTGATTTTGTGTCTTGAAGATAGCAGTAGGTTCGTTTCGTATAAAATGAGAGATAATTGGCGAAATCTACTTTTAACAGACTTCCAAAAAAGGAGGAGGTTCTCAATTCGGTGGTTTTTTTTTATGTATGTACAGCGATTACTCCGAGGTTTCTGATCCGATTTCTGTGATTCTTTTTTAGTTCGATGCAGTATACTTGCCGTTTGGTTCCATAAAACATTGATTCAGTTTGGTTCAGTAGTTTTTATGTTATGAGCATTTTTGCTTATTTCAATTTCTGCGTTGACGAAGACGTCGTGCAAGTATCACTACTTAAAAGTGAAAAAGAAAAAACTTTTTACAAAAAAATATAACCGACTTCCAAACAAAGTACTACAAAGAATAAAATAACCTTAATTTCGGAAATCGGAGTTAAAAAACAAAGAAACAAAACCAAAAACACCGACTTCCAAAATTAAGGTTATTTTATTCTTTGTAGTGTTTTGTTTGGAAGTCAGTTTTATTTTTTAGAAAAAATATTTGTTTTAATTGTGTAAATTATTTTGACTAATTTCCAAGTTAGAAATCAACCAAATAAAACACAATGATCTAATTACGACCAATCTTACGACGACGACGACGACGTTATGACGTCTCCTATTTTGGATAAACAGATAATCAAAATCTTTCATTTTGATTTCTAAAGTCTTCTAAATCTTTCATTTTTATCTCTTGAACTCTAAAAGATTCATTAGAAGAATGAACTTTGATAATGGATAACAGAACAAAACAATATCCGAATATTGATCGTCACATCTCATTAGACTGGTAACGCGAGAAGATACGGAATGTTATTAGAGTAATTAGAGACTAGGGTTATTAGGCTACATGCTATGAAACGTCTTTAATTACACTAATTACAGTCCGTAGAAGAATACGCTTGGGGTGGGCGAAATTCGGGAAGCTGCGTCATATCTTTGAATTTTCGATCCCAAAATCACTTAAGACCCGGGCCAGACCGTAATGACTTACGGAGCCGAAACATGGACACTCACCATAGGCCTAGACACAAATTCAAAGTTGCTCAGCGTGCAATGAATAGAGCAATGCTCTGCTGGATAAAATTCGCAACGAAGTCATTTGCCAGAGAACCAATATAGGCGTAGAATCGGCATGCATAAGTGGAAGTGGGCCGGCCATATCCGTAGAAGGACAGAACGGTCGATGGAACAGACACGTGTTGGAGTGGAGACCGCGTATGAGACGCCCTGCGGCACAATGAAGCTATGATTTAAAAAAGTTGGCTGGCAGCAAATGGATGCCGACTGCTCAGGACCGGGATGGTTGGCTCTCTTTGGGGGTGGCTTGGACGGCTATTGGCTGATTTGATGACAGTCCGTATCCGTATATAGAAATCCTAAGCCTAACTAATATTATGAATGTGAAAGTAAGTTTATTTGATTGATTTTTGTCCCTCTTCACGTCACGAGTAGGCCATGCACTAAATAGGACATAGGCTACACTAGATAGGATTTAGGCTACTTTTAATATGTGCTCTTGGGATAATTTTTTACTTTCACACATTCAAGAAGATCTATTGAGTGGTTCGTAGATCAGAAGTATCTTTTTACTATCAGAAATTCCTGACTACCAGCCCCCACGGACCTGCGATAAAATTATATCCACAACTTGTCTTGTTATGGAAAATACTGAATTCCATCAAAACAAACTATCAGTCTGTACACAACTTGTTATCTCTCAAAGAGATCACAATAACAACCAATAGTATCTAAACTGCATCATAGTATGTACGTGGTTTTCAAGAAAAATGGAACCATGTCTTTCACATGCACTCGATCCTGCAAAAGTTGCCCTTTGTAGCACAACAATGTAAATACACCTACGGCTCTTGAAACGAACCAATAGCTACTAACTATACCGATCGTAGAGGTAGATGCTACTCTACGGATCGTAGGAATACATCCGTTCTACAAACATTGGTCTCAGTGCGGTGGTATTGTTGCAAAGATGATCCGTTATTGGCGTTCTATTTACGTTTAATTTGTTAAGTAATAGTACTTTGAAAGCTGGAAACACTGTGCATATAGTAGGAATCTGTAGCAAATATAGAATTTAAAAGTACGAATTGAGCTTTGATAAAATCAATTGAACACAAAGCTCTTGCAATACTTAAAAAAAAACTTCGGTGCTTTTGGATGTGTTTTGACACCAACTCCCGAAATAAAAGCTATTGTAGTGTTTTGTTTTTTGAAATTCGATTGTATTTTTTTATAAATGATTTTTTATTTTTCACTTTTTAGTGGTTCACATGTGCTTACCCCTTCACAGCGTACCAGCGTTATGTTATGTTATAAACTGGTTTAAACATAAACAGACATAAGATTTCAGTAATCCCGGTCCATTTGCTATCATTTATTGAGGAGTTCCGTTGCCTATCTCCAAAGTTCTTCATCAGATATTCACCAAATTGAAATGAGACCACTCCGAGAAACTACTCTTCTAAAAACTACCCAAATCGCTTCAAGTTTACCTATGTAATTTGAAGAGATCCCTCTATTTCTCCAGGATCCCATCATCAGATTATGACTTGATGATCATGGGACCACCTGGGAAGTCTACCCTTTCAAACAAAAAATAAATTCCAAATCGCTGACTTCGCCCGCTTGAATGTCGAAAACTATCCCAGAAGACCATATTCCTGGGATAAGAAGTATTCATGTGACATATTCCAGGACATGGTCTATCTGTGTGGCTGGTTTTATCAAAATCCGTTTGACCGTTTGGGTGTCAAAAACGGACTGACAGGTAGATATACTTTCGCACTTATAATATTACTATGTTTTTTTTATTTATTTAAACCTTATGTACAACTAACTTCTGCCCGAGACTTTGTACACGCTTGTCCCGTTTTTCCCGTTCCCGTAGGAATTTCGGGAAATCCTCTCTTAGTGATCTCCTACACTCCCCAAGGAACCTACATGCCAAATTTCAGCTTTCTACGACCAGTCACTCACTCAGTCACCAGTAACGGAAGAGTTTTATCTACGTTGATAGTGGTACATGGGCGGACTTAATGCAACAATGCATACATTTGGATTCTGAGTGTAAAGCACAGAATTCCAAAGAAAGCTCTCGTTATCTTTAATTAAGTTTGTAGACAATCGCGAGTAAGATAACGAAACTAATTTCTCCACAAGAGGTCACCGTTTGTGGGCCGTTCTTCACAAAGGCCTCGCGCAAATTGGAAACGAGTGTTGTTTCACTTTAACAGACCAACGATTTGTGATAATACTTCGTGAGTGGGTGTAATGTTATGAGTAGTAAGTATAACATCCAGGGTTGCGGAATTTGTTCGAAAGAGTCACCGCGACCCTGGAACGTAAGAATTCTGTGACGAATAAAGGTCTCTCCGATGAAAATTTAAAACATTTCACGTTTTTATGACAGCACGGAACCCTCGGTGCGCGAGTTCGACTCGCTCTTGTTTTAAAATTAAGACCTACATTGTGTATATTTGTGTGTGCAAAATAACTTGTTTTCTTTCCTTCTCTCCTGTTTATAAAAGGTGTTAAGTACAAACATAATTTCAGCAGCAAAAGAAACAACAACAACAACACACAACAATCATTTTACTCTATTCTATTCTATTCAGCCTATAAAATTCCCACTGCTGGTACACAGGCCTCCTTTCTGTGATGCGAAGTTGGCTTTGCTCCACCTCAGGGCCGAGTGCTCATTGGTGGCTGTCATAAGTGTGAATGAATCTTTGGTTTTTAAGGCTTCGAACATCCGTAAGAAACGGAACCCTTATAAGATCACTCAAGTGTCTGTCTGTCTGTCCGTCTGTCACAGCCAGTTTTCTCTGGATCTATAGAACGGATTCTGTTGAAATTTGGTACACATACGGACTTTACAGAAGTCCGCATGTGTACCAAATTTCAACAGACCAACAACCATAAATCATAAATAATTTATTTCGCCAGAGATAAGGTACAATGGGTGTTACAAGAAAGTATGTAGTGCTTCACACATCTCATCAATAGGAGGCATGCGAACATTTACTACTAGGTACAGTAAAATAGAATAAAATAGTTCACAAATACAAGAGATCAACACATAATTTACAGAGATTAAGTCTTACAGTTAAAAAAAATATCTAAGGTATAAAAGCAGTTCTCATTTGCTTTTGAAACTTATATATATAAGCGAAACTTTCTCAGCAAACGTGGAATATGATCATAAACTTTAATGGTAAACATCCTATCCAATGTATCCATTTTTATAGATATTGACCCAAACACGGACGTGTTACGTAAATAAATAAATTTTGAGTAAAAATAAGTTTTTCAAACTGAATTGTGTGACATATCAAATGAAATACCTTACTGTGAGAGATTTAATAATATTTTTAAAATTGTTTTGAAGTTATTCAAGAAGAAATAAGACCAAAAATGACCATTCCCTCCCTTATTTCCAAAACTACTGAGCTTAAAGTTTTACGCATGAGGTATGTGTGCTTTACACATAGCTGGTGGTCCCAGCTGTCATTTGTAGATCTTTGTCAGTCCTTACGGGTAGTCAGAAGCCAGATAAACCTGACACCAGTCTTGCCAAGGGGTATCGTGTGACCGTGTGACCCAGCCACTGGGTTGTGGAGGTCAGATCAGTCGCTCCATATCAAGTACTAGTACTTAGCTGTATTCGGCTAGACTGGAAGCCGACCGATCCGATGTATGTATGTAACTAAATAAATCTGGCTGATCTTGGGCAGTAGGCAATAACTACATTATAAACTACAAATGTTTTCAACACAATAAGAGCTATTTTCGTACATACCTAATGTAAGCCTATTAGTCAGGTATTAATTATACTAAAACTACACACTAAAATTCTATTTCTGTACTACTTTAAGTATCTACACTAATGTGGGCCTAAATTTTATAGTTTGTTAGGCTGAGATATGGCCTCTTTAGTGTTAGTTGTGTCCTAATGATAGTTAGTAATTAGCGGTGAAATCGTTAACACAGTTTGTGTTCTTATTTAGTTTTATTGTTTAATCGTAGGTTTTATTATGTTTTTAGTAGGTTATAAAAAAATACCGTCGTACTGATAGGTTTCGAAAGAATAAGAGTATTCAGAAATGATATGCACTAGGTGGCAGCACTGTGGCATCAAGTACAGGCACTTGTAAAATGCTTACGTTTTCCGAAAGATGTTCTAAAATGTAAAGAGCCTGGGCCAGGTCCTTGTACACTATACTTAAAAATAGCGAAATACATTTAACACAGTTCTCAACTGTCCAATTTCTTTAAAATGACTTTGTTTGCTGGTAAAATACAAGAATTTACACTTGAAATTGCAACACACAACAAACTCCGTCATGGTGGTAAACTGTCATTTTGATTGATTAATGACGTTTGACATTTATTTCTGACATGTTTATTTACCGGCAACGAGACGAAAGAGACTGAAGTGACATTGTTATGACAGCTGACAGTTATTTTTCTATGATCTATGGTTTACTCTCATTGTTTTGAAGCACAGAATAACTAAATCGGTGCGACGCCATGTTGAGAATCGATAAAAGTAATTTATAAACATCAATTAACTACCACAACAGTAAACATTTAAATGAATTAGTTTTGTTTTTCCCGAATTCTACGGATTTTCCAATTTTTTATGAGGTACTGTACATAGACTTGGCCCATTTTGAAACATCTCCTTTGATAAATTGACGTCAATATCATGTTTACGTCAAAAGTTACTTTTTCGAAGTAGAGGATCTCTCGCTGAGGTGCTGCCAACTGGTGGCGTGAATAATGCCGAAAACCATCAATTCCTTACTTTGTTTGACGATGTTAAGGGGCTACCGAGAACCGGCTTGGTAACAGTGGTTTCTCAATGTTATTGATTTCGACTAACAAGTCGTTGCTCTTAGGTAAATAAATTAAAATGGGTGAAAACATGGTGAAAAAACTAGCCAAATACGAGTCAGACGCGTGCAAAGGGTTCCGAATAAATTTCATTTTCTTTTTGCATGTTATTTTAAAAATATAGACTTCTTATAGGTTTTCCTGTAATCTATAGGTAGAGAACTATTATCTGCATTTTTTTTTTCAAAACTTTAAGCTCAGTAGTTTTGGAAATAAGGGAGGGAATGGTCATTTTTGGTCTTATTTCTTGAATAACTTCAAAACAATTTTAAAAATATTATTAAATCTCTCACAGTAAGGTATTTCATTTGATATGTCACACAATTCAGTTTGAAAAACTTATTTTTACTCAAAATTTATTTATTTACGTAACACGTCCGTGTTTGGGTCAATATCTATAAAAATGGATACATTGGATAGGATGTTTACCATTAAAGTTTATGATCATATTCCACGTTTGCTGAGAAAGTTTCGCTTATATATATAAGTTTCAAAAGCAAATGAGTTTCAAAAGCAAATTTGGTACACATACAGACTTTACAGAAGTCCGTATGTGTACCAAATTTCAACAGACCAACAACCATAAATCATAAATAATTTATTTCGCCAGAGATAAGGTACAATGGGTGTTACAAGAAAGTATGTAGTGCTTCACACATCTCATCAATAGGAGGCATGCGAACATTTACTACTAGGTACAGTAAAATAGAATAAAATAGTTCACAAATACAAGAGATCAACACATAATTTACAGAGATTAAGTCTTACAGTTAAAAAAAATTATTTATTTTGTCTGTCTTTCTCTGAAAATTTCAAGTGTCTACCTATTACGATTCATGACATATATCCCGCTGACAGACGAACAGCGGTTTCGTCTGTTACCTCTCGAGTAGGCAATCTAAAAGTGAAAAAGCTGACTTTCCAAAAATAACAGAAAATCATATTTTCGTCAACCGGAACCTTTCCACTTCATATCGTTGCTTTGAAGCTTCGTTAAACTGTTAGCGTATGTAAAATACATAGCTCGTAGGTGAAAATCCAATTTGAAGTGGTTTGAACCAATTCGCACCGGTTCGGAGCGGTTGAAAGCGGTGGAGTTTGGAATTATTTGCATTTATATTTCCTCTTCCCCTCGGACCGCCGTAAGGTGTTAACGTGTTCTCTAAACCACGCTAAAGTATTTTACAAATATTTAAACGAATTTTAAATAAATTAAATCATCAATAATAGTTCAACTGTACTAGGAGTGCAAAAAGTCGAAGAAGTTCCTAATTAATGACGGCTGCGGCTCTGCATACGGATACTCCAACTTACTTGTACGCCTGGTGCTTCGCATGCGGCGTGGGCTCCACCCTCACTTACGTCACGTAAGAATTTCTATTATATTAAAATCTGCGCGTGCGCCATACTCCACCTTTCCGAAGAAATAGCCACAACCTTTTACGGCGACATTGGTTGCGCGTGCAAAGCTGACCACGCCCACCGTCCCAAGGACAAGCAATTACGCGTGAGTTGAGGTCATCTAAGAAGCTAATTAGCGAAGTCACACCTCCGAACTTGTCGACTAGTATCTAAGCAGCCAATTGCGAGACAGTTGGGGCGTCCTAAAGCAATTAGTGACTATTCTCTAATCGTCGTGTGCGCAGGTAAAACCTCAATAATTCTTACACTACCTAATAAACAGAATACCCTAATCATAAGGGAATAATGGCCGATAAAATGAATAAATCCCTTTCCGATACGAGCATTACCTTGATGGGATCTGAATGCAAAACCCCGCCAAATTACGTATTTCAACGAGTGAAGAGAAGCCGGGAGGACATGGAGGACTCGCTCAGTAAACAGCTGGATGAATTTAAGCTTGAAATCCTTAAAATGATGACAATATTCTCAGACAAACACGGCAACGAGATTCAACAAGTGAATACTACCTTAAAAGAAATACAACAGACCAACCTAAATATTGAAAATTCAATTAATTACCTTACTGCGCAAAACGAGGAGCTCAAAAATAAAATCAATCAGCTGGAGCACCAGTCTAAAGAAGACAAAAAGTATATTACTGTTCTGGAAAACAAAGTTGAAGACCTGCTTATGGGATGTCGTAAAACCAATTTTGTCATCAAGAATGTGCCCAGAATAAATAATGAAAATAAAGAAGACCTAATAGAAATGGTCATGTGCCTCTCCCGCAACTTAAATTTCAATATTTCCAAATATGACGTGAAAGACATTTATAGAGTTCGTGGGAAAAACTCCTCCCAACAAAACTCTCCTATAGTTGTGGAAACCGGCTCCACTCTTCTGAGGACTGAAATCTTAAAATTGGGTAAGGCCTTCAATATAAAAAGTAAAACTAAATTATGCTGTAAGCATCTGGGATATAAAACGTTAGAAGACACCCCTATCTTCATATCAGAACATTTAACTCCAAAAGGATCGCGCCTTCACTTCCTCGCCCGAGACTTAACCAAGTCAGGGGCATATAAGTTTTGCTGGACTGCGTATGGCAAAGTTTATATAAAGAAAGACGAGGCCTCACCCACCATAACTGTTAATTGTGAAGAGCAAATACACCAACTCTTAGTGAAAACGTGACTACTTACCATTATCAACAGATGTGCATGTTACCTACCTATTATAGTTATAATGTTACTGTTAAACAATACATCAAAATTGCTTTTAGCTTGCCTTATTGTTACTTACTTGCAGTGTGCTGATATCATTTTAGTTCCAAAATCTAATTGTTTTTTTAGCTTTTATTCAAACTCTTACTTTTACATGTATCTTACTCACAATTATATACTTCCTACACACCTACATCTGAAATTAATATACTTTAAATTAAGTATGTGTATATTCTGTACACAAAGAAAGTCTTCCAATACGTGCTTGACTTATACCGTGTACCTACACACGAATCTTATGGACACATTTATTCTAAACATTTACAATCTAAATGGGTGACACTTTACTAACTGTAAATGATATAGACAACATCGAGATCGCCCGTACTGTCGAATATGATATTTCAGAGTTAAACAAACATGTTCACGTAAACAAAAACGATCTAACTATTACATCCCAAAATATAAGGAGCATTTACTGCAATTTTGATGACTTTGTGCTTACCCTCTCGACATTTAACTTCGAAACTGATATAATAATTCAGACGGAATGTAGACTTAATGCTCTTAAACCGATTCCCCAATTACAAAAATATCAGTCCTACTTTACGTCACGTCAGATAAACCAAAATGATGGGGTGGTTGTATATATTAAACAAGGCTTAAAACCCAAAGTAAAAGAAATCGAGCTATCTCAAGCATCTTGTCTTCAGTTAAACATACTTAACAATATTGTACTGTGTATTTACCGCTCCCCCTCTAATACTAATACTGACAACTTCGTGAGCTCGCTGAGCACTCACTTAGATACACTAATTTCATACAATAATATAATTGTAGCGGGGGACATAAATATCAATATTAAACCAAAACAATCTGAGACGAGGAGCGAGCACAATACGAGAAATAATTATCTCAATATGTTGTCACTGTATGGTATCCTACCTGGACATGTACTACCTACAAGAGAAAGGAACTGCCTAGATCATTTCATGATGAAAATACAAAGGAAAAAGGTATCGCCATTCATTGCTATATTACATACAACAATTACTGACCATTATACTACCTTTCTGTCGCTAACTAAATTAAAAAACATTCTCATTCCTAACAAAACTACTACCATTTTAGATTATGAACAGGCCTTGAAAGATTTACAACAGCAAAATTTGTCTGAGTTACTTTTCTGTAATGACCCCAATTTATTGACCAATTTTCTCATTAATAAATTAATCAATACCTTAAAAAATAACACTACTATCCTAACGGTACCTAATGGTAAGCGGATAATTAAGCCGTGGATTACCACTGGTATCCTACGTTGCATACGAAATCGTAATAATCTACAAAAACAATTTAGACTTGACCCACACAATGAAATCTTAAAAATAACCTATACTAGATACCGGAATCATTGCAATTATTTAATAAAAAAATTAAAGCGAAAATATGAAAGAGATTTACTTACAAATTCAGTTACAAACAATAAATTGCTTTGGAAAAATATTAAACATCTAACTTATTCTAATAAATGTAAAAATCATAACTCTGAAATACTAAATATAAGAATGTCGCCTCAGGAATCAGTAAATTTTATTAATAATCATTTTGCAAATATAGGTAAACAATTAGCTCAAGAAATCCAGCTTAATATACCTAACCCTAATAATCAACTAAATAACTTACCGTCGCAAAAAAACACCTTCGTTCTTCTAGAAACCAACGATGATGAAGTTGATAGAACGTTAATGAGCCTTAAGTCTGACAGTGCCCCTGGGTGGGACAATATCCCCACAAAATTTATAAAATATGCTAGAATTGTAATTGTTCCCATAATAACGCACCTGACTAACCTTTGTTTTCTACAGGGTATTTTCCCTGATCTGTTAAAACAATCTATTATCACCCCAGTACACAAAGGGGGGGACAGAGACGATGTCAATAACTACAGACCTATATCTGTTTTACCTTGCATATCAAAAATTATAGAAAAATTATTAAATCATAGATTAACTCAATATTTAACTAAATTCAACATATTATCCCATTCGCAATTCGGCTTTAGGCAAAAATTATCCACTGAGGATGCAGTTACTGCTTTGAGTTCTTTAGTAACTAAGCAACTTGACTCTGGAAATAAATGCTTAACTGTATTTTTAGACCTCAAGAAGGCGTTTGACACCGTCTCTGTCCCAGTCTTAGTGAGAAAACTGGAAAAGGCTGGAATACGGGAAACAGCGCTCAATTTAATTACAGATTATCTCTCGCAAAGAATACAGAAAGTTAAGGTGGGTGAGTTTATCAGTGATCAAGCGGGGGTATCATTCGGAGTTCCACAGGGAAGCGTACTGGGTCCAACACTCTTCCTGGTATATGTGAATGACCTTTGCAACATGAACATCAATAACGCAAAGGTCTTCTCATACGCTGATGATACCGCTATAGTTTTCTCAGGGAACTCCTGGCACGATGTGAAACAAAAAGCAGAGTCGGGCATGGCCCAAGTAGCTAACTGGCTAAACAATAACTTACTCACACTTAACACGTCTAAAACGAACTATATATGTTTTAGTATTAGCAAAAGTACACAACCTAATGAAGACTTTAACATAAAAGTCCATGTATGCGGTGACACTAATAATATACAATGTAATTGTTCGCCTATAAAACAGGTCACACAGACAAAATACCTAGGAGTGATACTTGATCAACGTTTGTCCTGGTATCCCCACCTTGATCAAGTCACGAATAGAATTAGAAGATTAAGCTGGATATTCAAGACTCTTAGAAATATCGCACCAAAGAATATAAATACGAACAGTGCCCGAAATCCATCTAGGAATATTTTAAATGAGATCTACGTAGCTCTGGTCCAGTCGGTCCTAATATATTGCATCCCCATTTGGGGTGGGGCTGCAAAAACTAAATTTATCATCGTCGAACGCGCCCAGCGGGCCCTAATTAAAATAATGTATTTTAAAAACTTTAGACACCCTACTGAAAACCTCTATCAGATTAGCGATTTACTCCCAGTTCGTAAATTATACGTGATCCAAACTATACTAAAAACACATAAATCCTTAAAATATGACTCACGCATAACAGCTCAAAGAAGAAAAGACCTGATTGCACAAATTCCCCATACAAAAACTGTATTCGCCGGGAGACAATACAATAAGCGATCAGCTATGCTTTATAATAAAATCAACAGGAAAATATACATACATCAAAAAACATACTACGATTGTAAAAAAACATTAATAAAATGGATAAAATCACTAAATTATAATGACACGGAGGCACTTTTGGAGCACATTAAGTAAATACTAAATCAATAAGTAGTAAGAATCACAAACCACACCACACCAACAACACACAGAACATACCACTACTATACTTCATACATAACACTGAAAACACACCTGCAAGCAAGATTTTCTTAAAAATTAAATAATAACTTCTGTAATTTTTATATATATATTTTTCTTTTTTTTTTGTGTTTGTAAATACCTAAATTTGCTTCGTATGTCTTTGCTATGGAAGAGCGGGGCTTCCCAACACAGGCATTACTTGCTTAAAGGGAAGCTCCAAACACTACACACATTCTGTATACTTATGAAGCAATAAAATATTTTGTATTTGTATTTTGTATTTTTTGTATATTAAAGGAAATAAACAATGCTGGGTATGTGTCAATTATGTGATTGCGCCTTATCTATGTTTACGTATGCTGTCTGTTTGTTTAGTTACCTCGGTTAGATGTTCTTGTTATATCAGGTAGGTGATGAACTATTAATTTACATAGCTTTATTCCAGTTTTGGTAATTAACTGACAAAATCTCCTAGAGATATTACAAATAAACAGTTTTAGAGGTACACTTCTTTTTACCTTAGACACAAGTCATTGAAAAAGCAAAACAGAGCCCTACCTGCGGTAAAATCGTCGTAATAACCCTTTGTTTAGCCCACGGGCGCCCGACAGAGACGAAGCGAGATATTTTTTACCCAAATTAATATTAAAACTCTGATTTATTACCAACTGAGTGCCTTCACGCAATAAGAGTGTCCTTAGCGCGGGAGAAATTATGCAATTCATCAAAAAAGTTCATAAACAAGAAAAGGGGTGCAAAAAATTACGAAACTCATTAAAAGTCATCAGCTAACGTTATGTTAGTCTGAAATATAATATTAGCTTGTTTGAGTTACATTACAGAAGTTATTACATAGGTGAATCTCCAAAGGCTCTAGACAAGTGACATTCATAACCAAGGCAGCGTGGCAAAAGTGATTGTTGAAACGTCAAAATGGATTCAAAAACGCTGTCGAAATGTCACGAGATAAAACCCCTAGTATTTTTGGCATTTCGACAATTGCATTCGCAAATGGAAAGGCATTTTGTCTAGCTAGACACCTTATATACTTCAACTGAGGAGCTCCTCGGGTAGAGTCTATAAGACGTCCATCATCCTAATACAAAGCGATTATCTCGCTAATACGCGATCGCCGCGTTCATTTATATGGCACACCCGATCATGACGTAGCGCCTACAGAGGGCGTCTTCTGACTTTGCTCGATGATCATTTAGCTATAAAGTTACTTGTTATTTTAAGATACGCACAGATTACGTGTATGTGTATCTTAAAAAGAACAATTAACTGAAATGTAATAAATTACGTATCAATTTAAATTGGAATACTTTTATATTAAATGAAAATGTTTCCGGTTAATTTTACAATATTATTGATACGAGTAATAGGTAATTTTATTTAACCAGCCAGACTTATTTCTACGAACCTCTTACAAGTTTTACGAATGAAAGATAGTTCTAACACTATTAGTTTGACTTATCTTCCTACAATGTACTTGTCCATTTTCGCATCAGCAGGAAAATTTTCTTTTTCTTGGAAAACTGCGTTTTTTATCAGACACAGTCAATGTTGTAATTTTACAGACAGATAACTGTCTGAAAAAGTGCTACATTTATTGTTTATGTGTTACGTATTATTTGATAATTCTTTTACAATTAATCTCGCTAGTTATCTAAGTTTTTTTTTCTTTCCTCGGAACAGATCGCTATCGTTTTAATGTTAGCCTTCACTCTGTCATGAATTTTAGAGCTTTTATTAAAGTTTCACCCATCTAGAAGCCAGATGGTGGCCTTCATAATCAATTTAATAAATCAGAAAAGTTAAATAATATTTTAAAGATGGAATTTAGTTGTGTTACATAACGGGTGTTCTGTCTACCTCGATCACACATACACACTTCGGTCGCATCGCTCGATCTTAAAGGGTAAGCAACGCTTGCCGAGGTCGGTCCGTGGATGGTTGACCATCTTGACTTAATAGATGGACGTCGTGACTGTCATTTAAAGATCTTTGAAATTAGTCACGGGTAGTAAGAAACCCGAAAGTTTGACAGTCAGCCTTGTCAAGAGGTATCGTGTTATTGGGTTGTGAAGATCAGGTAGGCAATTCTCCAAGTAATGTACAAGTGATCAGCTGCACCCGGTAAAAAAAATGGAAGCCGAGTCCATAAAATTTAGGAAAAGGCGAGATTGATCACACGCAGAAGAGATATACTTACCTCCTAAAATAGTAATAGTAATAGTAATTTTCACAGCTCAAAAAATAAATTCATCATCCTAAAAAAATGCGACTTCTACCGGATCAAGGGTAATATGATTTTGGAGTGAGTACAGTATGATGGATCAATTTAAATTGGATTTCTTTTATATTGAACATAAATTTCATTACTTTAAGGGAGGACTGCAGCTACATTAAATTGTCTTCGCGAACGAAATATAGAAAAAGAACACGAGGAACAAAAGTGTCTAAGATAATCGTTATAACAATTGAGAAGCTATGCGCGGAAATGGCCCTCAGTATGGCACATTAAAAACTTTACCTGAAACGCTCCAAGTTGTCAAGACATTATTAATTTGCCAAAAGTACCATGGATATCATTAGGTGATTGTGTGGTTACTGACTATGTGCTATCATTTAGTACCTATCTGAATGCTGGGCATATTGGCTGTTTCAACATAATTAGGTATTCATTTCATACATAGGATCATAATAATTTATTCATTTCTTGTCTTTTCCTCATAGTTTTAATTTATTGGCATCAGTTTCAATATATTTTTTATTCATGTATAAAGACTTTTTGAAGACTTATTTTATTTTATTATGCCTATTGTCCATATTTACCAGCTTTTTTTAAGGGAACGTTCGCGATACCAGCCAAAAACGACAAAAGTAACTTCTATCTTGTATCTTACTCAAAATTCCTAAAACCTTTTTAAAGGTGATCCATTAAATGCCCCAGTGGTCACTCGATAAGAATTATAGCCCTCTTAAATCTCGAGCGAAAAGGTACGCGCGATTTTTATTCAAGATTTTGTATTTCTACTTCATTGGCTTAGTATTTGAATATTCTTGAAGCACGTTTATAACGGTGAAATAAATATCATAATTGGATTTGATTTTAACGTTGATTAAATTTTGTATTCATGTTACAGCCAAAGGCACAACCAATAGTGTGTTTCAGCTTTTGACTAACGAATTTATGTCTAGGAGAGCCCAATCGAGCCGTGTCCAGATGAACCGCTTCCTGAATCAAGCCCTTGATTCACCCTCCTTACTAGAGCCTCCTAAGGTGTTGTTGATCCAGGCTTGTGGCTATTAAGCCGTTGACTGACACGACTATCGGTACAGTGATTGCTAAGTTCACATACCACTTGCCCAAACCCTCGCGTACCAGGTAGGTAGTTGTTATAAATAACTCGTAATTTATCAGAAACAATTTGAAGGAAAAAAACCGGCCAAGTGCGAGTCGGATTCGTCCACCGAGGGTTCCATACAAATTTGTAGCTACAAATTAATAATAATAATAAATAATAATTCTTTATTGCTACAAAAACAGTTAACAAAATAGTGAAACCCTGACTCCTGAGCTAGGTAGAATACCTGTATTTCAGGAGAATTACATTAAATAAAGACTATATTTTTTATGATTTAATTACAAATGCATAGATTTAAGACTTTTCCCTATACTTGTAGTATAAGACGGTATAACTTGCCAAATTTCATAGTTCTAGGTTAACGGGAAATACCCCACACATTTTGATTCCCTTGAAAAAGTCAAAATATAAGTTTTGCAGCATAAACGACCATATCTTTTTTACGTTAACTTAGAAGTTTGTTTTTTAGCAACTGACTCATAGACCTGAGAATATGGTTTTAATTTCAACTCGATACCTCTACGTGTTACCGAGTTAAACTGTCTTGACAGACAGACGGACGGACAACAAAGTGATCCTATAAGGGTTCCGTTTTTTCATTTTGAGGTATGGAACCCGTAAAAAAGCAGGGTATGCTTTTTCATTATTTTGAGGGTTGAAGCTTGGTTTGTAGTAAATAAGCATATTACGCGTTGGCTTGCATTTTAATTAATTTGTACTCAATTACAGCACGTTGCGTGTTGTGTGTCACCGACCATCCGGGTACTGTCGGTACATTTTAATTTGATCAGCTAATTTTGCTATATCAATAAAATTTTTAGTAATCATCATGCATCATGCATCTTGCTCTCTTCATTGTAATTCAATTCAATTTACTTACATAAGTTTTAACTTATGTAAGTAAATTGAATTCAATTACAATGAGTTGATGTAGAATAGGGTCGATTTATAAACTGTGGAAAACATTTATCCTAGCGGTAAAAATGTGGTTTGACAGTTTTTGTCCAGAAAACGTGTCTAAAAGACATTTTGATTCTTAAAATAAATATTATCTGAGTACTGAAACATCAGTCCTTACAAAATGAAGTTTAAATAAAATAGGCACGTACTCCCCAGCAAATAGTTTTAAAAGTCAGACATTCCAAAATCCACCACATTTCTGTACTACATCATCTAAACAAAATGTATTAAACAACAATATTTCACAGAACTATAATTTACGAGACACATAAACCGTCACACTAAAATGGATTCAATTGCATTATTGTTTCAAATCTGCAACATTTCCGAGGAGTCGCTTGGATCAACATAATGTCATCTCTGCACTCGTTACGCCAATCAAACTGTGTAATAAGTGTCCTGAGCTTGCAAGCGATAAACAGTCTTTGGCTTTGTGATATATAGTCCTGATATATCCTTATCCAATGATACCTCAGAGGATAGCGGCCAAAGGTTTGTATTTAAATTTAGTATCCGACTTTTAGATAGTTTATGTCTTTATAGTTTTTTTATTTTTTTTTTGTAGAGATAGGCTTTTGCCCAGCAGTGCAGTGGTATATACAGGTTAATTTAGATTAGATTATTTGTATTTTGATATATGTACCATTATATGTACATTCGGATCCGGATTAAAAGTCCTGCAAATAAACAACTCTTATCTGACTACTCTAACAACAGGTCATTGTTTTTAACACAAAAACCAAGCACCGCATTGTTAGAATACAACAAAACACCACTGTTTCTGACAGATGCCGCTTAATTAACATTGCACCAAAAAATACGAAAAACCTAAACAAGTCGGTTTGATTTCACGCGTCGCTCATGAAAGACCTTTGGTCTCTAATACTGCACGCATAAACTTTGCGATTTCCATAAATAAGAATTTTATTGGATTTGATCATGCATGCTGTATGATGTAAATTTTGATGAAACTGGCCCGGGCCGTAGGTAATACGACACTTTGAGAATAAATTATGTTAATTGCACCGTAGCTCCTGAAGTAGGTTTCAAAGGAGCTTTAATTCAGTTTTGGGTATTTATAATATTCTTTATATCTTTGATGCATTTACGTCTTTGGAATCCTATGTTGGGTTTGCATTTTCTGGTCTTTAAAAAAAAACATTTTAAAATGCACACATAGTTTTTGACCCAGAACTGAGCATTGGAGAGAAGGATTTTTTAAATAAAAATCTTCAAGGCATCAGCGAAGACATTTAAGCTTAAGCATGTTTTATTACCAAACGAACTCTGAATACCTAACGAAGATAAGTTTTCCCTAAACATGGATTTAATCTATACTAATATATAAAGCTGAAGAGTTTGTTTGTTTGTTTGCTTGAACGCGCTGATCTCAGGAACTACTGGTCCGATTTGAAAAATTCTTTCACTGTTGGATAGCCCATTTATCGAGGAAGGCTATAGGCTATACGGGAATGGGAAATTCCTACGGGAACGGGGAAAAAACGGGATATGCGCGTACGAAGTCGCGGGCAAAAGCTAGTGACCTTATAAAACCGTTTCGCGAGCGTCTCGCCTATCATCCTGTACAAACCTAATTCGGGCTTAATTTAATTTTGCAAGATACGCTGCCAACTTGCACCTAATAAGAATATTAATTTCTGATCAGCAAGGGTTTATGAGTCCAATTTCAAGGGTCATTGGGTTCATCTTCAATTAATACGTTTTGGAACTAGGCCATTGGTCTAAATGAGTGCGGAACATTTTGCGAAATCAATCATGTAATTTTTACGTACTGCAACTAAATTAATTTTGCTATCCTGTTTTGAGGATTTACGATTAATAAGCGGTATGGCTTGATTTCTATAATAAACAACAAAAGGCGATACGAATCCGTCTGCCAATCGTGACTATTATGAAAATATCTACATTCACTATAGCTGTTATTTAATTGATATAGTAGGCGTTAGATAAACTTGCAATTAAGTACATTGACCTTTCCCTATTATCCCTTCGTACATACTCGATCAATAAATTATGAACCGTTATTAATTAAAAGAGAACGTGAAATTAGAAATCAACCAAATAAAACACAATGATCTAATTACGACTAATCTTTTTAACTTTTAACCAATGGCTATTTATTTTGGATAATAAGACCAATTTGATGATCTCATGAACTTTGAAGGATTAATTAGAAGGGTGAAATTTGATGATGGGTTACAAATCAAAACAATATCCGGATGTTGATCGACACATCTCATTAGACTGGTCACGTAGGAAGATACGGCCTCTCATTAGGGTAATTAGAGGGCGATTTGCTACATAGCTATGAGACGTCTGTAATTACCGTAATCACACTCCGTATCCGTACATATAAATTCTAAGCCTAACTAATATTATGAATGCGAAAGTAAATTTGTTTGATAGATTGTTTGTTTGTTTCCACTTCACGGCTTCACGACTGAATGCTCACGGGCAGGCCATGCACTACAATAGGTTACTTTTTATCCTGGGAGTATGTGCCCTTCATCTTTACGTCAGGCTAGTCGAATGAGTAGCCAGTAGTAGATCTCAATGGCTTACTAATAATAATTCCTATAGTATTAATGAATTTATTGACATGAAATCAATGTAATGTTTATGTCATAATGTATTTTTAGTAAGTAAGTTTGCACGCTTTAGTTTTTAAGCAAAACATGTTTCATCTATATTTTCCAATAACACCTTGTATACCATGTTTTATGCAAATAAAATATCTTATCTTATCTTATCAATAGATCTTCTTGTATGAGTTTACAATAAGATCATCTGTTGAGTAGTTGATAAATGAGAAGTATCTTTTTATGATCAGAAATATCTCCACGGAATCATGACCCTTTTTATTTAAGGATGGACTTGATGGACCCGTACCTTTGTAAAAATAATTTTGATAAACTGTTTATAAACGTACGGAAACCCTCTGTTGCACTCAAAAAATTCGTTATCATACTTTCCATGTGCTTTTGAAAGAAATTTTCTATTCCAATCGTTGCTCTGACAACGAAAAAAAAATAATGTCATATAAATATTGATTTATTTATGCCAATAAATAACAATATGTTATAATTAAGAGGATATTTGATTGACTCGAGATAGAAGGATAGAAGTAAGCTCTGTGTGTGGCACAAAATGTTATTGTTTTAAAATAAGACTCCTTAATTTTGTTTCTACATTGTATGTATTTTTGTGTGCAAAGTTAACGTGTTTTCTTTCTTTCTTTCTTTCCTGTTTATAAAGAAAAGCAGTTGGTGAAATTACGGCTAAGGACGTGAAATAGAGTGTGAGATGTCTAACTTGTGACTTTATTTGACGGGCGCCACGTAACAGAACGTACTGCAATATCGTGTGAGGACGTGACAACAAGATATTGCAGCGTTTTACTTGTAGCAATGACGTCTGAGCTTCTTTATTATCTACATAACATTACATAGTCATTCTGTCTGTATTTCTGAAGTGTGTAAAGGTGTTTAGTACAAACATATTTTGCAGCAACATAAACAGACTACAAAATTCCCACTGTTGATACAAAAAAAATACACAAGTCTCCTTTCTGTGATGCGATGTGTCGACTTTTCTCTACCTCAGGGCTGAGTACTCATTGGTTGCTTTCAAAAGTGAGAATCTTTGATTTTTCCACCATGTTTCCACCCATTTTCAGTTATTTATTAACCTCGGAGCAACAACCTGTTAGTCGGACCCGATAACATTGAGCCACCACTGCTCCCAAACTGGTTCTCGGCAGCCCCTTAACAGCGTCAAATAAAGTACCTAAGGAATTGAGGGTTTTCAGCACAATTCACGCCACCAGTTGGCAGCAGCTTAGCCAGAGGTCGTCTACTTTGAAAACTTAACTTATGATGTAACATGACGTTGACGTAAATTTAGCATATTTCGGAAAATGGAAGCATTTTACGTGTGCCTGTATTTGATGCTACGGTGCTGCCACCTAGTGCAACTCATTTCTGAAAACTCACATTCTTTGGAAACCTATCGATACGACGGTCTTCTTTTATAACCTACTACAAACATAATAAAACCTGCGATTAAACAATAAAACTAACTAAGAACACAAACTGTGCTAACGACTTCACCGCTAATTACTAACTATCATTAGGACACAACTAACCCTAAAGAGGCCATATCTCTGCCTAACAGAACTATAAAATTTAGGCCCACATTAGTGTAGATACTTAAATAGTACAGAAATAGAATTTTAGTGTGTAGTTTTAGTATAATTAATACCTGACTAATAGGCTTACATTAGGTCTGTACAAAAATAGCTCTTATTGTGTTGAAAACATTTGTAGTTTATAATGTAGTTATTGCCTACTGCCCAAGATCAGCCAGATTTATTTAGTTACATACATACGTCGGATCGGTCGGCTTCCAGTCTAATCGAATACAGGTATATACTAGTACTTGATATGGAGCGACGGATCTGACCTTCACAACCCAGTGGCTGGATCACACGGTCACACGACACCCCTGGGCAAGACTGGTGTCAGGTTTATCTGGCTTCTGACTACCCGTAAGGACTGTCAAAGATCTACAAATGACAGCCGAGACCACCAGCTTAGCGTGCTTTCCATGGCACGGAGGTATTTTGGTCACCCATCCACGGACTGACCTCGGTAAGCGTCGCTTAACCTCGAAGATTAACCCGTGAGGCTGTTATTTCAAGTACTTCACTACGAACTTCTAATTGAACAGATATGAATGCTTAATAATGAATTAAGTTTCAACTAACAATATAACGTTACAATGAACCATAATATTATTATTCCGTTTTATTCACGTGCCAGTTTCAGGATTTCTGAATAAGTTCTGGACGTAAATGGGATTCTATTTCTTAGTTTATCACGTTGTAAGACGAGGTAAAGAAACTTCTTAAATAAGCCCGAAACAAACACGTGAGCCAAACTCTAAACAACAGTAATAGTGAAACTTGTCTCAGTGGGCTTGAAAATAATTCGAAGGTTCTGTTCTTTCAAAAAGTTTAGTACAAAGTTCCTTCTTACTTCATAATTTTGTTTCGTACCGATTTTAAAACAATAAAATTATAAATTTTGAAAAAGCTGTTGTTGCTAAACAATAGACAAACTGACTAAAAAAAAAAACAAAAATGAAAAAAAGCATATACAGTTATTGACAAAAACCCATTAAAATTTAACAATATTTTGAAAAAAAAAATAGTCCATGTAGAGTAAACAAACCAACACAAAGACAACATACTCTCTCCAATCGTTAAGTTAACTTGTCTGTGTAACAATCGAGCCGTGAGTACTTGCAGAGACAGTCTCACAAAGAAAACACAATTTGAGGATCTGAAGATCAAATTATTTTGTATCCCTACAAAATAATTTGATCTTCAGATATCATAGTTTTCCAAGAAATATAATGGACGTGGTAGTAGTATGATGATATTCAACAATCAAAATATACGTTTTTGTTCTGACTGCTTTATTTTGTTCTAGTGAATTTACTAGAAAATTAGGCCAACCTGTTCAACTAAATGCTTGATTGAAAACATTGGACGGTCTTGAAATTAAGACTATATCGAGGTAAACTTTAATATTTTAGAACAAAAAATGTTCTAAAATATTTAGTTCTTGTGTTTGTTTATGTTTATTAAAGTTCCTAAAAGTTAATAATCATAAGTTTCTTCCACTTATACACGGTGCCATTTTAGTCGTCTTACAAAAGCGGCGAGTTCTTACGGGATTAATTTTGTCTTTCACGCAGGCCAAACCACTGTCGAAAGCTTGTTTGGCTATAAATTTTGCTGACATGTCGAGGTCCTTTGGGCTTTCATAATAATACCCAATCTCTGCACAGACAGACGTTATCGGCATTTACAAACGGTTGAGGTGTTTCCTTTTGAGACTAATAGACACTACGATTATAATTGTTTATTAGACTTAACCCTTTAATCCTACGAATAATGTAAAGTACGAATAGATATTATTATAGTTGGCTAACTAACAAGCATAACTCTAATCATTTATTCAAAATTTATTATTTGATTACTTTTAAAAATGATGAATTTAAAAAAGAAAGAGAGCACATAGGTACCTAACAAAATGTATGCATTCTTCTCAATTAAAAAAAAAACTAAGAAATAACTTTGTGTTTGTTTATGTACACAAAAAACAGGTACAAAAGAAAATTATACACAGAAAGAAGAGCACAAAAGTACCGCTAATTTCAAAAGAAATTTCTTTCAGCAGACCCAAGATAGAAGCTAGAGTCAGATGAGAAGCAAAGACACAGTGTGTAAACAGACGGCGAAAGTAACTCGAAAACGACCATACTCACTTAAAACAAAATTATTTCCTATCTTTTACAATTTAAGCTTTATATGCTCTTGCCAAAGAAATTTCAATAATTAAATTATCGGTGGCACTACCTCAACCCCCCACGTTAACTTACGATCTCTTACAATAAAATTGATCATTGTCTATGTTCTTCAACTTGGTGTACCGATCTTCTACTTTTGTGGAACACTAATTCACAATGTAGTAAAACAAAAGACTGCCTAGCCTAGACAACTATAGATGCAAGTCATCCTCCACTCCACAGAGAACGGAGATAACGTAGCGGTTCTTGTCAGAAACAATACTCGTATTCCTCTCAAACCAAGCTAGTAATATCACTGTTTACTCGCAGGTCTCGTTGTCTCTTGCAGCTAGCTCGCATGAAAGTTTCTTTACATTTTATTCTATTCTTTGGAACTAAACCTGCTTAGGTACTGTGTACTAATTTATTGTCCATAATTTTCGTTAAGCCTGGGCAGAATAAATAATTTGCTTCCTTTTATTTTTCTTTTAGCTGGAAATGCGGCCTTAAAGACCTACAGACGGATCCTGCCTATTCTGATAGTACCTAGGCATGTACAATCAGAATAGGTAGGATCCGTCCGGCACTGAGGTCAGTGCAACTTGCGTAGGGTATTGGAAGTAATCGCGTCCCTAGTCTCTACTTGCACGAAAATTATGTATTATTAGTAGGCAATGGCAGCTGGAAAGAAGTAAACGAAAAATATTAGTCAAAATTGTAACAGAGTGTGTGTTAGAAAATATTAATAATAAAGAGGGAGCCTAAGTCGAAGATGGTGCGACGATTTAAATGACACGGCAAGAGTATCGTGGAGTTAGACTGTGTCACGGCCATGACCATTCGGGTGGAGGCCACAGTGTGGGTGACGCCTATGCGAAAGCTAAACAATCAATTCGAAGTGACGATATCGTAAACTGTAATATTATACCTAATTATTTTGTAAATCAAAAACATGTTAATGATGTTGTTAATAAAAGCTTTTTTATTGTTAATGGCATCTCTAGATAGTTGCTCACTCTGCGGTGTTATCTTAGCTACCTAATTCACAAAAGGTAAATTATTTTCCCTAATGAGCTTGACCGCACAATTATTACTAACTCACAAACTCATTAGACGTTGAAATTATTCGCGTTGACACGTTCAGCCAATTTTCCGCATGTCTAACTTGTGGAATGTTTTCCTTTTTCATGAAAAAGAACTATATTTTCCAGATATATTTTACTAGCTCTTCTACGCTTTTTAGTGAGATACTTACTGGCTTACGTATGCCTGAAGTTGCGTCCCCGTGATAGTCGAAAATTTTCCCACGGTTACCTAATATCGCAATAAGCCACTCTTATGCCCAATCTTATAAAAAAACTAACATGAAATTATCCAAGTCATGGTAAATCTTTGTGCCAAGTTTCACTTGCTCAATCGATATTTTTCCGATTCCCTGCCAGCGTCTGTGTTTCCAGATAGCTACAACCTGGGAGTCTTTAAGACAAGAGTGAATAGGTTGCTTCTAGGCAAACGTGCTCCATCTTCGACCGCATCATTTGAGATTGTGGTCAAAAGTATGCCTAAATATAGTAAAAAAAAAGTGATTCCGGGATCACAATAATACTAAAAAATATATGGCCATCGACCTTACCTTGTGGCATTTTAAAATCTTTATTCATTGAATGGCCATAGCCATCTTACCATTTTATTGTATGGCAGCAAAACTGAAACGGTATTGCATGATGCGGAGTGTATACCGTGCATAAATATGTCCAACTATAATTGTTGCACAAAAGCTCTAACGTTAATAATTAAAGTGTGGAACTCAGAATTAACTAGAATACAATTTGCGATTCCTACATTTCAGAGATGGAATTTAGCACTGAATGATGTTCAAGTTTGTAACGGGCGCGGTATATTTCAGAATTGTTTGAAGTATTGTGTTAAACTGGAATTTATTTTAATGCATTAGTTCTAAAATTGCATCTTAAATTGTTGTGAATTTATGTTAACAATAATAACTCTATTTAGTCCGTCCATTAGATTTTCATAAACTATTGGACACGTAGTTTTTTGCCTTTTCAAATCGATATAAATTGACAAAGATCAGGCGCATCAAATTTCAGGAGTGGGGAAGAAGAGGGGCTGGTGAAAAAGTGTAGCAAGGTGACATCACGCGAGTTTTCAACGCACTGTCTTCACTTTTTGTTAAAGTGAAAAAAGAAGAAAAACGTTTCCAAAATTTCTGAACCTATGTTTAGCTGAGGACGGCACGGTAGGGTCTCTATCTATCAACATTGTAGAAGACCTTCCAACACTGCCTTACGAAACGAGCTCACTACTCCTTCGGCCCGGCAATAGGCTATTTTCCACCATCAATCAATTGCATATCTATTTAGTCCGTCAGTTAGAGTATTGAAAAATAATGGACACGTATTTTTTGTTTTCGTAAATCAATGAATATTAACAAAGACAAAACGCATCAAAACTCGGGAGAGGGGGCTGGTGACGTCACGCGAGTTTTCAACGTACTGTATCTTCGTCATTTTTTGTTTACGTGAAAAAAGAAAAAAATACTTGTCCAATATTTTTTGGAAATCTATCTGATGGACTAATTCGTTTTTTTTTTCAGTAAAATACCCTATATAGCTCAGTGATTAAGGTTGTAGTTTCGTTGATTTCAATTATATTTAACTAGCGACCTGCCCCGGTTTTGCACGGGTGCACTTTGTGTGGTAAACTTTGTTATCGCTCTTTATATTAGTTTAGAAGAAGTGAATGTAGAAACAGATAAAGGCAGACAGCGACTTTGTATTGTACTATTTAGTGGTTTATGTTGTTTATTAGGGAAATTTGACAACGTATAAAAAATACCGGTTGTGGACTCAATTTATATTTTGACGTGTATTTTCTGGTAATCATTTTTCCCTGAAAACATAAATTTTGTATCCGTACTTTCATATTGTGACATTGTATGAACTAAGCTAAATTGAACAACTATAAAAAAGTTTTCTGCGAAATTTAAAAAGGATAATCAATATTTATCGATATGTCTAAGGCTATAGGCATCAATCAATTAGACTTATTCATGTTGTCTCTGGAGGAACAAAGTTTACCTATAGCTCTATTGAAAATAATAAAAATATGAAAGTGATGAATTATTTGAAAGCAGAAGATTTCAACCCTTGGGAATGTCTTTACTGACGTCTCTGGGTAAAATTGAGAGTTTTGCTGATGCGTCTTTAAACCTTAGGAACAAAATTTTAGTCTTTCAGGTCTATACATAAACTAACGCCTTTTTCTCATGGGGGTAGACAGAAACCACAGAGTCCGATCTGGCAGCTATGACCCTGACACACACCTTTTGCTTCGTTTACATTTTTACATCAAGGCATACACGCACTCCTGTTGCGAGTACTACGCACCTGTTCCTCCTGAAGAACATCGCAAGATGGAGATATCTGTGTAGGTATGTACCTACGGCATTCGTCTATTCGGGATGTAAAACTATAATTCATTCAAGCAGTAGGGAGCTACAGGACGGAATGGAAGAAGAAAATGTAGTGCTCCAACTTTAAGTAACGTGGAGCAAGGCCAGGATTCATGATGATGAGTAGGAACATATAACAAAGTTACCTTACCTACCTAACCTACTACCGGAACAACGTAAAGCTACTTAGATCACACATAACCTTAACCAAATAAAAACCAACCAAGTGCAAATCGACCTCTCACACGAAAGGTTCTGAACCATAAACCGAAATATCTTTTTTTTTATTATTTGTTTTTCTTTGTGTGAAAGTTTACCTATTTTTCTGTTCACCTATTTTGACTCATGATATTATACATCCCACTGGGACGAACAGCCGTTTCGATTGTTATCTTTCTAACAAGCATCCTAAAAATGGGAAAGGTAGCTGAGCTTCTCTACATTAACACTGCATCACTTTTTCGACAACATAGCTCCATCGTCACTTTAAAGCTCCGTAAAACTGTTAGCGTATGTAAAATACATCGTTCGCCGGTAAAAATCCAATTTGAATCGGTTTGAACCAGTTTGCACCGGTTCGGGGCGGTTTAGAGCGGTGGCGGTTGGAATTATTTGCATATATATTAAAGGAAATAAACAATGCTGGGTCTCTGTCAGTTATGTGAGTGCGCCTTACTTATGTTTAGGTATGCTGTCTGTTTGTTTACTTACCACCGTTAGATGTTCCTGTTCTATCAGTTCAGTCATGAACTATGAACTTACATAGTTATGTTCCAGTTTTGTTAATTACCTGATGAAATCGTCTTTAATATCACAAGTAGACACTTATAGAGGTACACTTCTTATTACTTTAGACACAAATCATAGAAAAAGAAAAACAGAACCCGCGGTAGAAACGTCGTAATAAACCTTTGTTAAGCCCACGGGCGCCCGACAGAGACGTAGCTAGATATTTTTTACCCAAATTAATATTAAAACTCTGATTTTCGACCAACTGAGTGCCTCCACGTAATAAGTAGTAATAAGAGTCTCCTTAGCGCGGGAGAAATTATGCAATTCATCAAAAAAGTTCATAAACAAGAAAAGGGGTGCCAAAAATTACGAAACTCATAAAAAGTCATCAGCCAACGTTATATTAGTCTGAAATGTAAAATTAGCTTGTATGAGTAACATTACAGAAGTTATTACGTAGGTGAATCTCCAAAGGCTCTAGACAAGTGACATTTATAACCAAGGCAGCGTGGCAAAGGTGATTTTTGAAACGTCAAAATGGATTCACAAACGCTGTCGAAATGTCATGTAATAAAACCTCTAGTATTTTTGGCATTTCGACAATTGCATTCGCAAATAGAATGGCATTTTGTCTAGCTAGACACCTAATATGCTCCACCTGAGTAGCTCCTCTGGTAGAGTCTATTAGACGTCCATCATCCTAATACAAAGCGATTGTCTCGCTAATACGTGATCACCGCGTCCATTTTTTTTTAAACGTTGCCCCACACTAGGTATTTCTCCTGTATCGTGGGTGCGTTTACAAACATACAAACTCACATACACAAACAGCCAGACCCGGAACATCTATCTGTAGGCCATACAAATATTTGTTACGTGCGGGAATCGAACCCGCGACACGCAGCGCAGCAGCCGATCGCTCAACCACTGCGCCAACCGTGTCGTGAAATTTATATGGCACACGCGATTATGAGGTAGCGCCCACAGAGGGCGTCTTCTGATTTTGCTCGATTAACTGAAATACAATTCCATTAACTTAAATTTAATAAATTGCGGATCAATTTAAATTAGATTACTTTTATATTAAAAGAAAATGTTTCCGGTTAATTTTAAAAAATTATTGATACGAGTAATAAGTTGCTTATTTAACCAGCCCGACTTATTTCTGCAACCTCTTACAAGTTCTACGAATGAAAGATAGTTCTAACACTAATAATTTGACTTATCTTTCTACAAAAATGTTTTGCTTTCTTGGGAAACAGCGTTTTTTATCAGACGCAGTTAATGTAGTAATTTTAGGGTTCCGAAAAAAAACGGAACCCTTATAGGATCACTCGGGTGTCTGTCTGTCTGTCTGTCTGTCCGTCTGTCACAGCCAGTTTTCTCCGGATCCACTGGACCGATTCTGTTGAAACTTGGTACACATATGGGTTTCTGTGACCCAAACACGGACGCGTTACGAAAATCATTAAATGTTTTAGTATGGGGGTCACTTTTGGGGGTCAATCTGGAAAATTAAAAAAAAAAGTTTTTTGTACAATATCGTGTGACATATCAAATGAAAGGCCTTACTGTGAGGGTTTTAAAAATATTTTTTTCATAATTTTAAAATAATTGGTTTTGATGTTATTCAAGAAATTAGACGAAAAATAACCATTCACCCTCCTTATCTCCGACACTACTGAGCCTAACATTTTGAAAAAAATGGAGATAATAGATCTTTACCTAAAAATTACAGGAAAACTATTAGAAGTCCTTAGTTTTAAAATAACATGTTAAAAAAATGAAATTATTTCGGAACCCTTTGCACGCGGTCCGACTCGCACTTGGCCAGTTTTTATTTAGTCAGATAACTGTCTGAAAAAGCGCTACATTTGTTTATGTATTACGTATTCTTTGAAAATTCTTTTACAATTAATCTCGCAAGGTACATAAGTTTTTTTTCTATCCACGGAACAGATCGCTATCGTTTTAATGTTAGCCTTCACTCTGATATGACTTTTAGAACTTTTATTTAAATTTCACCAATCTAGAAGCCAGATGGTGGCCTTCGAAATCAATTTAATAAATCGGAAAAGTAAAATAATATTTTATAGATGGAATTTAGTTGTGTTACATAACGGGTGTTCTGTCTTCCTCGATAACACATAGACACCTCGGTCGCATCGCTCGATCGTAAAGGGTAAGCAACGCTTGCCGAGGTCGGTCCGTGGATGGTTGACCATCTTGACTTAATAGATGGACGTCGTGACTGTCATTTAAAGATATTTGAAAGTAGTCACGGATAGTAAGAAACCTGAAAGATTGACAGTCAGCTTTGCCAAGCGGTATCATGTTACGGGGTTATTGGGTTGTGAAGAACAGGTAGGCAAGTCTCCAAGTAAAGTACAAGTGTTCAGCTGCAACCGGTAAAAAAATGGAAGCCGAGTCCAGAAAAATTAAGAAAAGGCGAGATAGATCACACGCAGAAGAGATATACTAACCTCCAAAAATAGTATTAATAGTAATTTTAACAGCTCAAAAAATAAATTCATCTTCCTAAAAAAAGCGGATTCTACCGGATCAAGGGTAATATAATTTTGGAGTGAGTACGGTATTATGTATCAATTAAATTGGATTACTTTAATATTGAACAGAAATTCGATTATTATAAGGGAGGACTGTGGTCAGACTAAAGTGCCATGAAATATAGAAAATGAACACGAGGAACAAAAGTGACTAAGATAATCGGTATAACAATTAAAAAGCTACGCGAGGAAATGACCCTCAGTACGGCACATTGAAAGTTTGCCTGAAACACTCCAAGTTGTCAAGACATTATTAATTTGTCGAAAGTACCTATGGATATCATTGGGTTATTGTGTGTAAACTGACTATGTGCTATCATCTAGTACCTACCTGAATGCTGCGCATATTGGCTGTTTCGACATAATTAGGTATCTATTTCATACGTAACATAATAATAATTTATTCCTTTCTTGTATTTTCTTCGTGATTTTTAATTTACTAGCATCAGTTTGAATGATTTTTTTATTCATCTAGACTTTTTGAAGACTTATAATATTGTGTTATGCCTATTGTCCATATTCACCAGCTTTTTATGGCAACGTTCGCGATACCAACCAAAAACGTCCAAAGAAACTTTTATCTTGTATCTTACTCAAAATTCCTAAAACCTTTTAAAGATGATCTATTAAAGGCCCCAGTGGCTACTCGATAAGAATTATAGCCCTCTTAAATCTCGAGCGAAGAGGTATTCGCGATTTTTATTCAAGATTTTGTATTTCTACTTCACTAGTTTAGTATTTGAATATTCTTGAAGCACGTTTATTACGGTGGAATAAATATCATAATTGGATTTGATTTTAACATTGATTCAATTTTGTATTCATGTTACAGCGAAAGGCACAACCAATAGTGTGTTTCAGCTTTTGACTAATGAATTTATGTCTAGGAGAGACCAATCGCGCCGTGTCCAGATGAACCGCTTCCTGAATCAAGCCATTGATTCAGCCTCCTTACTAGAGCCTCCTAAGGTGTCGGTCCAGGCTTGTGGCTATTAAGCCGTTGACTGACACGACTATCGGTACAGTGATTGCTAAATTCACATACCACTTGCCCAAACCCTCGCGTGCCAAGTAGGTAGTTATTATAAATTTCTCGCAATTTATCAGAAACAATTTGAAGGAAAAAAACCGCCCAAGTGCGGGTCGGATTCGACCACCGAGGGTTCCGTACAAATTTGTAGCTACAAATTACATTAAATAAAGACTACACTTTTTATGATTTAATTAAAAATGTGTTGAGGGTGTGGCAGGATGGTAAAACGCAGCGTTGAGCGAAAAAAGATTTATATTTTCAAAATGTGGGTTGGAGTACACTGATTTTAGCTAAGGGAGCGCGCGCTGTCCGTGGCATTGGGTTTGGCCCTGCGTCATCGAAATTTGTAATGGCGGCTCAGGACTCGCCCTTTCCCCCGCTCAGACCCCGCGCACTCCCTGTTACAATTTTTATGCATCGTTTACACGCCCCACCCCAGTGCTGCTTCAGCAGCACTCACCATCAACTGGCACTCGAGCGACACGTGTGACCGGTCTGGTCAACATCCCGGTTTTGGTCTTTACTCGAATCATTCTGACTCGGTCGTCTTTTCCGGAGATCACTTCCTGAATGATTCCCTTGGGCCACGAGTTGCGGGGCCCATCTGGATCCACCATCACAACGAAGTCACCTACTTGCAGGTTTTTTCGTTCCTCTTGCCACTTCTTCCGTGGCAGCAAGTCCGGCAGCACCTCCCTGACCCATCTGCGCCAGTACATATCGGCTAATCTTTGGGAGATCCGCCACTGTTTTCGCAAATAAGCATCCGAGTCATCAAATTTCCCAATGTGAGGTAAGCCTGACGATGACCCTAGCAAGAAATGGTTGGGAGTTAACGTTTCGGGATCATTAGGGTTCACAGATACGTGAGTTAAGGGCCGGCTGTTCACCATATTCTCTACTTCCGTCAAAAGAGTATTTAGAGTTTCATCTCTGGGGGCACGTTCTTTTAAAATTATTTTCAGGCTGTTCTTCACGCTTCGGATGAGCCTCTCCCACGCCCCACCCCAGTGGGGACTCGCGGGCGGTATGAAAGTCCATTTGGTTCCGCGGTTCAAGGCCTCATCTTTCAACACTTCTTCATCCAATTCTTTTATACCCCTTTTCAGCTCCGTATCTGCTCCTCGTAAGTTTGTACCGTTGTCAGAGTACAAGTGCAGTGGCCATCCCCTTCTCGCGGCCATCCTTCGTAATGCCATAATAAAGGAGTCGGTTGTGAGTTTTGTGACTACTTCCAGATGAATAGCTCGTACTGTCAAGCACGTGAACAAGACGCCGTATCTTTTCTCGCGGCGCCTCCCCACCGTCACTTCCATGAGACCAAATAAATCCACACCGCAGTAAGTGAAGGGCCGTTCATGATGGGCCATTCGAGCAACGGGTAAGTCTCCCATTCTTGGTACCTCTGGTTTGGATTTTCTTATTCTACAAGTTGAGCATTTGGATGTTACTTGTTTGACAGTAGGTCTAAGTCTAGTGATCCAGTATCTTTGTTTGATCTCATTTACAATTGTTTCTTGATTTCCATGTGCATAGTAATGATGATAATATTTGACGATCAATCTCGCAACGTAATTACGTCCATCTAATGTAATAGGGTTTTTAGTTTCAGGTATGATGCCAGGTGCAGCTCCGATGCGGCCCCCGACGCGCATTACTCCGTGTTCGTCCAGGTAAGGAGATAAGGTAAGTAACTTGCTTGTTTTTGGTACACGTCTGTGGTTTTTTATTTCAGTTAATTCGTTGCTAAACGATTCAGCTTGCGATTTCTTTACTAATAATATTTCAGCATTCCTCATAGTGTCGTCGAACTCAAAAGTAAGTTTCTTGCATTTATTTACGAATTTCAGTACCAAAGAAGCTGATCGACGTAAGCGAAGCCAGGAACTGAAACGGGTAGCATCAGGTACAGGTAAGTTAATTTCTTGCGCATCTGTTCTTATTAAATTAATACACTCTAATTGTGTTTCTTTTCTTTCAACAGATGTGACGTCATGCGGCCATTCGTCTTCTTTGCATCGTAAGAATGTAGGTCCGTAAATCCAGTCATCTTGCAGGACGGGCCAGGTATAATTTTCTCTCGTAGCAATGTCAGCCACGTTTAATTTTGTGGGCACGTATCGCCATTCATTTTTCTGCGTCAACTCGTCAATTTCGCCTAAACGGTTTGCTACATATACTTTATAGTCGCGAGCATTATTTCTTATCCAGTGTAGCACTGTCGTTGAGTCACTCCAGAATATTCGTCGCTCGGGCTTCATGGTATGTTCCCTAGCCACTGTGTCTGCTAGTCTAGCCGCTAGGACAGCCGCTTGAAGTTCTAAGCGTGGTATAGTTATCGGTTTGTTTCCTACAACCCGACATTTACTCGCGATTAATGCTACGCATGTATTATCTTCGTTTTCAATCCATCGCCAGTACGCGACCGCGCAAATCGCTTTACTAGACGAGTCACAGAATATATGCATCTGTAGGTTTCTATAATAATTATCTTGAGTCACGACCTTTCTATCATTGATATTGCAACAGCTGTGCGGCGTAGCGCTCGTAGCCGATGTCGCGTCTGCTACGCCCGTAGCAATATTCGTAGCACTCGTAGCTGTAGCGTTTGAGTTAGAAGGCGGGGAGATCGTATCTGTCTTCTCGCTCGCTCCCGTGGTAGCAGCCGCATAGTGTCTCGGCAAGCTAACATCTTGTAATGATTTCAATAAGTAAATCCATTTTGACCATTTTTCAAACACTATATCGGGAACTTGGTCATCCCAACATATTATTTAATTTCCAGGTTTCTTGTAATATAATTTTTCCATTGATGGTGTATGGTGCTAGGATGCCGTATACGTCAAAAATGGACATTAATACACGTAACATTTCATTCAAAAATGGACATTAATACACGTAACCTCTTGGTAGGCTTTTGTGTCCCATTTATAATAGGTTCGGGTATCCGCTTGAAAGATACGTCGAATCTCAAAGTATCATCACTTGGATGCCAAATCAACCCAAGCGTGCGTTCGCCTTCATACTGTTGGCCTATTTTGAACTTGACGGCTGCATCGCCTAGTAAATCTTTAGGCAGGCTCGCAAGTACTTGTTTACTGTTGCTCGTCCAATTCCGCATCTCGAACCCGCCTTTCTTGTGAATGGATATGACGTCATGAATCAGTTGTATTGCGGTTTCTTCGTTAGGTAGGCTGTCTATATAATCATCCATATAGTGACTTTTATGTATGGCAGAGACCGCGGCAGGCATTGATGACTCATACTGCTTTGCGTTTTTGTTTTTTATAAATTGGGCTATAAAGGGCGAGCAATTGGCACCAAAAATTAGAGACGTCATCACGTAGGTGTTTATAGGTCCTTCTGGTTCTTCTCTATATAGAAAGCGAAAGGCGTCTCGATCTTCAGGTTGAATTTTTACTCTGAGGAACATATCTTTAATATCTCCAGATACGGCTACTCGATTTTCTCTAAATCGCAACATAATGCCGTATAGCGACATAAGTAGGTCAGGGCCTTTTAGTAAGTAATCATTAAGTGACAACCCATTTGTTTTGGCTGCTGCGTCAAACACTAAACGCAATTTCTTCTTGTTTGGGTTATCAACCCCGAAATGAGGTAAGTACCAAGTTTTTGGCGACGTAACATTTGCGTTGCTACATTTTTCTGCGTAGTCTTTCAATCTGCACAGAGCCGACGGGTACGAGTCCGGCATCGTAGCTTTCTCGTCTCGCCAAGGTAAGCCGACCTGCCATTGGCCATTGATGAGTACTGAAGTTCGTTCTAAATGTTCTTCAGCGCGTAAGTCTTCCGAGTTCTGCCTGGGCTTGCCAGACACGCCCATGGACTCGATTGAGAACGATCTTCGCACTTCCTCCTGTATCTCTCGCAGTATACATTCGGGTTCTATAACGTCACTAGTGACAAACAATGAGGAGTGACGTATAGAAGAATCAGGTAGGTATACATTAGGCACCCTTCCATGCAGGCACCAACCCAGAGGCGTCCGGGTGGCACAGGGTTCATCAGGTTTTCCCACTCTCATTTCCAAAGGTAAGAGAAGGTGGCAATTGTCTTGTCCGATTAAAACTTGTGGTTGTAGTTGCGTTTTAGTGCATAAATGATGGCTGACGTCACATAGGTGCGTGTAGTTTTTGGCATTTACTGTTGACAAACTTTGTGGTAGATTTAATTCCTTTACGATTCGCGCATCAATTGTAAACATCTTGTTATCAACACCGCATAAGTTCATCTTGGCGCGCTGTGCACTGCACACTAGTTCGGTGTCGTTCCATGCGCCACACACACGAAGACATTCCCGGCGGCCGCGCAGCCCCACTTTCTCGGCCAGCGAAGCGCTAACTAACGACACAGTCGAGCCGTCGTCAAGCAGCGCGGTCGTGCTCACACTACCGTTGGGTCCATGAATGTTTATAGGTACAATTTTTAACATTACGGAACAGCTGACATTGATGTTTGTTATTGTTTCGGTTGAGACTTTACTGGACGGAACTTCGGATTGCACTGCTGGCACGGGTTCACTGTTGTCTTGACGGGGCACATAATGTAATAAGCGGTGATGAGATTGTCCACAATTGTTTACGTCGCAGCTGGGAGCGGTGCACGTGTCCCTACGATGTTGCGCGAGTAAACACTTATAACAAATACCGTTACGTTTAACATGCAGCCATCTGTCCTTTCGTAGCGATTTTTTAAACTTTTTACACTCAGTTAATTTGTGACTAGCAGTACGACAATAACGACACTTGTCCTCACTTTGTCCATCTTGCACTAGAACTGTTTGAATATTGTTTACTCGATTATCACTATATTTACGTTTGGAATTGTCCGTTTTAGATTGTAATAAGGTAGCACTACAGGTTGATATTTTCACAGCTTCTTCGGTGAGGAAATCTGACAGTAAATCCAGTCTAGGTTTTGTTGATTCGGCAGTGATGAACGGGTAACTATAATCTGTCCACTTCGCGAGCAGGATAGTAGGCAGCTTAAATAGGATGATGTTAGCTACATCCATGCCTTGTAAGTATTCGTGGCGGCCTAGGGCTCGTACAGCTGCGACGTAATTCCTTATTTTGACGGAAAACGGTACTATTTCTCGATGGTAATCTGTGGACAGATTGTTCATCCTTTTGATGTCTGACACAATGCGGGAAAGGATGACGTCAACGTTTCCGAATTGCAGTTTCAACGTGGAAATTACATCTGCAGACAAAGCACCACTGATGAGCAGGCCAGCTACGGCTTCTTGAGCGGCACCGCGTATACACTTCCGCAATCGCCACAGGTTTTCCTTATCTGTGAAATTACAGACTTCCGTGGATTCCGTATACGCTTGCTCGAACTGGAGCCACTCCCTTGGGTCACCGCTGAAACTAGGAAGTTCTTTTGGTGTGCTGAGACGACTTATCAATTTGGTATTTTGCTGGATAGCAGAGGACTTCACGAGTTCGTTGATTGCGCTCGCAAGCTGCTGGACTGTTCCTTCTGCGTCGGCCGGGTTCGGGTGCAACTTGTGTTCGTCACGGTCGAGCTGCTGAAGCTCGTGTTGACTACGCTCCAACCACTTTTCAATTTCACCCGCGCCGTTATTTTTCTCCGATGTTTCTGATGGTGGACTGTATTCTTCATTGAGTTCTGCTAGGTCCGCCGCCAACTTTTTGTCGATGAGTTCCATTTCAATGCGCGCCTTCGCCTGGGCTGCTTCTAGCTCCAGTCTCTTTTTCTGAGCTTAAATCGATAGCTGTGATGACGATGGTTTCTTGGATTTGACGACCGACTGACATGATGTATGTGAAGGCGGATTTTATCTTCCGGGTCGTTCCGACTTCACAACACTCGCGGCACAAGAACTTTTTCCTTTAGGTTCATCATCCTTTTTTTTGACTGGTGTAGGCGGTGGCATTTCTTGCGCTCCGGATACCGTTTGTAACTTCGCCTCCAACTCCTCCTTCTCTCTCAGTCTACTGGTGGTACTGCGGGTGTTTACCATGCTTCTCTTCGGCGGCGGAGTGTTGAACATTCGCGATCTGGCTCGAAGACCACTGTTGAGGGTGTGGCAGGATGGTAAAACGCAGCGTTGAGCGAAAAAAGATTTATATTTTCAAAATGTGGGTTGGAGTACACTGATTTTAGCTAAGGGAGCGCGCGCTGTCCGTGGCATTGGGTTTGGCCCTGCGTCATCGAAATTTGTAATGGCGGCTCAGGACTCGCCCTTTCCCCCGCTCAGACCCCGCGCACTCCCTGTTACAATTTTTATGCATCGTTTACAAATGTACATGTACACAACAAAGTAATCCTATAAGGGTTCCGCTTTTTCCTTTTGAGGTACGGACCCTTAAAAAAGCAGGATATGCTTTTTCATTATTTTGTGGGTTAAAGCTTGGTTTGTAGTAAATAAGCATATTATTACGCGTTGGCTTGCATTTTAATTAATTCGTACTCAATTACAGCACGTTGCGTGTTGCTTTCATTTTAATTTTATTCCAAGAATTGTTTTGTTGCTACTTCATAAACTTCCAAGATATACAGGCATAGGCTTAGTTTGTGTGTCACCGACCATCTTTATACTGTAAGTGCATTTTATTTTTTTCGCGCTAATTTAAATACATATATCAATAACAGATTTAGTAAGTAGAATCATTGTTAGGTAAGAAACTATTAACTTAACATGAAACTTATTTAAGTCAAAGGAAAGCAATTACAATGGGTCGATGTAGAATAGGGTCGATTCATTGTGACCGTCAGGATGACTGGACCAAACGAGATATGTACATGAGACTATGTGCACTATTTAATACCTATTTGCTACTATTTACTACCTATAATGAAATATTTGCTACCTTGGCGTTTAGAAAAATATCAAAGAAATAAAGTGGTCAGCCATTCTGACTTCAGGTCGGCTGACCACTTCCAAGTTCTCATAGTTTTAGCGTTGTATTAACCGCGTTGTTAATGTGAATATTTAGTACCTTTTTGCTACCTTAACATATATTTTTTACACAATTTTAAGAAGCTCCTATAAAAGGTTATTAATAAAAGCCATTAAAACGTCTGTACATCAATTATTTACGTCTTTTCGTATCAGAATAATTGCTAACAATGATTTTGCAGGCACTTAGTGGCTTATAAACAACTCAACTTATTTCTGGATATCTATTGTAAAGTTTTATCCATTTATAAAATTTCATAATTGTTTACATATTGCATTTAGTCTTAGTAATGTAAGTATGAATGACATTAAAATGCTTGCACGTAAATTATTTACCTCGCGTCTTATTTTCGTAAGATAATCAAATAAGGGTTTGCAGGTACTTTCAAAATTAACGTGAATTCATAAGTTTCGATAAACTTATGTAAAAAATATATGTTAAGGTAGCAAAAAGGTACTAAATATTCACATTAACACCGCGGTTAATACAACGCTAAAACTATGAGAACTTGGAAGTGGTCAGCCAACCTGACGTCAGAATGGCTGACCACTTTATTTCTTTGATATTTTTCTAAACGCAGAGGTAGCAAATATTTCATTATAGGTAGTAAATAGTAGCAAATAGGTATTAAATAGTGCACACAGTCTCATGTACATATCTCGTTTGGTCCAGTCATCCTGACGGTCACGATTTATTAACTGTGGAAAACTTTTATTCTAGCGGTAAAAAATGTGGTTTCACAGTTTTTGTACAGAAAATGAGTCTAAAAGAGATTTTCATTCCTAAGTTAAAAGTTATCTGAGAACTGAAACATCAGTCCTTATAAAATAAAGTCTGAATATAAATAAAATAGGCACGTACTGTCCAGCAAATAGTTTAAGAGTCAGACATTCCAAAATCCACTACATCTCTGTACCAAATCGTGTAAACAAAATGTATTAAACAACAATATTTCACAGAACTATAATTTACGAGACACATAAGCCGTTACACTAAAATGCATTCAATTGCATTAATGTTTCAAATCTGCAACATTTCCGAGGAGTCGCTTGTATCAACATAATGTCATCGCTGCACTCGTTACGCCAATCAAACTGTGTAATAAGTGTTCTCAGCTTGCAAGCGATAAACAGTCTTTGGCTTTGTGTCCTGATATATCCTTATCCAGTAGGACAGTGGCCAAAGATTTGTATTTAAATTTAGTGTCCGACTTTTAGATAGTTATGACTTTATTAGGGTTCCGAACAAAAAACGGAAACCTTATAGGATCACTCGGGTGTCTGTCTGTCTGTCCGTCTGTCACAGCTAGATTTCTCCGGACCCACTGGACCGATTCTGTTGAAATTAGGTGCACATATGGACTTCTGTGACCCAAACACGGACGCGTTACGTAAATCATTAAATTTTTAGCATGGGGGTCACTTTTGGGGGTCAAACTAGAAAATATCAAAAAAAAAATTTTTGAACAATATCGTGTGACATATCAAATGATTAATACTGTGAAGGTTTTAAACAATTTTTTTTCTAAATTTTAAAATGAATGGTTTTGAAGTTATACAAGAAATTAGACGAAAAATGACCATTCCCCCCCCCCTTATTTCCGAAACTGCTGAGTCTAAAATTTTGAAAAACATGGAGATAGATCTTTACCTGTAGATTACAGGAAAAACTATTAGAAGTCAATAGTGTTGTAATAACGTGTTAAAAAAAATGTTTGGGAACCCTTTGCACGCTAGTCCGACTCGCACTTGGCCCGTTTTTTTATTTTTAGAAAAAAACTTTTTTTCAACAATGTAATGCCTCAGCACTATTTTTTTGTAGAGGTAGGTCTTTGCCCAGACGGATGACATTGTTGCCATCGCAGGTAGAACCTGGATGAGCCTGGTATTGGAACGTGGGGTTTGGCACAAGGTAAAAGAGAGGCCTGTGCTCAGCAGCGGGCGAAGTCGGGCTGTGGATAATGATGATGATTTGTTATTACAAAACGAACTGTAAATACCTACCAAAGATAAGTTTTTCCAAAACCAGAATTAAGGTTACCTCTCGATTACAGCGGAGCGAGGCAGCGGAGCAGAAAACGGAGAAACGGAGAAATTTAAACCAATGGAATAGCATAAAATCTCCGCACCACGTGAGTCACTGACATTTTGACTGACATGATTGGTTAAAATTTCTTCGTTTCCCCGCTCCGCTGTAATGGACAGGCACCCTTAATCACCTTATAAAATCGTTTTGAGAGCCCCTCGCCTATCATCCTGTACTAACCTATTTCGGGCTTAATTTAATTTTGCAAGATACGCTGCCAACTTGCACTTAATAAGAATATTAATTTCTGATCAGCAAGGGTTTATGAGTCCAATTTCAAGGGTCATTGGGTTCATCTTCAATGAATACGCCATTAATCGGACTAGGCCATTGGTCGAAGGGTTGCGCAATAATTTGCGAAATCAATCATGTAATTTTTACGTACTGTAACTAAAATAATTTTACAATCCTGTTTTGAGGATTAACGATTATAAGCGGATTTTTATAATGAACAACAAAAGGCGATACGAATCCGTCTGCCAATCGTAACTATTATGAAAATATCTACATTCACTATGGCTGTTATATAATTGATATAGTAGGCGTTAGATAAACTTGCAATAAAGTACATTGACCTTTCCCTATTATCCTTTCGTAGATACTCGATCAATAAATTATGAACCGTTTTTCATTAAAAGAGAACGTGAAGGATCACGATAAGAGTCGATTCAGGGCAGTTCTGTCTTTACATTTGTTTGTGATATTCAGAAAGTCAATAAATGCATGTGGGTCAATGACCATTATTGCACATTTATCTGGCCCCTACCATAGTTACATTTCAACGATATCTATATGACAGACCGTCTTACGAACTTTGCTGACTAGTTATGCTTTGATTTGTTTTTAAACGCTTTATGAAATCCTGTCTATTTTGTTTGTGCCTGAATGTGGGAAAAGTTTACATACCAACAGAGTTACTATATCAAATTGTTGTGTTCATATAATGACTGAAAGTTTTTATTAACTGATGCGACGACGCGTGTTTATAGAAATACCGACTATGAATATTAATCTGTAGCATAATTTCTAGTCCCATCAGAAGTTTAAAGTAACTCAAAGGGCAATGGCAATGCTTGGAGTGTCTTTGCAAGATCGAATCAGGAATGATGATATCCGCAAGAGAACCAAGGTAACCGACATAGCCCGAAGGATCGCCAGTGGCAGTGGGCAGGACACATTGCTCGCAGAACAGACAGCCGATGGGGCCGAAAAGCTCTGGAGTGACGACTGCGTACCGGAAGACGGAACGTTGATGGTCGCGGGTAGTCGGATAAGAGACGCGTAGGAACGGTCGTTGTGGCGACGCTTGGAAGGGGCCCGGGGCTATGTCCAGCAATGGACATCTTTCGGCTGATATGATAATGATGATAATTTCTAGGAAACCCTGGAGAACCCCAAGGTTTAAAGTCAATAGGCAAGCGTTCATCGCTTTCTATCAAGTGATTGAGATAATGGTCAAATGCGGCCTAGTTGTAATGAACAAAATGCGATGCATCATCGTGTCGCATTGTCTCGTCGCATCTGTTTGCTCAGCCTTGGCTCATCTAAAGATTAAGTACAGCCAGCTGGATCAATTGGGTGCCCACCATCACTTTAGAAAAGGGGAGAGCCAGTTGACGTCACTGTTGGTGGATTTCAAATTCATATTTCATTTTGAACACCATTTAATTCATACAAACGGCATTCGGAAAGTGTGTTATTTTTCACTTTGATGACTGAGTTTCTGTACAATCTGATTTAATGTCTTTTTTATCCAATTTCCCATAAGAATAAGTAACCGAATTTACATCTAAATAAATTCCAGGTACATTTTGCCGGAAAAGAAAGAAGAAAGAAAGAAAGAAAAATGATTTATTCCGCCCAAACAGACGCACATTAATAGTAGGTACACAAATAATAAAAACAGCTATAAAACAAAATAAGAGAAAAACATTCTTCCGTAAAACCACTGCCAGCCTGTGTCAGGGACGGGCATTATAAAAAAAAAAAAGTCATAACTGTCGCGGTCATGTCATAGACAAACCATGGATAACAACAAAAAAAAAAATAGATATTGACATGTGTGGCCATGACAGTGACTGTCAGTGAGTCATGGATGCAAGATGGTTGTCATCCTGACACAGTTCCTGACACAAGCAAAACAAAACAATAAACATAAAAAACAACAAACTTAATTTAATTAAACCTAAAACTACAAAGTTACGTTTAGCTGTGCGTCGCATCTGAGCAGGAAAAGACGTGCGATGAATTTTTCGAAACACGTAATGGATCGCAACTTTCCGAACTTCACGTGTACGATTAGGAAAAAAATACTCTAAACGGATTGAATTACGAAAAACGAAATTGTTTTGTAGGGAAATCTGAAATACCTACAGAAATACGGGTACTTATTTCAATCTGGGAGTGATTCAAATAAAATGGCGAACCCTCCATTTTTACATTTGCGTCTTTGAAGCTTTGGAAGCCATTATCACAGTTGAACGGACGCGGACGTGGTGATTGGAAATTGAGTTTGGTCGAAAATAGAGCTTGACTGTTTTTTTGCCTTGTAGCAATCACACATTCTAACATGCAAATGAACTTGATTTAGGCCAGAAAATTTTAAAGTATGAAGATTCCGGTCCGTTCTTATCTACACGAAACTATTTTTTGGAATTGGCAAATAAGATCTAGGTGTTATTAATGTTTCTTGCTTTTTATCCAAAAGTACATTTTCATGGTCACTAATTGAAATATGTTTTTGACTTAGATCAAGCTTCCTCTACTTAAACTTACTGATTTGACGAACAACTACCCACCGGTTACTACCAAGTTTCAGAAGGAATTTGTCTTATTCAAATAGTTATTAAAATTAGGAACCGCTTAAATCGCAGACAAGATGGCTCAGTCACTGATCTATTCACCAAATTAATCAACTGTGTACAAATATTGGCCAAAGCTTAGCTTTAAGCCTTTGAACGGCTTTGAGGCTGGGCGGCACACTCCAGTGACTTGAAGCTAATCCTTAATGCTGTGGTGTGTGTTTGGCTCCGTTGAGGTATAGAGACTCGTGATTGGTTAGTTAGCAAAACTAAACTAAGGTTATTGACAAACGCTAGAGCTAGTGAATTCAGACAACCGCACATTAGTGGTAACAATCGGCACTGAGAGCGCCTTTATTTATGACCCATAAAAATGTATGCGATTGAGATTGATAGTGTTAGTACCTGTGTACCTACTTTGAAAGTACGTCTTCGCGTACTGTTAGCTTAGGCCGACAACCACTTTACAGGTACTTACTCCATGCCACAAATTTTGTTACTCAGAAAATAACGTATGGGATGTTGGACTACATAAAAAATAAATATTTTTTGGGTACAAGGTATCTACTGATGAATACATTTTCTAACGAGTCCACAAACTTTTACGCCCATGTGGTATCCTTAGTCACATATAGTTATGCAGAATTTCCAAACTCTATTTAATATGAAAGTGCGTCAAAGTTTTGAACGTACGCAAGTACTTTACCTACAAACTTATGATATTAAGTACCTTGGAACAAAATCCAGAATTAACTCTTAGCCCACGCACCGCCTTACTGTCAATCTAATACTAAGTTTAAAAACTTCTTCAAAAATCAAAACGATCTTAGAATAGTTATCTAGTCAAAGGTGAGTAACGAATATCACTAGAAATCTTTTCAGAGTTCTAAATCAAAAGGCCGTATCCGGTGTATGACTTATATTTTTATGGCAAAAATCGTGAACTTATTAAAAGTTTATTGCCCAAAACTTTTTGACGATGAAGGAAACATCAAATCAGGTCTAGTTGAAGCCAAAAAACGGACCATAAAAAAAATGAAATCCCACTTTTCTATCGCATGTCTGCTGGAAGAAATAAGCAGTACCTTTGTGCTCCTTTTGCTGTATAAAATTTTCTTTTTAAGTTTATTGTGTGTGCATAAATAAATAAATTAATATAAATGAAAAATCACAAATTAAATATTGCTTTACAATTTATATCTACGATCAAGGTTGGCTTCAATTAACATACTTTACAATTGTGATACCCACACAGAAAAAAATGTAAATCGTAGCCACAGGATACAAAATCAAAAGGTCAACCAATGCAATGTGAATATCTGAAATAGCTTTTCCTAATTTTATTCAAATAGCGTTTTAGTGAAAATATATTTAGAAAAGAAAAACGATTTCTCAGCTTTCAGTAACATATTTTTTTAAGTAAGGGTAGCTAATGTGTAGTCAATGCACACACATCACATTCTACACCTTAGAATCTATCTCCCGCAAGACAATGGGCAAACAATACCCTGGCAAATTTGTGTAGGATATGTCACGTATCTACAACACAAAAGAAATCCTATCGTTGGATTGAAGGACAATTTTTTTCTTTCGACCTTATTCGCCTTTTGCTATACCCGAGGATAAGGAAGGGTTTCTTCAAAAACATTTGTTGAACTCAAGGAAGTGTTGACTGTGATTCGTTCCAACGAAAAGTGTTCGTCTTCCTCGTAAAATATTAATTAAGAGAAGATGGATTCAACGTTGGTATAATTACCTACGTGGAAAAAAATAAGGCTTTGGTCTATTTTTATCCAGCTTAAGTATATAATTAGAAACGTTTTTGTTAGATCTTTTATTTTTCAACATCCGCGAGCATAATTATTTCGGAGATAAACATCCGGTGGTTTTACTCATCCGGTTATTCCAGGATCTAATACTGCTTTAAAGGAAACCTTATTGGTTCATGGTAGGTTCAAAAGTCTTAAATCTGGTTGGAGGTGGACTTAGAAAATGTGGTTACCTTTGCTGTACTTGTGAGCTTCTACAAAAAACTAGGCCAATAATAAAGTCATAAAAATAAGTAACATCAGAAACAGCACTACATCAGCAATGCAGTTAGTTAAAATGATGTTCCGCCTAATTTATACAAATTAGGCGGAACATCAGAACATTTTTGTCAACAAAAAATAGTCTCCCCAAAACTCACACCGTCACCACTTCCTACTGTGTTAAAAGGGAGTTAATAATATAATTAACAATACATGACACAGGAAAATAGTTTCATCCTTTTAAAATACCTATGAAATATGATATGAACTTAATGCCGTAACAGGCTTGTAGCTGAAAATTAGTGTTGAGGACAACTTGAGTTAAATAAAAGTTATATTTACTGAAGTTATTCCAGAAATAACTTGAAAATCTAAAATCCCTCCGTGCTCCGGAGAGCAGAGTTAACCATCCGTCATCGTTGCCGGCTGTAATGTAATTACCCCGACGATACGTTAGTACAGTCAGCCACAGTTCAACACTTGTCTTATGAAAACCACCCTTGCTGCTCCACGTTTTGGCGGTTTCAAGGTAAGGTTTTAACCTAACCACATTGTAACTATTTGCTACCTTCATCGAAAATAACAACAATTTTGACACTTATATTTCTCTATTTAATTATCTAACTAAGTACTGATTTTTCATTAGTCAGATAATTTTCATCTGAAGAGGAAAATTTGAATCGACAGTTTTTGGATTACAAACATGTCAAGCATACATTATTTTTGTCTACAAAATATAAAAGTTACCTGGCTACTGAAAAATCAGCTCTTAATTTTACAGTTATTTGACGTGATTTTCCGTTATTACAATGATCTTTATTCTCGTTCATATGTTGGTGTCAGAATTAAAACAAATATTATAGGACTGAATGCCAAATCTACTAAACTCACCCACTTCCCCCAATTGTTCTACAACAGCACTCCGGTTGACGACTGTGATCTTGTCTAACTGTACCTTATCTTATGCGGTTGAGTGTAAAGTATCTGAGTAGTTACGGATAGTCAGCGCAAACGACTGGTTTTACCGTAGGATATCGGTTAACCCCAGTAATTGATTTGCAGTGATAGCGGTCGTGTAAAATACTACCCCTAGTCGTGATTATTCGAGCAGTAACTGACTGATGCGGATACTGAAGCATAAGTGTACAGGTACTTACCTCGATACGGAAGTGATTTATAGATAAGTGGCTTTTGCTTGAGGCTTCGCCCACGTATGTAGTCGATAAAAACAATGGTCTTCCTGATCAATTTTAGACCAATCTCAACGAAGAAAAGCCATCGGCGCGAGACATGTTATAGTGCACAACTGTTACCGCATACACAGGTGCATCCCTCTTCCATCATTGTCATATTCCGATGGGACGGCAATCGGACACGAACGGAGGGAGATCAGACGCTCTATTCTGTCGATATATCACCGTGTAGACTAAGGCGGACTGAGCATGAAGTGAACTGTCATTCCATCTTATTCGTATGGATTGACAGCTAACTTCTGTTTACTTCACCTAAGCCTACACAGTGAGATGTTTTCAGAATCGCACTGCAGACGCAGGACCACCGGCTGAACGTGTTTTTTTTTATAAAAGGTTGTACTAAGTTCATCCTTTTAAGGTCTAAAAGCATTCAGCCATCCCACAACGCATGCTTTATTAACATACATTTAAACATGAAGAATCACAATGAGACAAGAAGAAGGACAGCATAGCGTATAACATATTTAAGAAGTTTAAAAAGCATAAGCGTAACGATAATAATTAGGTAGGTGTGCGGGGATTAAGGGGGTTTGCTGAATGAACAACTGCAGGAATACTCAGTGCAAAAAATAATGCTATATTTCGGTGTTAACGACACGGGTTAAGTATAGCAAGTGACGCATGAACAAAAGATATTACGCATTGCAATTGATGTTAATTGCTCATTAAGTGAGTTGCTGCTATGCTGTGACGATCAGGCGCTCCAACATGCCCCCGGGCGTTGAAACCAACGGTTTCAACCAGATTCTGAAGACACGGGCAATGGGCAGATTCTGTTGAACGCCCGCCGAACGACTCCAGTTGACGTCTTAATGTCTGCGACACGAGCGATGCCATCCGTTCCCGGGTGAACAGCCACAATTCGTCCAAGTCTCCACTTCAGAGGAGGAAGATTATCCTCTTTAATCACGACTAAGGAGTTCAGTCTCAGACCATCCTTGCAGGAACGCCATTTGGACCGCACTTGTAATTCTGCAACATACTCCTTGCTCCATCTGCTCCAGAAATGTTGACGAAGTTGTTCAATCCTTTGGAAGCGAGACAGATGGTTGGCAGAGTAATCCTGGTAGTCAGGTTGCGGCAAGGAAGTTAGAGGCCGCCCAACAAGAAAATGTCCTGGCGTAAGCGGTGTATAATCTGCAGGATCCGAAGACAACGGCGTAAGTGGACGAGAGTTCAAGATGGCTTCTATCTTAGTTAGTGCGGTGTAAAGCTCCTCGAAAGTCAAATTACAATTTCCCAACACTCTTTGAAGATGGTATTTTGTTGACTTGACACCTGCCTCCCAGAGTCCGCCGAAATGCGGGGTATATGCGGGGATAAAATGAAACCTTATTCCATCGTTCGCTGCACTTTCACCCAAGGACGGACTATTTAATTTTAAAAATTTAGAAAGGTCGTTGTACGCACCGACAAATGAGGTGCCGTTATCCGAAAAAATATCAACGGGTTTACCTCTCCGAGAAATAAATCGGTACAAAGCTAGTAAGTAACTATTGCTAGTTAAATCGCCAACAAGCTCCAAATGGATGGCTTTGGTTGTAAAACAAATAAAAATTGCGACATACACCTTTACTAGCCTGCATCCACGACCTTGACGGCTAGCACACATAATAGGGCCGGCATAATCTACGCCCGTGCTCTCAAAGGGATAACCTGGACGTAGGCGTTCTTGTGGTAAGTTACCCATTAATGGAGGTACTACCTTACCCTTCATACGATGACACAGAACACACTTATGATAACAGGACTTCGCCAAGTTGCGACCTCCTATTGGCCAGTAAGATTCCCTAATGGAAGCTAGTAGTAGTTGCGGGCCAGCGTGCATCAGCCTGCGATGCTCAAAATGAAATAATAATTTTGTAAATTCATGAGTGGACTGTAATAAAATAGGGTGCTTTTTACTGTAAGCAAAATTAGAATTATCGAGACGTCCTCCTACTCGCATTATATTGTTGTCGTCCAAAAAAACATTGAACTTTAGAAGGGCGCTCCCTTTAGGTAAGTTTCTTTTATTTAAAAGTAATTCGTACTCGGGAAATGATTGAGACTGACTTTGAATAATGACAACATTTAGTGCATATTGTAAATCATCATGTGACAAGTGATTAGTCTTTGGATAAAGTTTTCTACATGACTTTATAAATCGCAATAAATAAGCAACAGAACGTATAAGCCGTGAGTAATTAGAATAACGACTAAAATCAATCAAACCGTCACTTTTTAGATCATTAATAACAGCATTTAACACAACATTAGGTCGAATCTCCGGTAACGTCTCCTGTCCTGGATACTTAATTTGAGAAGGACACTCAGAAGGATCTAACCTTAAGAAGTTTGGTCCATTCCACCATAGATCCGAACCCTGCAGAACACTGATTTCCACCCCACGAGAAATTAGGTCTGCTGGGTTTTGATCGGTTGGGACGTGCCGCCATGTACAGTTACCCGCCTTATCCAAAACTTCAGCAACGCGGTTGCGTACAAACGGCTGAAGTTTGGTAGGCATCATCTGCAACCATCCCAACACGATGGTCGAATCAGTCCAACAATAGACACGACTGATCTTCACTCGGAGTGAGCTCATCACCTTCTCATAGAGACGAGAACCGATTACGGCACCACACAACTCCAGCCGTGGGATTGTTGTGGGCTTTATGGGAGCCACTCGACTCTTAGCCATCAATAAACGAACTAAATGCTCACCCTTTTCATTAACACTGCGAATATAGACGCAACCACCATACGCGGACTCAGACGCATCTGTAAAAATATGCAATTCTAGCTCCGCATATGAGTTGCAGACTACAATTCGCGGAATACGGAAATGATTTAAAAGAGGCAAAGACTTTATTATAATATTCCAATGTTCACTAATCCTAATAGGTAATGGTTCATCCCATGATAATTTGTCTAACCACATTTTCTGTAACAATACCTTCATGGTGATAATAATAGGACCCAACAGACCTAAGGGGTCGAAAATTCGCGCAATCACGGACAGCAAGTCGCGTTTAGTTTGCCCAGTCGAGGACGTAGTAAGAGTCATAGGAAACCCTAACTCATCAGCACTGACATACCATCCGAGACCAAGCAATCTGTCAGGCTCATTAGATCCAATGTTCAAGTCCAATGACGCAATCGAGTGGCCTGACGCACGCGTGTGGCTTGACCCAGTCGAGTTGCCGGACGCAGGTGAGTCACCTGACGCAGGAACAGAATCCGACACTAGTTGAGGGTCATTTGACTTCCACTTTCTCAATGGCATACATGCCGACGCAAGCGCCTTGGTAACTTCAGTGCGAATGAATTGAACTTCGTCTAAGTCATTCCCTCCTGTTAGCAAATCGTCGACATAGAAGTCGCATCTGATGATTTCAGATATTTTGGGGTTTTTACAATTAATTCCTAGTTGTTTAAGGCAGCGTGTTGCTAGGAACGGTGCACTAGCCGTACCGTACGTGACGGTGTTTAATTCATAAACTTCAATAGGGTCACGAACATTGTCACGCCAAACAATCCGTTGCAAATGCCTATCCGACGGGTGGACGACTATTTGCCTATACATCTTCTCCACATCCGCAGATAAGACATACTTGTGGAATCTGAAACGAAGAAGTATAGATAATAGATCGTCCTGTACAGTAGGCCCGACCATCTGTAGGTCATTCAAGGACACTCCCGTCGTTGTGGGACAACTTGCGTTGAAGACAACACGAAGTTTGGTCGTGCTACTCAACTCACGTAATATTCCGTGATGCGGAATAAAATAACCAGTACACAAATTGGGTTTATTAATTATTGTCATATGACCGAGTGACTCGTATTCCAACAAAAAGTCATGATACATTTTATTAAAGTCTGGCTTAACCTTTAATCTACGCTCTAAAGACTGTAAACAATGTGTAGCTTTCTTAAAAGAATTACCTAGAACTGAAGGATCTTTCTTAAGGGGTATGCGAACACAAAAACGACCATCAGACAATCGTGCCGTATTTTTAACGAAACTATCTTCACATAACTTTTCTTCTGGCATGTAAGAATTGGAAGATTGCGCATTCACCTCCTCTAATTGCCAAAACTTTGACAATTCTGTTCTAAGCATTTCCCAGTCATTGTTGCCATCGGAAATCATATTAGAGAAATTACACTTTACGTCATTCGACAGCAGTGAAGTACAATTTTGAATAATCGGGCCGGAAACTATCCATCCTAAGCGTGTTTCGCATAATACTGGTTTTCCGGTACCTAACTTTATACTTTGCGATCCTAACAACTCCCAAAAGAGGTCAGCACCGATTAATAAATCAATGTCAGCGGGATTATAAAAAGTAGGATCAGCTAAAATAATATTCGACGGTATGTCGAAATCAGAAATGTTTATTTCACGGCACGGTACATTATTTGTAATATATGGCAAAACAAAACAATGAAGTTCGAACGTAAAACTATCATCTAATGACGTCATCTTAACACGACATGTTTTGCTTACGTGCGAAGTGACATTGTTGATGCCAACAATCGATTTATTTATTTCTCGAGTTGTTAAACTGAGTTGTTTACATAACCTGTCCGTTATGAATGACGATGTGCTACCGCTGTCAAGAACCGCGCGAACGAGATGCACACAACCATTGTGGTCCCGCAGTTTAATCAGGGCGGTCGACAACAACACATCTCGCTGCTTATGACCACGGGGAGATGCAATGTTTGCTGACAAAGCTACGTTATTTGTATCAGTGATAGTAGACGGTAAGGACGACGCCGACGATGCAGACAAGTTGTTTTTCGAATTATCACGAAGTGTATTCGCAATAGTGCCCTTAGAATCTACGTGAACTAGTGTGTTATGCCTACGTTTGCATAGTTTGCAACCTGGTTTTTTACATTTGTTAGCGAAGTGACCTGAACAAAAACAGTTAAAACAGACTTTATAGCTGGGTAGTAATTTGAGACGATCGTCATTACATAATGCGAGAAACTGTGGACAATTATTTAAAGTGTGATCATTGTTAGTACATTTAGGGCATATTTTAGGAGCTAATTCAGTGCTAGAACTATTAGGGGATTGTGTGGCTACCATAGACTTGACCTTAGGGCTTGATTTACCTGGCGCTTGGCAATTATTATTGCGACCTAGTTCTAAGGTCTCGATTAGATCGGCTCGATTACGTAAGAATTGCATAAATGCGTCGAACTTCTTGATCGTGCTATCTTTGTCCATCCTACCTTTAAACTCCTCCCACTCACGATAAGTCTTGTGATCAATCTTGCGAGTAACAATATAAATTAAAAGTGTGTCCCAATATTTAACAGGTTCTCCTAATGACTCTAATGCTCGCAAATCTTTATTTAAATTATCGATTAAACTCTTTATCGCAACAGAAGATTCCTTTGAGATAGACTCGACATTAAACAGTGCGGATACATGATTTTGCACTAATAATCCTTTGTTGTCAAATCGATCACATAACAGCTTCCATGCCACTAAGTAATTGCTCGAAGAAAACTCAATAGATTTGATTACTACTGCAGCAGTTCCCTCAAGAGATGCTCTCAAGTAGTGGAACTTATTGATTTCGTCAATGTCATCGTTACAATGAATTAGGCTAGTAAAGGTGTCTCGAAATTCTAGCCAATTAGAATATAATCCGTTAAACTTTGGTAACTGAATTGTTGGCAACTTAACTGGCTTGTGCATGCTAGCATGTGTACTTTTACAGCTGTCCATCGATTTACTATCCTTATTAAAGTCACTAAGAATATTTTGGGCTCTAGACAAGGATTTATAATAAATAGACTCGAATTCAGAACGCTCAGAATATTGTAATTTAAGATCATCTACGATGCATTCCAGACGTAACTGTACCTCATCATACTGCTCGTACAACGACTCGATCTTGCCCATACGCAACTGCAATTCAGAAACGTCACAGTTTGATATCTCTTTGTCCTTAAGTGAGTCCAGAAAATTGACGAACGCAGTCAAACGACCCTTGAAACTGCCTCGCTTTTTAATTAAATCCCTTTCCTCGGACATGCTGGGAGATGAGTGTCGTCAACCTGAAATTGATACAGGAATACAATTATAAAGACGAACAATGTGACTATACACGCCTAAAGCTGTTTTTATACCTAAGTGCTATTGCAAAACAACATTAACCTAATGATGTAACTAACTACCTACCAAGTGTATAAGTAAACATACATCGGTACAATCCAGTTCCAATCTTATTGTTTGTAAAACTTTAACGCTTACTCAGTAATACTTAAACACAACTAAACACTAATTACTGTTGAATACATAAAATGATTCTAATAAGTATTAATAACTTTACTTTACTTTTTACTTAACTATGACTTGCATAAATATCAAACACTCAATTATAATTTGTATTATGTTAAGATACCTGCTAATAATAATGAACAACTACTGTTAAGTAGATAGTTACGTAAATTAGTTACAGCTTTATAACTTAAGTTTAATTGATGTAGCAAATAAGCTAACTATACTTACTGTAATAAGTACGATTTTAAACTTAATTTTGCTGATTAATAAAATACTAATTACACTGCAACAAGTACCTAATGATTTTCATCTAACACAATACAATCGGTAAAACAATGAAATAACACTGACCTTTTTATGAATATTTACTTTCACTTATACTACCTGAGTGTTGGGTGACGATATTAGACTTTTAATATTAATTATAACGCCGTACACCGCTAATAGCTTGCTCGAGATCACTCCAATTCACCGGCAATTAACCTCCACGGCACGTGGATAATCAATCCTTAATTCCTCGATTCTGACCGCTGATCTTCTTCAAAATATACTTTATCCGGCTCGAAGGACCATGTGCGGGGATTAAGGGGGTTTGCTGAATGAACAACTGCAGGAATACTCAGTGCAAAAAATAATGCTATATTTCGGTGTTAACGACACGGGTTAAGTATAGCAAGTGACGCATGAAAAAAAGATATTACGCATTGCAATTGATGTTAATTGCTCATTAAGTGAGTTGCTGCTATGCTGTGACGATCAGGCGCTCCAACAGTAGGTGTCCGAGATTGTTCCAAGTGTTGCGACACACAACTGTTACTGTTGGGGCTTTTCAGAGGAGATGGGCCATAACCCGTCACGTGGGCCCGTGCCGTGGGGCGGACTGTGAAGTCACGTGTCATCGATATTATTGGTGAAGAAATAAGTAAGTCAAAGTAAAGCACCTGCTAATGTTTACACCTTCAACTTTAATTCGAGGACGTTAACACTGGGCCACAAATACATAAGGCCCCAATAATAATATTAATACGTAGTTCTAATTGAATTTAAAACGCGATGACTCCGGGAGAAGTGGAAGGTTCTGGGGAGACCTATTTGCCCAGCTGTGGAACAAAATACGTTGAGAAAAACGAATACGGTTGTAAAATTTGTACCATTCTATATTTTTAATGTGTATGTCAAACGATTGACAGCTGTTTGGCTATCTGCCCAGAGAATCACTAACTAGTTAAAGCATAATGTATGTGTTTACATGATCTCTAATAAATAAATCACCAACAAAAAGTTTAGCTGACGCGAGTCTAACAAAAATAAATATTCTATTTATTTATGACCCAGCATTCACCTTTTAATCCGCACATATTTAAAAAACTCCCTTATTTATGTTTTCGCGATCCCTTCCACAGCTAGCTTTAATTTTAATTGAGCAAGGTCACTCAAGGTCGACTCTCGAACGTTTGCTTTGCCGGTCACATTAAAAGCTGTACACATAAATAAAGGTACACAGTATACGGAGCTTTTAAACCAGTTGTAGGGTTTCGTGCTCAAAAGTGACTACAGGACTCAGGATCATGACTTTCGTTTGCTTCAGCACTCGTTAATCATGGTTCATTAGATGACCAGCGTCAGACAGCACCGTCTAGTAACATTGTTGAAACACTATTTTTATGTACCTGATAGACTGTCGTTACACAAATGTTTTTTATTCTTTTCTCTTTGAACGTGAAGCATACGGAACCTTATGTGCGCGAATCCGACTCGCAGTTAGCCTTCTTGCAGCACTTTTTCATATTTCAGTCTAAAAGCCAACTGTTAAATAGCATAGTCTTTCGAAAGGCGGATACTCAAACATTCTTTTCATTTTTATGACCAGTTTATTATAGTTGACGCAATGTTTGGAACAAGACATTGATATATAAAAAAAACGAACAAGATCATTAACTTTTCTGCAGGCGCATATTTTTGTGATCAACCAGAAGTCACGAGTGTATCGAATTCCGAGTTACGTATGCTTTGTCATCTTTTTAACCGACTTCAAAAAAAGGAGGAGGATCTCAATTCGGTTGTATTTTGTGTTTAATGTTTCTTACCTCATAACTCCGTCATTTTATGAACCGATTTGAAAGGACATACTTTCCGATTCCTATAGAAATTTTATCAAAATCTGATAGGAAAATAGGCTTTTGAATCAAAATAGCCAAGTAAACGGAGTTGTGTATTTTGCTTCCTGCGACTTTTCAGTGGTATTGTTAGGTGTAGGGGGAAAAATAAAAAAAAACTTTATACAGAAAAATACAACCGGCTTCCAAAAAAAAAAACACGACAAAGTATAAAATAACTTTATCTTCGAAAGTTGGTGTCAAAAGGCTAATGGCGCTATCACAATCTATAAAAAATATTAGTATCATCTTGATAAATGGAAGTGACACAGTTTTTCGGGACTTTCATCAAGATAGTAGAGGCCAATTTGTCATTTGGATAGTAGATCTTCAAATTATCTAGATTTATCGCGCGAGTTCACTCCAACTGCCTATCCCACAGGAACCCTGAAATATTATTAGGCGATGGTATGTGTAGCATACCGTCAGTAAAAGAATTTTCGTAATTGGATCCATACTTTTTCAGATTGCACCCCATAAAGTAACAAACAATTTTGCGACGCGGGTCATATTTGAGGGTCATTTTCCTAATCTTATTAAGAAAAATTGTAAGATATTTATTTTTCTTTATCAAAAAACCCGACCGCAAAAACGAAAGTGAAGGTCAAAATTTAACTTTATGTTCGTTTAGAAAAAAGATAGGTTTGTCATTTTGCTGACTATTTCCTTGAAATGACATCACTTTACCTCATAGTTACAATTTGAGAACGACCATCGTTTTCACTCCCTGACTATTTTGTTCTCTCAATCCACCACAGAAACTAAGAATCGCGTGTACCTAATATTCTATTTACATCGTTTATACAAATAATGGTCCACCAGTGACTCAGACTTTCAGTTTCGGTTCAAGATCACGACTAACAGTAATGACTCAATACCCAGTACAGGCTCAAATAATAGGTATTTTTATGAACTGCACTAAATGTTGAGTAAATCTGGTTCATGGACTGTTTTACGCGATCTTAAACTTATAATTAAAGAAAACGGCTTCATGTCTGTGAATTAATAATAATAATAATAATAATCGTTTATTTTCTCTCACAAGTTACTTAATTCTAAGGTTACAGCGGAGCACGAACAATGGTTTTAACTATGTGAGAGACTGGTGCCTGTGATAGGTCTCTACGAAACCTGTATTACAAGTCACCAGGGCCCTCTCGCAGCTATTAGCCTACTATGTCCTACTTTATAGTAACAAGTAATATTTATACAGAAAGAAAAAAGTACTGAGAACTTAAACACTACATATTAAATTATAAGACACAAAATAAAAAAGAAAATAACTAAACAAATTAAAATAAAAAAAATAAAAATACACCTACGTAGTGGATATCTCTGTTTGCGAGTAAGTAGTTGAAGAGTGTTAGTGAGTGATTGTTGATGAGTGAATGTTGATAAGTGAATGTTGGTAAGTGAGAGTTGTAGAGTGACTGTGGAGCGAGCATTGTTGATTATGGTTTAAGGTTTAAGGGAATAATTCGTAAGAGCAGCGGATAGGAAGACTATTTATGTTGGATTCTCTAAAGTCTATCTGAGAGGGAGTAGCAGTTTTTCTGTTGCCTGATAGTCAAGGGTTTTCAAGTAAGAAGTAACAGTGTCTTTACATTTATGTTTTGTTAGTGGATATATATTAAGAATTTCATTGAGTTTATTATATAGGAAAGGTCCGAGAAACAAGAAGAAATTATGGGAGTGAGCACAGTTCAAAGCTTGCGTCTGGCATACCCTGCCCCTTCTTCGCCTGTCCTTTTGAAGATTTGGATTGAACTGCAATAAAGAATGTTCTTTAATCACTGTACGCAATACGAAGGACTGTCGTACCGTAAGCACATCCCATTCCTTAAAAAGGTCAACAGTAGGGAATAAATAAGGAAGCCCGGCGCCAACCTTGAGAATAGCGCGTTGTGCCCTCTCAACCTCGAGAAGATGAGTCTTTGCGGCCCCTCCCCAGGATGTGATACAGTAGTCGATAAGAGATTGACATAAGGCTTCATAAACCATCTTAGTAACTCGTCGGACAGCTGCGTGTCTAAGAGTTTTAAAAATATAAATTAGTTTACGTAACCGGGCTACCAGGGCTTTTATATGCGGTTTGAAGGTCAGGAATTGGTCTAAGATGATCCCAAGATATTTGATGTTATTGACTCTTTGAAGGGTAGGACAAGAGCATAAGGAGGCGCCAGGAACACATGCATGACTGCGAATATTGAGATATGGAGGGGGGAGCAAATTTGACCTGAGGGCAAAAGTAACAAATTTAGTTTTGTTAGTGTTCAAGGTCAAGATGTTGCACCGGAGCCATTCGCATACCCGGTCAAAACCCTTTTGAGCAGTTTGAAATACATCCTCCCAGCTCTTCCCACTAAAAAAGAGGGCGGTGTCATCAGCAAAAGTAACAATTTTGCCACCTTGCAGCTGAAGTTGGCAGAGCTCATTGATGTACACCAAAAACAACGTGGGGCCAAGAATGCTGCCTTGAGGCACGCCGTAGTCGACACGAGCCTCATCACTCAGTCTGCCGTCGATCCGAACTCTTTGCTTTCTCCCCGCAAGGTAGTCTCTCATCAATTTTAAGGGAATACCTCTCACACCAAGCCTCTCCAGCTTCGAGATTAAGTGTGGTATTGAGACTGTGTCGAACGCCTTTGCAAGATCTAGGAATAGTGTCATGCATTTATTCCTTTGGTCAAGATTGGTAACGATTGTATGTAGAAGATCGTGTACCGCATCATTGGTTGACTTATTACGACGAAAGCCAAACTGGGCAGTAGAAAGAAGATTGTTAGATTCTAGGTAATTTGTTAGTCGTCGGTTTATAAGTCGTTCCAAGATCTTGGACAAGGTGGGTAAGATGGCGATAGGGCGGTAATTATCGACACAGTCTCTCTCTCCTCCCTTGTGTATAGGCTTGATTAGGGCCATTTTAAACGCTCTAGGGAAGACACCAGTCATGATAGCTAGTTTACAGATGTGGGCAATAGGGGAGGTAACAAAGTCTACGTACCTCTTTAGGATCCTGCCAGATATGTGGTCGATTCCCACAGCACAATTCTCCTTTAATTCACCTATAAGGAAAGACACTTCCTCCTCATCAGGAGGGAGCATGACGAAAGAGTCAACGGGGGCTGTAGGGGAAGATTCAATTGGCCTTAGACTGCTTTGTTTTGTTACGATATTTTGCTCTGCCAGCCTTCTGCCCACGCCCGCAAAGTAACTATTAACTTTATTTATCGCGTTATCTTTGTTTGCTGATGCTACAAGACAGGAAGAGAAGTCTACTTGCTTACATGTCCCACTTATGTTTTTGATTGCATTCCAAAGCTGCTTTTTATTTCCTTTTGCACTTTCTATCTCATTTTTGTCGTAGTTTTGTTTGGCTTTTTTGATAATAGAGTTACAATAATTTCTATAGCGCTTGTATGTTAACTTTGCAATCTCGCTTTCAGGGTCCCGTTTCATTTTTTTGTATAGATTATCCCTGTTCTTCATACAACGAAGCAATCCCTTATTTATCCAAGGTTTACTAACTCGCTGTCTATTTGGAATTTTTACAAGACTAGAGTTATTTAATATTGCAGTTGATAAGTACGTCACAAATAAGTCGGTTGCCATGTTGGCGTCATTACACTCAAGAACAGGCTTAAATGACGTGTTTTGAATAGCTTCGTCAAGAGATTTATAGTCAATTTTGGTGGCCGTTTTAAAACAGTAATTAGGACTGGAATCTAGATTTAAGCTCATGGCAACAGTTTCGTGGTCAGTAATTGAAGACTCAAAAATGAAGCAATTGGCGTCTAATTTAGTTTTGAGCATAATATGTTCTAGCCACGTCCGACCATGCGTAAGTGCAGTATGACCCGGAAGCAAACAGTGACTAGCTAGGACGTTTAAGTAATCATTACAGCGATTGTCTGAGCTGCTAGGGGCTATATTGATGTTTATATCGCCGCAGAGAATAATATTTTTAAAACTGTTTAATCTTGAAAGTAGTGACTCTATTGCACTAATGAAATCATTTGTGTTGGTTTTGCTCGGAGAGCGATAAATTCCGATAATGCACGTTTCGGTGTCTAATTTTAACAGTAGACAGTTCGCGTCATTTATCGGGGGCTCTTCAATAGTTACATTAAGGTTTTTATTAAAATAGATAACCACTCCCTCATTTTTTGTTTTGTGAGTAGTCGTTGACGCAAAACTATAGTTTTCAATATTGGGTACGCTCCGAGCAGAAGAAAGCCAACATTCTGAGAGAACTAGAATATCCCAAGCTATTTCGGATCTTTGAAGAAGAGTGGTGAAGTTATTGATGTTGCAATTAACACTACGAATATTTTGTGACAAGAGAGTGAGGGTGCAGTTATTGTTGGAATATATTTTTTTACATCATCTATATCGCATGTGATTGATTTTGCTATTTGAAGCGAGTCAAGATCTGAGTGTAAGGTATCAATACTCTGCATTCTTTACAAGAAAATACAAATTATACAAAATGTCACGCGACGTGCGTGACCTATAATTTTGGAAAAGATGAAATATAAACTCAGATCTTGTACGTTTATAGCAATGGGGTTGGACATGCGATTCAATGATACATACAGTACGGGAGCTAGATAACTGAAATCATAGAAAAACCGTAATGACGCTCGCTTACGTGATGAGTACTGAGAGTGATGTAATAATTGTGTGTTGTGCTCTTGTATGTGCGATATCGCGTTAGTGCGCGAGAATTCAAAAATCCACAGTTTATAATTAATAATGATAAAATATAAGCTAACATGCATCACATAAAGTAAAACAAATATATTTAAAAGAATCATGCTTTGAAGTAAAAAGTTATAAAATGGTAAAACGCTCAGAATATCAGAGCTTGCACAATAAATCATTACACAATCGAGGAAAGTGGGTGACAGGTGCGAAAACAATGTTAGTCATTGCGATTTAAGTTTAGAAAAATCTTCTTCACAGGAGATTAGAGTTGACGGGCCGCCTTCTTTCTGTCGAATATATACCTTCCCGTACGAAGTCCAGCATCTTGCTTGTTTGTTCACTTTTACATACTTTTACTTTTACATGGATCGCTTTACGAGACGCGAGACTAAGCGGACGTGTGCTGTATTTGGTTATTATGAAATAAACAATTACGATAAATAAATATAAATATTGCTCCGTCAGTATAAAGTAAAAGTGTGTCGCGTGTGTCTATAGGTTTTTATCGATTAAGCAAAATGAAATAAATACCTAGTTTTATAAACGTAGGCAAATAAAGTGTTTCTGGTAGAATGTCCAACCCAGGATCGAGCCCGTTTGGTCGTAGCCAATTACTACGGCGAAGTCCTCCGCCGACGCCTACCCAACCATTACCCCCGAGCGACCCAAACCCACCAGCACCCGCAGAGAAAGAATTACCGACTGAAGTAATCAGTGCGTCGGAGATCCAGAAGTGGCTAGGATCTATAGATGGGCTTCTGAACGAAGTCTGTGCTATTGTCGGTGATGGGAAAATGAACTCGGACCAGAAGCTTCGTGTCACCACTCTCTGCCGGAAGGTCTCCAGTGGGACTTCTCAGATGGCCGTTTTATACCAATCTTTGAAGTCAAAAACGATCCAAGCCCATACCACAATCCAGCACCTCCAGGCTCACCAGAACGTCGTAAACTCTCTCCAGCAATTCAGAGAGGTCGTAGAGGCTAAGTTAAGTCCATCGGAAAATACTTCTTATGCTGGCATGGTGAAGAAAGGCACCGATAACTTCGTCCGTCCTGCTAATTTGAGATCAGTCGCCATCTATCCCAGCGATAAGACCCAAACAAGTGACGACACCAAGTCACTTGTTCAACAGATCATCTCCCCAGGACAACTTAAGCTTCATGTCCGTGGCCTGAAAAAAGTGAAAAATGGGGGCGTTCTGATAAGCACGGAAAATAAAGGCGATATTGATAAACTCAAGAACTCAGAAAAACTGGTTTCATCGGGCCTGACAATAGAAGAACCTTCTAAACGCCGCCCTAGGATCGCTGTCATTGGTGTCCCCGTAACCCTTACTGAAAAAGAGGTATTTGACTGTATTTACGAGCAGAACCTATCAGACAAGTTGCCGCATTTAACTCGTGAGTCCTTCCTTGAGTGCATCAAATTAAGCCATAAATCGGGTAAGAAAGATCTTCCTACGTGTAATTACATTTTGGAACTACCTGCTAGCATAAGGAAAGTGATCATTAATCAGAGCCGAATTTTTATCAATTGGACATCATGCCCTGTTCGAGATTTCACAATAGTCACCAGGTGCTTCAATTGCCAGCAGTTCGGCCACGCAGCCAAATTTTGCCGGGAACCTAGTCCTACTTGCAACCACTGTGGAGAGAGTGGACACTCCTTCAAAGACTGCAGCAGCAAAGTATCTCCTCCTCAATGCGCGACGTGCAAGCGCTTCAAGAGGAAATGTGACCATCAAACTGGTGATGTAGGTTGCCCGGCCCGCAAACATGCAGAAATGAACTACATCAACTCAATAGACTATGAAGGCGCCTAAGAGCGCCAGTTAACACTTTATTTAGTTAAGCAGATAAACAGGTAGCTTGTATTTTTTTTTCCTCTTCTTTTGTCTGAAGTGTCATGACAAATCATCTAATTTGCGATCTAGATAGTTTTTCTGTGTCGGAGTCTAAAGTCTGCAATGTTGAGGACTGTAAACACCTTCTCCCTTCTGGTAACAAAACTTTAACTCTGCTCACACAGAATATTCGCAGCATAAACCGAAACATGAACGGTTTTGAAGTTTTATTACAGAATCTAGACATAAACTGTGATATTATTGTCTTAACAGAATGTTGGTTGTCAAAACAGACGGCCAATTTACCATCTCTTGACGGTTATTATTCCTACAAAACTGACAGAAACATAAACCAGAACGATGGAGTAGTAGTTTATATAAAAAATAATTTAAGAACAGAAAAAGAAGAACCTGTGTCCCTCGATAGTAATTGTATAATTATTAAAATTATTCCCGACACGGTAGTCGTGGCTATTTATAGGCCTCCATCTCAAAATATGGACAGATTTTTAGACTCGCTCGACACTAACTTAAAAAACATAACATCTTTTAAAAACATAATACTTTTGGGCGATATTAACATTAACATTGCTTCCGGGAAAACAGATACCCATGTACATAATTATCTGAATATTTGCTCATTTCATGGACTTCTACCAGCTCATTATCACCCCACGCATCAGAGCGGCTCATGTTTAGACCATATCATTCTAAAATCAAAAAATCCATCGAAAACATTGGTTACTAATTCAACGCTTACTGATCATCAAGCTGTTTTACTAACATTGCAAATAAATTCACCTAGAAAAAACTGCATGCGTAGCTACACTAAAGTCAATATGACAAATCTTGAAAAGGACATACGCGGTATTAATTTTGACCCTGTTTATAATTCAGACGATGCAAATAGTTCTTTGAAATATTTTATAAACTCACTACAATCTGCACTAAGGATAAACACGTTCACTAAAACAATGCCTAGAAAGTATAGTTGTATTAAACCCTGGATCACACCCGGTCTCGTTCGTTGTATAAGGCATAGAGACAAACTTCACTTAAAATTAAGACTTGCTCCTGATGACGGAGTTCTCTCTGTAACTTACAAAAGGTATCGGAACTTCTGTAATAATCTTTTGAAAAAACAAAAAAATCAATATGATAAAAATGAATTGCAGAAGGCGGGAAAAAATAGTAAACTTGTATGGAAATTTGTAAAAACTCATACATTTAGATCAAAAAATCCCGAACCTCCGCTTGATATACTGCCCACAGATATAAACCCATCCGAAGCAATCAATAAAGTAAACCACTTTTTTGTTAACGTTGGCAAAAATTTGGCCGAAAAATCATTAAACTCAAGTATTATTTCCCAACATCACCCGACCACGACATCCTCTACACTTAATTCTTTTGTTTTATTAGATACCGACGTTAACGAAGTTGTCAGAATGATAAACGGGTTAAAGGATGTTTGTGCCACCGGGTGGGATGACATACCTAATAATATTCTTAAGCGATTTAAATACCTACTTGCCCCTCCTATAACCCATATTTTTCAACTGTGCTTATCTAAAGGAATTTTCCCAAAATTGCTTAAAAAGGCTGTGGTCACACCTGTATTTAAATCTGGAGACAAAAACTGTGTGAATAACTACAGACCTATTTCAGTGTTAACAGGGATCTCAAAACTTTTAGAAAAAATTATAAACAGTAGATTAATAAAATATCTAGAAGATAACAGACTACTATCAGATAGTCAATTTGGTCTTAGGGCTAAAAGATCAACTAGCCATGCAGTCCACGAATTGACTAACTATGTTACTAACAACCTAGATAATGGTATGCACACAATTGGGATCTTTCTAGACCTTGCCAAAGCTTTCGACACTATTTCTTGTACTTTACTTTTGCACAAGCTTGAAACACTAGGAATAAGAGGAGAACAACTTCAACTGTTTTCTGATTATCTCAGAGATCGTCATCAGTGTGTTAAAATTGGTCAGCATACAAGCTCTGAGCTTAAAAATAGTAGTTTTGGTATTCCACAAGGTAGCATTTTGGGCCCTACTTTATTTTTAATCTATATTAATGAGCTATGCAGCCTGTCACTTCAAAATGGTGTTACAATATCATATGCGGATGACACCGCTCTATTATTTTCAGCTAAATCTAGAGTTGAGGTCTATGAATATGCTCAAAATGGTTTTAACATTGTGTCTAATTGGCTCCGTAATAATCTCCTAACATTAAATGCAGATAAAACTAATTACATTTTATTTACAATGAGAAATACTAACATACCGCTTACTAATCTAAACATTCGCGCACATAATTGTTGTACGTATGCTGACATCGCATGTTTTTGCCCCACTTTAGCTAAAGCTGACCATTTAAAATATCTAGGTGTCACCATTGACACAAATCTAAATTTCCGTAAACATATCGATTTACTGTGTACGAGAGTTCGCAAATTAATATATGTTTTTAAGAATTTACGGAACGTAGCCGACTTTAAATTGATAAAACAGGTCTATTTAGCTTTGTGTCAATCCATTCTTACATATTGCGTAACTTCTTGGGGTGGTGCGGCAAAAACAATTTTACTCCCACTAGAGCGTGCTCAAAGAGCAATTCTGAAGGTTGCTACCTTTCGCCCATTTAGATTCCCTACGCACCAGCTCTACACAGAATGTAAGGTACTTACAGTACGGCAATTATTTATTTTAAACATAGTACTATTCCAGCACACTGCACTTTCTTTTGAGCCTGTTCCTTCTGACAAAAGAAGGAAGGACTTGGTTTGCACAAAGCCTCAAACTAGACATGCGTTTGCTAATCGCTTTTATCTGTTCTTGGGACCTTTTCTTTATAATAAGCTCAACAAGGTACTAAGTTTCTATAGCGTAAGGTATAACAAATGTAGTAAAATGTTATCTGAATATTTAGAGACACTACATTACACTGACACAGAACAACTTCTAGAAATCTTGGCATGATGATATTTGATCCCCTCGTAATTGTTTACTTTTGTGTAATTACATAGGATTAGTTTTAGATATTAAGGTACTATAAAGCTTTGTCTCGTAGTTCTTAAAAGAGTTTTTAATTTTTTTTATATAGTTTAATTTAAAATTGTACTAGACCAAAGTAGTTGGATTGTAAAGTGATGACCTGAAACACAGGTTTAAATTAACCTAGATCGGGCTGGTCGCTACCTAACATTGCAATAAAATTCCGAACAACCATTACTTGCACCTATAATAATATCTTAGTTTTAGTTTATTTTTAGGCACTATAATTGTATGGATAACTCATTACTGTTGACTACTTGTACACTTTTTGTAAACGTTTTATTTGAATAAATTATTATTATTTCGTTTATTTTTTTTTTTAACATATACATTATATTTTTAAATATTTCAATTATATTCAAATATAAAACATTAAAAAAAAACATTTAAAAATATAAAAATAGTAGCCCACCGGCATCGGGAACAGGGTCCAAGCTACCGGCGGTCAGGGCTCCAGAGAGAGGAACCTCCTAACAATACGAGCCGTGTCCAGAAGTACCGCTTTCTGAATCAAGCCCTTGATCCAGCTGCCTAACGAGAGCCTCCTGAGGTGTTGGTCGAGGCTCGTAGCTATTAAGCCATTGGCTGATATGACTATCGGTACAATGATTGCGGAATCCACATCCCACATGTCGACAACCTCGCGAGCCAAGTCAATATACTTGATTTGTTTATCTTTCTCGGCTTTCACAAGGTTCTCGTCATGCGGGACGGTTATGTCTACAATCATTGCACGCCTCTCTATTCGGTCCACCACCACTATATCAGGCTTATTGGCAACAATAGTCCTGTCAGTGATGATGGACCGATCCCAGTACAATGTGATATTGCCATTATCGAGAACTGGGTCGGCCGCATACCTGTAGTACGGCACCTCCGACTCCACAAGAGAGTATTTCAGAGCAAGTTGCTGATGGATAATCCTGGCTACAAGGTTGTGCCTATGCAAGTATTCTCCGTTAGCTAGACGAGAACAACCAGAGATAATGTGGCGAATTGATTCTCCCGGACGGTGACATGCCCGACATATGTCGACCGTGCCGTCCTTCACAATAAATCTCCGGTAGTTCTTTGTCATGATAACTTCGTCCATAATTGCACAGACAAAACCTTCGGTTTCTCCAAACAGATCACCAAAACGCAGCCAGGCTACGGACGCTAGTTGGTCTACGTCCGACCCATGTAGGGCCCGGAAAAAGCGTCCGTGAAGCTCCTTACTCTGCCATACCGCCCTGCGATCGTTAGTGTCAAGCACCGCAGGTTTGCGCCAGTTCTCATTTGCCAAGGAGAGCGGGGTGAGTCCCTTGTCCACCGCCACTACATCTCGATGCATACCCACGTCGACAGCTAGGAAATATTCCCTGAGACTGCATATCTCGCGATTGTGGAGAGTCTTAGCATTTAAAAAGCCTCGACCTCCACACTTTCGCGGGATATACAGTCTCATTACCGACGACCGTGGATGATGCATTCGATGTGTAGTAAGCAGTGTGCGGACCCGCCTATCCAGAGCGTCAAGTTCCGTTTGAGTCCATTTGAGTACGCCGAAAGAGTACATCAATACCGGCATGACCCAACCGTTGAAGGCGCGCACCTTGTTTCCGCCTGATAGAAGGCTATTGAATACCTTCTTCAGGCGACCAAAGAAGCGCTCCTTCAACGATTGCTTCATGTCAGTAACATTGATACCTAACGCTTCCGACATACCCAAATACTTGTAAGTTTCAGTTGAAGAGAGAGATCTCAGGTTTATGGAATCCGAGAGTTGAGTTCCCACGGATCCCATAATCTCTCCTCGCTTTACATGCATGACCGCACATTTGTCCACACCAAACTCCATCCTGATGGCGTCACTGAAAGTTTCAGTTACCTTCAGTAGCTCCATCAGTTGCAGATTAGTGGGGGCAAAGAGTTTCAGATCATCCATGTAAAGGAGGTGGGATATAACCTGACCACCTCTCTTCAACCGATAGCCTAGCCCTGAATTCTCTAGCAGTGTACTAAGAGGATTCAAGGCTAGACAAAACCAAAGCGGACTCAAACTATCGCCCTGAAATATACCTCGCTCGATCCTTACCGGTTCGCTATTCCTCTGGATATTTCGACATCCTGGATAGCGAAGGACTGTCCTCCATTGCCCCATACATGACATCAGGAAAGTGCGTAGCGTTGTATCAATTTTATACAATTCTAGCACCTTCATGAGCCATGTATGAGGCACCGAGTCGTAGGCCTTCTTATAGTCTATCCAGCATGTCGACAGATCCTTTCGGGAACGACGAACCTGTTGGCTAATGGCCATATCAATTAGGAGTAGCTCCTTAGTACCGCGGGACCCATTCCTACATCCATTTTGAGAGGCAGACATGATGTTGTTGTTGTTAATATGACTATTAATCTTTGCCCTCAAAATGGATGTAAGAACTTTATAGACCGTCGGTAAACACGTGATCGGTCTATAATTTTTAGGGTCCGCAGTACTACCTGATTTATGGAGCAGGTGGGTTATTCCTGTAGTTAAGAACTGGGGTAGCGACCCAGACTCTAAGGCAGACTGGAATTGAGACGCCAAGCAAGTGTGCGATCTTGTGAACCATTTAATCCAGAAATTGTGCAGCCCGTCCGGCCCTGGAGATTTCCAGTTAGGCAACGGACGAACTGCACAAGTTACATCTTGGGGGCTGATGGTAATTGCCCCCATTTCTGGTATCACATCGCACACGCGCTCGACCTCCCGAATCCAATCGCCCTCAGTATGACTGACAGGGACCGACCAGATGCTGCGCCAGAATGAACACATGGCATCATCATCCGGCAGGCCCATATCAGTCACACCTTGGTCCGGTCGCTCCCAATCCCTATATACCCACCTTTCATTACTTCGGAATGTGCGATTCTGGGTGTATCGCTCCACTCGCCGCCTATACCTACGAATACGGCTTGCCCATGCATACACCTTCTGCTTCAGGAAATCGATGCGCTCTGTGACACGAGATATATAGTCTCGGGGATTGACATCAGTCCCCGAAAACGCCCGTCTCACAAAGCGCATCACTCTAGGGCGACTGTTGCCCTCCCTGAAGCAGGTCAGTTTGCCGATTAGCGCTCTGGCCTCACCGATACGACGCTCGATCCTGCACTGCCAAGCTGGTACGGCTGGTTTTGGTCGTGTAACTCTGTCATTGGTTATTTTGACATGAGCTACACGACATGCCGCTACAGCCGCGCAGTACATTATCGAGTGTGCATCAGTGAGGTCTTCGCAGTCATCAAAATGATGTGACAACTGCGAATCCAGAGCAGCCACCAGCGCCCTGTTCTTGTTATGCATGGGCAAACGAGGTAAACGTGGTCTAAGTTCAGGCGGCATGTAGCGATATTCCTGAATAGCACACTCCAAAGCACTCCTCAATTCGTCATTGCACTGGGTACTTACGTTTGTAACCCTGTCATTACTCTCCTCGTCAGCATGGCTAGGAATCTGCGTTGACTGTTGTGGTGCCACAGTCTGCAACGAAGTAGCAATGACATGGCTACACATTTCAGTTCGGAGGCGATCAAGTACACTATCATCCAACATACGGTTACGCTGGATGACGCGCACTTGATCCGACAGTCGTTGGGCCGACACGTTGACAGCTGGTTCAAGTACCTGAAACAGAGAGAGCATCCGACCACGGTACGCAGTCAGGTTAGTTCCCCCCTCTGTAGCCCCAAAGTATGAGCGCATGACATTCTCGTTAATGGATTGTGTCCATCGCATGCGCTGCACACTTCCACCGATAGCGAGGACCCTATCAGAGACCGGTGGGCCTCGAGGTCCCAAGCAGGCCGGTGGTCGGCCTCGCCCGCGCCGACGCGCAGGTGGTGGTGTCGTCGGCGGCGAGAAGTATTCGTCGCTCGAGCTCGACGCAACTGCAGCTACCGGAATCTCAGGACTCACGGCTGGCGCTGGTCCCGGCGGCTGCGAGGCGGAGCTGAGCGACGAACCCGAAGATGGTGTTGGTGCGTCTTGCAATCGTGCCCGGCTTCTTGTCAACATTGTTTTTCGTTATTGTCCATTTGTTTCCATTTCGTGTATAAATTATTATTGTAATATAGTTCTGTTTTTTTCTCTTGTTTTATTCCATATAAAATGCATAATGTGTGGGTTTTTTTAAATAAAATTTGGTAAAAATACGGGATGAAAATTTCTTTTTGTCAGTTGACTTGACAGCCGAGCCACAGATTATTATTATTATTATTATTATTATTATTTTACGAATTCCCGAGCCATGAAGTATAAACGCCTTCCGCAAGCTGTGAGAGACTCCGATATATAAATTGGTTTGGACTCGCCACCTAGATTCAGAAGTGATGTGCTTAGTTTTTCTTTGTTCTTTTTATTAAAGGTTTTTGATGATTTTACTATGTTTTCTTTGATTGAAGTCGCAGAAAACTCTACTATTACGGGGGTGGATTTGTTCTGAGATTGTTTTTTGAGCCTGTATATGTTGCTTACGTCGGCATCCAATACTTTCACCTTCAGCACATCGCCAATATTTTTTATAACAGTAATTAGAGACGATTTGTTTTCGGACTCGGTTTCTGGCACGTTTCTCAGCTCTAAGCTTGACGCTTTAGAGTTCCGTTCGAAAAGTTCAACCCTTTGTTCCAATGAATTAATTTTATTTTTGAAAGCAATGTTTTCCGATTTTGTTTGCTGAAGTTGACACAGAATGTCGTCATATTTATTCGACATTTGTTGAATAGACAGCTGAATTTCATTGTTTTGCTGTGACATTTTTTTCATTTCCTCATCAAATTTTAGCGTTAGGGTTGTTTGTTGAAGGCGTAACTCGGCTAGGATATCTTTTATTTCCCCTAAAGCGGCATCATCGTATGTACGTTTGAAACGACGTGTTATGTTCAAATGTCCACCACAGTCCTGGTCCGAGCCCACGCAGTCAGATGCTGTGTCAGACTCCTGCGCTAAATTACTTGGTTTTAACAATGTTTGGGTAGATTTTTCAGGCGGTGTGCGCTGCGTAGACATTATGATAACAACAAAGTTGCAAGTTATTCAATGAGGCGACCTTTCTGGGTATTTTAACAAAGAAAGGATTACTTACTCACTATTCGGTAGTACTTCATATGAGCGTGCCGTGCCCGAGCCTACGTCATACAGTCCGTAGCAGCGCAGGTAAGAGCGGGACAGCAATTATGACGACTGTCTTTTTTCCTCAAGGAGGCGGGGCTGGCAACCTCGCCTGCACCCCGCGACGGCTCGGTGAGCAGTCACGATGCGCAGGATTGGGTGAAGGTAGTGTTGATGCCACTTCGTGAGTCCTCGGTGGTTATAACACTTGCAACTGGCCGTCGATCTTAGCCGATTGAGTCCTTGAAACACCGATGGACGTCGAAAATTGACGAACGAAGGCCGGTCGTTGACCTCAATATGACTTTTTGTTAGCTCGGTGACACGATGACTCAGCCGACTCACAGCTGATTAATTAGACTCACTGCAGATTATATTGCTAAATACTGTGTTTTCTTCTCAATCACTGAGCGGAATTTAAAACTGATTTGATCACTATGTAGCTTGTACACTTAGCTATAACACAGTATAGGTTAAAGGGTAATATTTTTACTTTTTACACATGTTAGAGAATTAAAATCCAGAGCATAGAAAAAATACGTGTAGTAGGTAGTGCGGACGGTGCGGATCATCGATCGATCGGATCAATTATTTGTGTAGACTCCAAATAATTAAATAACAATTAATATTTTGTTTATTTGGGATCGTAAACTCAGATTGATAGCCGAGCTGACGAGCTCAGACATCCTGCCAATGACGAGGCATTGCTATCATGAAACCGTTGTGAAAAGGGATAGTTAAATTTATCCTGTATAGCTCAGTCTCGCTCTCGCAGTGAAACCATGATGGTAATGGCACGTCAAAGTTGGAGCTGGAAGTAGATTGGAATACAGAGTATTGTTGAGTCTTCGTTCAAGTCACCAGCAAACATAACACTTAGGCAACATTTAGTAGCAATAGTTATATTTTCGTAAAATTCTTAGGGTTTCTAAATTTAATATTTTGGGTTAGGTATGAACGTATCAGTCCCTACCTATTTAAATGCCATTTCGGGTTTTCAGGCTAATGTTTGACAAATCCTTAACTTCAAATGCTTGATACAGAAATCGGTGGTACAAAATTGAGAAATGATCAATTTCAGACTAGTTTGGTTTCAAAAATACCTAGTTTGCTTTTAGCGCCAAAAAAGGGTTGTGAAGTGTTAACAGACAGAATAACTGATTTGGGAGTTACATATAAAATACGTACTTTCGAGACTTTGAACTGTCGCATATTTACGCTCATGTGACGCTTTAGTTGTACGGTAAATTGTGGGCTATCAATTTTAAAGTTATTTTGAATATAAATAAGGCATTGTATTTTCTAATGAGAACTCAAACTCTCAACAAACAGTTGTTGTCGCTTAGATTGATTTTAATGCAAATACCTCAACAAATTGTTGTCTAGAACCGCATGCATGAGCATACAAATAAACTTGACGAAACGTTTCCAATCAAGCATAAAGAAAAGTTCAACCTGGTTACCCACATGAGTCGACGATATGTCCCAGTCCTAGTCAGTGTATTGTCCAGTGTGGTTCCCAGTCGACCAGTTTTCGCCCTCATGACCTTAGCAATAAGGTTGAATAGTGACAGGGAACTTTCGCAGGTATACGTTTTACGTATGATTGATTCGAACCTTTTCTACTTTGTTGACTGTACTTTTCGTAGTCAGATTTTATGCTGACGTGTAGTTTATTAATTAATTCGTAGACACGAACTGTTATGTTATTTGTTTATTAGTTTATGGAAGAACCAATAAACGGAAGTATTTTTTATACTTCCGTTTATTGGTTCTTCCAAATGACATAAATACGGAGAAAACGTGTAAACAAAATATTTAACGATAACAATTCATACATTATAAACTGGTAGGTTCGATATGTATCAGGTTAGCATAAACCAAAAATAGAAATCAAAGAGGTCAATGATAAAAGTAATAGAATAGGATACAAATGCAACCCGAAAATATCACTGTAAAAGAATAACGTAAAACTATATAATTTCAAGCGACTGTTGAAAAAAGTACGCACAGATGAAAACTAAAGTGCACTTCACATCGCAGACGTGTTTTTTGGAAAAACTGTAGTACCTGACAGTAAAGTTGTTTGATAAAAAAATGTTTTAATGGGGATGCTGTGCTTGTCAGTGAATGTATTTTTATTTTAGTATTTGCGGCCGCAGATACCAAGAAAAAAAGATATGTTTGAACAAAGACCCAGTTTTACACTATACGACCCTCTTATAATTATCATAAAAAAATTAATAAATTATTGATTGTTTTACTTAACGGAACTTATGTTCACGACAGTGGTTATTTGTTGTTGCTGAAATTAATGTGATTGCCATTAAACGTGTGTTACGCATTGCGCCGGTCCCAAAACCATAAACCGGATTATTTTGCATAGTGATCGGAACTATTTAATTTAATAATCACCTGCCGTGTTGGCAGAAGCGACAAGCATCAGAATGACATGGAGCGAGGAGAAGCGTGAAGCTCAAGACCGTTCGCGATGGAAGACTACTGTGGACGCCCTCTGCCCCAGCTAGGGGACATAAGATCTTAAGTCATCATCTGCCGGTCTATTTAGTTAACATTTTACAGTGAAAACTTAGCTGGGGTAAGCTTGAAATGCTTTCATTCCATTTTGTTTGTATGGAGTGACAGCTCACTTCTAGTTCACTTCACTAAGCTCACATGGTGACATTTTTTACAGAATCGCTCCAATGGTCTGTGAAAACATTCAACACAGGTGGAAAAACTCTTTAATATTCCGTGTTTAATTAGAGAGGAAACGTAATGAATTGGTGGAAGGAATAAGTGAGAAGGGTCAGTAAAAGAAGCTACTCTCGGTATGTCCTCTGTCTTCTTGTGAAATGAGGTCCCATTAGCCTTTATTTTGTTCCTTCACTTTGGTCCGTTTAGTTAAGAGGCGATTTAGGACTCTTTATTAACAAGTTTTCTTAGTATTTTATAAAAAAAATATGAAGGTAACCACTTACCACATACAATGTAGACAATGTAGTTGTTTTTTCCACTCGACCATAGACAATGTAGTTGTTTTTTCCACTCGACTATTGAACTGTGTTCTGTTTGTCTGTGGTGTGAACAAAGACGTGTCAGATGATGCCTGGTCTCGACATAGTCCTCTTGTAATAATAGGTTATTTAGTTTGTAGTTAGTTTTTAAGTTATTTCCTTTTAATTTTGTGTTTTGTGCGTCGCTTTCGGTGAAATAAACGTCTTTCTTTCTTTCTTTCACTTATACATTTCTTCGCAATAGTAGTCAGCGGAAGTTTATGGTTCGAAACTATGCAGTTATTTTAATTTAATAGAATCATGTATTCTACGTATAGATTGGGCTATTTAGCTACTAAACCTCTCGTAGTTACACCGATGTAAAATGTTATATTTGTGTCAGTAACGTTGTAAGTAAGTGATTTAGAAGGAAAGGAGTGCTGAAGTTGAGAACGACTTTCGAAAACATAAAAACAGTCGAAGCGGCAAAGTTTACTTGTAAAAACACTGACGCATATTTGCAAAGTTACACGTGATATTGTTTGAAAACAGCTCCAGTGATATTAATGGAATGACCAATGAAATGTTTCCGATTGAGTTTGAATAAATTCTTATGCTCAGTGTTTATGTGAATGAAATCAGATGTTATTGAGTGATCAATATTAACATTCGCAGAGTTTTCTTGCATTCCATTGATGATATGTTACATCATCAAATGGACGTTTTAGTAGACTAGGTACTAATTGCCGCCCGCAGCATCATTTCCACGTGATAGTCCATGTGTTTATTCAGGTTATAAACCATTATTTATGTGTGTAAAGTTTCATCAAAATCCGTTCGGCAGTTTTTTCCTAAAAGAAAACCTTCATCCAATCTTGATAACAAAATTTTACATCTATATAACACTAGCTTTTGCCAGCGGCTTCGCCCGGGTGGTAGTCGAAAATTATTCTTAGGAAACATACTCCTGGGATGAAAAGAATGAAAAACCTATATGCTATTCCAGACTATAATCTATCTCTGTTCCAAATTTCATCCTGATCCGTTCAGCCATTCTGTCGTGATTGAGTAACAAACATCCATGCATTCAAAATTAGTTGGGAAGGATGGAGTTTACTTTATTTAGGATTAGTATGGCTTTTACTGTTGATAGACATCTCTGACTCAGAAAGAACTTATTTTATTGAGTAAAACTTAGACACAAAGGTGATAAATCTGAGTCGACTTTCATTTCATTAGAACTTTTACCTCACTAACACAGAAAAGCTTTCTTCGGGAGATATGACTTAGTAAGTATATTCAGGTCTCATTGAAGAACTCGTGGTTAATGAAGAGTTCGTGGCTAATAGAGGTGCTTGTGGCTAAAAAATAACAACCACACGGGTAGAACTTCAACGTTAAGCAACGCTTTCAATGGTTGTTCTTTCGATGGGTGACCAATGAACCATCTTAACATACCGTATTTCTTCTATGCCTCGGAAAGCACGTTAAGCCGTTGGTCCCGGCTGTCATTTGTAGATCTTTTGCAGTCGTTACGAATTGTGAGAAGCGAGTAATCTGACTCCAGTCTAGCCAAGAACTACCGTGTTACTCAGTTAATGGGCTGTGGAGATCTGGTCAGCAGCTGCTACACGTAAAATACTAGTATTCTGTTGAAATTTGGAAGCTGACCCCAATATAGTTGGGAAAAGGCTAGGCAGATAATGATGATGTTTCGGTCTTATGACCGAATAGCTTGTTAGGCCGCCTAGTTTTGTTAGGTTGACAAACAGTGCCACAACCTTCTTCAACGCGATCATCAAATCGAGCAAAGTAAAGCTGTTGAGGAACTTAGGCCATATTTTTCATTCTTAATTACATTAAATTACGTTTAATTTATGTACGTTAACATAATTCTACAACTAAAAATAAGATGTCATCTAGTTACAATATGTAATTCAATCTTCTTGTCGGGGATTTTTTTAATTTAATTTTTATTTTATGCTTTTTAAACTTAATGTACATTTCGTTAGTTAATATTCCTCATTCTCTTTCATTTGATACCCATTTATAGGGAGTTGCGAACAAAAAAATGTAATTCGCCATTTTGTGGTGGCGGCCATCTTGGATTTGAAATGTGTCATAGTTTGTAGTATTCTACTAGTCAAGCCCTTTTATTTGATACCCATATTGAGGGAGTTGTGAAAAAATATATAATCCGCCATTTGTGGCGGCGGCCATCTTGGACCGAATTTCATCAAACATAGCTAAAAACACTCCCGACTTATTCACCTTTCAAACAAAAACAAACAAAATTAAAATCGGTTCATCCGTTTGGGAGCTACGATGCCACAGACACAGACACACACACACACAACACAGACACGTGAAACTTATAACACCCCGTCGTTTTTACGTCGGGGGTTAAAAATCTTTGAAACATTTATGAGTTAAATAAGGATATGCCCGCACCGGCTTGTAGCAATAATTCTTTTTTGAGTGTACCTTGCAACATCAAAGTAAGGAGATTGAACTGTAAATATTATAAATAAGTCGACGGAATTATATAAATATGACGCTGAGTTTGTCGTCGGCAGATAACATTCTAACTCAAACCTACTGAAATATATGAACGCAAAAAACCGGACCAAGCGCGAGTCAGACTCTCACACGAAGGGTTCCGTGCCAGAAACCGAAAAAAAAAATCGTTTCTTCTATGGGAACCCCCTGCAATTTTTAATTTAATTTTTATTATTTATTGTTATAGCAACAATAGAAATACACACTCTGTGAAAATTTTAATTATGTACCTATCACGGTTTTTAAGTTGCAGCCCGCTGATAGACAGACGGACGGTGGACGGACCCCATGGACAGTGAAGGCTTAGTTCACTTCCTTTGGGTACGGAATCCTAAAAAAACTATTGGGTGACTTTAGGTCAATAGGTATACCCATTGGCAACCTTAGAGATTTTTTTCACATAAAGTACTAAAAGTACTCATCAACACTGAAATGTGAAAAAAAATCAGCACTTCTGTAATTCATGGTCGTGTAATTAAAAAAATAATATAGTTTTTTTATTATTTTTTATCTCAAACTTTTTTTTTTATATTACAAAGTCTTTGACGCGAAAAACTTTACCGTTTGTCCGATTTAAAGTTGATCATAGGTTTAGATATTCTTTCACCCGCTGAAACATGGCCAGTGAATTAAGAATCCCGCTGTAATTTTTAACTGAGAAACAATACTGTTCTCATGGTGCACCAAAACTACTGATTTCGATTTTAGTATAGATAATTTACGAGTATGTCAAAGACAATAGAAAATCCAGCTTTGCTTGTTTTATCCATTTTTTCCCCAAGTCTGGGGGTTGCAAACACCACATCATGGATCACCCCTGATCCGTTTACATTGGCAAAACCTTAATGGCTTTAAGTCCGTCGTTAATAGCATTTTGGATGGCGATGGACGTGTTAAAGAGGAAATGACCCGATACGATTATATTCGTATTTAATTAAACGGCGTGTCAGAAAATGTACACTTGAAAGTGAAAGCGTTCACAAACAAGAACGTGGGGAATCGTGTTATGTACTTGTATACTGAGAATCATTTCAATACCTTAGATAACTATAATAAGATTATAACAAACTTAATGTTAGAAAAAATTCACAGATCTCGTGCCTTTCACGACTTGTGGTACATTGAAAATGACTCTTATAAATTAAATAAAACAAAATTTACTCTTTGCCTACTGAAGAAGCAAATATTTATTTTTACATATTTTATTTCTAACTGTGACACTTGCGACAGGCTTTGTACCCTTTACATGGTCCATTTTTTTGTATTATTGCTCGTAAGCGGCCCTATAAACAATGGTCCCATCTTTTTCATGGTCTTAACTTATTTTAACAATATACTTACTATTGAATTACTTTAGTTATCAATCATAATATTTCAAAACATTATATTTATATGTAAAAATCATAAACTTTAATGCTACTACTCAGATTAGTCCGCGCGCCACACATACATCCCACGGAATTCAAAATTCCGCCGCATAAAGTATAAGCTACAGTCGAGACCGTGAGAGATAACGAGATCCCGTTTTTTCAAATTAACCCACCTCAATACCCCGAGGACTCTTTTTATTTTTTTTTATATCGTTTTCGTTTTCGAAAAATCGCCGATACAATGAGACACACCACAAAACCACGTCATTTTTCGACATTTATTGGTTTTATGAAAAAAGTTTTTGACTTTTCCAAATTTTTTTAGACCGTGTTGTAGCCCTTGCCAAGACGCATCTTTTGACACCCCAATCATCCACGCTCTAAAATTCACGACACCACGTCGATGTCGCACTTTTCCTTGAAATGGGTGCTTTACCAACGCGATCGAAAAAACATTTTCAATGTTAAAAGAAATATAGTGTGTATGAAACAGTGTTAAATCCTAAATTTTTATTGTTAATGCGGGTTATATCAATCAAATTGTCATCTAGTTGGTGGACGGTTTGAATCGCCGAGCGTAAACGTCACGAGGCGCGTGCGCCTTATCTGCGAGCATGCGCGAACGCAGGTCATGGTCACGATCGTGTGTTCCCCCGGACGGCCGCCGAACCGAGACAGCATGCGCTAATATTCTTAACTCCGTCAAATATAGACAGATTTGAAAAAAAAAACTTTTTTATTCTAAAGAAGCATATCTCAAAAGGCACAATTTCAAACATTTATTTATATGAGCTTTATTGTACACCAAAATATTAAAATATAAAGAAAAGTTTAAACAGAAAAATATACGATTGTCGGCCTTATCGCATTCCGCGATCTCTTTCGGGTAACTTGGAATGGAAAGAGATAGGAAAAACCGAGTAATTTTAACCAGTGTAATTGCATAAAATCTCCGCACCACGTGAGTCATTGAGATTTTGATTGACATGATTGGCTAAAATGCACCCTTATTCTCTCTAAACATATTTCGGAAAAACATCTAACTATATTTTTAGTTCTAGTTATTGTGTGTGCGTGTTAAATGTAATTTACTTATTTCAAAAATTACGGACCGCTTTTATGAAATAACGTGAATAGTAAAAACTCACAGCGGATAGTTATTCACTGTCAAGGAAAAACAAGACTTTTCTTTGTGACCCAATCACATACTTTCAATTAATTCATCAGACACAAACCATGAGTTATCAATTTATTAAGGAGTCGATATAAAGGTAAAACATTATCTTCATGCATCTATTGGCACATGATTGCACACGCAATTATACCCAATAATTCACAGTCTATACAAAATAGCTCGACGTCCTCGAACCTAATTTATTACTAGTATTTGGGCTACTATTACAGTCCAAACGAAAATCAAATAACTTACACCATCATAAAGAAGCATTAGATTAATATGCGAAGTCTAACATTTTATGACTTTTTTTTCACTTGCAGGAAAATAAACTTCCAATTCAATCAACGTTTGGAATAATAAAAAAGTTATAAAACGGAAGCAATTTGCAAATTAAGATACATCATTACTGTTCACACCCAAACTGTTAAAGTTTCATGGTGCTCCAAATAAGATTTCGAAATATATTCAGGTACAGTCCGCAAAGAAACAACGTAGATATAATTTCCTTCTTGTTTTGTGACGTGTGTGTGTGTATGTGATTCCTGATATCTTCAACCTGGGTTCACGATACTTTGTTTTTGTAAGATAAATATTGTTAGTAGTATCAACATGAACATAGAAATTAAAGTAGCGATGTCTGTGGTCTTCAAAGAAGAAGGTTCACTCACATGCACAGTTCACAATATAATCTTTCAGTCTGAAGTTCATTGAAAGATTACTATGAATTTAAATTATACTCGTGTACTGGATTGCCTGCATTAATTGGTTTCCCCTTTGTATTTGTAGTGTAACTGCACTTTCCTATTCTTGACAAAACATTGTAGGTTTGGTCCTGAAATGTTTAATTGGGAATCCCAAAATCAAAATATACAAAATCTAATGACGCAGGTTCTTTTTTATTTAAAGCATGACGTTTGGTGAATTCAGGCATGATAAGATATCAAATTTTCTTCAAAACCACTGAGTTTTAAAGTGATGTAATAATAAAAATATAGGGGAGAGAAGAGAATAAGAATAATATAAATGTTGGCTTCTCTCTGGTGAGGTAGACTAACAAAATAAAGTGTAAGATGAGGGCGTGTTCTCCTAAAAAAAAATTAAATTAAATTAAGAATGTATTTCGGGCGCCGTGGAGACCACTATATAATAAATTAAGCCGGAAAAGAATCTATCGGAAAGTTGAACCTTTAATCTGCAGGTGGGTAGCTAGATAGAGAAATAAAACAATTGAAACTCTTATGTCTTTTCTCCATTTATAGGCCAGTAGCTTCAAACAATTGAAAAGTTACTAAAATTAACTTAAAATAGGGATTCTAAAGATCAGTTATTATTGTGATATTATTATGATATTATTGATATTATTGCATCTTGTTTATGAGTTAGTAAAATAGGTTTGAATTTCCTACCAGATTGCTTGCTTTAAAAATAAATTAACAAGTTAACCACAGGAATTATGTAGGCAGGATTCCTCATTGGCAAGACAGCACGTCTCCGTTCATGTTTTGAAAATCCAATAAAAAATACTTTGGCAAAACAGCACGGTCTCCGTTCATGTCTTGATAATCCAATAAAAAATGAGGAAAGTCCTTTGAATGTGAGAAAACCCAAGAATTTGAAACTAAAAGTCGAAAAAAGAAAAACGCCAACCGAGGATTGATATTGCTGGCTGTAACAAACACAATAATTAGGATAATTCTACAATAAAAAACAATGTACGAACACGTGGCTTCGTGTGTCCTTTGGACAAAAACTTACCGTTTCTTTACAAAATCATCAGGTAATCGCCACGCGACTCCATTTAGGGGTTGTGGGTGTTGTTTGAAATCAACTAAACCTGAAAATATGAACTTATGCGTAAATTTTCCGATATGATTTGATGAAGACATTCCGTCTAGAAGAATGGTTTCTTACCACAAATTATGGCAAATTCTTCATTGCATCATTCGGAATATCCTGCTCAAAACATTCAGAGCAACAATCTGTCCCGAAACAATCGAGATTTCACAGGATTTAAATAGAATTCTGACGACAGGCAAAAATTAATGTTCACTCATTGCGAAAGGGTCGAAAAGTGACGCCATCATGCTTCCATAGACAAAAGAAAAAAAAAGACTAGAGATGTGACGTTCGAAAATCGACTAAGATTTACCGAACATGTAGCGAGACGAAAACGCTCGTTACATTACATCCCTCCCCGAAAAAATAAAAGAAAGCAATTTCTTTTATGCTAAGAAAAAAGCAAAAGGGAAAAGCAAAAAAATCTTCTTGAAAAAGAAGGAAATCGAAAATCCAAAAAATAACGATTTCACAACCATCCCAGAAATGATTAGGATAACTAGACTGCAAGGAAAATATCTGCCAAGTCCATCATCATCAAACCAGATCTAAAGACTAATGAAAGAAAAACCGCAGAATATAACTCCTTAACAAAACATCTAAAGAAAAAACTATAAGCACAGTTAAGTCACTCGCATAACCGACTTACAATACAAAAAGAACCAACATGAGTGCAGTTAGGCACCTGCGCCACTGACTAACAAGCTAAATTCAAGAAATATTACAAGTACAGCTAGACGCAACCGTCGCTGTCCAACATGTGTAAGGCTATCAAAAGAATAAACCAATTTGAGTACGGTTGGGCACCTTCGCCACCGACTTACATGTATAAGTTAATTAAATAGACAAAAAAAAACAATTATGAGTACGGTTAGGCACCATCGCCACCGACTAACAAGTATCAAGCAAAATAAATGCAAAGTTGAGTACAGTTAGGCGCAATTGCCGCTGTTTAACAAGAGTAATGCGAAAATGTTTTTAAGAGTACAGTTAGGCACCATCGCCACTGACTAGCCATAAACAAATTATAATTAGGTATAACTGTATAACACAGTTTTAAATCTTTACATCACTAAGGACGTAAAAAGAATAAAGAAGAATGTTGTGATCGGCATGACACCACCAATTTTCCGAGCACAAACATCTTCAAAAAATAAACGCATATTGTGATCGGCTCAACTCCACCAACTTTCCGAGCACAATAGCGGAAAAACTTGCATACTGTGATGGGAACAACATCACTGACCTTCCGGGCACAGTAGCAAAAAGAAACGAAATCAAGGAAAAAAAAAATACCGAGATCCGTAAAAAATAGGAAAATGTCTACAAGTGAGAACAAGAACACAAGTATCGAAATCCTTAGAGTACAAATGTAAGTGTAGAATAACTAACCTGAAAACAAGAGCTAGCAGTTCTGCAAAAAAAATAAAAAGGAACACAAATATCAATACTATTTCCCAAAGAGAACCAGTATGATCCGCGTTAAAAAAATTAAGATTTTGCATCCTAACACAAAAAAGTTAGGAGCAAATCCTAGACAAAAAAAGAATACCTAAAGTATATAAAAATAGGTATGTATAAGAATATATATAAAAATTGTATACAACAATGTATAAAAGTAGTATACAATACTATATTAAAAAAAAATGATAAGATCTTTTGATATGAAAAATGTATTTGTGTGGGTGGAAAAGTTATCAGAATAAACCTAAAATGTCCTAAGTTATATTTTAGAATGCTAAGAAATTGAATGCAATAAATCTATATGAAGCTACCTAACATACATCTCATTCAAAGGCTAGTAAATTTTTCATTCATCCCATCATTCATCACACTATCATACAGCCCTTCAAACAAAATATCAAAATCAAGACCAACACTTGGAAACCAAATTAGAATTTAATTATATCTTTAACATGATAACGACCAGTTGTACCCTTTTTCAGCTCTTTCAGAACATACACGTTATCAGAAATCTTTTCAATAATTGTACACTTAATAAACCTAGGAGCAAGTTTTGCAGAAAAATAAGAAGGTGCATTAGATTGGACAAAACTCCTCCTCCACACAACATCACCCACATCAAAAGAAATGACTTTACGACCCTTATTATAATAGCGAGCATTACGCTGATAAGCTTTTAATAAATGAGTTTGAACTTTAACAAAAATATCACTAAGTGAATTAAGAGAATCAGCATAGTGATTTCTATCGGTAACTTCCAGTTCACTTAAGTTATCAATAGAGTTACTTAAACGATGTAAAAGAGCATCAAAAATAAGTTCCCTACCAAACATCAAAAAGTTAGGTGTAAAATCTGTAGCAAGATTAACACTATTATTTAAAGCTAATTGAACATGAGGTAAATATTTAGACCAAGTTCTATGATCATCCTTAACGTTTATAGTTTTGTTGTATCTCTCAACAGGATTGTTTTGAGGGGTGTATAAAGTATTATAAAATATTTTAGTAATGTTAAAACCTTTTAAAAATTCTACGAAGTGTTTAGAAGTGAATTGTGTACCATTATCACAAACAATTATCTCTGGACAACCAAATTTAAGAAATATTTCTTTTTCAAAAAGTTTATTTATTACTCTAGTAGTAACATTTATCATAGGAAAAATCCAGCAATATTTAGTGAAAACATCAACAACTGAGAGAATATATTTATGTCCAGAAAAAGTCTTAGGTAGTATACCTATAATATCCACTGAAAGCATTAACATAGGTCTATCGACTTTTTTAGGGTTAATCATAATACCAAAAGGAGGTTGAGTGCTATGTTTATAAGCTTTACAAGTATCACAAGCTAGAATATATTTTTGAACATCATTAAACATTCCTTTCCAAAAATAATGTTGTTTTAATTTATTTAAAGTTTTATGAATACCAAGATGACCAGAATTAATATCATCATGATTAGAACGAATTGTATCTAAAATATGTTCTTTAGGGATAACTATTTTCCAGTTAAGACGATTATTGGGATCAAATTTATTTTTACAGAATTTATATAAAGTTTTATTTTCCACTCTAAAGATCTTATATCTGCAAGGAGATTTCTGACAGTTAATAAATACTTTTTTATACCATGGATCATAAATATCATCATCAGGCAAAACTAAATTATTCTGAGACATTCCTATAGCGGAAACTTCTATACGGGAAAAAGCATCTGGAACTAAATGTAAAGATCCTTTTTTATGAACTATATCAAAAGTAAATTGAGAAATTCTAGCAGCCCAACGAGCTAAACGGCCACTGGGGTTACTAAGACCTAAAAGCCACTTTAAACTAGCATGATCAGTTATAACTGTAAACTTCATTCCTTCAATATAAGGTCTGAAATGTTCTATTGAAACTAAAATTGCTAATAATTCTCGTTCTGTGGTACTATAATTACGTTCACATTTATTGAGTGATCTAGAATAGAATGCAATAGGATGTTGATCACCATTATCATCCTCTTGACTCAAAACACTACCAATGCCAACAGAACTGGCAACACAATGTAAAAAGAAAGGTTTTTCAAAATTAGGGCATTGCAAAACAGGAGCAGTAATTAATGTATGTTTCAACTCATGAAATGCATTTTCAGCTTCATCATTCCAACAAAGTGGTTTTTTAGAATTTTTACTACCAGCTGTTAATTTAGTTAAAGGAGAAGCAATATCAGCAACAAATGAACCTACGATAATATGAGCATAAACCAAGAAAACTACGAAGTTGTTTAACGGATTCAGGACGTGGAAAGTTTTTAATGGTATCTAATTTAGAAGGATCAGTATGTAAACCATTACTACCAACTATATAACCAAGATAACGAAGTCTATCTTTACAAAAGTTACACTTTTTTAAATTAACTGTCAATCCAGCATTTTTCAGTATATTATAAATTTTGTGTAAATACTCTATATGTAAATTAAAATCCGAATTTACACAAATTAAATCGTCTAAATAACAAACACTGTATTATCGAATTCAGGACCAAAAAGTTTATCTACAAGTCTCTGCAACTCAGCTGGTGCATTAGTGAGACCGAATGGCATACGAACAAATTCGAAAAGTCCTTTTCCCGGAACTACAAAAGCAGTCTTTTCTCGAGAAGATTCTTCAAGAGCAATTTGTAAGAATGCTTTAGAAAGGTCAATTGTACTAATATATTTGGCTCCCCCAAGGTTATCTAATATTCTAGAGGTATAAGGAAGAGGGTAAGAATCTTTTATAGTAACTGAATTTAAACGTCTTGAATCTAAACATAATCTAGTACTACCATCCCTCTTTTCTACAGCTAAGACAGGTGAACACCAAGGTGATTTAGAAGGTTGAATGATGCCTTCCTTTAATAAAACTTCCACTTCATCATAAAGTTCTTTCTGCTTAGCAGGACTTAAAGGCCTTTGTTTAAAAGGTTCACTAGTAACATTAATTTTGTGTTGAACAAAATGAGTAAGACCTAAGCCTTTCTTTTCATAAGAAATATTTTCAAAAAGTGAAACAGTTACATTTAATTTTTGTTTCTCAGAAGGAGAAAGTTCACCAGCAGAAGTGACTGTACAAACTTGAACTTTATTGCTTTGCACATAAGTTATATTTTCCCATAAATCCTTAGCCAAATCAAATTTTAACCAAAAATCAAAACCTAAAATGAAATCAGGCTGAAAAGAAGGTATAATTAGGAAATTAATATTTTTAGTTATATTATCACAGGTAACTGGCAATTCAATAGTACCAATAATTCTCTGTGAAGAACCATCAGCTGTATAAGCAGCGCTAGAAACAGAATTTATTTTGTAACCTAAATGTAAAAATTGTTCATGACTATTTGAACCCAAGACACAACTACTGGATCCACTATCTAACAAACCAGAAAAAGTATGGTTACTTACAGAAAATCGTAAATAAGGTCTAGTGTCATTATGTTTAACAAATAAAACAGGAGCTGATCTATAAATTTTGAAAAATGTTTTTAAATAAACTAACCAGTCTGCAAAGTCTTTGTTACGAGTAACATCATCAGGTTTGTGACATTTAGCATTTTTTTTCTTTATCGAGACACTCGCAGTTATATCAATAACAGGGGCTCGATGAGACCTAATCATTTTTTTGACTCACTAGAGTTTTTATCATCAATATTACAAACATCACAATTCTTAGAGGTGACTCCAACCTTTTGACATTTGAAACAAATAACGCCAGGAATGGATGTGCATTTTTTAAAATGATGTCCAGATTTTTTACACTTTAAACAAATTAAATCCGTTGAAACTGCATTAGACTTTACTGTAGGCTTATCAGTTTTATGGTCTTTATAACTAGATTTTCTATTGACAAAAACTTCAAGTTCTTTTGCAAGGTCAAGAAATTGTTCCACAGAATCAATATGTTTACCAAAAATAAAAGGTGTGTAAATAGGCAACATGTTATGTTTAGTTATACTAACCAAAACCGTATCAAACAATGGAAAAGAAAGACGACTAGCCATGTCCATAATCTCTGTAATAAAGTCTGGAAGAGACTCAGAACTCTTCTGTTTCCTCGTACGAAGATCACTTTCCAAAAAATAATCGAAGTCCGGCCTATCAAAACGTTTAAGTAAAGCAAGCTTAAGCTCGTGCCAAGATGAAATACGAATACGAACCGTGCGAAACCATTTAAGAGCAATGTCACTAAGCAAGTCTGTAAATGAACCAACCAATAAAATCTCATCAAAATTTTTATATAAGAAATATTCTTCAACTTCAGTAATAAATTCTCTAACACAAGTTTTAACATTAAATTTAAGTCTACTCTTTTTTAAATCTGGCAATTTAGTTGCAGAAGGCAAATTCTTTTTAATATGTTAATTAACCAAAGCATTCATGGAATTAAAAGAAGGTAATGCATGCGTAGCTAAAGCTGAGGAAGAGTGTGCAACCCGGTCATTATGATCGAAAGAATGTTGTACTTCTGTCAAATTAATCATGTCAGGAACATGTGCATTAGCATTAGAAACTGTACATGCAACATCAGAATCTAAGTTGTTTTTATCAGCTGGAGGCGGAGAAAACTGAACTTCCTTATCCATGATGAATAAGCAAAACAATGAGCTAACAAACCAAAAAGCAAAACTTTAAAAAGTTGTAAAATATTTGAGGTTAAGTTGAAATATTTTTAAAGTTTAAACTTATTTTTATGAAAATATCAAAGTGTTTGACAGTGAAAAGATGCAATATTATCTCACAAGATAAGTTAAATTCCTTATAGTATAATTACAAAGTTAAACTAAACTTCACTTAGAATTAAATATGAAACTAAGTTACACCGCACTAAGTTATAACTGTTGAGATACAACACAAGTCTTACCATACAATTATGTTGGTTTTGTAAGGGTAAAAAGATATATGCTGTAACAATAAAAGTTAACAAACACACAATAGTACAATATTGTTAGTAGGAAAATATTTTCTACAAAAAATATCAAAAGTCTAAGTTGTTTACAACAACAAACAGTAAATTTCAGAAACAAAAGGTGTTCTGAAAACAATAGAATAGATGCAATAATATCTCATAAAAGGTTATAAATCTACTTCAATGTCCCTGTTCGGGCGCCAAATGTAATAATAAAAATATAGGGGAGAGAAGAGAATAAGAATAATATATATGTTGGCTTCTCTCTGGTGAGGTAGACTAACTAAATAAAATGTAAGATGAGGGTGTGTTCTCCTAAAAAAAAATTAAATTAAATTAAGAATGTATTTCGGGCGCCTTGGAGACCACTATATAATAAATTAAGCCGGAAAAGAATCTATCGGAAAGTTGAACCTTTAATCTGCAGGTGGGTAGCTAGATAGAGAAATAAAACAATTGAAACTCTTATGTCTTTTCTCCATTTATAGGCCAGTAGCTTCAAACAATTGAAAAGTTACTAAAATTAACTTAAAATAGGGATTCTAAAGATCAGTTATTATTGTGATATTATTATGATATTATTGATATTATTGCATCTTGTTTATGAGTTAGTAAAATAGGTTTGAATTTCCTACCAGATTGCTTGCTTTAAAAATAAATTAACAAGTTAACCACAGGAATTATGTAGGCAGGATTCCTCATTGGCAAGACAGCACGTCTCCGTTCATGTCTTGAAAATCCAATAAAAAATACTTTGGCAAAACAGCACGGTCTCCGTTCATGTCTTGATAATCCAATAAAAAATGAGGAAAGTCCTTTGAATGTGAGAAAACCCAAGAATTTGAAACTAAAAGTCGAAAAAAGAAAAACGCCAACCGAGGATTGATATTGCTGGCTGTAACAAACACAATAATTAGGATAATTCTACAATAAAAAAACAATGTACGAACACGTGGCTTCGTGTGTCCTTTGGACAAAAACTTACCGTTTCTTTACAAAATCATCAGGTAATCGCCACGCGACTCCATTTAGGGGTTGTGGGTGTTGTTTGAAATCAACTAAACCTGAAAATATGAACTTATGCGTAAATTTTCCGATATGATTTGATGAAGACATTCCGTCTAGAAGAATGGTTTCTTATCACAAATTACGGCAAATTCTTCATTGCATCATTCGGAATATCCTGCTGAAAACATTCAGAGCAACAATCTGTCCCGAAACAATCGAGATTTCACAGGATTTAAATAGAATTCTGACGACAGGCAAAAATTAATGTTCACTCATTGCGAAAGGGTCGAAAAGTGGCGCCATCATGCTTCCATAGACAAAAGAAGAAAAAGACTAGAGATGTGACGTTCGAAAATCGACTAAGATTTACCGAACATGTAGCGAGACGAAAACGCTCGTTACAGTGACTTGCTCTCAAAATGTGTGAATCAGACTAAACGACAGCCAACAAGTTACTTTAATATCACAGACTTCTTTTTCTGCAATCTATTCGTAAAGGGCTATTACCTTTCTGTATTTTCAGGGTTCCGAACACATAGGAATCGACCAGTTCGACATCGATGGAGCTCAAAATCATAAAGGAGACAAATCTCTTAAGACGCATCTGCATTCATTCATAGTTGGGACGATCTTAGTAAAGCATGTTTAGTATAATCGTCCAAAAAGATCGAAGACCTGGTCCTCAATGTAAAGGATTCTGTGCTTTCCCAGTATAATAAGCCCCTTATAAAGGGTAACTTTTAATTCAGAGACAAGGTTTGAGGTGGTCAAAATACCCACACTCCATTGCCAACTTGTCTGTTGGTGTGGTGGACGTAAGTGTGACTGCTAAACGTTGGGTCCTGGATTCGATTCCTAGGTCGAGCAGTGTTCTTATCGCGAATTTTCATTAAGTCGGTCACCGAATACGGCGACCATATTCATTTAAGTTGTCAGTTTACCGGATCTGGAAAGCGGTCTGCGGCCGAATATGGATAACCGAAAACCTGTTTATAGTCGGTGACTGAATACGGGCTGCAACCGAACTGGTCAAAATTACCTAATGTGAATGAGCCATAAATGTTCAGTTTTTCTATAACGAATTTCTCTGTGACAGATACCTCGAAAAGCAGGTTAACCCATTGATACTGCGCCAGCATATGTTCGTAAAGAATAAGGGTATTTGCGTACAAAAATTAAAACCCTAGAAATAAATACATAAATATTATACGATGCGGGCAACAGCTCGTATTTGTAAAGGTCACCCAGTATGCTTACACGGCTTCCAAATAGAGTCGTTATTCCCAAATGCTTATTCAAATTCAATATCTATAATTCCGAAGGGAAACATTTTGTTCGACTTCCAATTTGATGTAGGTTTAACTTGCAAACGAACAGCTACTAAAATATGATAATATTTGGTGTGGACCTCCCCTTGGACCTGAAGGTTGACCGCTATAAACTAAAAGGGTACAAATAAACTGACATCACAAGGAATAGACAGAGTTATTAATAACTGATTTTTTAGGACATTAAATATTAATTTTTCAGGGTCAGCTCTGACACTCCCTTCTGCTTCACCCAGAGCGGGAGGAGTCATTTGATGATTTCCCATCCTTAAAAAAAAAAAAAAAGGGTCAGCTCTGACCGAGTCGTAACGCGATGGGATGCTGCGCTTACTATATAGGAAATGGATTTTAATTAGGAACTGAACTACAAATTACTGATATAGTATGTACAAGACGAACTGCACATTTTTATGACGACTTAAATTGGAACCTATTGGCCCGTAAATACTGAAAAGAACTCGCCGCGTGGTCGAAAATATTTGGAAGTAGCTACGAGTATGTACGCGAGATACCTATTAACTTAACGAGCCCTTATTATTATCTAAGTTTACTCCTTAAAAAAAACATTAATATTTCAGTGAGAGAATGAGGGTTTTCTGGAATACCAGGTAAGAGGTCAGGTCCCAAACACCTATCAACCACCTAACATATTTCCGGGGATATTTTATTTCCAGTGTGGTCTATCTATTGGTCCTTTTGTTCCGCAATTAAATTAAATTCTCCATTGAGTAAAAAAGCAAGAAAAGGATAAGTAGGTACCTTTTTTCATTCAAACGCTCCCTGCTACATACTGATATTAAGATTGTTAACACATAACACAACAATACAAGATAAAATAAGAGAAATAAAGGATTAAAGATAGTGGTAACAAACACGGAACAACTGCTATCTTTACTTCTTTTGCCCAGTATACAACCCTCACAAATAAGGAAATTTAAAAAGCGCGTTATGGGTACTGTCTTTTATATTGGGTGTTCAAAAACTGCGGGCTTTAAGCTTAATTCGATTTTTTTAAAACCTTCAATTCAAGCAATTTATAAATGTTTTTTTTTTTTACATAAAAAAAGAAACAAATACCGCAACACGACAGTAACCATCCAAATAATGTAATGTTTTAGGTCTGCTCAAAAACGTTTTGAAATCTGAGCTGCTTAATTTGTAAGCTCAAATTAGATGCGGGTCAGTTGTTTACCACTCAAGCCACCAGAGGGCACTAGATTCGACGAGGCCATTCGAAACCACTTCCGTACGTGAAAGTGCCTAACAACTTGTCATAGGAAAAGAGGTCTTGTAAAAGAAGACAAAAGTGTCATATTTCTGTAATGTTTTCTTTTTTTCCTGTTTTATTACTGTTTTGGATTTTGAAATTGCAACATAGAGAATCGTTTTTTCCTGGCGACTGTACTCTGGTTACTCAGAGTTGGGAAGCTGTGCACTAAGGCACAGGTTTTTGCCTTTTCCAAACCCTGTTGGGGTCAGCTTCCAGACAAAATGGATGCAGCTGAGTATCAATATTTCACATGGAACTACCTTCGTGGTCGAGTGGTTGTGACCCGGTGGTCATGGGTTCGATTCCCACGGGAAGACCATACTTTGTAAAGTTGTTTTCCAGTTTGACTAGTACATTGCAGGCTTGAATCACGTGATTGTCTGATAAAAAAGTGATTCCGTGCTTTGGAAGGCACGTATAAGCCGGTGGTCAAGGCCGCCAAATGGCTTTCGTCATATAATACATGCCAGAGGCCCTTGAAGCAGTTTAGAAACTCTGACACTAGTGTGTGTGGGGTCGTTAGACCTTACTGCTCACACGATAAGAAGAAGGAGAAGAAGACATGCAACCACTGCCTGTCTGACCTCCACAACCAAGAAACTGGGTAACACGATATACAAATGATAGCCGGGACCAACATCTTAACGTGGGTTCCAGTTCATAAGATGGTCACCCATCCATTATTATATTCCATATATCATTCCGTATTCTTCAAGATCGACCTGTGCTGCTGTTTAATTAAGCCACGAGCACCTATTTAATAGCCATCTTTTTGGACTTGTACCATCTTATTTACCAAACTAATAGCTTTTCTAGCGACTTCATTCCCTTTTCTATTGCCTGCGAGACTTAGCAATAACGTGGCTTGAATCAGTGAGTGAATTTCATCATTCTTTTGTTGTGAGAGAGAGATGGAGGACAGGACGAATAGAACTATCCCTTTTTCACGACGGAATTATGATGGCATTGTAACGTCATAGCACCCCTTATGATATTCCACGTTCCTGCTCATAATTCCGTCATTCGACTGATGATTTTTTCTTGGTTTGGGTAACAATTTGACGACATTTTTAAGTTGTGAATTTTTACACAATGCTGACAAATGCCAGCACTCGACAAATAACGTCCGTTCATTTTATACTAGTCTACATTTACTAGAGGATCTGCGCTGTAGTCGAAACCTATTTATGAATAATTGGAATGGTGTGCAATGACCTGAAGCGTAGCGTCATCGCTGAATGTATGGGATAGGAGATAATGACTAATGCACCCGCGTGGGAGGTTTATTGATTGCTGTAACGATTTGCTAAACTTTATTGTTTTATTAGGGTTCCGTACCCTAACCATCGGAACTCTATTACTAAGCCTCCGCTCTCCGTCCGTCCGTCCGTCTGTCTGTCAGCGGGCTATATACAGGTGTTTTTTTTTAAGTGTGCCTTCAGGGCCAAATCCGAAACTATAAGGAATATAGAAAAACACTGAAAGGAGTCTCGAGACCGATTTTGATGAAAACTAAAACTGTATCATTGGATTTTGTAAACTCTTGTTCCTACTCAGGACTCGAACCAGTAGATTTCGAAAAAAACACACCCTGTATTATTACACCATCCGAAAGTGTAGCTAATAATAATCAAGTTCTAGGAAGCAATATTATATGGCAAACTAAAGGAAAGCTCTCATTTTTAACAAATTTGTTTTAAAATTTCTGAGTTAAGCTACCTATCTAAACCGTAACTGATATTTTTTTAAATTCAATGATGCAGTTGTATATTCTCGGGCCTGGTGTTGATGAAAACTAAAACGGCATCATGATTTTTTTTTAAAAATTGAGTCAATATTTTTTTCTTTGAAAATTAAAAAAGGTTTTTGTTAAATATTAGCTCTTTCCTTTAGTTTGCCATGTATTACTTCCCAGAATTTGATTTTTACTAGCTACACTTTTGGATGGTGTAATAACAGCCCTGAAGGTACACTTAAAATGATCACCTGTATCTCATGAACCGTATTAGGTAGACAGTTGAAATTTTCACGTAGTGTGTATTTCTGTTGCCGCTATAACAACAAAATAATAAAAAACCGCATACAAATCGGTTCACCCGTTTAAGAGCTACGGTGCCACAGACAGACAGACATACATAGCGGTCAAACTTATAACACCAATCTTTTTGGTCGGGGGTTAAGAATAAGCTAGTATGGAACCCTTCATGCGCGAGTCCTACTCGCACTTCGCCGGTTTTTTTTTTAATTTTTAAGGAATTAGCGGAAAGCATTACTGTAGATTTGGTTGCAATGGAGATTCTATACCCTTTTATTAACGCAGATCTTCTTCATCGTGTCCTATTTTATTTTTTTATGCGCCATCATTTCACCACAAGCCGATGGCAGCGCAGTCTATGTCCTGGAATATAACATAGGTCTACCCTTGTTCCGAGTTTTATCCAAATCCTTCCAGCCATTAAGATGTTAACATGTAACAAATAGACACAGTTACTTTCACATTTATCATATTAGTATGAATTGTACCTCTACAAGCAGTTGCACCGACTTTTCAGTTATTTCTTTAAATAGGCATTTGAAATCTATTAATTCAATTTAATCATAGCAGGTCTTTTTCAATTTTTAAGTACTTGACACGTAAATGAAGGAAACAGGAAGGATTTCTACAAGAAAGTTTTTGAAGCAAGCGTTGTTGTCTGAAAGTCATCCTGTCACGCAAAAAAAATCCTACAAAGTCTGGCTGAGCCCTAAAGCTTATTCCTAAGACTTATTCACTAACAACCATCTAACAACTTACTTCTACCGTTCTACATTATTTGTATGTTCCGGAAAATTTATGAAATCAGGAATTGTCGAATCAAATGACTGTTTACAAGATATTCTTTTGTTATTTTGTTCAACCAATCAGAAAGGGTTATTTGAGGTTTGTTAGCATCTCAAATTGGAGAATTTGATTTTCCTTACAGACTTTCATATTTAAAACCAAATTAGTAGGATAGAATGTAGCACTGGAAAGTCATCCTCTACAAACTTGCGTAAGAAATTCATCATTGGATATCTCTCAAGATATCGCATTTCGTTCAGAATTGCTACCTGATGCATCCGTGGACCCGTAGCGTTGAGAAACAAATGTTATATTGCTAGTAATAGCGCTGCCGCTGTGGGTGTCACGAGCAAACCTGTTGAGTTGCTCGAAGTCTCACGTTTTTGCAATTTCATGTTTCGTCCTTTAGTAAAAGTTGTTCATCATGTTCGGGTTTATTTTGTAACACGTTGTATTCCTAAACTGAAAATGTATTACCCAAAGGGTAAGGCTGAGTTACCTATATGAGTATAGAACCTACATCTTTGGCCTACGTTTCGCTAGTTATGTTTCAGTTGCAGGTGATAGGGTGCGAGCCTTCCGACAGTCAACTTTCGTTTCAGGGATGACTTGTAAAGACTAGAACTCGGACAGTAGTTTCATTAAAATGGCACGATTGTTCTAGTGTTAATAATTCCTTACTCTTGGTGCAAAAACGTTATATTTGAGAAATAATCAACTCAAATATTCTGTAACACACTGTATCAGTGCGGAAATAAAACTATTTTAGCGAGTTGTATGCGACAACTCTCTAATTTGATTTTGCAGCTACCTTGCAATTTAAACGTGGGGCATCTGCATAACTGCTCAGTGGATAACGAGTTTTGTTTTTAATTTAATGCTTAAAAAATAAAGGCATGTAAAGCGAAAGTAATAACACGGAATCAAGACACGTTTTATTAAACAAGTTCAAATAAGCAATACTTATCTTATCGCCGCAAACGTGGTACCGACAGGAAAAAACCGGCCAAGAGCGAGTCGGACTCGCGCACTGAGGGTTCCGAACCATCATATTATAAAACGTGAAATGTTTTTAAACTTTCATCGGCGTTTTCTGACGAATATAGGCCATATTCGTCAGAAAACGCCGAGTTTTCTCTATGCAAACTTCGGAGATAAAGGCCCGGAACGGTATTTATTTTTTACATCTTTCGCCAAAAGTCTAAAACCATACGGCTTAAGAAAAGTTTAAGAATGTGCAAATAGCGCTCTTTTATATGATACATCACATTCCCTAGTAGCACTTCGAATTTTTAAGAACCCCTTTCATTCGAAAAAAAAGCATTTCAAAAACCAAATTCTGATTTAGTACGAAGTGCAGATGGTATTCCCATTCCGAATCACAACATAACCCAACCATTTTATTCATAAAATCGTGTTGAAACTGCTCTTTGCACAAAACTCTCAGACATTCCTCCGCTGCAGAATATCTCAGCGGATTTAAAATAGGAACAGCGAGCAAATAACGCCTTTTATGTGTTTCTGCAGTTTGCGCCCGCGGCCATCTTGCAAGATGGCTGTAAATTAGTTTATTTAGAATAATGAGAAAGCACGATTTTATGAGGACTTTAGAGGAATGTGGAAAAGTTTGTTTTACAACTTGAAATGTTTAAGATTTAGTGAGAAAAAACAACTGTGAATATTTTGTAAAATCTAGATATTTCAATTGGGTAATCATGATTTTAAAGTCTGACGTAAAGTTTTATGACTGAGATGACAAATTAAAAAAAAAAATCTTCAACCACCATCTGCCTGTCTTTTTTTCCAACTATGTTGGGTTCGGATTTTACTATAACCGGATTTAGTTGAATAATTTAAAAAGATCTTTATTAATACCCCAACAGTTGAAAAAAATGTTTACTGTGTGCAATCTTCAATCCCGTAATTTTAAATCGCATTTGCCAAAAGGCAGCAGCAAACCTTACTGGACAGTTTGTAGAGGATTATACGAGTCCGAACACAACCTTAAAAAGTAATCCCTGACCTAACATACCCAACACACCTTTTTTTATTAAGGATGGGAAATCATCAAATGACTCCTCCCGCTCTGGGTGAAGCAGGAGGGAGTGTCAGACTCTTATTGACTAAAACCCATCCGTGTTCTCTTTCGAATAAATCCCGCAACCCCGGCAGGGATTGGCCCTAGCGGGCCCCGGCTTTCATGCTGACAGATCTTTGAGGCGCGCGTGGAACACAGCGCGCCGTCGACCCGGGATACCCAACACACGTAGTGTGTTGCGATAAGCGGATTCTATATTCAAATTCTCTACAGATAACTTGAACAAAGAATTTGCTAATCAGTAGGTATTTAAATTATTTAGTATCAGTGTGTTTTAATCTTGTGGTCTAAAGTTTTATGAATTTGTTTGTAAATATTGTTCGAGTATAACAATGAACGGGGAGAAAAATAAAAAAATTACCGTAGCTCTGACTTTTGTAGTAACATCAATACTTTACGAGTAACTTCGTCATGTGGGATTGGTACCAGCAGTTACTGTTTAGTCAGAGCTTGATTCGCACTCTATGGTAGTAAAATTTCGTTCTATCAGATAAAGTCTTTACGAGTGAATGTACGGGTGGTTTATTGAAATGAAATGACGGTGAATTTGATAGTACTGTGGACGTTCCGATTAGGGCTTCTGGAACGTCCCGGGATCGATATCAATAAAAAAACTTTAAGCGATTTAAGAGATCATTGTATTAAGCGGGTGCTCTCAAGAAAAACTTTTACAGAACTGTCAGAAAAACAAATCAATCATCGTATGTCAATATTTGAACCTATTCTAAATTCCTAATTCTTCTAAAGCTTTTTTTATGATTAAATTGACTGAGGTCCCCGGAGGGTGAGACATCCAAGGAGGTTGTATCACAGTACGAAGCATGTTCGAGTAATAGAAATGTTTGACAGTGTCAGTGTAATTAACTATTTACTTTTTAGGTTTCTTTAGTCAACAGGAACCCAGTTTCGCCATGTCCGTCTGTCTGTCCACGCTTTAGCTCAGATACATTTACCACTTGAAAGTTGGAATTTGGTATACACGTCTTAGCTTTTGTGTAAAATAAATAATTTAGTTAAAGCCCTTCTGTTGAAGTTCCATCGTATACGTATGGAAACATAATAGATTAGAGAGAAGAAAACGTGGAAATGTCGTCAATGGCTGGCCGGGAACAAAGAAAGTGCAGTCCTTAGGCTACTACTTCCTACTTCTTTCCTGGAAATGAAAACCTTTAATGTGACGGTTCAACCCAGTCAGGTAGCATGTAAGGCTTTAGGCTTCATAGAAGACGATACGAACTGGGATGCAACAATGGAAGTTCAATTAATATTAAATGAAGTGAACAATGTTTAATTTGTATTGACGATACATTATTATCTTTAAGAAGCTAATGTCTATAATTACACTATGGCTTATCTCAGCCACAAAGATACCAAGCTGTCTTACAAAATTTATTGTCAACTGAACAGTTCTCACATACAAATCAATTTTCTATAGTTACGTCTCTTCGTGTCATTCCGAGATATTAATAGTGAAACTAAATTTTCGAGCCATTACCGTTCTTTGCGGCTCCGAAAACTATGAAAATGACGCCATTGACGACATATTTGAACTTTCTATTTATCCTTTCCTACGACTAAACCGCGTGATTGGCACATTCCTACGCATATGCTTTGATTTTACGTTCCCGCTTAGTGTCACATATTTATGCACGTGTCTGCACCGTTTTATCACAATCAAGGTTAAGTATACGTACCCAAATAAAAATGTCAAAGCTTATCTCTTTCTTAAATATTTTCTAAAAATTTTTTGAATGGTCAGTGACTTTTGATAACCGTACAGATTGTTTTGTAAAATATGTGCTATCAAAATCGGTTGGTACCTAATTAAGTTATATCTCATCAAAAACATAACATGTACAAAAATGCACAAGTTTCGCGACATAGTTCTTCTGCCGTAAAAAGTTGTGAAATCGAATGTAAACCAAGTCGGTTAATTCAGTACCTACCTTCCTATGGGAGTAGCTATCTAACCACTTTACTATAAATTGATGCCTTGTTGGTTAGCTAATAAGATTTTATAGTAACCATAATATTTGATAATATCATCATTAGGTTTTTTATATCTTCAATAATTAGAGTGGCTTGGCAATTGCAATTGCACACGGCAAATAATTATACATAAAACAAAATTTATTTTAGTTGCGGTCTTTCTCTAAACCAACTCCCTATCTCTGTTGGCTTTTGTCAGAGGTTTTGATGTTGGTTTTGATTTTTGACAACTCTGAACGGTAAAAGCATCTAAGTCAGAAAGTATACATTCAAAAATTGCAGAATCCTGTGCTTTAATACAATCAAAGTTGACATTTAATAAATGTAAACCGTCTACAGTTCTCTCTCGAAAGTGCAACATGCGCTTGACCTTATTATGAATGACTGACGCGGAGCGGAGATTTGATGCAATTTAACTGATTAATATTTCTCTGCTCCTCTCCTCTCCCCTCCAGTGTTAGCCTACATGATTGAGCGATGGCTAGGGTTGCCCTAATTATAGGAAACTGATATGGATTTAATAGTGCCAAATAAATATAACTTATAAATATGGAAAGCAATAGTTTAATAAAATAAAAAACAAGGAAAAACAACAGCACCAGAAAACAGTTCACTCCAATCATGATAAATCAATGAAAAACCAGTTTAATTAAGGCGCAAGCCCACCGAGACGCACGGAGAGGCTATGCATGTGTGTTAAACTTTGCTATGCAAGAAAAAGTATTATGATTGTGTCCACTGCAACCCACGAACACGCTACGCATCATTTGACGTCATTGGTACATGTGTGGCTTGCTCGTAAATGGCGTATATGCACGTACATGGTTCTTAAAAATGTTAAGTAAGTAATGAGTTGTGCAAAAAGTAGGCTCGCATCTTTGCACTTACACGCGCGGCCTACTTTAATAAAAGATGACGATCATGCAGCCGCATCATGCAGAACATGGGTGATGCAGTTTTGTATCTAAATTTAATTTATTATTATTAAATTGGTATCGAAAGAAAGATAATTTCATTACGAAAATAATCGTATAGGCTTGCCTGCAAAAAAAAAAAACATAGCCATGAACAATTTTAAACTAAACAATAACTGTGTTCAAAATTTGGAGCTTGTGCGTCTTCTAAAATGATTTAGTTAGAATTTCGATCAATGAGTCAGTCAGTGACATAATTTAGGAACTTTGACTTGAAATAATTCTTAAACTACTGGTTCAAATATAATGTAATTTGGAAATATGTCTAGCTATGTAATGCTCTCTTGGTCACTGAAATTCAGGCTTCCAGTTTTTTCCACAACGAAGTGTCGGGTCGAAAATGGTCCGAATGGCTTCGAGAAAAGGTGGCCGTGCCTGATTTTTTTGCTCGACTTGGCGGCGGCACTTCCGTGCCCCCAGATTCTGTACAATCGAATAGAATCGTTTTATCTTGGTTTGCGAATGTAAAAAGGATAGATGAAACATATGTGGTTTATATGCCATGAACGTCACTGTGATGCACGGATAGAGATAGCCAAACAAGATATTAATGGATTGTGTGCGGAATGATGTGGAAGAATAGGGAGTCAATGATAGCGTCACGTTTGATAGGAAGCAATGAAAGTAGAAAACGTGTCATTAGCAGTGCGATTCTGTAAACATCTCAACTAGAAAACCTAGGAAAAGTGAGCTGTCAATGAATCCAAACAAGATTGAATGACAGTCCACTTCAAGCTCACTGCAGCGGAATGTTCACGGTGAGGTGTTTACAGAGTAGACCAGCTGTCGAGTATGATGAAATCCTGAAGAAAAATGGCTGACTTCCATGATGTTCAAATCCTAATTGCAACTTATCACCTTTCCAGCCAGGTTTGAGGCTTTGTTTTGTCGAGGTCAAAAATATATCTCTGAACATAGTCTGCAGTTTGTCCATCCGTTTCTTTTTTTTCAAATCTATATTTTATCACTAAACTTTAGAGAGAAAATAAAAAAACTAGTTTATTTGGCACGCACAGATGTAGGTACAAATAAAAGGAAACGAAATTTTTATGCAATAACATTGTGTGTCCCGCGGCTGCGTCAAATAGGTCCAGTTCAGCAAATTGCCAGACAACTAGGAGCTGCCTGACGCTGGATTTCGTCTGAACCTTACGTTGAAGTGTACCTTCTTCAGGGTCAGGGATATTTTTTTGTTTAAAGTATAAATAAGTAAATAAATTGTATATTTTATTTAAACAAAACTGTGGACCTCTAAGGTTATCAACATGCTAGATAATATGCTGTATAAATACACATTCGCGAAATAGTTTTGAACTTCACAAGAGGTGGTCGTGTCATTTCGATCTGCTGGAAGAGCAAAGTCAGGTCTTCTTCTTGAACAACAAGATGAATACTACTCGTGTGCTGGCGTTGTTACCGCTGTTCGTAGTGTTGGCGCACTCCTTCTCATGGGGTAAGCACTGAAGCCCTATAATATCACTGTTTGTTTTTTTTAGGGTTCCGAAAAAAAAACGGAACCCTTATAGGATCACTCGGGTGTCTGTCTGTCTGTCTGTCTGTCTGTCTGTCTGTCTGTCTGTCCGTCTGTCACAGCCAGTTTTCTCCGGATCCACTAGACCGATTCTGTTGAAATTTGGTACACATATGGACTTCTATGACCCAAACACGGACGCATTACGTAAATTATTAAATGTTTAGTATGGGGGTCACTTTTGGGGGTCAAACTAAAAAATTAAAAAAAAAAGCTTTTTGAACAATATTGTGTGACATATCAAATGAAATGCTTACTGTGAGGGTTTTAATTATATTTTTTTCATAATTTTAAAATAAATGGTTTAGAAGTTATTCAAGAAATTAGACAAAAAATTACCATTCCCCCCCCCCTTATCTCCGAAACAACTGAGCCTAAAATTAAAAAAAAAATGGAGATAATAGATCTTTACCTAAAGATTACAGGAAAACCTATTAGAAGTCTGTTGTGTTAAAATAACATGTTAAAAAAAAATTCGTTCGGAACCCTTTGCACGCGAGTCCGACTCGCACTTGGCCAGTTTTTCTAAATGAATACCCATCTTAATGACCTTTGTAGCATGGCATTAGAAAGTCCTAAGTGCCTTAAGCGAGTCGATGTCGATAATGAGAATGCGGTTCCATCAGCGAGCTCGGAGTCTTACCTCCAATGGACTCGAGTCCGTGATAAACAAACGACATTCACGAGATACTTTCATAATTTTCTAGTGTTTTACTTTTTTACCATTGACTGTTTTTCTGTTTACCCATTATATTTTTACCTCCTGATAATGTGCCGAACTCATTTAACTGTCTTTTCCGATTTCCAATGAACCTTTCTTACGTAAAAATAAAGAGTTTGTCCGGCCAGACCGGTTGGAACCAACCGGTTAGCAATATTTTTTTAAAACGTATTGGTGGTCAATATTATTGCTGGAAGTCACATACATAACTTTCACCTGTCTCAAATTTTACTAGAAGTTGGTTTCCTGCCGTACATTTCTTGTTTCCATCGCTTTCTTTCTCTATACCCCAGCACTAATGGAGGTACGCATTTATGTTGGTCTTAGAGTACTCGCTGGAAAGAGATCTTGCGTTTGAGCGTGTGCTCACTTGCATTGGTTGAGTTGTTAGGAAGCAGGTAGCCGTGTTTTTTTAGATAAAAATTTACTCATCATTTAAGTGTTTTAAAAACCGGCCAAGTCCGATTCGGACTCGCATACGAAGGGTACCATAAACCATTTTTCTTATTATTTGTTGTTATAGCGGCAATGGAATATTAAATTAACAAACATACTAATTATTCTTTTGAAAATAAATAGAAAAATTGCAAGGGAATAAACAATAAAGCAACTAAAAATGTAATTTAATCCACAAATGGATATGTAGATAATAATAATATGCATAAAATGTTCAATAATTAGCACAAGTTGGACTGGAAATATTAAACATTTATTTTACAAGAAAAATAATCTAAAGCGCTCTTCCTCTCTCCTGATTATTTAAAGTTGTGCTGTGCCCGACAGGGTCCATAATTGTTTCTATTTATTCATTTTACCACCTGTATGTGTACATTATGGATTGCAATAAACGATTTGAGATTTGGGAAATACACAATCTGTGACAAATTTCAACTGTCTACCTATTACAGTTCTTGAGATACAGCCCTCTGACAGACAGACGGACGGACGGACAGCGGAGTCTTAGTAATAAGGTTTCGTTGGTTAACCTTTGGGTACGGAACCCTAATTATACCATGCTACGGAGCAGCTAGGGGTCCCCTAGTTTGACTGAAATGTTTAAAAATGTTTTTTTTTTGAGAATTTTGTTTCTACAGTAACAATCAATGGTTGTATTGTGCTAGCTGACACTGACTCGAAATGAGAATTTCGAGTGTATTACAAAATAAAACTGGACTAATCCATTTTAAATATGATAGCTTATTTCATAATAATTCCAAAAAATAAGTTTCTTGCAGGGTTCTATTATAAATTGTTAGACAGCCCTTAGCATATACAATACAAACGCTGACACCTCAGTAGGTGTCATGTAATGTTTCCCATACTAGTTGTTTTTCGAATGATAGTTACTAGGTAGTTTCCGGCAAACGTACTTTGAACTTCGTTGCGGACATTACATTTTTGTAATAATTCCTTTAAATTCTTTCAAGGTTCAAAAATAGTTTTTTTTTTAAAGGAACTTATAACCTGCCCCGTAACAGTGGTGTCAGAAGTGGGAGAGTCAGTATATTTCGTGACTGGCTATTCATTAAACCATATAAAACCAAATTCGTCGGGTTCAGTTAGTGACTCTATCCTGTCTCTATCCATTGTGACTCTATCGTCTATATCCTGCCTCGTCACTATCCGGTGAGTGTGTGTCATTATGTCGTCAAAACCGTGTCGTTATTGTGATACCTGATTGCGATCAAACCGAATTCCTTGAGCAGCCAACGAATCTGCTAAGCCTTTCGTCGTGTGCCTGGGTGAGCTTTAAATCCAACAAATTCCTCCCAACGCCTTCAACGGGTCGTCCAAAGACTGCTGTGTCTGCTATTGCTGCACATCTGCGTGCTGCTGAGCGCGCTACTCACTGAAGTCTGCGTGATGCACCCTGTCTTCCAAGCCGTCGCCTTGCTGTGAGTAGAATATACTATTTTTGTTGTTGCCACATAAGTTTCCTCGTTTCCTTAACAAATCCTCTCCATTTTTATGCTTTAGGTAACTGTCCAAACACTCTTTATTATGGCCAACCATAGTGACAAAAAACAACCAACTGCCACTATATCTGAGCCATACTAGGGTATGGCTCAGATATAGTGGCAGTTGGTTGTTTTAAAGTTACATAAGGCTTGCATAGGTGCAAGCCTTATGTAACTTTATAAACGCATACCAAGGGGAGCGTGAAACTTTATCGGCATTTTTTACAAACTGCCAAAACGCTCTTGACTTAGCATTTGACGGTCAAAAGTCCTTGCTACTTAAGTACATAATATCAAAATTGCAAGGAAAAGCACAGGTAATGTGTTCAAATAAATTATTCGACAGTTTCGACGAATTACGAACATTCTTAAGGCAGAATTTTGGAGAAAGAAAACATTTAACCATCTTGTATTAGAACTGCAATCATGTAAACAATGGCCAAACGAAACCGTCGCACAATATGCCCTCAGGATTGAGACCTGCCTGACAGATCTGCAATCCGAAATTCATAATTCTGATTCCTTAAAAAAAGAACTTTCAGGTCGCATTGCTATGACGGAAGATCTTGCTCTATATACGTTTTTTCTGGGGCTACACCCTAGACTTAGTAATATTATTCGGTGTCGAGATCCCCGAAATCTCAATGCTGCTATAAACCTCGCTACGGAGGAAGAAAAATCTACAACTTTTCAGTAAGGTCATCGTGCAAAGTCTGTCATAAAGTAGGACACTCCGAGTTTGAGTGCAGATTTAAAAATAACCAAAACAAGGCTCAATTTCCAGCTAGACCAAAACAGACTTCTAGTTCCCAACCATAAACACCGCAATAATATTGCATTAATATCGGGCATGACATTTCGCAGTGTCGCAAAAGACAATTAAATAATTCCCGCTTCGATCGCGGTAATCCTGGGAACATAAAACATGGGCAAAAGAATGTAGAATGTAATCAAGTTTCAACACCTACCGATTACGACGATAATTTAAACTGAATGACCAGATTACGATTTGTGGGAAAGTTTTTCTCTAAGTCTCTATTATTTCCAATTTCTCTATAACTAATTCAATTTCAAAATCCAAATGTATTACTAATTCTAAAAAAAATAATGACTTTATCCTTACTAGTTCTACTAAATCAAGTACTAAATCTAAAATATATAATGACCCTATCCTTATTAGTTCTACTAAATCAATTGCTAATTCTAAAATATATAATGACTCAATCCCTACTAGTTCTACTAAATCAATTACCAATTCTAAAGTATATAATGACTCAATTCCTACTAGTTCTACTACAGCAATTGCTAACTCTTTAAAAAATAATGATCCCATCGCTACTAGTTCTACAAAATCAATGGAAAATAAAAGGTCGCCTAAAGGAATACTAGATAGTTTTACCCAAAATCCAGGTGGTTATTCCACAATTTACGATGTTTTTCCTAACTCAAGAGCCTCCTTGCTATATGTTGTAGTAAAAACTTCACATACGAAAGTACCTATTCGTCTCTTAGTTGACTCTGGTAGTTTTATATGCGTCATTAAAGAGCAATGCCTATCTGAACTACCTATAGTTGAAAAAGACATTTTAAAACTCAGGGGCATTAATGACATCGACTCGTTCTCTGAAACTAAGGGCAAGTTTATATTATCTTTGTACCTAGAAAATGAAGTCACAGTTTCCTATTTTATCCATATCGTCGACAAAATTAATCTAGAATATGATGGCATCTTAGGTTCGAACTTTTTAAAGTGGAATAAAGCCCTCATTAGCTACTCTGACTCTAAATTAATTATTTAACGAAATCCCTCATACTATTTTATTTTAAAAACATCTCCTATAATAAAGATTATTCCTTCTAGAAGCGAAATGTTTATTCGTTGTTATGTCACAAACCCTGAAATTAAAGGACTTTTGCTACATGTCAAATTTCAAAAACACTCTCGTTTATATATTTCCCGGTGTTTAGTCCGTGTTGATTCTATTAACCAGACTATTATTTCAGTGCTTAACACGTCAGATCAAGACATAATCCTAAAAGAAGTTGAAGCCACGCAAACCTATCTCGCAGATAATAGAACCTAGTGAAAACACTGCTTCTCTCAATACAACTACGTCATATTCTAATTCAACATACCCATATACATCGGATCGGGATTCCAAGGTTCAAAAGTTGATTAGATGCGATCATCTTAACTCTGAAGAAGAAGATCGCTTACGGAACATATGTTTTAAATTCCAAGATGTATTCTATTTAGAGGGGCACAAACTTACACATACTAATACTTTAGAACACGAAATACGTGTTACATCCGAAACTCCGATTGCAGTCAAAAGTTATAGGTTTCCAGAATGCCATAAAGAAGAGGTCAAAAAACAAATTCAAGATATGCTAGATCAAAATATAATTCGACCTTCAATATCTCCATGGTTAGCACCAATCTGGGTTGTACCGAAAAAGCAGGACGCGTCCGGTAAGCCCAAATGGCAGATTGTTATCGATTATCGTAAGTTAAACGAAATCACAGTCGGCGATGCATATCCAATTCCAAATATCTCTGATATCTTAGATCAATTAGGCCATAGCAAATATTTCACTACACTTGACCTTGTATCTTCGTTCCACCAAGTTAAAGTCAAAGACACAGAAAAAACCGCGTTTAGTGCCCCATCCGGTCATTACGAATTTACTAGAATGCCCTTCGGACTCCAAAATGGTCCATCCACGTTCCAAAGGCTTATTAATATTGTCTTAAGTGGCCTTCAAGGAACTCACTGTTTTGCATATATGGACGACATTGTACTATTCGGGCACGACCTTGAATCATATTGCCGAAATGTAGAATCCGTTTTTGGAAAGTTACGTGAACATAGATTAAAAGTACAACCTGCCAAATGTGAGTTTTTACGAAAGAAAGTACAATATCTGGGACATAAAATATCAGAACAAGGCGTGAAGCCAGATCCCAAAAAGGTTTATTGTTTTCAAAATTTTCCAATTCCTAAATCTCCTCGTGACATTAAATCGTTCCTAGGGCTAGTGGGGTATTATCGCCGGGTTATAGAAAACTTTTCATATATCACGAAACCCCTCACAAGCCTTCTAAAGAAAAACGCTGATTTCATTTGGTTCCCTGAACAACAGAAATCCTTCGATGAGTTAAAACATAACATAACGACCGCTCCTATTCTTCAATATCTCGACTTCTCCCCACACACCCTAGTGTCAGAGTTTCTAAACCACCTCAAGGGCCTCTGACATGGTTTATTTGACGACCGCCATTTGGCGGCCGGGACCACCGGCTTATACGTGCCTTCCGAAGCACGGAATCATCTTTTTATCAGACAATCAGGTGATTCAACCCTGCAATGTCCTAGCCAAACTGGAAAACAACTACAAAGTATGTTTCTTCCCGTGGGAATCGAACCCACGACCACCGGGTCACAAGGCAAACGCCTAAACCACTCGACCACGGAGGCAGTTCCAAGGCCAAAACTACTGAACCGACTTAAATAAAATTTGGTACAGGGACAGTCTAGAGCCTGAGAAAGGAGATAGGCTAATTTTTATGCCGGGAATATGTTCCCTAGGGACCACGCGGGCGAAGCCGCTGGCAGAAGCTAGTATTTTATATCCCACACGCGCGGAAGTTTCTCATATATTAAAAGATAATCACGACTCTCCTTCAGCAGGACATTCGAGTATTTCTCGCATGTACGATAGGTTAAAAACCCTTTACTGGTGGAAAAACATGCGTCAAGACATAGAAAACTATGTTAAGACTTGTAAGTCTTGTCAAGTAAACAAACCAATACGTCAAACAAATCGTGCTCTTATGATAATCACATCAACAGCCACAAAACCTATAGAAAAGGTATTCTTAGACGTCGTCGGGTCATTGTCTGAAACTCACGACTATCGTTATAAGTTTATCCTTACATTGCAAGACGATTTAACTAAGTATTCACAAGCATATGCAATGACTACTTGTTCCGCTGAAGAAACTGCACAAGACTTGTGCTTTTCATTTCTCATTTAGGTATCCCCAGGATGATCATAACCGGCCAAGGCACTACCTTTACATTAAGCATTAAGCATATGTTCGCCTCTCCGTATCAGCCATGATAGCGTTTAATACTAATATGCATTCCACTACTGGCTTCCAGCCGATGGAGTTATTGTTCGGATTTAAACCTTACATACCCAAAAGTGCCAACAACTTAGAATTAAATACCTATACAGACTATATTCGTGCTCTTAATCATAGACTATAGTAGACAAAAGGCCTTGGAAAATATACAAGCATCCAAAGAAAAATCTAAGCAACATTTCGATGTTCATGCTACGTACGACGTATAAAATAGGTGACATGGTCTATTTACGGTGTCATCATAAACCAAATAAAGCAATGTCTCTATATGGACCACAAATTTGTTACTCCAATCATAGGTTGTCCAGGCCTATACTTCGAACAATTATCAAATGTTAAGTTCCCAAACGATTACTGGCATGTTTTAACGTACTTAGACATTAGCCATATAAAGCCGCATTTAGATAAAGTTGAAGCTCTAATCAAAGAAGTTTCTAATTTCTGTGTTACTAGTTCTTCCAGTAAAATTCAACTGGAATGTACCAATCTGTTATCGCCTTTACAAAATCAACATCTTAATAATATTCGCAAGTTCTCTTCGATATCCTACCTCGTCCAAGATCAGAAACCAAACCGTTTTAAACGCGTGCTCATTGATGCTGGCGGCTCAATTTTAGAATCAATCTTCGGAACTTTAGAATCTGAAGATTCTTTTAAGTTCTCAGACGCTATTACTAAAGTACAGTCAGACGAAAAACAGTTAGCCCACTTAATGAAAGATAACTTTTACGTTATCCAATCTTTTTTTTTTTTTTTTTTTTAACGGGGGGAAATCCTCATGGATGTCCTCCGCCCTGGGGCGGGCGGAGGGGTCTGTCAGACTCTTACTGACTAAAACCACCCCGGTGTTCCATCTCTCACCTACGCCGGAGATCGCGGGAGCTTACGACTTCCGTGATCCCCGGCTGGTGCCGGCCCGCCTCTGCGGGCCACCTCGGGTCAGCGGGGGGAGTGAGGTGTTTGACTCCCCCCGCGACGTCAGAGAGGGGCGCACGGGAACACCACGCGCCGCCACCTCGGGTCCAGATGAATGGGGGGCGACGGACATCCCCTAGTCCACCGCCCCAGGACCCAGTTAGGGGGCCCGGAAGAGGGCAGCGTATGCCCTCCTCCGACGCCCGGTGCGTCTGCTGCGGGCCGGGAGGGAGGTCGAGATCTCCCTCTCCCTTTCCGCAGCCTCCTTCTGCGCGATAACTGTTTCGCAGAAGGAGACCACCGCGTCCCAGGACTCCTCGCCGTCAAACATAGCACGGACTACGGCTGGCAGCGAGAGGTCACTGCCTACAACAGAAATGAGAGCACGACGCGGCTCCTCCCAAGCGGCACACTCTGCCAGCGTATGCCGCGCCGTGTCCTCCCGACAGTCGACGCAGTGGTGACACCGAGCGTCCGGCTCCCTGCCTATGCGACACAGAAACCTCCCGAAGCAGCCATGCCCCGAGAGGACCTGCGTCACACGAAATGACAGGGAGCCGTGCCTTCTCCCGAGCCACAGGTCGAGCACTGGCCGGATGGCCTCGATAGTGACGAGGCCAGCGGAAGGGCGTGAGAGCCTGTCCCGCCATTCCGCCACCAGGACCTCGCGCAGCTGCGACCGACGCAGCTCGATGTGTCGCTGCATCAGTCGCTCGCCGCGCGCCCGCGCGTCCTCACGCCACCGATGCAGTGACGCGAGGACGTTATCCAATCTATCTCAACCTTTAATAATACAATGTTAAGGGTAAACAAAAATCAAAACCAATTAAATCAAAATTTAGATAGTATTAGAAAAGCCTTCGAACAATTATCTAATTCAAGTGATAAATTAGAAATAAAATATTCATGTTATTATAGACATATCTGATTTAGTTTGTTATTATCATCTTAACAAAATTATCATTATTACTAGAATTCCACTCGTCCTTCCACAAACATACAACCTCTACCACAATGTTCGACTTCCAGCTCCTTACGACGTTACCAAACCTGACACATACTTATTGCTCCTAATAAACCTTATGTGGCTGTAACAATAGATCGTATGTTCTATTCATTGTTAGAGTTAGTGGATAAGTGTCAAGTGATTCATAATGAGTGTTATGTGTGTTCTTTAGGAAATCTGTACTCTCCGGCAGTCATACTTTAAACTTTCTTGCGGACACATTAAAATTTTGTAATAATTCCATTACATTCTTTCAAGGTTCAAAAACAGTTTTTGTTAAAAAGGGCCTTAGAACCTGCCCCGTAACAGTTCCCCTACAAAACTTTAGAAATATCGGCATTTAAATCACGCGCGCCACCTAGTCCCGGGTCAAACAGCTAACCCCGGGACTGACAGCTGCCCTCGCGAAAAAATGGCGGACTGCCAAGTGGATTAGAAATGGAAATAGTTTGTCCGGGAACGGTTTGTCCTACGCGTGTCAGGAAATCAAAATATACTTTGACGGCCCAGGATCAACTTCATCTAAATTATAACATAAGGAGTATCGAGGTATTGAGCAATCATTAAGATTTTTTTTTTACAGACATCGTCGTGGGCGGAGACAAACAACTTAAATTTTATAAGAACGGAACACTAATTCACACGGAAGATAATTTGTCGCCTGTGGGAATATTTTCAGTAGCTTACGATCCAGTTCAATTCAGGGTGCTGTTTGTCAACTACTCCACGAGCATAATATCCATATCCAGCTTTGACTTAACAACCAGGAAAATACAAAGTTTAGTAACGAGAAAAACTAAACCCTCATACATGACTCTCGCCTACGACCCGCTCACAGAATTGCTGTTTTGGAGTGAAGACAGGGAAATATACTCGTTGTCATTAAAAGCCGCGTCGTCTAACAAAGCGGTTGACGGAAATCTTTTATTTACGTTGGAATATACCTGCAATGCTATAGCGGTGGACAGTTGTGGAGGGTACGTTGCTAAAATAATAATTATTTATCTATAGTTTTAAGACTCAGTCAAGTTCAAATTGATTGAATTGTTTTGTTTCGTTTTTTATACTTATTTAAAAATTACAGGTACATTCACTGGGTCACAGACTATAACATAGAGAGGGCTGCGTTTGATGGCTCCAAGAGAGAAGTTTTAATAGACGATGAAGTTTTGAGTAGGCCTAGTTTGGCCATTGACCAGAAAACACAAAAAATGTACTGGACTGAGAAAAGAAATGTGAATGATCCTTATCATTATCCGCTGCATATTGAATATGCCGAATTGAATGGGAAAAACAGAAGAACATTATACTCCAAAACCACTGGACGTGGGGCAAGTTCTTTGGTAATTTCAAATGATTTCATTTACTGGAAGAGTTACGATAAAAAAGCAATTTTGCAGTTACCGAAGAATAAACAGGTCGATGTAGAACCAAAAGTTTATTTAAATTCGAGCACACACATGTGGTATTGTCAACTTATAGCAGCCAACTATACAATTATGGAACAAACTCGGGGAACGACGGCGTGCGAAGCTTTAAAGAGTCTAATACCCAAGCCTCCAGCTTCTAATACCTCGGATGTACACGTGACGAAAGTTAGTGAAGAATGCTATAGTTCAACCTGTCAGCACTATTGTTTCCAAGGGAATTGTAGTGTCGGTGCTGACGGATCTCCAAAATGCAGGTAAAACATGTTCATTTCACTAAGGCCTACTTATATAGGAAGATACTAGCGCGGCGCAACAAAACGTGCATCCTGATATGGCGGGGCGAAGTATTAGTACCAGCTTGTAAGTTGACAAAGATTTTCGTAGAGGGGGAAGTTCGCGCAGGCACAATTTCATACAGTTTTAAATGCGCGAACTTCCCAGACTGCGAAAATCTTTGCAACCGACGTGCCGGTAATAGTTCGAGCTAAGCGGGTTCTAACTTAAGTTTATATAACTACTAGCTTTTGCAATGAATCAAGTTCCTAGTTTTTGTCGCAAATTTAGGTTGTTAGACGGTTGTTGTGAAGGGTGTCCTACGTCGGTTCTAAACGTAAATGTTCGATTTTTATTAGTCCGAGCACTGATCTTCGAAACTTCTTAGATCGATACACAGTCCGATGTAACGTTAGTTCGAAACACTTTTGTCCGAACGACTAAACATCGACGTAACGATAGTTCGAAATTTTGAAATGGTGTTGGTAGTGTATTGTTTGAATATTTGCCATCGAAATATTAATATAAAAACCGGCCATGCGCGAGTCGGATCGCATGTAAAGGGTTCCGAACGAATAGTTTTCTATAGGTAATACCTATACTTTGGACTTTCTTTTTTAAATTTTTGCCTTTGTGGTTTCGGAGTGAAAGCAGAATGGTCATTTTTCATCTAATTTCTTGGATAACTTCAAAACTGTTTACTTTAAAATTTTGAATATTTTTAAGTCGATTAAAAAATGATAAAAACCCTTACAATAAGCCCTTTCACTTGATATGTCAGACGGTACAGTTGGATAAACTACGTCCCCCAAAAGTATTCCCCATACTCAAAATTTAGTAATTTACGTAATGCGTGTTTGGGTCACAGAAGTGTAGCAAATTTTCATAGAAAAGCTTTCATAGATTCGTAGAAAATTGGCTGTGATAGACGGACAGACAGCCAGCTAGACACACGAGTGATTCTAAAAGGGTTTAGATTTTTACAGATGTTCAGAACCCTAAAATCGAACGATCGAGTTATGAACTGACGTAAGACAACCGTTGCGGTTGAGGAATTTTCGACATCCGCAGATGCAAATGCGGATGCAATTTCCAGTTTCTTTTGGATAAACCAGAGGAAAAATGAAAAAAAAAGTCAATTTAATTTTAGGTATTAATTTTGATTCTTCTGAAATATTTATGATAAACGATGAGTCAGCCAATATTTTTTTAAGGAAGCACTGCACCACTTTAGGAATTTCTCCTGTATCGTGGATGCATTCAAAAACATATAAAGCCACATACATAAACAGCCTGAACCGGAACAACTATCTGTAGGCCATACACATATTTATTCAGCGCGGGAATCGAACCCGCAACACGCAGAACAGCAGCTAATCGCTCAACCACTGCGCCAACCCGTGTTGTCAGAGTATAGTTCGCGCAAAGAAATTATTTTACTATTACAGAGCATCTGATAGTGATACGCAGCGTACCGGTCGCGTTCGCCTGTTACTACTAGTCACAAATATTTGTTTTTGTTTCTTTGTTCATCGAGTAACGCTGTTTCTTATCTTCATAATTTCAGTTGTGAAGCTGGTTACTCCGGGGAAAGGTGCGAAGTTAACGCGTGCCATATGTATTGTTTGCATGGCGGCGTCTGCTCCCTGAATGAGAAGGAGGAACCTGTTTGTCAGTGCACAGCGGAGTACGAGGGAAAACGATGCGACGTCGCTACCTCTATCACTGGTGTCAACGCTGAAGACGCGAAGCAAGAAATACTACGAGACTTGCGCAGGGAAGCGAAGAAAGTTATTAAAGAAGAGCTCAAACGTGCCCTGCAATTTGTCTCTGATAAAATAGATGAGTACGAAGCCAAGATCTAAAAATATGAAAGTCACCAAAACATTAAGACAACCGTTTCGCTAATTTACAAAATCACGTCATAAACACATAAATCAAACAAGTACTTTATCCAAGAATATTTCACATAACGTAACTCATTAAGTAAAACGTCTAAGGCTGAAGCCAACCAACCAGAACTGCAATCAAAAGATATCGTGAATGTGACCGACAACTCATCTGAGCATCAAGCTCCTCCACCCTGGCAGCGGGAGCCACACACTAACAAGCGGCTAAGAGCTAATGATTCTCCACCCAGTGGCAAGCCCGCCACACATTCTCAACCACTGCAACTCCTCGATCGAATCGAACTAAAAAAGAATCACAGAAATCGGATCGGAAAAACCTCGGAGTTATCGGTGTACATACATAAAAAAATACCCACCGAATTGAGAACCTCCTCCTTTTTTGGAAGTCGGTTGAAAAATAAAAACAATATATGTACCTCTGGGTCGTGTTGCACAGTTTAAATAACCGGGACACATTGTAACTGAGAATTTGAGTGACGAATTAGACATTGAGCGCAGGGCATTGTCGATGTCGGTGCGCGGTAATATGTTGGCACACAGGTTCGCTCGGTGTACTGCCCCTGTTAAAATAACAATGTTCAAGGCATTTGCAGGCAAATTTTACACAAAAGTCTACAATGCCTTGCGCATCCAGTATAATAAAGTGTTCAGGGCGCTGTTTCGGCTCCCTCGATATTGCAGTGCATCGGCCATGTTTGCAGACGTCAGCGTAGATGACTTCTACGCAATTATGCACAAAAAGGTTGCGTCCGTGGTGCGACGAGTACGGGGGAGCCCGAATAGTGTCCTGAGGATGATTGGCGAGAGAACCGATTCTGTTCTGCTCAGTAAGTTCACCGAACTATTTGTGTTGCGGGACTGGTGAGCCTACCGTACAGGGGTAGACGGTATATGGACTTTGTTGTCTGAAATAAATGTTTTTTTAATGATCCGTGTCGGGGTGCCCTATGTTCCCAAGCTGGCACTGTCGCTCTGAGTTCAGCGGTTAGATCAAATGTCAATTCCAAAATGAAAAGGATCAAAAGAACGTTAAGTATGTACTAAATAAAAATATACTAATCGTAATCCCATTTTTTCTTTATTTTTATTATATTTCAGAACAAGATGGTCAACGTCAGGAGGACGGAGCCCACCTACTGCTAGGTTTTATCTACAGGGTTTAAAGGAAGCTAACATTTTTTTTTTTAACGGGGGGGAAATCCTCGTGGATGTCCTCCGCCCTGGGGCGGGTGGAGGGGTCTGTCAGACTCTTACTGACTAAAACCACCCCGCTGTTCCATCTCTCACCTACGCCGGAGATCGCGGGGGCTTACAACTTCCGTAATCCCCGGCTGGTGCCGGCCCGCCTCTGCGGGCCACCAACCAAACCAAACCTCGGAGTGCCCCTGACGTCGATCGTGGTTCATAAGCACAAAAATAGACAATATCGCGCGATGATCGATTCTACTAGACATCGTCCTAATACGAAACTATCATCGCGCCAACCAATACAGGACCCTACGCTCAGCAGTAGCGACTATGACATTGAAATTACTACATAATTGGAAGGATCGAAATTATTAAAAGCCAAAAACTCCATGGTCATAATAAGCACATTGTAAAAGTTTTTATGAATAAATTGAAATTGATTTGATTTGATTTGCAATTGAATAAGCGGATATAGCAACGGCTTTAGGGCCAAAAGACAAGGGCGGCCGCCTGGGGCGCCGGCAACTGGAGGGTGCCGGGTTATACAGGGCGCTGCGCGTAATTTAAGCACCTATTTCTTTAGATAGAAAGAAAAACTCAGACATTGATGGTCATTTGTTGTGCGATGAAATTTTCTTGAACAATCTTGAAGACATTCAGGCAACACATATCGAAACTTTAAACTTCAAAAATTATATCCCTGGATATCGCTGCGTATTCTGTTAACAATACCAGTGACTGTTGCAAGTGGCGAACATAGTTTATCTAAACCTAAATTATGGCTTACCAAATGAAAACGAAAAACTGACAAATAGGGGAAACAATTCGTGCTGCAAATTCATGTATAAGCGAATTTTGGCATAGTTGTAAGGAATTGTGTTTTAAACAACATAGTAAAAGACCTGATGGGTGGGGGTGAAGCTATCGGGGTTAGGTGTAAAGGTCAAAAATCGCCAGGGGCGCTGATGGTTAAGGCTGGCCCTGAGCGAATAAATAAATCAGCCTACACAAATAAAAGCCTTTCTTTTTTTTGCTGACATCCCACACTATAATAATAAAATTAACATTGGAACGTCTAACCCCCAAACGACTCTTTGAAATTATTTGTAGAAAATTAAATTGAAAATATAATATTCCAATTATTGATGTTAAATCAAAAATATCAATCCACCTCTGTTACCTAGTCCTATTTAAAAATCATATCATCGAAATTCTAAAGCACGTATTCAAAGTAAACTATGAATAGTAATATAAATTATTGATATTCAAAAGCTTTTTCAGTCAACTCATGAAAAAGTTTTGAACATGGAGTAGGTACAGTAGGCCGCACGCTAAGGCATCTCAAGTTCAAAGTGTACAAGCAGCAGTAAAAGTTACTTTATTATGGTAGGTATTTATACTGTAGCGACTGAGTTTTTAAATATGAACTAAATAAAAACAACTCCAACACAAATAAGCGTTTTGGACCCAGAAATGTACCTATCATGTTTTGACATATGTCTTGCAAGGCTATCATAAAGGTATTTAGTTGCAGATGCAGGAGCTTTAAACGTTTTCTAGTATAAAAGCAATACGACACATCGATCTAAATGTATTAAGGTCACTGTCAAAAGCCATAACTTTTCATGACTCTTAATTCCAAAACTTAAACAACTACTAGATAATTTTAAATTGAACTTTCAATTAAATTTAAATTGCGCCTTTTAAAACTAACTTGAATAAAACAAAGTGGAATTAAAATAAAGATCGCATTAATTGCCCTTTCAAGCCACAGTATTACGATAGAGATAAAACATTAAAGACAGTCGTTTCTAATTTCTAAACAGTTTAATTTTAACTTTTTTGGTTTTGGTTTGGTCAATCAAGAAAATAAGTTTCTGAAACTCCATAAATCTTCATAGTGATTTTCAGTAAGTTCCAAGTCTCAAGATTCTATTATCTCCACATGAGGTATATCACAAAGACCCTTTCTTGTCTAGGTACCTACCTACATAAAACATAAGAAGGATTGAAACGAGTACGTTAATTGAAAGGTTCGATTGTGATATATCTCTCTCAATATCTCTTACAGAAGATAGTAAGTTTCCATTCAATACCTTTTTCAAATTACCCTGAGAAATGTTCGATTAGGGTCGTAGAACTGACAAATTATTTAATTTATAGCGAAACTTAATGTACAGGTGAACACCCTTGAGATTTAATTTCAACGATGTACATTTTACGCTCCCACCATTTGCCTAGCCTTTTAACTTTATTGAGGACGGTTTCGAATCAAATTAGATTCAGCTGAAAACCAGTAGATATTTTACTTGGAACGACTACCTATGTGACCTCCCTATAAAACTGGCAAGACTGGTGTTCGATAATCTGGCTTCTGAAATTCCGCGACGACTGCCAAAGCTCTATGGTAGTCGCCAGGAGGAGACTCCTCCGATATGTTAAAATAGTCACCCATCCACAGACTGACCTCGGCAAGCACTACTAAACCTTGAACATCAACCCGTGCGGCTATTGTTAATCGTATTTAATAGTAAGGACATTTGACGACGGCAAAATGGGAACATTTTGTTTTATTTTGAGAACAAGATCTTCCTTTATTGTAAATTTCAAAATGGAAGATAAGTCCCAAAGGACCACTTTTCATTTTAGTTTTAATCCATGACCATTAAGTTTTAAGTTGTTATTTAAAGATCGGTCCTGAATTTGATAAAACATTGCTGTCTAAACAAATCTCTCGTGTATTTGGAAATAAAATAGTGACACCTACGAAACGTCTTTGCTTTTTGAGATTGTAATTTAATTTTATTTCTAAACAATGTTCTGGAGTTGAATTCCTACCAACAGTTTGGTGCTCACTAGTACCTGAACTGAAGGGAAGACAGGCGCTACGAGACAATTGCGGTAGTATTTTTTCTAAAAATTTTTTCTGTGGGCCAGTTAAAATAAATTCATGAAAACGTTCGTCTTTATAAGCCTTATTAATTTCCAAAAGTTTTATGCTCACCGGTACTTCAATTTATTGGGAACAAACGTATTCTCGTGTAAACAAAGAGGGCGCTGTATTGAGTCCTAACGATTGCTCACAAATATTGTGCGTGATTGTACTAAGTCAGTAATTGGCATTTAACTGTTATCAGGCGGTTGGGCAATAAGGGCAAATAAAGGAAGTTATGGAGGATAATTTATTTGGGCATTTACTTGTTTATACACTTATACTTATAAAGCTTTATACCACCCAACGAACGTTAAGAAAACCTACATGTTTGAAGAGGAAAATTTTTAATCACGATCGAAAAAAAAACAGCTGCTCTACATTTTGTCGAGTAATGCGATAAAAATATACAGAACAGAAGATTCTTTTTAAGCGTATTTTTGCAACTTTGAAAAAACATCAAAACGGTGGCTTCAACCAGAGGCCACTGTTACATAAACTGTCAACCAAAACCAACCATTTTAAGCCTTTCTCGAGATCAGAATAAAATTATCCCTTGTAAGCCCCTTTCCAATTTAGATTCCAATAATTTGCGACTGATTCTTAATTACTCTTAATCTAACACATACCACTGATTACTGAAAGGTATCCAACATTAAACTCATGACATTTTAATCGGTTACTCTAACTGCTTTTTGACAGTATAAGATCCCAATTTAATTGGTACATCTATTAGTAATAATTGCATTTGGAATTTCTACAAATGAGAATGCTTGTTGAAAATATTATTACCTGAAGCGATTCCAATTTGGCACGTGTGAAACCACTTGTGCAGAAAGTTACTCGTGTACATATTTGTAACGTTGGCAGTACATAATGTATTGTGACACGTATTTAAAGGCGGATTTTTAGCATTCCGTCGCAATACGTTGCAGTTTCAAACTTTTGAAGTGAAAATAGCTCTCCCGCCGAGACTGAGAAAACAGCGAAAAATTTCGTGCAGGTTTTCCGCTGCATTACTGCACTGTGTCAACATCATTGATCACAACGTGTCTTAAAGGTACGCAAGGCTTATGCAGACGTTACCGCCTGCGTACGCCTTTCCCGGTTCACAAATGGAGTGTGAAATAAAGCTTTCCAAATATGCTACCAACATACAAGAGGGATTGGTATTATCGTATTGGTATATTGGTATCGCAGTGCATTTTTAACCGACTTCAAAAATCAGTATAATCACAATTCGCATAAATGTAGGTCTGTTCTGATTTAAAGTACACTTTTTCATTTTGAGAGATTATTTTTCCGAGGTAGCCTCCAAATTTATTGAAGATCTGGTGAAAAACTTCCCAGATAAAAAATAACTAGATACAGACGTGAACTTTGATGATACACCAGTAACCTCCTCAAAAGCTAAAATATTCTCCTTAACTAAAGACGATGAAAACGACAAAATATATTATTGCTGTTACTTCGCACACTTTGTGGCCAAGCTATCAAATGATTAAATTATATTTATTCAGTAGCAGGCTTAACATAACACTTACACGTCATCATCAAAGATGGCGCCTCCAAAGTGTCATAAGGAACTGATGACTTAGATTAAACTAAACTCCATAGGCGTCACACAAACACATTTACATAATAATTGCATGTCTCCAACAGTCGTGTGGGGCGTTTTAATATTGTTTGATCGCCATAGCAGAGGTCGGAGGTTCCTGGCTTATTGTCTGCATTATGTATTTTGAGAGAGACCCGCAGTAATGAGGCTTGCTTAGAATATATTCAACTGGATTGGGATAGACATTATACATCTACAATTTGTGAAGATTTTCATTTGTCTAAGCACAAATGTCTAGGTCACAAATGTACCAACTACGCAGACTGTAGCGGCGCTGTCTGCTCTAGGTGAGTCTACATTATATACTACCTATGTATATAAATACCGTAAATACGGCAGGTAGATATTATTACTTTCCATTACGTGTGAAAAGATGTCGATAAGTCCTTATCTATTTATGTTCCAACTAACAGCCATTCAAAAGTCATTACAGTTACAGGCAACAAGTAACGGCAATACCTCTAATGCTCATCCTATCACTTCAGTGAATTGAACACTGTCGCACTATTCCAATCCCTTGTCATAATTACTCACACTATTTGTTCTCCATTAATCTTAAACTAACGTGAGTGACGTCAGAGTTCACAAATGACACACAGGCGACATGAGTGTAGTGTGTGTGATACAGAAGGTTTAATCTGTCAAATAATCTGCCTAACGTTTCCCGGCTAAGTTGGGGTCGGCTTCCAGTCTAACATGGTGCAGCTGAGGAGAGTCAGATACTGACTCTACATGGAGCGTCACCTGACCTCCACAACCCAGTATCGGGTTAACTCCTCTTTGGCAAAACCTGGTGTCAGACTTTCTGGCTTTAGACCACCAGTAAGAGCTTTCAAAAATATGTGAATGACAGCCAGTGACAGCCGGAGCTTAAAATGCTTTCCGTGGCACGAGGGAATCAGTATGTGACGGATGATCATCCACGCATAAACCTCGGCAAGCGCTGCTTAACCTTGAAGGTCGACCCGGCGGCACTTGTTATTCCGTGAGCTCGTCAGAATGGTTAATCTGTAATCTTTATTTTTGGTAGACTAACTCTTTGGTCTAGTGACCGCATGAGATACTGCTGAGCACGAGGTCCCGAGTGCTATTCCTGTTATGTTTATTTGGAATTTCTCAGCAACAATCTGAACTTTTTGTTGGTGACTGCAAGATAACTGGCAATATTGGGTCTGCTATAGGTATACCGCTGCCAAACCCTTCGTGGAACACAAAGCACAACAGGTGGGTCAACCTTTTGAAACTTAAAAGGGACTCAACCGGTTGCCATTAATTAAGTTGACCTTCGACAAACTGTTTACTGGATCACAAACGCCGTCATAGACCGTCGATGCTCGTAACGCGACACAACAAGGCGTCCATTAAGAGTATAACGTATGTAGGCGTCGAATAGTTTACGACGCCTCATCTGGTTTTATTTCGATGATCACGGCCCATCAGCGTGGAACGTGTTGATCGGGGGTCGAAGAAAATGCTCGATGCTATCAAGTTTGCAATGGGAAATAACTTTTACAATCGATAATCTCAAAAACGTAACAATATGTCTGATTTATAAACGTACATATACTAAACGTTAGGTTGAAAACCAGTGTCTCGCAAGTACTAGTTCTTGCATTTGCTGAACTGAAGCTATGTGATGCCGTCTGGTCACAGTAACAGAAAACTTCTTGGTTTCCTTACGATTTGACAAAAGCGAACGTTTACGTTAACGCAATCGAGGAAGTATCCTTCTTATATGAATTAAAGACTTGTATAATTTTAAGTCTGTGACGAGTCAACCTAGATTCTAAACACACTAAAGCTGTATACGTACTATCCTAAAGCTAAAAATTGTCTGATTAGTTATTTAATTAAACTTTCCACAAACTTGCCAAGAACCTATCCAAAAGAAGTTGTGCGAAGAGGCATTAATCATCTCTTTCCAACAATACGAGCAAACAACAATACCCTATCAAAACAAAACTGCAACGTTTATAAAGAAATACACCTATCATACTTCTGAACTTATGCAACGAACACAAACAAAGCTGGTAAGACAACTCGCGATATATAAAAGCATATATTTTCAAGCTGGTTCAGACAAGCGGAGTTGTTTGTTTCTGTTTGTCCGATACACACTGACCAAGTGAGCTCGTGCCTTTAGCGCTGGAATTACCTTGCCTGCCTTTAGATGTGGTTGCTTTCAGGTGTGTGGCCTTTGATGCGCACTGTTGAATTATTAGGATCAAGGACAAATTGGCGGACAATATAACCTGTCCTAACCAGTCGTCAGAAAAAGTATTACCAAAAATCTATATAAATACTAGTTAACTCTATTTTTAATTATTTAAATACTAATGTTGTCCTTTATCACGAGCGTACCTAAAATTGTCGTTCAATAATTACAATCACGTCCTATTTCCATTTAAAAAAAAATCTGCAGTTAAAAATAATTTATTCTGGGTTTTTGTAAAAGGAAGAAAAAGCCCAATCAATAAAAAACTATTAATCGGGCTTTTTCTTCCTTATTCGGTCGACTTATTACAATACGGTCTTTCAATTCAATATTCGACAGCAGTTCCCTGATCAAAAACTTATCCAGACTTCCAGATGTCGGAAACTTAATAAGATTTTCAACAACCGAAGTTCAAACTTACATCTGACCTCAATTTACAGACTCACATGTTTTCAGCTTAATCCGAACAATTGAGGTTACTATCTGTGTGATCGTGGCAAACAATGGTGAAGTTCAAACAGACTGTTTTCACAGACGTGCTTTTGACACTGTGAAATACGGATTGATTGCATGGAGTTGTGATACCCGTACGATAGTGGAAGTAGTAGGTGCTGCACCTCTGTTCATAACTTTGAAATTGGTATGCTGTTCTTGGCTCAAGTCTAATTTCTTATTTGCTGAAATCGTTTTATCTATGACGTTATGCATTTAGCACAGCGGTATTGAACTTCAAGGGTACATATTATTTACGTACAAAAATAAGACGAATGTACATAATAAGGCCAATTACCTGACATGCCAAGTACTAAGCATTATTATTAGGCATACATTATTGGAACTGCGTTGAAAAAAAAAACGTAACAAGGTAATTTATTTTGACGTAAATAAAGTAAACATTGACGTTTGACAAGAAAAAAGAAAGAGCAAACTCTGTTGCTAGGGTTGTTACAGTTACACGTCATGACGATCTTTGAAATGTTTGTAAAGGAATGTGTTATTGTGAAAATATTTGGTATACACGAGTGATGTTTGCTATCTCACGGAAAATATAAAGGTTATAAGGGAACTAAATTAAACTAATGGCTGTATTATTACAATGACTACGTCACACATCTTACTACTATTATAAATGAAGAAATTTGGATGAATGGATGTTTGTTCCTCCCTCACACCGGAACGGTAGAACGCATCTAAATGGGCTCCCGACTCCCGGTAGTATATTCTGCGTCCTTTATACCGTATTCACCAATTGTAAATTCATAGCTTCTCACCTAACGCCACAGTTTGCATGAGAAACGAGCCACGACCTGGAAGCTTAGACGTAAACTAGTATGGACAAATTGTGGGCAGCGTTAACATAAAGTGCTTTCATGTCCAGACCTGTAATACTAGGTTCCTTTCAAGTATACGCAAACATACTTAACTAACTGTTACTTAGCACTTTAAGCACATACAACCTACAACCCTCGTCGATCCCTTCGGGTGTTACTTGCTCGATAATGTCAAATTATTTATGTTTTGCAAGCCCAATTATAAAGAGAACAATTTGAGCCCTTGGTCTATCCGGGCTATTACAATGTACTGAATTGTTTTAAAATCCTCGGCACTGATCAATTATATAATTTGAATGCGGAACTCCAAATGAAACCTTGCAAAACATTTACGAAAAAAAAACTTATTAGAAAATCATGCTGGTACTGTGAAAGTGTAAGAGAGAAAGAGTACTCTCCTCGAGGATAAAGGTTATGCAGCGGAGGATAAGGGTTTTGACTCTCTCGGTTGTTCAGAGTTCATAACTACCCAAGAACGAGTGATTGCCGTAGTATCCCGTAGTCAGAAAATAAAGTCTGGATACATAAGACACTGCTTTATAACATTAATGAATAAATTATTATTTCTTTCCTCTGTTCCGGTACGGCCCGTTATAAACTTTCACGTCTTTTCTTCTTCAGAAGACAATATGAGAGTTATCTGTCTATTAACTTCAGAACCAGTCCATATTTGAAAAGGATTAATTCTGTTACAAGAGATATTGATATATCAAATTCTGGAGATTGAAAGAAATTATGATAACTTTAACTAGCTCGCTTCAATATTTAATTAAAATGAAAAATCACTGCAGGTTGTGTCACTTCATTCAATCAAGTCATCTTTAATGAAAGTTCTTCTTTAAAAATTTTCTACTTAATTTCAACCTTACTTTATAAAGATAAATGAAAATTGTTTTAACCGACATGCAAACTACAAAAATAAAATTGTTTTCTGTAATTTTGAGAAGGACTCTTCTGAAAAAAAAGTTTTTGGGCTGATAGAAATAAGAATACACCACCCTGAATGCCATAGGTTTTTTATACCGAAAAAGTTCACGGTCCCTGTGTGTACGGGAGTAAAGTCACTGAAAAAGGTACTATATAAACTAATAAACTACACAGAAATACTTAAACACTATACTAACTGCTCTGTTCACTGTGATAGCTCCTCAGAAGCTTTTAGTTTTCTTAAAGAAAAACTACTTCAGTTCTCTCTCAGAGAGTGTTAGAACTAAAATGATTGGCTTTGAAGTTCAAGTGGATGTAAAATGAAGACTAAGATACGAAACCATTTTCAAAATTTAGTGAAGTCCATAGGTCCCAATACTATTAATTTTCGCAATACCCGTAGTCTGCCCAAATAATACAATATTGCGGTAACTAATACAACTTATTCTAATAAATACTACCTATATTAATAATATTTCAGAGCCCAATTTACCAAATTCTGCCTACAAATAACTCTTGATACTTCTACAGGCTGATTTTAAGTAAATTGGCAATATTGCAGAGGGTGAAAGAAGATGCTCAAAAATGTATAAAAAAAGAAATTTAAAACTTTTATCAACTTTGAAGTACAAATACAACAGCTTTTCATAGTATAGCTTCTTCTTCTTTCTTTTCAAGACGAACGGCGATGCGCCACCGGTACATGATGGACATCCCACCCACGCGCACAAAACGTTTTGGGAACACATTCATAGTGCGTGCAGCTAAGGAGTGGAATTCCCTGCCGGAGTCTGTGTTTCCTGATAGCTATAACCTGGGAGTATTTAAGTCAAGAGTGAATAGGTTACTTCTAGGTAAGCGTGCTCCATCTTCGACCACATCATCGCTTACCATCAGGTGAGATAGTGGTCAAACGCGAGCGTACTCTCGGCCTGGGTAGGCAAAAACTACGGAAAGTTCATGGGAAAACAGTGAGTTTTATTTTGTAAACATTGTACGTAAGTAAAAAAAAATGTAGGACATATTCTGACTAACACTGGAATTTCTTTTGCGATTTCTGTAAAATAGTGTCTACAAGGTATCTTTTGAAATAAATTTCTTCCCTTACACTAAAACGTCTTAGTTTCCAAACTAGTTACCTGCCTAAAAGGCACTAATAGGTGGTAATTCAGAGGGTTGCGCGATAATTTCGGGAAACCTTTTAGGATCATACTAGATTCTTTAGATCTTGGAACTGAGTTAGTGGTCCACTTAGGTACTTCAAGGTTACTAAGCTAATCCTTGAAACGTCGCAAAATGCGTTTTAAGAAGAACAATTATGACGGAAAGCATTGGTATTCTGAGAACTTTTATAGATAAATAAAAAAACAATAACTGTCTTTATAATTCTTTAAGAGCGGGTTTCTGAATTGATCATTTTGAGTTTGAACATGACAAACTCTACTTTTGCCAACTTTTGTCAGGTTTACTACAAGAAATGGTTGCCTCAGAAATCGAGTGGAGGAAATGAAATAGAATAGACGGTGAAATAAATGTTAAGTTATGAAGACTAGTAAGCTGGGTGCCCTCTTGAACTGCTAACAGCTTCAACTTTCTGACTAACTCCAGAGTAGTAGCCCGAAGTATCACCAAACTGAAGTGGCAGTGGGCAGGGCACACTGCTCGCAGAACAGATTGTCGATGGGGCCGAAAATTTCTGGAGTGGCGACCGCGTTCCGGAAGTAACAGCATTGGAAACTCCCACAAGGTGGACCGATGACCTGTTGAGGGTCGCGGGTAGCCGATGGACGCGAGACGCACAGGACCGGTTGTTGTGGCGACACTTGGGTGAGGCCTATATCCAGCAGTGGACGTCTTTTGACTGATATGATGATGACCAACTTTGACAATTTGGAATAAACGTTTTGAGTTTGATTTTTAATTGTAGCAGATATTGGAAGACTTTTTAGCAGCTCACTCTTTATCTAAAGCCCCTGTTCAGAAGCTTCCAGTATCCTTATTAATTTCTAAATAGCTAAACCGTTTTCATGGATATAAATTTCATAACAAACTGTTGGGTAAATTATTATCTAAGTCCTCCTCTACAAAGAAAATTAACTTCAAGTGAATTTTCTTTCTTGTTAATTAAGTATAAACTTATTAAAAGCATTCTGTAAGGATAATGTTAATACAAGCGAATAAATTAGATTTAAGTTAAATAGACTCTGAGTAATCAGTTTTGTTATTGACACTCGAGTTTTGAGTTTTTGGTACTTAATTAATAAATTAGAAAAGTCATACTTTAAAGCATAAATAAGCAAAGTATTTTTTTTAACTTAAAATGATGGATTATTATGTATATTTGTAAAATTAATAGAACATACAAACGCAACGTCAATGTATCATCTCAGTCTGAGATTTTGTCACAGGCTTTTAACCAAATACATTAAACGTCATGTCTAGAGCTCTTGGAAACGAAACCATTACCCATCACAAATACCATCCCTTCGACTCATCACGTTCGTTTCTTTTTTGTTCCTATTCTCGATGTTATAACTCATTAGGTTCGGTTTTACGTCTCAGATTTTGTTTCTGAACTGAGAAGTTGTTATACCGTGTTAATCCCTACTAGAAATGTACAAATATTCAACTTCAAACTACTGATCCAGCAAGCGTACCTAAGTATCCGTACCTACAATTTGTAGAAATAAACAGATTATTTGAATTGAGAGTGAAATGGCTGGCAACTTATAGAAAGTTGTTTACCTAATATTGTACACGTGTTTAGGAAATTATAGTAGAAAACTAGCTGACCCGCGCGGCTTCGCTCCCGTCAACTGGCTACTCTACTTACCGACCCTAACCTACCTAACCTACCTACCCTACCTACCTACTCTACCTACCCTACCTACCTACCATATCAACCCTTTTTTTTTTTTTTTTTTTTTTGCGCTGGGAAAAAATGCATTACGCACACCCTCCCATCGGGGGATGGGGGGGCTGTGTGGGACTCCCCGGGCTAGCCCGGTATACCCACTAAAATAACCCAGCGGCATTCCCGCATCGTCTGAGTGGAGAGGGACTGGGAGATCGGCAGAGCCTTTACGTCCAGCCCCCCTCCGACGTCCGCCCGCCTTCACGGCGGGCCCTTCACGCCCTCCCCGTTGGGGGAGGGCCGGGAATGTCCGACGAAGGTGGTGCAGGGTGCAATGCGGGCGAAGGCGCCCCCGCGCCTGTCGCCCGCCCGTCACCACCACGAGGAGGGAGAAGGCCCCGCCTTCTCCGACCTCTTCTCCGTCTTCGGAGCGGCGCAGCGAGAGGGTCGTCCTCCCGCTCGCGCTCCGCCGCCTCCTTTTGCGAGATAACCGCCTCGCAAAAGGAGGCGACCGCTGCCCAGGCCCCCTCACTCTCCAGCATGGCTCTGACCACGCCGGGTAGTGAGAGGTCCTGGCCGATCTCCGCGGTTAGACTGCGGCGCAGCTCGGACCAAGCAGGGCACACCTCGAGGGTGTGCTGTGCCGTGTCCTCCGCACCATATCAACCCTACCTTACCTACCCTAACTACCTACTCTACCTACCTGCCTACCTACCCTACCTACATACTCATTTTTTTAATTTTTTTTTCTATTTTAATTCTTATTATGCTATTCTGGACGAAGACTAATCCAAAAACATAAAAACTATGAAAATCGGTCGAGCCGTTCTCGAGTTAGTTAGAAAAGTGTTCGAACAAACCCGACTTTGTTTTATATATTATGAAGATTAAGAATTTTGTTATATTGTGAAAGATTCGACCATTTTCTAGAAGACATTTCTATTTTAGCGAGACAGAAATTATACGAATAAACTGAAGGAAGACGGACAGCAGTGGCTTATTAATAAATGGGGTTCCGTTAGCAACCTTGGTACGGAACCCTAAAAATCGACTTGTAGTAGAAAATTTACCAGATAGGTCACCGTGTCCCGACTGACCTCGCTATCGCTAATGAGGTTATCAAGTTGTTACATAATCGTGAACTAATTATTAACATCTGTTATATCGCTAATTAGTTTAGACTATTAAAGAAAAAAATATTTGAAATCAAAAATAGTGGATAATGTAATTAATTAATAATTCATCACCCTGTAGTTTAACTGTAACCGTTATTAAATTTAAGCAACTATGTGCGGAATGTGGAATATACCTATGTAGGTACATAGATCGTGTCACGTATTCAATTCGCTTGTTTTTCATATTTGATTGGCAGTTTGAAACGAGGTTGGTTGATATGGTAATACCAGCAGCAATAGTGAGTCTCTAATTAATAGTTGTTTGCAGCTGTAGAGTGTAGCCTAGGTCATCAAAAGACAAAGTACCGAATCCTTGATTATACATACATATCGTAAAACGAAGTGAATAGAAACAAAACTTTGATGGGATTTTCACTTTAAATCAATATTAATTTTAGAAGTTTTTTTTTGAAGTGAAAACTTTTTTAGCGGCGTTGAGCACTTTTCTGTAATGGGTATAAAATCTTAAACTCACGTCAGGGTCACGTGACCTGATCGCAAAAAGCGTAAGACGGACTCGCGTCAGGGTCACGGATGCGAAAAAGCGTAAGATCGAGGGGAAGGGAGAGGAACTAGTATCTCCCACTCTTTCTACCGTGCCTGAGTGTGCTGCTCCGCTTAGGCGGCACAGGGCGCTTGCGCGAATGTCCGTCTGTGTTTATGTACAGCGTGCCACGCGTATCCAAGGATACGAAATTACGGAATTACGAAATTATGGATGAAAGTTGATTTTTCTAAGAGATAAAAATTAATGTAATATATAAATAAATAACGATATAATATTATGAATAATAACATGTAAATTGTCATATTTGTGTACGATAGCGCAATAAATAAACATTGTATTCTACCTCATAAATGATAGTATTTTTGTACTTATAATTAAACACAACGTTATTTTTTGTTGTTTTTATGGTTCGTTTTGTTTATGTCAGGAACTGTGTCAAGATTGACATCTGTCACTGACAGTCGCTGTCGCGGCCACACGTCAGTGTCTTTTTGTTTATTTTGTTGTCGGTGGTTTGTCTATGATGTGACCGCGACAGTAAGGATGTATTATTTACATGTTTTCACTTCTGCCGGCACTCCCGGAGTGCTACCGGTGTTTTTTTTTTGAACAAATAATGTGGCATTCAAGTGATAATACCATTCAAAATGTTGTTTCTATTCACCCCGTTTTACCGATACACTCCCATTTCTTTCCCGTGGGAGTAGACAGAAAGTACAGGCCGCCTCCAGCTATCGTCATTACATACTCTGAGCTGGGCCCTACTACGACGTTTTAAAAGATCAGGATTCTGGTGTGAGAGGCAGTTTCGACAGTTTGCGAATGGGATGTGATTGCAGACGTTCCCTAAAAATATGGGTTATACCTCACAGAACAAAAAAACCTGTTTCTTTTATCGTAGTTAACACCAGTTGGGTCATCAAAATGTCAGAATTTTCAAAACGGAACTGAAATTGCTTTTCCAAATCAAATCAAATCAAATCAAATAGAATTGAAGTAACGTTTCTGACATTTAAACCTTTTATTGTAATGACTCCCAATTGCTACTAGTCGCAGGAGTAAGTAACATTGTAAAAGGTTTGGCTCAATTAAGAGCTAATTTTATTTTTACGAATAGTCGGTATCTTTCTCCCAAAAAAATGGTATATCGCTTAAAATTGGTATTGATATTTTGAACCTTATTTGAGGAGCATCAGATATTAAGGGCGAGGCGAGGTAAGCGAGTGTGTGGGTGGAATGAGTATGTGAGAGACGCCCACCGTGAGGCCAGGTCTAGCTTTCAGAACTGGATACAGAACAATCGTCCCTCGTCGGGCCCAGTTTATGATGAAATGCATGAGAAGCGAAAAGTTTTTAAAAGTCGACTGAAATTTTGTCAAAACCATGCTGAGCAAATTGTAATGGATAGGCTAGCAGAACAACGAGCTAGTAAAAATTTTGGTAAATTTTGGAAGTCCACTGGTAATCTGGATGCGAAACCTGGCCTTTCTGCGTGTGTGGAAGGAATAAGTGATAAGAGGGGAATTGCGAATGTTTTCATGGACCACTTCAAAGTTCAGTCCCCTCTCGGTCCCTCAACCATGGTGAATGGTGGTGGGCCCATCCGTCCTGGCGCGAATCCTCTGATACGTTTTTCAGCCAAGCAAGTCCGTGCGATCATAAACAATATGAAACGAGGCAAATCTCCGGGACATGATGGGCTCAGCATTGAGCACCTGAGGCACGCAGGTGTCCATCTGCCGCGAGTCTTGTCTATGTTTTTCACAATGTGTATTAGTCACGCGTACCTACCTGCTAACCTAATGAAGACCATAGTAGTTCCCATTGTGAAGAACAGGACCGGTGACATCTCGGACAAAGGTAACTATCGTCCCATTTCTCTTGCGACTATAATAGCCAAGGTTTTGGACGGTATGCTTGATTCTTGCTTAAGTAATTTCATACATCTTCATGATGCACAGTTCGGATTTCGCCCCGGACTATCGACTGAAAGTGCTATTTTAAGTCTCAAGCATACTGTCCAATATTACAAAGATCGCGATACGCCGGTGTACGCCTGTTTCCTTGATCTCTCCAAGGCTTTCGATCTTGTCTCATACGATGTGCTCTGGAGAAAGATGGGAGACAGGGGTATACCCGCGGAAATATGTGGGCTATTCCAGTATTGGTATGGTAACCAAGTCAATCGGGTGAAATGGGATGATACAGTTTCTGAGCCGTATAGGTTGGAGTGCGGGGTGAGACAGGGTGGTCTGACGTCTCCCAGGCTCTTCAACCTGTACATGGATGACCTGATAGTCGCACTCAGCAGCATGCGTGTCGGATGCAGTGTTGATGGGGTTAGAATTAACAACATCAGCTATGCAGATGACATGGTGCTGCTGGGTCCGTCGGCGGGAGCAATCAGAGAGATGCTTAAAACGTGTGAGGCCTACGCTGCCGCACATGGATTAAAATATAATGGCAAAAAAATGTGAATACATAGTCTTTGAGGTCAGCGGCAAACGCCGTGGAGAAGGACCTGAGTTGCTGGTGAACGGGTCACCAATTAACAGGGTGTCAACTTTTAAATACCTAGGGCACTGTCTTGCCGCTGACCTCAGGGACGATGTAGACATTGAGAGGGAGCGCAGGGCTCTAGCGGTCCGTAGCAATATGTTGTCCCGTAGATTTGCACGGTGTACAGACCAAGTAAAAGTAACACTTTTCAAGGCTTATTGCCAAAGTTTGTACACGGGCAGTCTATGGGTCAATTATGCTAAGAGATCGCTGGACGTCCTGCGCGTCCAATATAACAATGCTTTCAGGATGTTGTTGAGGCTACCTCGTTACTGTAGCGCGTCAGAAATGTTTGCGCAAGCCCGTACTGACGGCTTCTTTGCCATTATACGCAAAAAAACGGCGTCGCTACTGAGGAGAGTGAGGGATAGTCGGAACAGCATTCTGAAAACTGTAGCCGAGAGCTTCGGCTCTTCAATTGTACAGAAGTTTGTGCGGAGATTGATTATTACTAACACTAGGAAATAAGATATTTTTTGTATGTTTTTACTAACACAATATGGATTTTTATCCGAAATAAAGATTATTATTATTATTATTAAAATGGGAGTAGATATTGTACGTTAAGTGGTTATATCGATTGATATTTTCCAATTTTCGTGTCTTTGAAGTCTATGTTCGAAAAAAATGTTGGTACAATTTGAAAAGTAACGAGAAAACATAGGACAATTGAGTGAAATTTCTAGAAAAATCCGAAGATACCTTTTTTTTGGATGGATACTCATCAAATGACTCCTCCCGCTCTGGGTGAAGCAGAAGGGAGTGTCAGACTTTTACTGACTAAAACCAATCCGTGTTCCTCCCTTCCCTGCCCTTTGCGCTCCAAGGCCGCGGCAACTCTTTCGAACAAATTCCGCTACCCTGGCAGGTACTGTCCCTAGCGGGCCCCGTCTACTTTGCTGACATCTCTTTTAGGCGCGCGTGGAACACAACGCGCCGTCGACCCGGGCCTGGTCCTGATCAGATGGCGCGCCACCCAACGCTCGCCGCAGACCCGCAACTACGGTGGCCGGGCATCGCTCTGCGTTTCCCGGTATAGATCTATAGTGTTAAAATAACAAGTTAAAAAAAATGAAATTCGTTCGGAATCCTTTGCACGCGAGTCCGACTCGCACTTGGCCAGTTTTTTAGCATAAGAAATGGCTTTTTAAACGACTTCTCAAAAAGAAGGAGGTTCTCAATTCGGCAGCGTGTATATATATATTTTTTTTATGTGTGTTCGCGGATAACTTCGTCGTTTATGATCCGACTTCGATGAATCTTTTTTTATATGAAAGAATATGGTTCCGAGATGGTCCCATTGCCACTACATCAGGATCTGATGATGGAAATCCTGAGAAATCGATGGCAACTCTCGAAAATTGTAGGCACGCATCTAGTAAACACTTGATATTCTTGTGTATCGGGTGATACTAAAAAAGAATGAAGGTTTGGATCAGACCTGATAATGGAGACGACAGAGAGCCAAGGGAACTCCACATCGGTATGTAGGAACTACCAAGTGTTTGGGCTTATTTAATTCGTATTGACGAGACCTTTACACCGAAAACACTTAGTAAGTTTTATTTTCATAACATAACATCACGCCGGTACGCTGTGAATGGGTACGCAGGTACCACTAAAAAGAAAAAAAAAAAAAAACTTTTTTACAAAAAAATATAACCGACTTCCAAAACTAAACACTACAAATTATAAAATAAGTTTAATTTCGGATGTCGGTGTTTTTGGTTATTTCGTTTTTTGACAGTACCGACTTCCGAAATTAAAGTTATTTTATAATTTGTAGTGTTTTGTTTTGGAAGTCGGTTATATTTTTTATCTACAGCATCAGACTGCATCAAAAGCTTTAAAGTCAATTTTTGCGGTCGAGTTTTGAAAAGTGACAATATTTTATTATTTTAATAGTGTTCTTTTACTGTTTAGCACCAACAGAAGACAGACCAACTGCATTAAATATGACCACGCACTCCTGCTACTTTAACTACGTCATAGTTTGTAATCGTTTCCGGTGTCGTCACTATAACGGATGTCATAACATCAGACGCCACTAAATCACTCGGAACGCTTTATTAGTTTTCATGAGGATTACCGCTGACGACCGCTATCTGTGGTACATTATTATGGCGCCCATAACACCTTGATAACAGAATGTTCGGTTTATATTTATTGAATAAGCTCGCGTTAGAAAATGATGACGCGGTTGCTGATTGTCGGTACACGCTTACTTGAAAACAAATCATAGTATGCACATCTTGCATAAAAAATATTGAATCCATCCGACTTGTAACAGTACTTGTAACATCGAGCATTTGCCGTTTTTAAATTTGTCGAACTGAACAACAAACAGAGTCGAGCATAGAGCCAAACAAACACAAAGAACATTTTCATGGTCATTCTAGCGAACACTCTAGTAAATACTCGTCAAAAAATAATGTATTCTTCACGAAGATGTCAAGCAACAATGACAAAATTGCTCGGCTCGGCAAAACCTCGAAGAAAATTTACCGTCGTTCGCCATAATGGTCACTAGAACGCTCGCTAAAACGCTCCTGTTTATAGTATTAGTATTTCGTGTACATACATATAAAAATACAAGTACTTCACCCCCGTCATACTATATTACCTATCTACTTCCCAGAAAAAAACTTTATCACAAGGTGTTCTGATTCTATGACTTCAACTAAAATTAGGTCACCCCAACAGACTTTTTTTACTATTGATAGGCAGGCGTTTGACCACTATCTCACCTGATGGTAAGCGATGATGTGGTCGAAGATGGAGCACGCTTGCCTAGAAGTAACCTATTCGCTCTTTTTTTTTACCTCACACTTAGGTGTGTGTTCAATATTTTGCTAGTGGTGTTGTTACCAAAACCGCTAGAAATCATAAGAAAGCAAGATACGTAATTTGGTTTACTGTGATGAAATATTTTTTCCAACTATTTTGATTTAAAATTTTATTAAAACTACTGAACCGATTTTGATGAAATTTCTATGAGACCAATCGGAAGGTATATAGGTACTTTCACAAGATGTTTTTAAATTGTTCACAAATGACGGAGTTAGAGGTAACAAAAATTAAAAATACAACCGAATAGAAAACCTCCTCCTTTTTTGAATTCGGTTAATAAATTCCTTGTTAGAGCAATAATTACTTAAAAATACAAGCCCTTAATGCGTGATTTTGTAACGAGCATCCAAACGTATGTACAATTTTCAATCTATCAGATGTACAATATTCGTACGATTTTGTTTGCTTTCAATATAACACCTCATACATGTACTGACTCACTTCTATTAAGCCTAATAATAAGACTTCCCAACAGTTATAAATATGCTCTCATAAAAACTGTCATTATAGACATAAATCAAACACACAAACATACAGACAGCGATTTTTTAGTTATATCAACAAGTCTCGTTTCAAACCGGGAATTGAACCCGCTAGCTTAAGTCATTTAAGTTGTTATAGTAATTTACAAGGTTTTTCGATTTTGTTCTAACGTTTTAGTAAAATATGAAGATGGTGATTTCAGTAAATAACTAAGTACGGTACCAAAACAATGAAAAATGTAATAGTTATGTTCCAAAGACTGATGTCAAATATAAATAATACTTTACAAATTGCCATTAATGCGACACTGCCAACAAGGATATACATATCTAAGGAAAAACTCCGTCGCACCTTTTTTTGTATAATTCAAACCTTTCTGATGAGATTTTTCCTATGAAAACGTGTCATCGCATCATTGTTGTTTTGTCGCGTCACACCGTCCTGAGGAAGCCTTAAAATCATTGTGAAAATAACTAATAGGTCCAATTACTGAGGTTCTACTTAAACGTCAGAAACATAATAAAATCGTTGACATAACTTTAAGTCTGGGCATCTGAAATTCGCGTATTTTAATTACAGCTAATCTATTACCAGTGAGCCTCAATGAAATGCCATCACAACTTTGTTGCGAAACTGCCTGCTCCGAAAACGCGTGGCTTTTTTAAGTGGAAAAATAACGATTAGGTGGTTTTGACGGATAGGAATATCTTTAAAATATTTTAAGAAGGGATATAGGGAAATCTTTCTTGGATGTAACACATGTAAAGCAATCTGAAATAGGTTAATAATTGTTGTTTTTTTTTTCACAATTAGTGCTAAAATTATTCCTGATGATGGATACAACGATCTTTTTTCAGTTTTCCGATATTTCTGTCACACAGTGTATCAAAATACATATAAAAGTAGGTATACCTATATTTTACTCTTGTAAAGATATAATGAAAACAGCTGGAAGAACTGGCACAATTTTCGTTAATATTCGAAATCATTACTTCATATTGATTCAAGGATCTTGGAGGAAAAATGAAAAGTTTTCCGGAAACTTAGAATTTTCGAGCATAAGTGCATTTTCTCTAAAACTAATTGTTTTTTAGTAAAACAACGTTACAAACAACTCAATTTGCTATAGCACTCTGTTAAACAATTTAACAATAACAACACCCCAAGCAAGCTAACAAAGGTAAAAAACAACAAAACGTAGTAATTATTCAATACTAACAAAATATTGCTTACCCAACATAGTTACTGATATTCATTTACATAATACTCCGGATCGAACTTTTCTGAAAAGGTCACAATAACAACGCATAAAATAACAACGTAGGTAATCATTTCAAGGCATCTCTTTCTATCGTACTTGCCTTCGGATAAATATATCTCTCTATATCATAAAAAATGTGACAAATAAATATCACTTACCTTCTCATATATTGGAACTTGATGACAATGAAGATGAGCAGCGTGTTCGCAGACAGCGAAGCCGTCAACACGACCACATACAACACTATTATCACCACATCGGGTCTGTAGAACACATCCAGGTCCAACGGGGGCACGCCCCACACGTCCGTGGCATTCCACCCCACCTCGAAAGTCGTGTTGAAGTTCTTCATGCTCAAGGTTTTGTGAACACAGTCTCAACTATTCGCGATGGGGGATCGTGCCGCCATCTTTGAGTTCTGAAATTTAAAAAAAGATGGTGTAACTGATTGTGCTAATGTGTTTAACAGTCGCGTCGGGACTAAGAAAAGTGAGCTGCAAGAAATAGTGACTATCGTCAACGAAAACAATTTTTCACGGATTGACCACGTTATATTTTGGTGGCATATAACGTGGTCAATCGTTTCATACATTTTGGCCTTTTGAAAATTGCTATCGCTAATAAAATGACATCAAGCTGGGCTCATAAGGTCAGTTTGGGTTAAGAAAAGTCATGTGTAATATGTTTACGGGTCTACTTATGGTTTATTACGCGAACTGAACTGGGTTGGTCTTGGTGATACGATTACTCATTTACAAAAAACTATAGACGAAAATTGACTTTTCGTTTAATTTGTGTCCGCAGTAGGAAAGCTGTGAAAATAAGATTGTTCAATTGGCAATACATCTTCATTTTTATCACTCTCCCACATCGTGCTGAACATCGAGTTAACAATAAATAATTATGGCCCTAGTTCGAAAACTACATATGAATCCCAACCATTTCTAGTCATACGGAATGGTTTGCAGTATAAATCGACAAGCGTATCGGAACAATCGTTATCGGGCTAAACTTTTGGCACTGGTGGCGTGCAAACGCGCCAAAACTTCATTCAATATGACGGGCTTTGCATCATAACATAACTCACATTGCTATACATGCTCAAATATTTTTAAGTTTACATTTGTGTAATTATTATTGATGGAACTCTGCAATTTTTATAAACGTTCCTGCTGCATATTGTACTCTGTTTTCTGAAACGTCACTGTCAAATAAGTCATTACCAACTTGTCTCGCAGTTTTTTTTTTTTGCAGACTGTGACAACGATGCGTCGACGTGATTTCCCTGAAACTTGATCAAAAGTGACTCTTCAGATCAAAAAAATGACAACGAACAAGCATTTTTGGGATAATGTTGGTCATTCAAACAGCGAGCCTTAATTGTTGAACAGCATCGTGTCGTACAGACTCGATTATATAAACCGGCAAACAGACGCAGAGACTCACTTTCACAATATTTCTATGAATAATCTTATCATAATACCTAAAGAACGTAAAAGTGTTTCACACTTACAAATCATCTCGCAAAAATCCAGACATTCTTCCAGACATCACGATGTATCATAAAAATAATATCTAACATATCGAAAATAATAACATAACGAAAATAAATAAAAAATGTTAGAATTATTACGCAACTGTTGCAAAACGATTGAACTGCTTTACACACAATAATTCCAGACAGTTATTTTTATGCGGAAATAAATAGTCTGTTTAAAAATACATGAAATATCATCATGGAGTATTCACAAGATTATCTATCTACATCTTTGTGCAGCTTGTGAATAGAATAGCTTCAAGCTGAGATATGGCTTTCCCGTGAGACACGACCGTCGAGGAAAGATAAACTCGTCTAAGTATTTGTAAACGTCTTTCCAATAGTAGATACTCCCTTCTCTCTCACCTTTTCTTTTAAGACAAGGAGCGAAGTCGCACATTCACTACTATAGACTAAGCTGCAGGAACTGTGCATTTTATTATTTGCCTGCATTGATCGTATACCTTTAAAATAATACTGCAGCAGACAATATTTTCGTATTAGCTGCGGAAATGTTAGAAAGAATTTTCATTTTCTTTGTTGTCACTGACAAGCCTTGATCTACTCTGAAAAGTGTTTTTAATTTAGTCGCGGATGACCTTTACCCGCGACTTTCCTCCTTTAGACTAGGCCGATGGAACTGTGCGTATTTACATTTGTACAAAATATGTACCTATGACACTTATCGATACTGTAGCTTGCAGTGCAATAATTTCCGCAATCGGATCAGTACTTCCAGAAATGATCTTTTACAAACAAACGTCCTGTCCTACTTCCAACTAATATTGTAAATGTGACAGTTTGTTGAAATTTATGAATTAACTAGCTGACCCGCGCGGCTTCGCTCCCGTCAACTGGCTACTCTACTTACCGACCCTAACCTACCTAACCTACCTACCCTACCTACCTACTCTACCTACCCTACCTACCTACCATATCAACCCTACCTTACCTACCCTAACTACCTACTCTACCTACCTGCCTACCTACCCTACCTACATACTCATTTTTTTAATTTTTTTTTCTATTTTAATTCTTATTATGCTATTCTGGACGAAGACTAATCCAAAAACATAAAAACTATGAAAATCGGTCGAGCCGTTCTCGAGTTAGTTAGAAAAGTGTTCGAACAAACCCGACTTTGTTTTATATATTATGAAGATTAAGAATTTTGTTATATTGTGAAAGATTCGACCATTTTCTAGAAGACATTTCTATTTTAGCGAGACAGAAATTATACGAATAAACTGAAGGAAGACGGACAGCAGTGGCTTATTAATAAATGGGGTTCCGTTAGCAACCTTGGTACGGAACCCTAAAAATCGACTTGGTTCGCACGAATCAAAATCGTACGCGAAGGCTTAAATAATAGGGTCCCATTAGCAACTTTGGCACGGAACCCTATAATTTGCCTTGGCTCGCATATCGAACCGTCTGATACTTAACACGAATTAAAAATTTAGTTGCGGGCAACTTGGGAGTCTTTAAAACAAAAGTGAATAGGTTGCTTCTAGGCAAACGTACTCCATCTTCGACCGCATCATCGCTTACCATCAGGTGAGATAGTGGTCAAACGTATGCCTATCTATAGTAAAAAAAATATATGTATATATTCTACTCCGTATCACCTAACCACTGAGAACTAATGATAACACGATTTGACAGTTACCTACTGTGAAATCGTGTTGTCATTCATTCTTAGTTCGGCTTCGGGACTCTGTAGCTGGGGGGATCGTAAGTGTGTAGCTGGGGGGCTACTCTCTAACGAAATCCGTAGTTTCGGGCTTAGTTGCGGGCGGGCGTATTCTACTCCGTATCACCTAGAGACTTACGATTAGTTCCGAACCCGAACTGAGAATGAATGACAACACGATTTCACAGTAACTGTCAAATCGTGTTATCATTAGTTCTCAGTGGTTAGGTGATACGAAGTAGAAAATGCCCGCCCGCAACTAAGCACGAAACTACGGATTTCGTTAGAGAGTAGCCCTCCTGATACGGAGTAGAATACGTCCGCAACTAAGCCCGAAACTACGGACTTCGGACTTAGAGAGTAGCCCCTCAAAATCGATCGCTACCGTCACCGTGACCACCTTTGGTACGGTACCTTATTATTATTAGCCTTGTTTCGCAAATCGAACCGTTCGTTGCTTCGCTCTAAACGAAATCAATCGCGGAGGCTTAGCAGTAGGGTCCTGTCAGCGCAGCACCTTTGGTACGGAACCCTACAGGCCTGATCCGCAAGTCGAACCGTCCAGTACTTCGCAAAACTAAATCAGTTTTAGACTTTCGAAATTCTTATGAACTACCACTGGGTTCATCGTATAATCGTGTGAGGTCATTCTCCAGCGGAAAATCTTAACACCGCCATTCAGAAAAACGCGTCATCAGAGCAACGCCATCTATCGACTATGTAAACTGACAAAATATTTGACAGCGGAAGACGTTAAATAACGATAAGGTATTAAAATGTTTACTTTTATTTTGCTACGTCTACGTATTAAAAGTTTCACAAATAACTCAATCAATGTGTTTTGGTGTAACATTCATGCTTTCATGCATTTTTTGATTCCTCTATAGATGGCGCTCTGACTGATCAGAATACAGTAGGAACTTTCTTACTAAACTAAAAATTCAATATATTTTGATTTTGTGGATCGATTGTAACAATAAATAACAAAAAGGTATAAAAATTATCACTTTTATTTTGCCACGTGTTAAAAGTTTCTCAAATTACTCAACAATTTTGAATGCTTTCGTGCATTTAATTTTTTCTCAATAGATGGCGCTCTGACTCAACAGAATATATTACGAAGTTTCTTCCTAAATTTAAAAATTCAATATCTTTTGATTTTGTGGGTCGATTTTGATGAAATAAACGCTAAATGTTACTCGGGTTATCACTTAATATTATTAAGTACTTAGATTTGCAATCCAATCTGTGGTTTATGCGTGATGCTCCCACAAACGCACAGACAAACAGATAAACAGACAAACAGACAAAAATGTCAAAAATTGAATTTTTGTGTTTTATACCTTTTTTCTGAGTTTTTGTGTAAATTTCATGCAAAAATATTCAATGTACAGACACAGTTAGTCTACGATTTTATTATATGTATAGATGAAAGGACGGATGTATAATTCATACTCATTCACGCAAAGACCACGGAATGGATTTGATTGAAACTTGGCATACGTAGTTACGCGTATATCTGAATTAGTAGGAATATTACATTTTTATCCCGGGCATATTATTTTCTTTTGATGATTTCTTACTTTTGCGGCGGTAGCGCGAAAACTCATATAAACAAACAAATCACCAATGATTGAGAATACGTGCCTTACATCCCCTGTTTTGTACGAAATCTTGAATCCCGTCCTCTCTTTTGAATGCCTTTTACAACTATAGCATGATATTCAGCCAAGTTAACATCACACATATGACTGAGCCCTACGACTGTGCCAAATAATACCCGATGGTTATCGCAAATTTAATTATTTAATTATCACACACACATGTTTCCTTTGCCATTACAGATAATAAATCTAATGCGACAAAGTAACTTAAAATAAATTTTACTTACAATACCTTACATGCTACACAGTACGTGGCCCTTGTGAACTCACTCAGTGTACAGGTGAATATGTCAATTGCATCCGCCACCGTGTTGAGAGTGCGCAATGCGCGAGTCAGTGGTGCGCGCCCCAGCAGGTTAGTGCGCGCACGCGGCACCACCAGCAGCTGAGGCTTGCGCCGCCGCGCCACGTACCTATCCGGTATACAGAGCCCCATTTCTGATAGTATACCTGAATTTTGTATACTACCTCGTAAAACTTTAAAAAGATACGTTGCCAGTGCCACTTCACGCCTGATTTCTAATTTGTAGTAGCCGACCATACCGAGACAGAACAGGGTAGGATACAGTAACGGGTATCCCGGGTATATCCCATACAGCTTTAAATACATAAATCTAATGAATTTGTTCTGTATCCGTTCGAGCATATTTTTGTATTTTATTTCACTCGGGCTCCAGATAGCTGCATTATATTCCAGATGACTCTTCACAAGAGCCTCGTACAATGCCCTCAATGCACTGATGTTCGTGAAGTCATTTGCCTGACGCAGCACAAATCCCAGATTCCTGTACGCCTTTTTACAAACGTGTACCACGTGCTTACGAAACTGTAAATCACTGGAAAAATGAATGCCCAAATCCTTAACCTCCATGACACGCTGCAGCGGCTCCCCGTCCATGCTGTACTGGTAGTGTTGTGGGCTTCGTGTGCGTGTGAATGAAAGCACAGAGCACTTTGATACATTAAAGTATAGCTTATTGTAGTGACTCCATTCAGTGACCCTATCCAAGTCGTGCTGCAGCATGTCACGACCCATAGTGTCTTTTATGACTGTAGACAACTTAAGGTCGTCAGCAAATAGCAGGCATGTTGACCTGACTACCCTTGGTAAATCATTCACCACAATAATAAATAGCAAGGGTCCCAAATTCGTACCTTGACTCACGCCCGATCTGGTGTAGTAGGGCTCCGAGAAGTGTCCGCCACAGTCCACATACTGACGTCTATCTCGAAGATAACTGGCGAAGAACTTTACAGTATGAAGTGTACAGCCCATACCTGCCAGCCTCGACAAGAGTATGTCGTGATCGACTGTGTCGAACGCCTTCTTAAAGTCAAGATATGCTACGTCTACCTGAAGTCCAGCGTCAACAGCTGGCACCAACTGTGTCATCAGGTGAAGTAAGTTCCCCGTTGTACCGCGTCCAGGACGGAAGCCGTGCTGCGTATCAGACAAATAAGGGCCTATCTGTGCATAAAGGTAATTGTGAACAGCCATCTCGAATACCTTGGCCGGCGCGCTCAGTACCGCGATTGGCCTGAAGTCACTTACATCCGTACCGCTTCGACCTTTCGGTATAGGAACCACCCGCGTAAGTTTCCAACGACTAGGAAAATATGCAACCGATAAACAAATATTAAATATGTGCAGCAACGGTTCTATTAATACCATGCGGCAATCCCTCAAAATGAAGGGTGGAATACCGTCCGGACCCGCTGAGTGCTTAGGCGGCAAACAAGTCAGCGCGCGCCGGACGGCCGCCAGCTCGAGGCAGGCGAGGTGCGCATACGCGCCGCTCGGCGTTGCCTCCCCGCACGCCGCCTCCGCGCTCAGTGTGCCCGCTGTCGTGCTGTACACAGAGTGAAAGAATCGTGCATATTCCTTGGCGGCTTCATCACCAGATAGAACTCGCCCCTCTTTAATCAATTTGTACTGACTAGAAGTGTCTTTTTTCGACCTTACGTAATTCCAGAATGATTTAGGGTCTGTAGCGAGATGGTTCTGTACTCGGTCTTTGTACCTGAGGTGAGAACTCGCTGTTTCCGCCTTCACCCTTGCCCGACATTTAGAGAATGCCTCATAGTCACTTGAGTCACCTCACAGCCAAATGAGATTCAATACCCAGCTTTGGAACGACGCGTGACTGAATCTCAATACCAGATATTAGACTTTCAGGCATCTGTTTGCAACAGTACCTAGTATTATGTTTGTTTGCATAGCAAGTGAGCTCGACGTTAATGCTATCACTATGTCACACAAATAGTCTTAAGTGGAAACACTAAACGTTCATAAACCTAATAGATTTCATATAGTAAGTGATGTAAGATGTATATTGCTATACTGTTATAGTTTAGCATGTTGGTTCTTCCTATGTAATTCACAGACACAAATGGCAACATTTCATTTTTATTAAACAGGTTTTTATCCCATAAGATCTTAAAGTATAAAAAAAATATGTTTACACAACTTTAAAATTAATCAGTATCGTAGATATGTTGAAATTTATTCAATGTTAAACGTTCTAAACCAAACCCATGCTATTTATTTTGTGTTTAGTTAATATTCCAAGTAAATAACCCCAATTCAACACAGAAAACTGTATACTCAACCAGGAAGCGGATTCCATGAAGTTCTAGAAATGTAATTATAGAAATAAATTAATATTGGTTATGCAACATGATTAGTTTTTCTTAAAAACCTCATATCTACTTTAACATTTGATTTTTAAAATAATAATAATTAACGAAAATCTCCTAATCAACGAAAATTAAAGAAACTATAAAAAGAAACACCTCGACCGCGGAATTGAACTTGTGACCATCGTATTGCTTGCATTGCCGCAGTCTTTACCACTAGAATAACACGCCATATACGTTACACTACAAAAAACTTAAACGCTTTGATGCCATTTCCAAAGGGGGTTCTTTTTATCTGAAGCTTACTGTACTTGATTCATGTGACTGGCTAAGCTCAAAAGTAACTAAGCCTAAAATTAAACTAAAATATGGCGTCAAAACAGTAATGTAAAAAAGTGCCTAAAGACCAGTGACATTGCCACAGTTTACTCGTGAATATAAATATGGACGCTTCTGTAGAAGTTCTCAAATAACCACCACTTAATAATTTCTACAGAAGTATCCTATTTATTATCATGTCGATATAATGCTATTCACATGAACCTTACTAATTATGTCTGTTTTATGCAGTGTGACTGTATATCCGACGCTCATTAAGATTACCAGTACGCACCATGTTACTGACGATGTAATGTTTGCCTTCACATCATCGCAGTACTTAGAATGGAAGTTCAAAAGCACTTCCGCGAAGAATTAGTTTCACATTTTCCTTACTTATATATCGAAAATTATTAGGTAGCTGTTTCTAGGGTACAATATAAAAAAAATCTGATTTAGTATTTTTTTTGCTCCTGGCTCCGCTTTAATAGTCACTGTCACTCACCTGTGTCACCATTTGTGTAGCTTTCTATTCTACCAGTGAATGAATTTTCGGTATCTCTACTTTTAGAGATCACCTGCTACTGTATGTCATTATAATACAAGCTTAAAATAAGCTATAAGAGCTGCTGCGTATTTATTTTAATCCACATTTCCAGGTGCTAAGACAATTTATGGAGTTGACGTTATAGATGGCGTCTTAAATTCCAATTAACTCAGTATAACATTGGTGTACTGGAATAATTGTTTTAGTGCGAATCCATCATTAGGTATCAGTTACAGATTCCCTGGTTACTGAAGTTTCCGGAATCAAATTATTTGTGATTGAGAATCCTTGCTTTGTAGTTTTAGTGACGAATAGTGATTCAGTTTATGTGTACATTAATTAACCTTCCCAAATTAAAGTTACTAATAAGTCTATCAGGTGCACACATATCAAATGAGTTTTAAAAATACATGATGAAACAAGTTTCGCCGATCCCACATAATTATCAGTAATGATAAGTATATTACGGCAAACCATCAAAGATGAATAATATTTAATGCCTCAATTAAATATTATTCATCTTTGATGGTTTGCTCAAAGCATTTCCGTGCTACAGATTAGTGGTAAAAAGAACTGCACATATCGACATTATCTAATTTAATTGGATTAAAATCCTTTGTAAGTCACTGCTTAGCCAAAGACGCGTGGTAGCAAAAGCGGATTTTTATGTACCGTGAATCTAAAAATCTTTTTCACGCTTGATATTATAATAAGTGAAAATAATCCCTTATCGTCAAAAAGAATATTTGAAAGGATTATAGATTTAATAAAATGAATGAAAACTTGCTTTTGTTTGCAGAATTTCATTGCGTTCGATAGTAACTGAACTAAAACTCAGTGTGAAATGACAGCGAACGTTATAGAGTGTGTCAATAAAGCAATGATGTGAAAAGCCATTGCCCTTACACACGGTGCACACGACAGGAACCTATTTATATATCAAACTACTAAATTAACCTATGAATCCTTAAGTTTAGATGAGAATTATAGAACTGTGAAAATATGTGAAAAATTTCATGTATTGTTCAGAATTTGCGTTGAAATTTTTCACCTTCTCTTCAGTATATGTATTTCTAGATCTATGTCACAGATGGATTGTGATTGAACGAAGCTGTTTTGTAAAACCGCTAGCAGTTATGTAAAACAATCCATTTGCGACATATAATTAAATAGTAATGTGGTTTAGGGAATGTGGTTTACTTAACTTAGTTAAAAGTATGTTTCATTGAAATGGGTATCTAAACAGAATCTTCTTATTACGGTTAACTTTATCATCAACATCTTCACTGGCAGTCTTGTCCTACCCGCTACTGAATAAAGGATTATTTTCCTCCCCTGTGCGCATATTCTCTGGTTCTCTAGCAACTATCACCGTGTGAATAAAAATTGAGTTGAAAACTGTTTCGATGTGATAATATTGAGCAGCTTTATTTTATTATTTTTCTCTCTTACTTTGTTTTTGTTGTGTCTGTGGTTTTTATTTATGTATGTGTGGTAAAAATTAATAGGTTTTTATTTCAGCTTGACCATATAATCCTTATAGTTAAGTTTGGTACTACTGAAAAGGCATAGCATGAATAAGAGCTTGATTACATTTTACTTTGGGCCTAGAAATTCATTGATCTTTCAACTCTACTATATTGTAAACAGGTTTTTTTAGTTGGTTTTGATTATACTTATTGGTTTTAAAATTATGTTGTTGATTTTCAAAGTACTTGTATGGAATTTTTGAATAAAGAATGTAAACCAATAAATTCACAGAGAAATACGACACTAAAATATTATAATCCCGAAACTTTTTCGTTTAACCTTTGTCCGATGATAATTACCAACCACCTGCTCATGAAACAGTTTGCTTAGCACTGGGAGACGAAAGACTGATGTCCCTAAATTGTGTTTTAGATTTGTTATATCTGGTACACAGATTAGTGAGTTCCAGGAAGATGCTAACAAAAGGAATTTATTCATCACCCTCATCTAAAGCTGGAGTTGTGGCGCAAATCCGCCAGATATCGCGCCTAGGACGGGTTCCCCTAACTCACCGCCAGATGTCACTATGCCGTGACGTCACTTTTCTGGATCGCGGTGTTAAGATTCTCCGCCATTGAACGACCCTCGCGAGTTTACGTATTTTAATCATACTTACCTGGCATAGGGGACACCGTGATCAAGAAGGCGGTTCCCCCAGGGCGAGACCTTCCCATTGCACTGCGGTTAGGTTGACCCCTGCGATTATCCCTAATGTGGATAACTCGGATGCGTAATTTTTGGTAGTGGGGACTGCGTACGCGCTGTCCCCCTCAGAAATGATATAATGAAACCATGACTTAAAAACCACTAAGTTCACGTAACTAAAACTGTTTCAATGTTACTTATCCAGTCAAATGCATTTTGTACGACACGATACCGTACATTTGGGACTCTATTGGTTCAAATTAAAAAATTCTTTGAGTGTTGGATAGAGCCGATATTATTATATCGACGAAGGCTATACATACAACATCACGCTGCGACCAATAGTAGCGGAGCATTAATGACAGATGTGACGCAGTCGAAGTTGCGCGGGTCAGCTGGTTACCTGTATAAATGAGATGAGATGAGAGCAATTTTATAACGTTATGTTACGTTTCTAGTCCATCAGCAGTGTCGACTCATGATAATTATAATGTTGTTAAGTGACAGATACTACCTAAATAACTTTACGATTCGAGCAACCACCCTTGCAAATTGGAAAATCCTAACTAATTAAACATTTCCTTGACAGTATCAAATGCCAAAAGCATTCTCAACATTCCTACAATCCGTGCGGGTTAGGTCGCCCAAAGAATTTGTAAATCGGGTGACAATGCGACCCGATGAGCCAAAAATCTATAGGTATTCGGAGCGAGACCAGAAACTCGTGATAGGAATTGTCGAGATATTTCTAGAAAGCTGACATCTCATCAGGAATAGGAATTGATTTCAACAGAACGGTTACCTTTTGGTTATTAGAATTGGAACGTTATTATTTTTGCGTCATAAAAATTTACTTCTTGTTTTTGTCATTCATGGCCCAGATCTCATGAAATCCTGGGTTCGATTCCATGTTTATGACCAGGTAATGGCTAACTCTAATGACAATTTCAAGTAAAATGTGATTTTTTACACGTCTGCCTAAATTAAACAGGAGTCATGTTAGGTTAATATTTTTAATACGACGTGGTCGACCAGTTTGTACTATTAGGCTAGACCGTCATATGATCGATCATCAAATCAGAGATACACTTATTTATCAATGAAAAACAGTTTATCTCTGAAACATCCACATAAATGTAATAAATATCTTCAATAGGTACTGTCTGTTCCGAGATGAAAGTAAAAATGCTATCATAATAAATCGTTGATTAAAAATGTTATGGGCAATATTTGTCAGCACTCAGTGAATTTTGTAGATTTGTGAACCAGTACAATATTTCTCAGGCTACGCAATATTTGAATGGACTAAGTATATCTACAACTTTTCACATAAGTTATAGACGTGACTATATAAACATTTTTTAAGGTTGGGAAATCATCAAATTACTCTTCCCGCTCTGAGCGGAGCAGAAGGGAGTGTCAGACTCTTACTGACTAAAACCCATTCGTGTTCCTCCTAATGCCCTTTGCGTTCGAGGGCCGCGGTGACTCTTTCGAACAACTTCCGCAACCCTGGATGACTATATCAACCCAACCTGCCTAGTCTTTTCACAACTACATTGGGCTTGACTACTAGTATCCTGTATCTACCCATCCAGTACTTCAAACATTACTGTTGTTAGCTAAGGTTTATTTTATCTGTACAATCCAGTAACTGGGTCACAAGATACCCTTTGGATGACACCAGTGTCAGAATTTCTAGTTTCTGACTACTCGTAACCATTGTCAAAGACGTTAACACTTTCAAACACTGTTAACGTGGTGGCCGGAGGTGGAGGATGGCTTCCCAATCCAGGAGCCGACCTAGACAAGCGTTGCTTAATCTTGAAGATAGACCTTCGCTGCTGGTTGTACTTAGCCAAGAGTTTCTCAAGTAGTAGTAACTCTTACTCACTATGACGTACTGATACTATATTATAGTATCAGTACGTCATAGTAGCCTACTAAGACGTATGTACCAATGCCATAATTTTGTTGTGAAAGGGAGACCGTGCTATACAGAACGAATATCACCAGCACCATCTCATTTGCGCAACGGGTACACGATATCAATGACACGCTACTGTAGACGAGCTGGTGTACCCGTGGGGCCCACGGGTAAGGGCTTAGGAATTTTTTAGGATTTCGTATCTCAAAAAGAAAAAAAAAACGGTACCCTATAGGATCACCTTGTTGGTCCGTTTGTCTGTCAAGACCGTTTATCTCGGGAACGTGTAGGTATCGAGTTGAAATTAAAACCATATACTCAGGTCTATGGCACCTTGCAGCTGTGAAAAACACAACTTCTAAGTTAACATAAAAAAGATACGGTCGTTTATGTCGCAAAAAACGCAACATATAACAATATTTCAACACAACAGTCTCAAGGGTATCAAATTCGGTAAGTAATACCGTTTCGTACTGCAACTATAGGGAAGTCTGAAAACTATACATTTGTAATTAAATAAAAATAATATAGTCTTTATATAAAATAATTTGTAGCTACAACTTTGTACGGAACCCTCAGTGGGCGTGTCCGATTCGCACTTGGCCAGTTTTCTCAACTTCAAAAGATTTGTGCTAACTGCGTCATGATCAAAAAACTATCAAATATTCAATAATTTTTCACATTTTGGCATAAAACTTACAAATCTGGAAGTCTTTAAGACAAGAGTGAATAGGTTACTTCTAGGCAAACGTGCTCTATCTTCGACCACATCACCGCTTACCATCAGGTGAGATAGTGGTCAAACGTATACCTACTAATAGTAAAAAAGTGTAAGTTTTAGCAACTAGACTTTACACGTCCAGCTTTATACGTTATAGCTACAAGCCGAGGGAAATGTCTCGATTATAGAGTAAGTACAAACCATCACTCAAAGTCGACAAAGCATGTCAAAATATTTTGTGGTTCAGGTAACCAAATTAACCTTAAATTAATTCAATGAAGCACAACCTTAACCTGTAAAATCGCTTATTTCAAAATATGAAGTTTTGTATTCGTAAGTTCTGAACATAATGTAAACCAAGGAAAGATTTTTGGGATTCACATCTTAAAATTGTGCAAAAAAAGCCATTCGATGCCCCATTTCATGACCAGGCTATCTCTTTCCATTCCAAGTTACCTGGAAGAGATCGTGGAATGCGATAAGGCCGCCAATTGTATAATTTTTAGTTTAAGGTTTTCTTTATGTATTTATATTTTGGTGTACAATAAAGCATATACATATAAATAAATAAATAAAAAGTGGTTTGACGGCAGTGCTGGTAGATGCTAGTTATCTTTTATTTATCAAATATTGTTTTGCAAAAATTGTTTGGGAAATAATTTGAAAAGCTAATATTGGTATTTTAGTGAACAACGAAGCTTCGACTTTTAAACTGTAAGAAATTATTGAACCAAAAAAAATATTTTTTATAATATAGTAGGCTAAATAATGTCCTATATATAATTTCATTTTCAACTTAAATGAACTTCAAACAAAACAAAGAACAAAATAGTGTACTCGTAAGTTTTTCAAAATTATCACTTGCCTCTTAGTATAATATTTATAATGTTATAGTTATTATTACTTTACTGCCTCCACAATAAGAATAATATTTGCCACTATTGACAGCAAAATAACTGGTAAGTACATAGGTACCTACAATGTAATACGTACATTTTAAGACTGAAAAAATATCTCCAACTCGGAACCGAACTGAAAACTCCTATTTAAAGCACTACTTATAATCAGACTTAGTAGAGCTCCAAAATAGTGTAATGTCAAATTCGAAAACATTTTGGAAACTTTTAAATTTTCAGCACTTCACAACTAATTTTCGCACTTTTTGGAAACATTGTCACTGCACTTCACTAAACATACTTCTCACTAAAAAAACTAATTAAAAAAAATAATATACCTCATCATTATTGAAAACTATACTGAAACTTTAAAAATAACTCGAACAAAACTTTCGTAACTTCGGCGTTTCGCGTAATTTTCAGGAGCTTTCAGCGGCGACGTGTGTCGTACTGAAAGCTCCAAAGCTCACTGAATGGCAAGCCTTGCGAGCGACACAGATAGCGAGCGAGGCAGACAACTCATTGATGAAAATGTTTGCAAAGTATTCCAGAACTTAGTTTCAGAGATACGAATTTGCTAACCATTGCCTGAAATGTTTATAGAAACAGATTTATTTGGTTCTTTATAGTAAACACAGTAGTTACTATAACGGAGCCCGAAGTAGGGTTTATTTTACAATGTTGATGGGAATTTCTAGAATTTACTTTTAATTGGAAAAAAGTAAAATTGGTTTTTGGGGGACAGTCAATGCATTGAAAACTAGCTTTTGCCCGTTACTTCGTGCTTATACATATATCCCGTTTTCTGTCGTGTGTTGTTTGTAAGTCACTCAATCACTCAGTTTTCTGTCATGTGTTGTTTGTAAGTCACTCAGTCAGTCAGAATTTTATATATTTGGGTTTTTCTATTACCGAGTGACTGACAGACAATGCACAGCCGAAAGTACAAGCTGACATGTCGGTTCTAGGAGTTAGGTGAGCACTAAGAGAAGATTTCCCGCTATTATTTATTTATATAAAACTTTGACGTTCAAAAAGTGCTAGCCCTCAACCTAATTAGAATAATGGCTTTTGATTTTGTTATTGACCGGACAAACGTTTAAATTCCGGGTAGCTTCTGAGAAGTTTCAGATAGAAAAACCTAGTAACACTTTTCCCGACCTGGAAATCAAACTCTGAACTCGCGAAAGGCGAGCGGTCATGTTATGTTGGTTGTAGTGTGGTAGTGGCTGTTTCCGAAGTGAGACCAGCGTAGGTAGAGCGGTGATGAGGAGGAGGTTGTTAAAGATGAGATGTCATAATTATTTGGGGTTTTAGTTGGCGTGGGCGGGCAGTAGAACATTGTAGTGATTCGCAGGCTGTGGTTGAGGTGATAAGGATTTTAGGTGGCTAGCTGCTACTTTGCGGGCAGGGTAGCCAACGGAATTGTTCACGCGCTGTGGTTTAGGTGATAAGGATTTGATTCGGTAGACGCTGGGGAGGGGTCAGCGTTGAGTTGGTTCTGGTTTGCTCACTGGATCATCATCATCATCATTTCAGCCAATATCCGTCCACTGCTGAACGTAAGCCTCCCCAAAGAGCGCCAACCATCCCGGTCTTGAGCAGTCCGCATCCATCCGCTGCCAGCTACACTGCAGCTGCACTGCCGGATAGTTGCAGTTTTTTTAGTGGTATTTAAAGATACGTTTGCACGTGGTATGGTGTAAGTTATACAATGCATATGCTGTTGATGATGACCTGTTATAAATGATAAGGATATTTTATTATTAATAAAAGCATATTCATTGAGTTTTTGATTTTCGTAGTTGTTTGGTAGTCTTCACCTTTAAAATGGAGCGTGTGAAGGGTGGTGGAGAGATTTATTAGAAATATCAAAAATTAGCTTTGGCAACGATTTGTATACAATGGCTCTTACAAATGGAAATAAAAAGAGCTCTCTGATGTATATAAAGAGATATAATAATAAAATACATCGTACTATCGGGTTTGCCCCAGTGACCGTGAAACACACTAATACTAATGACCAAAAGATCATTAGCGTTAATATGTTTCACGTTTGAAAACAGTTGATAAAAATCTAATGTTTAGAACCATTATTATCAAATTACGATCTAAATTAAAATTAACCACTCAAAACAAAATAGGGCCCGCCCTATATTATTTTAGAATTTTGTCTAAGAATAAATCCATGAATTTCAGACCACAAAAATATGGTTGGCATAGCATAGGTATTTATTTAAGATTTTTTTTAAAGCTAAAAAGGGAGAAATAAATGTTTTGTCAGTTATTTAAAAAAAAAAATAACCGACTTCAAAACTGTATTAATTATATTACTACAGTTTTGTAACTGTATTAATTATATTACTACAGTTTTGAAGTCGGTTTCATTTATTAATATTTTTTTTTATAAATAGACTAAAAACTTGGTGGGCCCTATTTTCTTTTGGATAGTTTATATATGTGATGACTATGTGCGTATCAGCAGATGTAAGTGCGCTTTTTCCAAGAACTACACCGGAAACTGGAGTTCAGAGATATTTCAAGTTGTGAAAGTAAATAACACCAATCCAGTGACCTATCAGTTGCAAGATGAAAGTAAACAACAAATCTTAGGTGGATTTTATGAACAGGAACTGCAAAAAGTTAAATATCCTGATGTGTACCTGGTGGAGAAAGGGTAACTAAGTTCTAGTGAAGTGGTTCGGTATAGATTCGAAAAGTTGGATAAATAAAGAAAAGAAGACAAGTTTAATAAAAGTATATGTATATTTATTTCACTGAGCCACCTTTCTAACTATAACCTGTTACCTGTGTTGTTGTTGTATAGTTATAATTACAGAAACTTAACCATAGATATAGTAAACTAGGAGATATGCCCCGGCAGACGAAAACGTATAGGAACCCTGTGTCTCCAGTATGCCTCTATCAAACGGCAACTACTACACATGCACTACAGTAAAAGCAATAAATACGCAGTCGCGCACATACCCGCATTTCTCAAAACAGAACGTAGTCCACAATCAATTATAAACCTTATCCTATCAAACACAGCGCGTATTTACCATGCACCGTACAACTTACCCACACAAAAACAGCGCATGCTGTCGTTGTGCTGTGCAAAAGCAATTTATTTTTCATACACGCTAGTGATTGAATAAATCAGAAAGTTATCGAATCTTCCATTTATTATCGTAAAATAAAGGTTTTTTGCGATCCTAAAAATGAAATAATAAAAAATGGCATGTACAGAAAATATCCACCGATTATATTATTCACCTTAATTTAATTAGCTTATACGAGATTTAGTTCCGCATTTCTTTACTACGCTGTAAAATAATTTAAATTAAGTAAAAAACGTTATTTTTCGATCCTCTAACCGGGTTAAAACGGTTGATAAATTGAAAAACAAACTATTGTAGCAAGATTTCATTCGTCAATCGTCATTGTCGTCGATAACCTACATAAGTGGGTGTGCGCAAGCACATCACTAACTCATCGCAATGAATCCGCATAATAAAGCATCGTTTTGTGATTTTTACATTGCTTGTTCAGTCACTTGGTGACTAGCTCAGGTAGTGGTTAAGGAGCAATTTATTTATTGTAAAAATAGTACAGTCACTGTTATATTTGAACACAAAAATAACATAGTAAAAGCAAGACAATATTTTACGATTTGATGTTTTTCATGACAATTTTAAGGACAAGTACAGTAAAATACTTATATTTACATATGGTAAGTGATTCCATGATTTATAAAGCTTTGGTTTAGGCTTCGGTTTTTAGAAGAAACGTTCATTCAACGTTACATTTCGTGTCCAGGCTATCCCTATCCATTCCAGGTTGCCTGGAAGAGATCGCGGAATGCGATAAGGCCGCCAATTGTATATTTTTTTTTAGTTTAAGGTTTCCTTAATTTGTTTTAATTTTGGTGTACATAATAATAATAATAATAAAGTATTTATTTCACTAAAACATAGCACTTTGCACTGCATACATTGTCCGAAAGATAATATTTACACTATGATGCAATAGTAGACTCTATCTTTTAAACTAGGGCTAGCCTGTATCTTAAAAGATAGGGTTCAGCCAATGGATTCTGTTTATATTCACAACCAAAACAAGTGAAGACAGTGTCAGTGATTTGTACTAACAGCTAAAAATAAAAATAAGATAATAAAAAAAAAAAAAATAATGGTAAGTAACACAAAGTGTGTGCAAGACAGCAGTCATACATGTGTGGGTATCTGTGGGGTGTGTGTGGTTGAGTGTGGGTGTGTGTGGAGTATGTGTGGGGTGTGTGTGAATGTGTGTGGGTGTATGTGGGCGTCTGAGTGGGGGCAAGTGATTCCATGAATGTAATAAATTTATAACAATTTGACATAAAGTGCGAAATGTGATCTTTAGGTATGAATGTGATATTATGTTAAGAGATGTAAGTTAGAAGATTCTCTGTTGCCACATAGTCCTGTTTTAATAGCCATTGACTTATTTCTTTTTTTAAAGTATATCTATTTAAATCCAGTATGTTTAGGTTTTTATGGAGATTCTTATATAAATATTTACTTAAAACGTAAAATTGGTGTTGGGCAAAAGAAGTTTTATGTTTAACGCCTGACGGGATATTTGTGCGCTTTTTAGGGTTTGATTTGGGCATGGATCTATGAGCCCTAAGGGCAGACTGCAGAATGTACAGTTGTCTAACAGTTAAAACCTGAGAGTCCTTGTAGAGTTGTTTAGTTGGGTATCGATATGGTTTTTTACACATGACCTTTAGTACAGCTCTTTGAGCTCTCTCAACTCTCAGCAAGTTGGTTTTTGATGCACCACCCCACGCAGTAATGCAATATCCAATTATAGACTGACACAGTGCAAAATAGACCATCCTCAGTGTGCCCATATCAGCGGGTTCTCTTAGCGATTTGAAGACGTAAATTAGCCGCAATATTCTGGAAGTTATCATATCGAGCTGTTTGTCCCATCTAAGGCATTCATCAATTTGCAATCCTAGATATTTGACACTATCGCATCTGTCCAGTATAGGGCAAGTACATGTATTTGATGAACTTTGGCATGAGTGAGCAATTATTGTGAAGTCCTTAGGGGGCATAGTAATTCGTCGGATTGCGAAAGAAATGTAACAAGTTTTATCTAAGTTTAGGGTTAGTAAGCTATCGTGAAACCAGCTCATGATCTGACTTAGAGCGTTTTCTGCCATTTCTTTAACTATATCCCAAGTAGGTCCATAAACGACGATTGCAGTGTCATCTGCATACGCGTAGATCTTGCAGTTAGGGAGACTCATTCTGCAGAGCTCATTCATGTAGATTAGGAACATAGTGGGCCCCAGTATGCTTCCCTGGGGTACGCCGTAGGTCACAGTTTCCTCATCACTGAGATGATCACCTATCCTAACTATTTGAGAGCGATTTTTGAGATAGTCTCTAAACATCTCCAGTGCCGTGCCTCGCACACCCAGACGCTCCATCCTTGCCATGAGTTTGGGAACAGAAACTGTGTCGAAGGCCTTCGAGAGGTCCAGAAATATACCTAAACATTTAGACCCACCATCAAGTTCCTTTGCCACAAATTGTGTAAGGTCCAAAACAGCATCCTCTGTTGATACGCCAGCTTTGAAACCATACTGGTTTTGCGCAATGATGCGATGTTTGTTCAAGAAGCCTTTGAGTTGCTTATTGAGGATCTTCTCAATTATTTTTGAAATTGATGGCAGGATTGAGATTGGCCGATAGTTATTGACACAGTCTCTGTTTCCGGATTTGTATATTGGAAGGATGATAGCCTTTTTCAGTGCGTCAGGAAAAGTTCCTGTCTGAATACAACGATTGCAGATATAGGTTAAAGGAGGCACCAGTTCCTGACGACATTTTCTTAACAGCGATGATGATATTCTGTCCCAACCCACCGCACAGTCATCACGCAATTGTGAAATGATTGAATCAATTTCAGTTTCATTGACTTCCAGTAAGACAAGAGAATCAATAGGGGTTAAACTGTCACTTGAATTACTGTTCGGAGGTGTCGTAGATTGCCTATTTGCTTTAATTATATCATCCGCTAAATTTTTGCCAATGTTACTAAAAAATGAACATACTTGATTCACCGAGGATTGGGGACTATCGTTTATCTTTAACAACTTGTCAGGACTGGTGCGTTCCTTACGCGTATTTGTTATTTCTTGTATGGTTTTCCATAGCTCTTTTGGATTGCTTTGGGCTTTCTGAAGTTCACATTTTTCATAGGTTAATTTAAGCTTTCGAAGCAAGTCATTGCAGAAATTTCTATAGCGTGTATACGTTATCTTTAGGGTTGTATTGTTAGGTGATTTCTTTAATCTCATATGCATTTGATCCCTATTATGAATACATTTCAACAAGCCAGGGGTAATCCAGGGTTTCAAGATTCTTTGTCTCCTTGGAGTTCTAATTTTAGATGTATTATTTATTATTACGGTATTCAATAGTAATATAAAAGTGTTTAGCAATTCATTTGTATCTTGAATGTTATAAATATCCGCGAAGTTAACATGTCCTAATTCTAACTTAATCGCGTCTAAGTTGGGACGAGATTTAAAGAATTTTGGATTTTGGGTTCTTTTGGCATTTGTTAGCATTAACATAATAGGTAATAAAGGATTCAAGAACTAAAGTAGTAGATGGTAATTTTGACTTTAGTAAAACGTGGTCTAAGCAATTTTCTTGTCTAGTGGGCAATAAATGAGTAGGTATTAGGCCATGAGAAGCGTTTAGGATCAGATATTCCAAGCTATGTGGGTTACTATTTCCAGGTTTTATATCAATATTTAGATCCCCAATTAGAGCAATATTTGGATATGAAGAGAGACCCTCTAATATATTATTTAGGCTTGAAAGAAAGTTTTCTATGTGTGCAGCAGTACTATAGGATGGAGAGCGGTAAATAGCAACAAATGCAAACGTGGAATCTATTTGACACACCAGAGTGTTAGAGTTAGCTAAGGAGGGTTCCCAAAATGTGGCGTTAAGGCATGACTTAGAGTACACAATTACACCTTCATTTTGGTTCGAATTTAGTTTCGTCGAGTGTGACAAGTAACCAGTTAATGCTGGAGGGTTGTTTATTTTACTAAGCCAACACTCGGTTAATACAATAACGCCAATATTGATTTTCATTACGCAAATTAGCGCCTGTAACTGACCAAAATTTTTGTTAACACTGCGGACATTCATATGTAGTATATTAATATTACTCTCAGAAGTCAATAAATAACTTACACAATCCTGTGGATTACAAGAAAAGGAATTGCCCAGGCCAAGATTGTCCAAGTCATCGTTTATGTTTTTTATTGAATCCATTTGTAATTTACGTGATAACCAAACAATGGCGCAGGGGAATTAGTTGTTACATAGATTAATATATGATTGATACATCTCATTATAATATTATATGTCAGTAAGTGTTGTTTGGTATATATCATAGTTTTTGTGTACAGTGTCGTGAAAGAGTTTTGGTTTGTGTATGTAGTATTTAGAGTGTAATGTTGCGATTTTTTAATATAACTAAGTAAGGTAAAAACAATTAAACAAGAAAAAAATTTAGTAGGTTTAACTAGTCAGATTGAATTTAGGTTATCAAGATCAAGAAGACACTTTTCGGAATGAATTAAAACTTGCTTGTCACCTTCTATTTTACGTAAAAATATGTTATTATTTGAGATCCAGCAGAATTTAAATCCATTATTCTTAGCGAATTCTCGAGCCCGATAGAATAACTTTTCGGTAGTAGCAGGCAATTGCTCCGCGATGTAAACCGGTTTTGGGTCGCCGGGTAAACCAATGGTGGCGGTATTTAATTTCTCATCCTTTCCTTTTCCCTTGTTATAGTCCCTTACTGCCGCCATTACAGACTGTTTAGTTTGAACTGATGAAAACTCTGCAATTATCGGCCGTGAGGTAGTCGAACTGGATGCCTTTCCTGGTAGCCGGTATACGTCTCGTATGCTCGATTCCTGCACCGAGAGTCCCAGGGTGCCGCAGATTCTAGAAACTGTTTTAATAAGTCTTGAACTAGTTTCAACGTGTTCCTGCGGGACGTTACGAATCTCAATCCCAGACGATCGCGACTTGTACTGCAAATCAAGTATCTTCTTTTCCAAGTTTTCTATATAGTGATTTTGCTGCAGGCGTTCTTTTCTTAAATCCTCCACTTCCTTTTTCATGTCTTCAAACTGTTTGTTTATAAACGACATTGATTCTGCCATCTTTTCATTCGACTTACGAATTTCCACGTTAGACGCCTTTATCTCAGAATTTTGAGACTTAATTTCCCCTATATCAGCCAAAAGTTTGTTCATTAATGCGGTCTGTTCAGCTAAATATTTTGAGACGTTTGTATCCTGTTCATTCAACGTTACATTTCGTGTCCAGGCTATCCCTATCCATTCCAGGTTGCCTGGAAGAGATCGCGGAATGCGATAAGGCCGCCAATTGTATATTTTTTTTAGTTTAAGGTTTCCTTAATTTGTTTTAATTTTGGTGTACAATAAAGTATGTATAAATAAAATAAATAAGAAACCACTGAATAACACGGTATTCTTATAACTTGCCACGATCGTAGTCGGTAGCGCACTAGTTCGCCGAGATGGCCTATGACATGGTCAACGTGAGCATGTCGCGCGGACACCGACACGCTCTCTTCTTACTTCTGATTTTTTATATTTCTATGCACTTAACATTACTGTTACATGATTTTCTTGTGAATGGAAACTAGAAACATAAAAAATAACACTTTCATAAATGGAAAACTGAGCACATAAAAAAACAAATATTATTCACTAAAGTTATCGATGTAGATAATTTTCGAACCACCTTGCGAAAGCCCGCACCTCTACACCACTACAGTGACAGGTGCGAGGTGGTTTTCCCCTAAAGACCACGTGTCTTGAGCAATTTTTTAGATGCTCTAATTTTAAATTTTCTGTAATTCTTTCCACTTTCGGACACTGAATTTTTTCCAAGTTAAACCCTAAAAATCCTAAACTAGCTAAAAAATCCCTTTCAATGATTCCACCTTTGTAAGCCCACGTGTACTTCTTCTCTGGGTCAAAACTCTTTACACGTGTCGAAAACTGTGAAAAAGTAATGTCATTGTCGTAATTTTTTAAAAGCATTCCGTGAATATTTCTACTCACGAACATAATTGTTTTATCATGTTTATGATCTAACAACCATGCAGGAAGTTTTATATGAAACAAATGAACTATCTTGTCCGGAATATAATAAACTCCTACCTCTTTAAAATACACAGTTTTCGACACTTGAAAACCATCTATATCGATAATGAACTTTATGTTTTCTAAATCCATTGCAAAATCACAGCTGTTTTACAAATACAAAATTATTAAATTAACGTCCCACCACATTCGCTTTTCTACTTAAATCTTCTCACTTAAATAGCTTTTCCATTCACCATTCAACTTCGCAAATGGTGTTTCTTGGTCTGTTGGTCTTGGTCTTGGTATGCTGTCTCTTGTCCACAGTCCCAGCAATCTGTTAATGATAAATGTGATCATTAGTGCTTTCGACACTTTAAAAACGAATGTGTTAGTGTTACGTAAGCTGAAGGAAAACCAGCTACGTTGTGCTCGATTGTGCGAAGAGTGTGATGGTGGCAACTTTGAACAATACCTCCGGGTAACTTAAGTAGGTAATTTATTTATTTGTACATTTTGTAAATACGTTGTAAGCTTAATCAATTTTATTAGTGTAAATAAGTTGATTTCAAATTTTATTTTCAACTACGCCAATAATACCTAAGAGTCGAAAATATCACCACGTACTTTCACTTAACTAGCACGTCGTTCCATTTCCATCAAACGTAGAAAACATTTTTAGACTTAGTACATCGCTACACTAACTAAGGCATTCTTGCCGGTCCTAAGCCCGTTAAGTAGGAAGGAAATCCACAAATAAAAACAAAATCACTACGAAAAGCAAAACTAACATTTTATTAATCATCTGATAATAGGTCAGTGAACTTTTCTATGGCGCACTAGTATTATTGTCATTAGTAAGATTTCCGTATTCCAATGACGCTCAAAGATGAGTTAATTATCAAGCGAAATTTATGACAATAATGTAAGTGATTTTCGAAATAAAATTAGGTAAAATTATTGCTACCGGTCATTGATCGGTCGCGCTCGCGCGCGTTTGCATTTCGTAGGTAAGACGTCGACACTCACACACACAGCTGTATTGTCACTGTGTGCGTAGTCGGGTGATTCTGTTTTATTTGTATTGAATTAAGGGCTTAATTCTGAAATACTGTTAAATTTCAACAACAAAAAAAAGCAGCGCTTATTAGTTATTGCCCGCTACCGTAATTTCGATTGATTATTTATGTCTTTTATGACAACCTCCTGAAATTTGACGAGGATGCAAAACAACACGTTGTATATAGATTATCTTCAATATCTATTTTAGAACGTATTTACCCTAAACACTATTCAATTCAAATGAATATCTTAGGAGTTATCCCAACTGCCGGGGTCACGGGACTGGCACGCAAAGGGCAACCGAAAGAACAGGCTGGTTTTTAGTCAGTAAGTCTGGCAATCCCTTCCACTCCACCCATGGCTGAGAGGACTCATTTGATGATTTTACCACCCAAAAAAATGGAAATAACGTAAAATAGAGGCACCCTCGCATTACAAAATAATTTTACAGTAAGCGCCCTTCTTCTTTTGTTCTAAATTGGTCCCGAGCGAAGCCGGGGCGGGTCTCTAGTTCAAAATAAAGTGCATCAACTAGTAACATCATCTTATTTAAATGTCCTCATCGATGTAAGCAGCTTATATTAGTAGCGTCAGTCATAGTAATATAAATTAATCATTTAATTCCTCAAAGTATCTATTTTGATAAAAAGTTGATAATCAATGAACTCCGCTTGGTCCTGTACTTGGTACTAAGAAGATGACCACCAGTTTTAAGTTGTGTCATAGGTCTTCATCTGTATCATTAAACCTTTATGGTAGCGTGACTATAAATATCCGTTCTCCAGATCGCCCCTACCGGCTGCATCGCGTTTGGTGTAAACTTTGCAGACGTCCGACCAGCTTCACTGTGATCTTATATGGCTTATTTATCTCTAAATTACTAATTTTTCTCCAAGTTCTATTTCCCCGACTGTTGCGAGAACAGTATTACTCTATCCTTAATTTGACGACATAATTTATCATATAATGATATTTACAGTCAATTGAACACTTACAGCGATTATGAGACGCTAGCGCACGAGTAACTACTGGTTGCTGTTGTACAAAACTTGTCTATTTGTCACTGTTGTCGCTTCTTAAATGACAATGGAATGTATGTGCTTTTGAATTGAATGTTGGGAGTTTATATACTATTCCTCTTATCGTTTTTCGTTTAGCCCACTTGTAACTACCGACCTTAATAACGCCACGAATCGCGTGTTAGATGCACCCACCAAATTTATATATGTTATTTAAACAAAGATCGTCTTACTTTACCGTAATCAGCAATGGCCCTTCTACTGTGTGTCCCTAGTTTTTATCGTAATGCGTGTCTTATTTTGAAGTATTTGCTAGTTTATAATTATCACAGAAATTGCTTTACGACATGCCTTCTAAAAAAATACTTTTTAGAGTTCATGAATTTAGTAAAAATCACTATAACGTAGAATACCGTAAAGGATTGTTGTAAATAAGTTATACAAATGTAAGATAAAATAAGTTTGTATTTCGCGGGTTTTCATGAAAATTGATATGTGACAACTGGTGGCGTTATAACGGCCATAGTAAAATTGACGTCTTCTTGTTATTACTATGTGTCTTAGATCGCTGACGAAACGGCCTCGAAACGCAACGAAATAGGTGATGAATTACAACAACACCCCGTTACGATTTGCACAGTGAAATATCAATTTTTCCAACGGAAAATTAAATACCCAAGTAACTGACGAAGATTCCGGCGACGAAGAATTTGTAACATTACGTAATCTCCCTGGTTTGATTATTGCTTTTGAGCATAATTATTTCGTTATTCATTTTCACTTTACTTACTACTAACAATTGCAATATATTTATTATATTTCAAGTTTCCAGCAAAGAACTCCAGCAGGCTCCAGCTTATGATGATACATTTCAGACAGTGAGGACTCTGAAAATATTTTTTTCTTGGTCTGTGTCAGCTAAAAGAATACGCACAGCCGATTAACACTTGCTCCAAGATATGGTGCCTTCTACTTCTGGCTCCACTTCGTCTATAAGCTGTTCTTTATAAAATCCTATTTTTACTACAAGTGTAGGCAAAACCTAACAGTATATGCGGTGCAACAGGCACAATCCAATGAATTTACATTCAAAGCTTGTTGTTTTGCCTATTACACCAATGTTTAGTTAGTAGGTAAATATGCCATTTTTTTTAAACCGGCCTTCTGCGAGTCGGATTCGCATGCCATAAACTTTAATATTTATTCTTTGTTGTTAAAGCGGCAACAGAAATACACAATCTGTGAAAATTTCAACTGTGTACCTAGTACGGTTCTTGAGATACAGCCCGCTGTCAGATAGACAGACGGACGGACGGACAGCGGAGGCTTAGTAGTAAGGTTCGGCTGGTTACCCTTTTGGTACGCAACCCTAAAAAATGGTAAATGAGTCATTATGAACAACATGTTGGGAGTTTAATTTAATTCCAAAAATATTTCCATCAAAGCTTCGGTTTTGGTAGCCGATCTTACTACCGGGCGTTATCATGCCTCCCGAGTTTGGTGCTATTTTTTTTGCCCAAGGAGTATGTGAGATTAAAATTGATTTCATGGTGGTATGATCCTTGTTAGTCTCTTGCCCCAAATACTTTGTAAGTGTTGTCTAATGACTTTCACTGCTAATTACCACATTTTTTATGATCTAGTGAATTATATTTTAGTGTTTCAATATAGAACAAGTCTATGGTGGTATGGGTGGTTACCTCGCAATTATGCGAGTCATACGTGTAACTCAGTTGCTCCGCAAATTATTTTATTCAAGAAGTTGTGAAAAGGTGATCATTAATAGTGACTATTGTACACCAAATTACTTTCTTAAAAATACGCTTTCGAACTGTACATAAAAACTGCCGAGTTTGTTGTGTAATTAAATTTTAAATCGTTAAAAAGTGTTCAACAAATAACACAAATTCAAAAAATTCAAACGACCAACTGTGCCGTAAATAAAGAACTTGAACCCATTAACGTCGAGTTATTGAGAAGTACTCATAATTACCTACAGCAGACTATTTAGGTCGCGTTTGCCATCGTTATCGTGGCGCATTGGTACTAGAGGCGACGTTACTCTCGTGACCGCGCGTTCGATCCTGGGGACATGTTCATTTTTTTTGTTTGTTTAACTATCTGCCAGGTGTTGAACTGCACTATGCAACCTATAAGCCGCACGCGACCGAAGACAGCAGACGCAGTAAATATTGTCCAAGTTCGATCTGAACCGGACATACCAAGAGCACTACAGGGCACACCAGAAACCTCAAACTCAAACGTATCTCTACGCCAGAAGCGACCGCGGATGAATTTTTCCCCAGATACCGTCGATACTATCATCTTCCTGGCCTTATCCCATGTTACTTGGGGTCGGCGCAACACGTTTTTTTCTTCCACTCTGCCCTATTTGCCGTCAAACTATCACTAAGTCCTTTTTTTTCATATCACTCCTCACACAATCCATCCATCTTTTTTTGGCCTTCCTCTCCCTTCACTCCATCCACATTTATATTCATTACTCTTTTAGTTACATGTGTTTCATCCCTCCTCTTCACCTAAGAAAGCGAATCCCTTTTAACTTTTCCGTCACTGGCGCCACTTTTAAACTACCTCTAATGTACTCATTTCTCACTTTATCTATTCTCGCTACTTCGCTTTTTCACAGCCCAAAATTCTGATCCATACATTACGACAGGTCTTATTGTGGACTTGTTGATTTTCCCTTCCAACTTGTAGGGCATCCGTGGGTCGCAAGTTGTCTCAGTGACCTATCGCCATTTCATCCATCCTGAGTTGATTCGGTGCAGCACGTATTGGTCTATATCGCCTCTGGACAAGTGACTCGAGGTACCGAAAGTCGGAGCAAATCGGTATGGGCGTTCCAGTGAGTGCTACTGCATAGGACTGGAGAGACCACCGAAATCGCAGAACAGGAATTCTGTTTGGGTTCTGCTCAATTTCAGGCCAACACTCTCCAGTCTTTGCCACCACGTCTCCAATCTGCTCAGAACCTCTAGGCCGCTCTCGACAACCAGCACAATATACACCTGTCGTCAGCAAAGAGATTCACCATGGAGCCTCTTCCTGGATGTCCGACGTCAGAGCGTCCATTATCATCAGGAAGAGATAAGGGCTGAGGGCCGACCCCTTGTGCAAACAGACTGCCACACTGAAGCTGTCAGTGGTTCCCACTGCAGTCCGGACTTGAGTACTGCATCGACTACACATCGCTCGGATCAACTGCACATACTTCCCAGGCATACCTTTATACCGTTGATACCGAGCATGTGAATAATGTCACTGAAGTACAAATCATAGCCACACGGAGACTGAGTCGTCACTACTTCAATCGGAAAAACGTTTATTGAGACAACAGAGGGCCAATTCTACTAACTTTTAAACAACTTTTGAATTCGCATCTCATTCGCAATTTGTCAAAAAAGCCTCATTTTTCATACATTTTTGTCAGATTACGGATGAGATGCGAATGCGGACATTGTTTAAAAATTAGTAGAGTTGGCACTCTGGTATCGAATCTAAGAAAAACAAAATACGGACATCGGTTTGAAACTGACAAATGTTTCCGAAGCTATCAATCAGAAACTTGAAGATTTTAATAGAAAAATAGAGGCACGTGAGAAATAAATAATATTGCTTAAAAACTCCACAAGCGAACTGCATCACAAGTTGAATAACTATGAACAAAGTTGCATGAGAAACGAACTTGAAATAATCGGAATCTAAGAAGAAAATAATGCAAATCTCAAGAAAATTAGATACTGTCTTTCAGAGGCTGCCATAGACGAGGCCTACCGCGCGGGCCCGCGACACTCTAACCTGACAAGCCGAGGTCTATTGTTTTAAGACTTACGCGCTGAGCTACATGCACACAGATTTTAAAAGCTGCGAAAGATTGACGACCGCTCACCTCCAACGATATTGTAAAGGGAACCTCCAATAAAGTCTACATAAACGAGCGCCTGACGGCCAGCAATAGGATATTGTTTCGTGAGGCTCGAACACGTGCACAAGCACATGACTTCCGATACTGCTAGGTCCGAAACGGCACTATCAACGTACGGAAAGCTGAGAAGCATCCAGCTATTCCCATTCGAGCACCGACTGACCTGGACGAGAAGGTTGGCCCCACCCGACCATGGAATGTTTCTGTCACAGGTGCCAGATATTCTAAGCATTTTGATATGTTAAGATCTATTTATTTGTTCTACAATAGTTTTAGTACTGATATATACATTTTCATGTCATTCGCTAACTTTAGATAGGCATTTAGAATGTTTGAAGCACTCGCCGATATCAATAATGAGAAGTAAAAATAATTACGGCCCCAGTAGGGAGCTCTGCGGTACACTGGAGGGGATGGTTGACCAGGAGGGCTTAAGTTTGGAATCCGAAATATGTGGTGCACTCAGACAGGTTGGAACGAATACAAAGGAAATTCAACAGATACTTGAATTACAGTTTAAAACCCTTATATGAGTTACCACGAGAGATGCGCTCGTTTTCACTTACTTCCACTTGTAACTCAGAGGAATATATCTTGAAAATAGCACAATCTAAGATTGAATGTCCTGAACTTCTTTCTAAGCTGTCTCTGAACGTTCCTCTCGATATTCTCGTTTAAGATATCTTCTCCATACTCCTCCTTCTCTATTCTCTCAGCAAAGCATTGAACAAAATTGTTAAGGATGGAGAGATCTCAATAGATTTGTTTGCAAGCAGCTTAGCGACCATTAGTACTGTTTTATCCAAACACTACATGGGTTCTAATGTTTTCTAATAGTGGTTGCGCATTTCTACCTACGCAGTCACTTAATTTTATGTTAAACTTAGTAGTAGTAACACCTAGTTAATTAATTTTGCAGCTGTACAACAATACCTACTCTATTGTTAACTGTGAAGGCTTGTTTTGAATTAGCTTACTATTATCCCAGGATATTAAAATATGTGTGCTGTAAGCCACCCAAACATAATAAAAAAAAAATTAAAAAATTAAATCGACATACTATGGGGTTGTAGTTTTTATTATATTCAAAATTCACTAACGTTAACGATACTGTAACGTTACTACACAAAACTCCAATGTGTGTGAAAATCAGCTTCTACTTATACGAAATTGCCATACAACCAGAGAGAAATAAAAACTTATAAGCTTGAAACTTCACTTTATACATTATGATTTATATAAAATTATTGTTAACATTAAAATCTTAGATTACAGTACAAAATTACAAAAGATAATTAGTGACAAAATTTAGAGAATTTAAAGATAAAAACGAACTTAGTTGTTCGTGAAGTTCAATCATAATTATTATACGAAGTGCTTCGTTTGAAAAGATTAGTAACCTGAGATTATAAACTTATTACTTATTACACAATATGCAGAATCACCCAGGATTTCCGTACATAGCTGTAGAATCAGGGCAAGTGTAACATCTAAGGACAGCTACAGCTACCTGTGAACACCTTTTATTCTAAGAAAACTTTCATTCAGCATATGGCGGTTATACCGTTCGTCAACATTAAAAGAATTCATAATTTTTATCATTCACTTATTCGGGAATGTCCAAATTCATTTCTTGTCGTGATTAATCTGCTTAGAAAAGAGGGTGTCAACAGGTAAAATTACCCTCTGCACAACACTTGCCCTTACATTACAATCAAACACTAATCTATGTATTGCATCAAGGTAGATTTTGAAGCAAGCTTGGCACTCTAACCTCTTGCATTATGAACTATCGCCATTTTTTAACACTCGTAAGCCAGGATATTATTAGCTCGTTATACTTGCTTCAAACCCTACCCTACCCTTAATTAATCTGGGCATTACATCTAACTGCTTTTCAAATAAAATCAACAGACAGTTCTCGTTGAGTTGCCAGTATTGCCATCTGCACATAGATTAGTTGAATCATTGGCATGGAGACGCCGTTTGTATTTTTGAAGACAATGACATCTATTGACGCTTGTGATAGGTTTATTCGGAACACTGCTTTTACGTTTAACGTGAAATACTTAAAATTTAGTTAAAATATAGGTTTTTTTTAATAAACAAATAATAACATTTATCAAAAAACCAAAAAATAAATTTAATAGCTCTGGCTTGAGTTTCCTCCAGTAAAATTATTATATGAGTATACGTGCCCTTTTAATATCTGAAAAAATAATGTAATCAATGTTAAATAGTGACTTAGCATATTCCCAGTATTTTAACCGACTTCCAAAATAGGAGGAGGTTCTCAATTCGGCTGGTATTTTTTTATGTACTTATTTACACCGATTACTCCAAGATTTCTGATTTCTGTGATTCTTATTTAGTTCAATGATACTTGGACACTTGCGATTTGGTCCCGTAAAAATTTAATTCAGCTTGGCTTAGTAGTTTTTATTTTATGAACATTTTCGCTTAATTCAATTTCTGCGTAGACGAGAGAAAATGAAAAATAAAAACGTTTTTTTTTTTCAAAAAAATATAACGGACTTTTAAACAAAACACTACAATGTATAAAATAACCTTAATTTCGGAAGTCGTTGTTTTTGGTTGTGTTTATTTGTTGTTTAACACCGACTTCTGAAATAATGTATATTTTTTATACTTTGTAGTGTTTTATTTGGAAATCGGTTGTCTTCAAAAAAACTTTTTAAGTCGGTTTATTATTTTGTAAAAAGGTTTTTTATTTTTCACTTTTAAGTGGTGATACTTGGACGACGTCTTCATTTACACAGAAATTTAAATAAGCAAAAATTGTCATACAATAAAAACTACTGAACCAATCAAACCAAATTTTTACGGGACCAAATGGCAAGTATACCGCATCGAATTAAAAAAGAATCACACAAATCGGATGAGAAACCTCGGAGTAATTGAGATGGCGCTACCTTAAAATGTTGAGAATGATCACGTTATTTTTTGGGAAGTGGAATAACTTGACATAGCAACTCTTTTCTTTGGCATTGACATTAGACACTTAACTTGTAAATCTTATAATATTTAATCAGTTACTTTTATATTAAGACCAGTGTAAATAAACATTGCCTCTGCTTATTTTGATGTGTAAATAAATCAGCCGTGAAAAGCTTTTGTTTTAGTTGCGATATCACAAACTTGATTTCTACAGTATTAATATTTTATTATCACATTTATCAATGTCAATAGAAGGCAATAACTTATAAAAACTGAGCCGTCTTCTGGTAGAGGTCCTTCCATCCGTGGCCCTGATGGACGAGGTTCTATTAGCCCTCCAGTACTGGATGCTGGGGAGTGCAGGAATGCAAGTTCGCGTGTAGACGTGTTGGATTCTTGACGCAAGCCTTGCATCTGAAAGAAGATATGGCGCATAATTTACCTCAATGATGTGATTTCAACATCCCTTCCTCGAAAATGTAATATATTGGAACAACTATAATTACACTAAAAGTATCGATTCAGCAAAATTAATTCATTGTTAGTCTAGATAATGTCGTGATTAGATTCGATACAGCAATAACCACAAAGTCGAATCACGAATTTATTGAAAGTTCGAGCATCTGTTAAACGATTTTCGGTGTTCTGATTGAATAGTAATAGGTACTAAATTGGTTAGATTAGGCGATTAGGCATTTAATGAAATAATTCGTTTTAAGGTAAGTTTTACATAGATATTATGAGGTTTTCCCTCATGGCCATGATAAATTTATGATGGCGATGAGTGTTACTGGTAAGATGATCGTGAAAATCGAAAGAAACACTTGGACGAGGGATCTTGGGACTGTGTAGAATGGTAGAAAAGAGCATGATTTTGGGATTGGAATATGATGATGATGAACCAGAAAGAGACAATACTAACCCAGTAGCAACGTGTTAGGTAACATCGCCGATACAGACTCCACATTGACTGCATTTTTCTCTATCGCTAGCTGCAAAATGTTGTAGGGAAGCCAGCAGACTGCAAACAGGGCAGGAGGTGGCCACTCTCTTCCTTTCTGGAACAATCCGTAGGCGCTGAAATCGAATGAAAAAGGTTTTCAATATTTGCCGTGTCCCGGCAAGCTAAAACGTGTTTTTTTCGGTTTACGGTAGGTACGGAACCTTTCGTGTGAGAGTGCGACTCACACTTAGCAGGTATTTTTCCTCTTTTTTATTTCATAGCTAGGTGGGGGAGGCGTGCGAGTGCATAAATAATGGAAATATTTGGGGGCTCCAACATTATCCATAATTAGCCGGTTTTATTCATTTAAATTGTTGATTGTAAATATAGCATAATAATTGACTGAGACTAGAATAAAGGGAATGGTTTAGCTACACGAAATATGATGAATAAGATATCAATCCGTTATGAGGCCATGAAAGTTCCCACAGACAGAAGGGAAGTGACAATGCAACAAGCATTTGTTATTTTACGGAAAAATGAATATATACTTAAAATTCCTATAAAAAACTGTGAAATGCACACACAAAACACCTACATTATCATCAAAGTTTAAAATCAATAAGCCCGTGTCGCTTCAGCATCTCGACCGACAGCGCATGCGCCGGCGCCGTCCTCCGCGAGGAGCGCTTGACGTGGCTGAGCTGCGTGGTCTGCGCGCGAGTGTCTATCCCGCGTGGGACGTGCGTGCTGTACGCGTGTCCGTTGTTGTGGCGCAGGTTGTGCATCTGTGGGGGAGAGGTTGGTTACATCAGGTTTACTTAAAGAACACAGCAGTGCAATTCTGTTCTAACATCTCCCCGTGACGATGGAGTGAGTTGTCAATCCATACAAACAAAATGGAATGACAGTTTACTTCATGCTCGCGCCCTGTAACGTATACTAGGTGCCAGATAAATTTGCAATAAAGGACACTGATCGTTCCCACAGACAGACCGTACCCTAATATCTCTTAGTTGGTAATCCGAAAAATAAACTATAAATCGTTTTAAATTACTGAAAAATGTAAATAATTACAATAGCTGTCAATCCAGAGGCTTAATAAGATTAAACTTAATGGTGGCATAGAGACGTTTAGTTTAATGAATAAAAGATTTCAAAAATACAGGTAATTTAAAAAAATAATCTCACAACTTCATTTTACTTTGAAGCCAAACTTCAATCATACAGCTATGTTGAAAATGATAATTCTAATCAAAGGCGAAATTATTGTGTGGTAAACACAATAATTTCTCCTTTGATTAGAATTATTCGTATTTCCTTATTAAAACTTAAATGCGTATTGAGCTTGATAGATTATGCATAAAAATTCAGTTTATTTATCACAATAACTCACGTCTGTTTCTTTAATTGGACACAAATAAAAACATCCCTATAATAATTATAACCTTTTATACATGTGATACACAATACTCAACAGTTTCTCAGCAAAATCTTACCAATACTATTGCAAAATACTGTTCTTTCATTGTTATTTTGTGTAATATTACATTTAACCGTTATTTACAAAAATAACGTGACTTGTTTACTAATTATGCCATTGTAAGACCAACTATGTAATAGAACTAATTTATTTGAAACATATTTACTATATTTTAATATAATTTAATGATAGATTCATGATAAAATACAAATATTAACGAATTTGAAATGTTATCGTACGATGTGACGTCACTTGTTTACCACTGACTATAAAAGCTGGCGCTCCGCCGTTCTTGACACATTCGATCCTGAGCAGTCACACCGAGCGGACCTAAGTTAAGTAAGCTTATTTGGTTGTAACTTTTATTTGTAGAAAATACTCTTTATTTTCATAATTTATTGTATTATGATTATTTTTGAATTATATTTTCGAAATTATTTTTGATGTATGATTTATGTGTATGTGTATAACTTCAGTTTTTTTATGTACAATGCTACAAAAATAATTATTTGATGTCTATAAAGTATTAGCCTAAACTTCTTTCTAAAAATGTTTATTTTCTTTGCAAAATAAATATTTCATTAAATAGATTTCAATATCCCAAATGTTTTAAATAAATAAAATTCTTTATCCCTAAGTATGACTATTATTTTTAATTCTTTATAATATAATTATATCACATCAGAAGTGGGATCGGAACCTGTTTTACATATTTTAAAAAAAAAAAACATATATATATTTCAGATGGATCCTGCGGTGTTAGAGAGTCTTCTGAAAGCCATCCGTGATGGTATAGCTGGCAACCGAAGTGAAGATGATGTGGTGTTGCCGCCGTTTGATCCAGAAAAGAATGACAACGGTGCGGAAAGCTGGTGCAACAACATCGACACCGTAGCCAAGGACCGTGGATGGAGCAGCATCACTACAGTCAGCAAAGCAGGTAAAGCCCTTAAGGGCTCTGCTCTCTTATGGTTTGAGACTTGGGACCCGGATGAGGGTCGGACATGGGAGAATTTTAAGACTTGTATCAAAGATTTGTACCCCGAAAAAAGGAACTTATCTGAAAAACTCTCAAAAGCCGTACTCTACACCTCGGACGTAGCAGAAACATACTGTGAATATGCAAGGGAAAAGTTAAGGTTATTGCGTAATACTAAAGTGACATTTTCGGAGACTCAGCTAGTCGAGCTTGTTTGTGGAGGTATATCAGATATTAATATTAGAATGGCATCGTTTAATAGTCGTGTTAATAGTACACCGGAACTCATTTCACTTTTTACAACTTATACTAAAAACCCTAGGAAACGCCCATCTGAAACAAATAACATTGAAGTACGTTCTTCAACCACTAAGCGTCCTAAACCTGAAAATTCAAAGCCACCTATTTGTTTTCTGTGTAATAAAACTGGTCATGTTAGGTCTCAGTGCTTCAAAAATAAAAACCAAGATACCCCAGATTCAGAAACGCTTAAAAATCAATGTTCGTACTGCAAGAAAATCGGTCATAATGAGTCAATTTGCTTTTTCAAGAAAAGAGACGCGACAAAAAATACTAACTCTACGAGTAATAACGTCAATTGTTCCACAAATGGTAACTTATAGCTTACTGATGTTGAAATTCGTGAAAAACCAATTAAAGCCCTAATAGATTCGGGTGCTAGTTGTAGTATTTTAAAAGACTCGATTGCAAATAGTTTTGGCCGGAATTTGGAACCCTGTTCGATATCATTAAAAGGAATAGGAAACCGAGTGATTCTAATCTCCTGAAAAGTTAGTTTACCTGTCAAATTGAATAATGACAGTTTAGAAATCGAATTCTGTGTAGCTAACGATTCAGATTGCTATTATGATTGTTTGATAGGCAGAAATGCGGTTCAAAATCCAAATGTAGCCATTGTTTTAGATTCCAGTGGTTGTAGATTGGAACAACTAAACTATACAGAATCAGTTAATACCATAAATGCCCTTAAAGCTATAGATGATCATATTCTAGATTTATTGGAGTTAACAAGTCATCTTGATTTAAACCTACAGCATAAAATAACAAATATTTTTAATAAATTTCCAAAAGTAATGCCAAATTCTAACTATACCAGTACAGTTAAAACGGGTGAAATGACCATCAGGTTAAAAAGTGATGAAATTGTTTATTATAGACCATATAGACTAGCATCTGCAGAAAAAGAAAAAGTTCAGGAAATTATTTCTGATTTACTTAAGAAGAATATAATTAGAGAAAGTTAGAGTCCATTCGCTAGCCCAGTCCTTTTAGTAAAGAAAATTGATGACGGCGATCGCCTTTTTATCGATTATAGGGCTCTTAATAAAATTATTGAAAAAGATAGATATCCGCTGCCGTTGATCGAAGATCAAATTGATAAACTAGGAAAAGCAAAATTTTTCATTTCTATAGACATGAAAAATGGCTTTCATCAAATCCCTATAAAAGAGGAATGTATTAAATATACTAATTTTGTTACCTCTGATGGGCATTTTGAATTTCTTAAAATGCAATTTGGTATCTGTAACGGCCCCTCTGTTTTTCAGCGGGCCATTAATAAGGCAGTTAAGAACGTGAAATTTTTGTTAGTATATATAGATGACTTGTTGATTCCATTTTCAGAAATAACACAGGGTTTAGAATACCTTGAACAAACCATTGAGGCTCTAAGTTTTTCGGGATTTACAATTAATTTAAAAAAATGTAAATTCTTCGTGCAAGAAATAAACTACTTAGGTAGACATATTTCTAGTGAAGGTGTTAGGCCGAGTAACGAAAAAGTTAACGCTTTAACCAACTCTCCAGTCCCAGGTACAGTACTGTAAAAGAAGTTCGCCAATTCATGGGACTGGCGAGCTATTTCAGAAAATTTATACCAGAATTTGCTTATCGTACGGCTTGTATCACAAAACTCACTAAATAGGACCAGAAATGGCAATGGGGTCCCGAACAAGATACGGCTCGAGAGTATGTTATAAATCATTTAGTTTCTAAACCACTATTGAACATATTTAATCCTGAGTTAAAAACTGAATTACACACAGATGCTAGTAGCATTGGATACGGTGCTATACTTTTACAAAAAGAGGATGCCGCGGCAGAGGATGGATGGCAATGCCACGTGATAGCATATTTTACCAAACGTACCTCTCCAGCCGAATCTAAATACCCTTCGTACGAATTAGAAACTTTAGCCATTTTTAATGCTCTTAAACAATTTCGGGTTTATTTACTAGGTTTAAAATTTACCATTATTACGGATTGTAATTCTATCAAATCGACCATGAATAAAAGAGATATTTCTCCTCGTGTAGCAAGATGGTGGACATATATGCAAGATTTTACATTTGATATTGTGTACAAAAAGGGTAAATTCGTTACCCACGTTGATTATCTCAGTCGTAATCCAACAATTACACCTGCAGAATCGTCAGAGGTAATTAGTATTATTAATGAACCAGATCCTCTGCCATCTTGGCTACACTCGGCACAAAATAACGACCCCGAGACACAAAATCTTTTAGAGAAATTTAGGGCCGGTGATATAGATACAAATCGATATATGATAAAAAAATGACATGTTGCTTTATAAGAATGAGGATGGGGATCCACCTAAATTTTTCATACCAAAAGGATATCGACTTAGTTTATTGCAGTTATATCATGACGAAAATTGTCACGTTGGTTATAACAAAACTCGTAAACAAAATGTTAGAAAACTTTTGGTTTCCTAGCCTTGCTGCTTTCACAAAAAAATACATAAGTCATTCTTCCGAAGGTAATAAACATGTTTTAGTAATAGTGGATGGCTTTACCAAATACTGTATACTTAAACCACTTAAGACGCTTAATGGTCAAGAATTAGTCTCAATTTCACGAGAAAATTTAACTTTGTTCGGTACGCCTACCATGATAGTTACTGATAGAGGCACAAATTTTACTTCTGATCACGTACGATCATTTCTTAGGAGTATGCAAATAAACCATCATATGATAGCCACGGGTACCCCTAGAAGCAATGGTCAAGTTGAGAAATATGTTGGTACTATAATTAATATGTTAACCACTACTATTAACGAATCTTCAGAATGGCCAAGCATTTTGTGGAAAATACAACTGTCTCTAAATACTACGATACAAAAATCAACAGGTTTTGCACCAACAAGGTTATTAATTGGTTGCAACGGAAATATACCTTCAGTACAGGCTCGGCTAGATGAAGTACAGGATAATGATTCTGTTCAGGATATTGATGCTGAAGCTGATAGGGACTTGGCTAGGCAACGTCTAAGAGAAGCTGCAGAAAAGTATAAAAAAAAACGATTCGATAATACTCGTAGGAATAATATGATTATCAATAAGGGTGATATAGTCTATGTAAATCAAGACAACAGAAGACATGACAAGTTAAATCCTAAATTCAAAGGCCCTTATGAAATAATATATATTTTAGAGCACGATAGGATTTCTTTGAAGGGGCTTAACACATTAAGGAATATTATTGTGGCAAAAAAAAAATTAAGGCGTTGGCCAGGGGAATGGGTTGAAGAAAATTCTTCTTTTGAGGAGTCCCTATAACTCCAGCATCATAAGCCATGATAGATATTTATTTGTTAAATTATTGTTAATATTGTAAGGTATTTGCGGTTATTTAATTATGTAATATTGTTAGTGTTAATGATGTGTGACTTTTTGTTAAAAAAATACCTATTGAATAATATACTTAAGAATAATTTGTAAATTGATCATTTAAAACAAATATTCATTATTCAAGATAATTTGTGTTCAATTAACATTGGATGTTTGAAATTACTAAATGCTATAAGTTTATAACAGTTTTTACATTACTGCTGGTTACTGCTGGTCAGTCACTGCCCTGATATCAGTCTGAAATTCATTCGCAGCAGGTGATAGGACTGGTATGTCAAGGCCAGAGGCTACATTAGGTACTGCTGGTCGGTCACTGCCCTGATACCAGTCTGAAATTCATTCGCAGCAGGTGATAGGACTGGTATGTCAAGGCCAGAGGCTATTATTGAATTGCTGTTTGGTCATTGCCCTGATATTAGTTTGAAATTCATGTGCAGCAAGTGATAGAACTAATATGCCAAGGCCAAGGACATGAATATAATTAGTAAGGTACTTCGAGAGCGAAGTACAGGTCAGTTTGGCCGTGATAGATTATGCATAAAAATTCAGTTTATTTATCACAATAACTCACGTCTGTTTCTTTAATTGGACACAAATAAAAACATCCCTATAATAATTATAACCTTTTATACATGTGATACACAATACTCAACAGTTTCTCAGCAAAATCTTACCAATACTATTGCAAAATACTGTTCTTTCATTGTTATTTTGTGTAATATTACATTTAACCGTTATTTACAAAAATAACGTGACTTGTTTACTAATTATGCCATTGTAAGACCAACTATGTAATAGAACTAATTTATTTGAAACATATTTACTATATTTTAATATAATTTAATGATAGATTCATGATAAAATACAAATATTAACGAATTTGAAATGTTATCGTACGATGTGACGTCACTTGTTTACCACTGACTATAAAAGCTGGCGCTCCGCCGTTCTTGACACATTCGATCCTGAGCAGTCACACCGAGCGGACCTAAGTTAAGTAAGCTTATTTGGTTGTAACTTTTATTTGTAGAAAATACTCTTTATTTTCATAATTTATTGTATTATTATTTTTGAATTATATTTTCGAAATTATTTTTGATGTATGATTTATGTGTATGTGTATAACTTCAGTTTTTTTATGTACAATGCTACAAAAATAATTATTTGATGTCTATAAAGTATTAGCCTAAACTTCTTTCTAAAAATGTTTATTTTCTTTGCAAAATAAATATTTCATTAAATAGATTTCAATATCCCAAATGTTTTAAATAAATAAAATTCTTTATCCCTAAGTATGACTATTATTTTTAATTCTTTATAATATAATTATATCACAAGCTCATTGTTAAAGCAATTTGTTTCAGAAATCTCTAACAAAGCCTCTAAACACTTTGTTCGTGGTAATTGCTTCTGTTGTATGAAGCATGCAGATTAATTGTCTGCACGGACTTTAATTTCGTTGTTTTGCTTGATTCCCTGCGGTGAGAACAATACTCCTACTTTACTATATCTAGACAAGTATGTTCGGTGATAAATTGCAATTACTGCGAGATTTCTTCGTGAAATGAAAATAGGCTGTTCTTTGAATTGGTCGACGAATGAGAGTGTTCATGAATATAAACTACTCTTAATAAAAAAATAAAAAACTGGTCAAGAGCGAGTTGGACTCGCGCACCGAGGGTTCCGTACCATTATGTAAAACACTAAATGTTTTTAAATTTTCATCTGAGACCTAATTCGTCAGAGAATTTTAACACTGCTGTGAATATTGCAGTTTTAGATCAGCGCCATCTCTTGACCGCTAGTGGAACTGATGTAATCGTTGTTGATGATTTCTGAAAAAGTGTCCTATTTAGAGACAACGTTTTATTTTTCCTGTAATCGTTATATAAACTTCTATCACATAGAATAATTTCAGATTTTTACAGAAGAAATATAGACTGATATTGAACACTTAGGGAATACTAGAAGCTCCTTTTGTACTTGATTTAAAAATATTATTTTCTAATGGCTAAGTAATATCTTGACCTCGTCTAGCTACCTAGACGAATAAAACCGTGGAGTCACCTTGAATCTGAACTTTACAGTAGATAATTACGAGGAAAGTCATCAAATATATAAGACACTGTTTGATGCTTGTCTTTTCTTTACGAGGTCAGCAAAGCAAACTATTAAAAGACACTTTGAAAAGTTTCAAGCAAAAATGTGTTATTTTTTTACGTATATATAAATTATTATCTTTCCTCAATTATCATCCTTAATCAGAGAGCTAACACTTTGTCACCAAAAACGGTGTATATTAGCTATCGACATATCGAAAAGAAGAAAAAATGCTTTTGTTTTTAAATAGTGGTACCTCTGAAGCTGAGCTAAAGTGTTTTTCAAAATCGTATTCGGGAATGTAGGTTTGGCGAAATAGTTATCTAATTTCTACAAAAAACCTGGCTTGTTCAGCTGAACATTTCCTTTGTGATAATGTCATTGAATACAAACCTGTAAGTAACATCTTTTATGTGGCTCGTGGTACAACTCGTAGTCACTTGAGGAACCTTCAGGCTTCTGTGCGCAGCGCCACTGTTGACAAGCAAATAATCTTTTAATCATTGTAACCTATTTAAGCACTACCGTGAGTTGAATATTATTCAGAATTCTTTCTACATTCTTTGTACACCTTATGCTATAATCCAATCTGCACCTACATCACAATTTTCTAGCCCTTTTGCCGTTTTCCCTTTCAGAAAAATGCCGTGCCTGCAAGATTCCTTTGTGAAAAACAGATAGCGCTATGCGTCTTTTACCAATAGCACCGTCTTCTTCCCACACCGGAATCATAATAATAACAATAATTTATTTATTATACAGACAAGTATAGTCCAAATAGACACTCAAACAACAACAAAACAAATATTCAAAAAAAGAAAATACTCAAAAAAGATGTTAGTTACAAAATTATCTTATACCCTATGTTAGTACCTACTTAGTTAGTATATACTATAAGAGACATAGTTGTCTCGATGAGATGCCTCATTATGGGGCTCTCATCAAACCTACCCGCAATCACTTTCAGGAGGCTGTTGCCGCTGCCACGCAATCTGGCGAGAAGGGACGCACTCTTCTTGCGCACGACAGCTGAGAAGCTGTCGACTCTGGCTTCAGCAAACATCCCTGATGCGCTGCAATAACGTGGTAGCCCCATCAGCGCCCTGAAAGCGTTGTTATACTGGACGCGCAGCGCATTGACGGCCCGTTTGGTACAATTGATCCACAGAGGGCTCGAGTACAGGGATGTGCAGTATGCTCTAAAGAGCGTGTGTTTTCCGTACATCGTGCGAACCTCCTAGCCAAAATGTTTGCCCGAACCGCCAACGCCCTGCGCTCCCTATCTACATCTGCATTATCCCCAAGGTCGTCAGCAAGGAAATGCCCAAGGTATTTAAACTGATGTACCCGACGAATCAGGACATCGTTGATTTTAACCACTGGCACCTTTCCTGGACATTTCCTGCCAACGGCCTTAAAAACCATGAGTTCCGATTTTTTGACATTATACGTCAACCCATGCTCGGCAGCATAGTTCTCACATATTTCAACTAGTTTTCTAAGTGCACCAACCGAGGGAGCCAGCAGAACCATGTCATCGGCGTAGCTTATGTTGTTGAAACACAGCCCGTCAACAAAGCAGCCCACATGCGCACCGCTGAGTCCCTCGATCAATGCATTGAGGTACAAGTTGAAAAGATTAGGGGAGTTTAAGCCCCCTTGCCTCACGCCACACTCTAACCTGTATGGTACAGAAGACTTGTTCCCCCACCTAACAACATTTGTTTGGTTGCCGTACCAGTACTTAAAAACATTTAATAATTCCTTGTGCATTCCTGTTGCCTTTAGCTTATCCCAAAGGATGTCGTATGAGACTAGGTCGAAGGCCTTGGAAAGATCTAGAAACGCCGCGTAGACTGGTGTACTCCTATCAGCGTTGTACCTGACAGTGTGCTTAAGGCAAGCAATGGCGCTTTCAGTGGATAAGCCAGGTCGAAAACCAAATTTTGCATCGTGCAAACGCAGATGTTTCTCTAGCTGCACATTTAGCACACTGTCAAGCACCTTAGCGATAATCGTAGCTAAAGAGATAGGCCTATAATTCGACCGATCTGATGAGTGACCCGTTTTGTTTTTAATTACTGGCACAACCACCGTCCTCATCATACCATCAGGCAAGTGGGAGTGTGCAATACACAGGTTAAAAAGCAATGCCAAAACCCTAGGCAAGTGGCACCCCGCATTCTGCAAGTGCTCAATACTGAGACCGTCGTGACACGGAGATTTCCCCCTTTTCATATTATTAAGAGCTATCTTAACATCTTTAGCTGTGATAAGAGTCGAGATTGGTCCTGTTGAGGTCTCAGTATCGATTACCCGCTGCGCTGGCCCTAATGGTGAACGAACAGTAAAGTGATCCTTGAAAAGCTCAGCTATTAATTGAGGTTCAGTAACGCCGTCAACGCTCACGGGGAGGCCCTGGGCTGTGCTCATCTTACTGGTACATTTCCAGAAACTACGAAAGTCGGAGTTTGTGTGATGTGAGGCCAAGATGTCCATTTTAATTTCCTCTTGGTGATTTTGACACCACTTCAGCTTACCTTTAAAAGCTTTCCGGGCTTCTATCATCTCATCGTACAAAGTACCCGATGACGGTCTGCCGTGCCAGTTCCACAAAATGAACTTAGCCCTCGCCTCCCCGTGGGCGCTGCTGACGTGCCTATTCCAGCCCGCTACACATTTGCGGTGCGTAGGCTTTTTCCGGTATGTGGAACTAGCCGCGAACCCTAGGCAGTGTACAATGTCATTGTACAGCTTATCAATCACTGCCTTATGGCTGGTGTTACTGCAAAAATTCCCACTACAAGATTCCAATTGCACTAGGAAGTCTATATCTCGTAGGTTATTACCACAAATATGCGAAAATTGTTCTATTTGCAACGACGACCTTTCCCCCCACTTTATACCATCGGATACCCGAGGACAGTGATTGATCAGTTATTGCTTAGTTAAATTGAAATTACACTTTACTAAAAGCGGAAAATGGTCGGACCAATATATGTCATATTTAACTTCTACACTTGTAATTAACTGTAAAGCTGCTTCAGTGACTACACAATGGTTCAGCCATCTACGACTTCCGTTAGCCTCACTTATGAATGTATAGCTGTCTGAACTCATTTTAATTATATCTATACATAACCATTCCTGTTCACAACAAAAACTTTTGAGCTCATCGAAAAACAATTGACCAGGATGCGCATTAAAATCCCCTAGGATAATAACTGAGTCCACACTACTTTCATCCATAATTGCACTAATCGTTCCTAAACAGTCTGTGAATGCAGTTAGATTTTCCGCACTGTCTACAGGTAGATATGCACTTAATATTAACACGCGCCGGTCACAAACAACACTTTTATTGCAGTGATATGTAGATTATCGCACGGAATTACACACACACAACTGAACATACTTTTTCTCCAAAGCAACGCAACACCACCGTAAGGCCGACCCACTAACATTCCCGCCGATGTGTCGACTGTGGACGTACCAGTACCGCCGAATTCCTCACTAACTCGAGATAAGCAGGACAGGTCATGTGGCAACAACCATGTCTCCTGAAGAGCAATTATATCCACTTCCTTGCATAATGAACTCCTTCCATAGACCTTTTAAGCGACTTGCAATTAAACGATGCGAGGACGGCGTTATGCGCAATGGCGTCATTTGTTATTTCCATTAGATTAATTATGATTACATGCCTCAACCCGTACTGGAGCGTCCACGTTACGTGTAACATGAACAAAACGACGGTAAATAAACCCTTCAGGCCAGAAGCGGTCGTCTAAAAACATACTCAGTTTGTGTTTTGGCACAAACAGTTTGTATGCGTTATGCTTATCATTCCTTATTTTAAGTTTAATAACCTTAACATTCTCCTGTGACTTCCTGCAAATATAATCAGTGATGTGTTGATCGCTGGTGTCCTTATGAATATTAGTTATAAAAAGAGGAATCTTACTGCTAGCAGCTGCTTTAAAATTTAATTCAATACTATCAGAACCGCGTCCCATTCTACCAACAGGATTATTTTGCCTCTTTACTGACTTTTTATTTACAACTGTAGTCCATTTCTTAGTTCGTACATCATGATTTACATCTAATTGTTTTGTTTGCATAACACATGCCGCACTACTGTTTACGCTAGCCGAGATTATACTTTGTGACGGTGACTCATTACCGGCACAAACAGCTGACCGCTTCGCAGTGACGATACCGGGCGAAACAGGTTTCTGTATCGAGCGCCAGCGCAGCGTAGATAAACCACTTTGTTCGCTTTCGGAGGCGGGTATCTTTGCAATATTAGTGGGACTGGAATTTTCATCATTTTGGAGACTTAAATCGCAATTAACATTATTTTCTACCAAACCCATAGGGCCACTGTCATACTCAAAACTATTTAACAACCCAGCTCCTCTTTTCTTCGTAACATAACTATTTGAGTTTCTATCGACACATAACGGTAACTTATTATTTCTACTCGTATCATCTATTTGTGATATAATCTGAGACACCTGTTCCTTTGTCACATAGCTATCCTTAATATGCCTCAACTCATTTTGTAAAAGTAGGATATCTCTCAATAATTTAGTAGCATCCAGATGATCAAAGGTAACCGGTGGCAGTTTATGTAGATCTCTTGCCACAAAAATAGGTGTTTTATCTGGATCAACGCTTTTAAATAATTGAATAATATCATCAACATCACGCTGGGACTTACCCTCGCGTTTCCTTGTTTTCTTTTGTGAAGACAGAGCCACAGCGTCGAACAACAAAGTTTTTGCAACTTCGATTTCAGCACTCGTAAAAGCCATTACACAAATACGCACTAGACTTTCCTCGTCCATCACCTGCATCTTGTTTTGGATGAAGGCAAGGGGTTCAATAATAATAATATTTCAACTGTTGCACTTAACAACACTCGACATCGTTTATGTTTTTGTTAATCACACTCGTACGCGCCAGACATGCGTCGGCGTAGCCGCCATTGTAAGTCTGTAATAATGATACTTCAACTATGATTTCTGATTACTATCCCAGCCGCCACAAGAGAAGAAGATGCTCCAGACATCGGGAGTCGTATGGCAATTCCCGGCCATCAATGATTTCCTCTACAAAAAAAAAGGTCCTTTGATCGATCTGTGCCTGGTTGATTGAATTAGGCTCACCCATCATTAAATGGTACTTCAACATACCTAGTGAGTTATTGCTGATAAAAATTGTATATCCCTTTGGGGAATATCTCTGTATGATGTTACTAGCGATCCGACCTGGCATCGCTCGTGACCAATTTAGAACAAAAAAGAAGTGCGCCTACTGTAAAATTATTTGGTAACGCGGTGATAAAATCATCAAATGAGTCCTCCCGCCCTGGGTGCAGCGGAAGGGACTGTCAGACTTACTGAATAAAAACCACACTGTTCTTTTGGTTGCCCTTTGCGTTCCAGGGCCCCGGTACCCTGTTTAGACAGTCCCGCGACCCCGGCAGTTGTGATAATTTCAAACATATTCATTTAAATTGAATAGTGTTAGGGTAAATACGTTTTAAAATAGATATTGAAGATAATCTATATAGATTAACACCATACACCTTAAATAAGCTTCTAAAATAATGCATTACTTTTTACGCAATACTTAAAAGATGAAAATGGTTAAACTGCCCAGCTGTTACACCGCGGCGCCATTTATGTTTCGCTGAGAATGATATTTTCAGTCGCGCGTAATTTTATTTCTGTGATGTCTTCTAAATTATTCATTTAAATGATATAGTGTGATGAACATTTTAATCTATATTAAATTGTCAAGAATTAATGAATACACTTAATTGGATAAGGATTAATATTGAATAGAGGAAAACGGCTTTTCAAATTACACCATAGTTAAAAAAAAAAAAGATAAAAATAGTTACTGTGATTCTACCTCAGGAGATAGACATATACCATCGTGGACTTTTTGTAAACCTTTTTTAAAGTATATTATACTGTATTACATTATTTGGATCTATCTCGTAGGGTTCAGCCAGCATTTGCAATGTAAGCGCAAAAAAATGTGTTTATTTACGACATCACATTAGAAACCTCTAAAATCTTATCAGTGTTTCTCTACTATATTATGCAAGTTATATACATATAAACCTGCCTCTTGAATTACTCTATCCATTCAAAAAAACCGTATCAAAGTTTAAAAGATCTAAGCATACATAGGGACAGACAGATAGTGGGAAGCGACTTTTTTTTTACTATGTAATGATGTAAATAGGTACCTATTTTAATTCAATTTGACGTTGCCTTTTCTTTCACATACATTTTTTTTTATACACTGATTTAAAATACAATAAAATGGAAATCAAAATGGAGTGTGAGGCAAAGTTCAGAATTCAGTTTACATACCTTTCCAAAGTATTCTGCTTAGACGAGTTCACTGCCGTCTACTGCCGCCATTTTAGCTATACGGTCAGCTTCCTCGTTCCCTTTCAGACCAATATGTGCTGGAACCCATTGCAACTTTAAGTCTATACCCATTTCATTAAAAATAATAATAGCTTTCAGGATATCATAGGCTATCGCTGCACCTCTGCGACCAGAAGCGCATCGAGCCACATGTTGCAAGGCACTCTTACTATCTGAAAAAATAACAATTTTATTCAAGTTATGATTCATACCGTAAGATAAGGCCTGATATATTGCAATGAGTTCCAGCGTCATTATTGATATATCACAGTCGATTTTAACTCCTTCTTTATGTTGTAAGGTTTTGTCATAGAATCCAGCTCCTAGACCCAGATTGCTTTTCGACCCATCAGAGAATATTCTATGCCAGCTATTATAGCTCTCGTTTAATTCGGCGATAACATTGTTCACTAATATATTAGGTTCATAACAAGGTTTGGAATATTTAATACTCTCAAGGTTTACACAAATTATCTTTCCAATATTAATTCCTGTAACCCATACGTCTAAATTAAACATACCAAGAATACGACTAGAATTAATGTTAAATTGGCAAACATCCCTGTATGTTTTGACAAGTAAAGGTTTTCTCTTGTTTTCCCAATAGCTTACATTACACAGCGCACTTAGATCCGAAATATTATTAACAGTTACATTATTAGCCCACGATATTAATTTCAAACTATATTTATATGCCAAGTATTGCCTTCTCAAGTATAACGGTATAATATTTAACTCGCTTTCCATGACGTGAATCGGTGAACTTTTAATAAAACCCCCAATAATCCTTAAGGCCTGATTTTGTAATTTATCCAACTTTAGAGTATGTGTTTTCGCACTGCAATCATAAATAAAACAGCCATAATCCATACGGCTTCTAATTAACGAAATATACAGTCGGCGCATGTGAATTGTATGTATTCCAAAGGAGCTACCAGCAAGCACCTTTAGTATATTTAAAAGTTTTGAGCATTTTTCAATTACTTCGTTTATGTGTTTGCCCCAACGTAGACTTCTATCCAGCCATATTCCCAAGTATTTGATGCATTCCGAGAAACCCAAATTACATCCATATATTTTTAATGTGGGTAATATTCTTCTGCGACCCCTACTAAAAAGACAATAATTTGATTTACTAGGAGACAAATCTAAGCCCAGCTCACCTACCAACGCAACTATGGAATCGAGAGCACTTTGCATGTACCTTTCACATTTACGAATATCCTTGTCTCTAATGTACAGTACATAATCGTCTGCATACTGCGACAAGACTACATTAAGTGGCAATTGGGCTAAGCGATACGTTATTAAATTAAAAATTAAAGGAGATAGAGGATCTCCCTGAGCTAATCCTCTGTTGGTCCATCTGGTTAGTAATGAGACACTATTATTATTCAACTTAATTTCTAACCGTCTTGCACTTAAAAATGACCATAAATAATTACAAAACTTTGTACCTACTTTTAGTTGGTACAACATGTTTATGGCGACATCAACAGACACATTATTGTAAGCATTTTCAATGTCAAGGAAACATGCTAAAGTTGGAATGTTGTTAGAGAATCCTATTTGCACATATGTAACCAAACGGGTAATTGCATCTAAACAAGAGTAGGATTTCCTGAAACCAACAGTGTGAGATGAAATAATACTATTCTTTTCTGTGTACCACTCCAAACGTTTAAACAACATTAAGTGAAAAACCTTACAAAGGCATGAAATTAAAGAGATAGGTCGAAGCTTCATTTAAAGGCTTTTATTCAATAAATGGATATTATTCATTGATGGGGTACAATACCAGAACTGAAGATTTTATTATAAATGTCAATTAAAAATCATTTCGCTACATTAGGTAAATGATAAAGCATGGAATTTAAAATCGCGTCCTCGCCCGGTGCGGTATCTTTTTTTTAAGGCAGCTTTCTAGCTCCTGAATACTGAAATTGCACTCCAAAGTTTCATTTATTGAAACAAAGTTGGGCATAGCATTTAAAACATAATCAGGAGTAAGTGAATATAGCAAATTCTTTTGTGTATCAGGAGGGGGATAACTTTTTGTTTGCCTGAAACCTTTTATCCATCTCATGCGGCGCCACATCTCGGGTGCGGAAACTATTTGATCAATGGAGTCGCAAAAATTTTGCCAACCTAATGACCTGGCTTTGCTTATTAATTTTTGTGCTTCTTTAGTTTTTTCTTCTAGCTTACTTAAATTGTCTGGGGTAGGGTTACGCCGAAACTGAGACAGAGCAAGTCTCCTCTGTGCAACTACTCCAGACAATTCCGCGTTCCAGTAGTTTTTTGGCTTAAATTTATTTGTAGGTTTAAAACTACATTTAATGTACGGAATATGTTTATCTCCTGCGTCATTAATAAGATTTACGAAAGAGTTATACATCTCTTGAAGATTATTAATATTGTTGTTAAAAGAATGAAAATTGTTTGATAATGTTTTACGATATTCCACCCAATCAGCCTTTTTATAATTTCGTTTTTTAGATGTACTGAAACTATTTGCAATATTAATTGACATTTTAATGATTAAATGATCACTACCAATATTTTCGTTGAACACTTGCCAATTGAATTTTATCGCGATATCGGACGATACAAATGTAACATCTGGCGATGTTTGTTGCAGATTCCCGTTAACTAATTTTACCCGCGTAGCCATTCCATTATTTAGATAAACGAATGAATTGTCTAGGGCTGAATCCATAATTTGCATACCTCGTGTATCAGTTTTAACCGACCAATTGGTGTGATGTCCGTTAAAATCTCCCGCTATTATAGTTGATTTAGTGAACGATGTAAAAATTTCATCCCAATGAGCTTGTTGGGTGTGCACAGAGGATGGACAATAAATACTTACAACATATTCTACGTCTTTATAATTCAATAATTTTATACAAACAATTTCTATTCCCGAATTAGTCACATAGATTGGGTTCAAACAAGATTGAATGGACTTATGTACCAATATTGAAACGCCTCCATAGGAATCAACTCTATCTGATCTATAAACATTATAACCATTAATACTAAGGTGAATTTCATTATCTAGCCACGTTTCACTAAGGATAGCAATATGTATATTTTCTTGATTTAAAAGCTCCCTAAAAGATATTAATTTGGGGCGTAAACTTTGTGCGTTCCATTGAAATATATTTAAACGTATATTATCTTGATCATTATTACCCATTTATAAAACTAAAAAGATTTTTGATAAACTCACCCTTAGAAAACCTAGGCAGTAATATCTTCACAAATTTCTCCCAAATCATTTTTAAAACCGAGACAACTTTTACCTCTAATTTATCTTCCGACATAACAATGCACTTAATTTTTAACATTAATTTAGTGAATTCGAATCTATATCGTAAATGTTCATCATGTTGATCATCCTTTTTTCCTTCTTCTTTCTGCGATATACCAATTTCTTCTTCCACTGCATGTTCTAACACCGATTGATCTACTTCTGTTCTCTGCTTAGCCTTCCGGGATTTATTAGATTGAGCTGATGCGGCTTTACTAAATATTGGTTCTACCAGCGCCTCCAGTTTATATTCAATGACCTTGAATCTCGATTTGCTGTAGTCTTAATGACTATGTCACTATACGTTACCGAACTTCTTGCTGTATTTGCTGTAACCGAAGGACTATGTGAATTTTGAGATATACCCATCGTCTTTTCGCGATTTTCAATAAACGATTGAAGAGCTCTTCGGTAAGGTATCTGTTCCTTACTCATGATTATTCTGATTTGTTTTTCTTTAAAATATTGAGGGACATGTTTTATCGCAAAACAAAATGTGGACCTTTACAATTTAGGCACTTAAATTCTTTAACGTCGCAATTTACATGGTTACCTCCACATTTTGGACATAACTTCTTTTTGGTAGGGCAAAACTTAAATACATGCCCGAACTGCCAACACCCTGAACATTGAGTCACAGGGAACACGTACGCCTCCACTTTAAAACGACAGTCGAATGCGTATATGTGTGGTGGTAGGACGTTCCCCTTAAAACAAACCCTTACGGTCTCACTTTCGATCCATTTACCCCCTGCGTTCAATCTTTTAAGTCGGTTAATAGAAATAATTTCGGTCTCACTTTCTAATAAATTCTGTAGTTCTTCTTCACTCAGTTCAATGTCTACTCCTTTTACAATTCCATATGATAATGACAGTTCATTCGCCTTCTGGCATCTAAAACCCACCTCTTTCAATTTTTCACAATCTAGTAACTTGTTGGCCTCCTCCTCTCCATTAAATTGAAGTAGTACTTTGTTGACACTTTTATATTTAATTCTGCTGATCCGCTTGATGTTCTCAGATCTAAGAAGCTTAGCCAAAGCCATTTGTTTAGGTAAACTTTTTATTGAAGTAACACATACTTCATAAACATTAATATCTTCCAACTGGTCATTCTGCTTTTTATTTCGATCTACCCTCTTGTCACCTTGTGTTATTATGGAATCACTTCGAATAAATCTCTGGGGTTTCCTTCTAACAACAGTAATAAAATCATCTTCCGCACTATTATCATCTTCTCTCTCTTTTCTTTTCATCACATTTCTTCTCCCTTCTTCACAAGAATTTTCATCATTCACATTATCCATTTGCGTTTCCTCACGTTCTTCTTGATGATTAGCGATAACCTCCGAATCACTGACATCTTGTCCATCATCGATAATTTCCTCCATGAAAAACAACTAACGTAGGTACAATATTTAACCACTCGGCAGGAACTCAACAAACGCGTGCGCTTCGCGCGCTATACGCCGGGCGAATGTTTTTCTTATTTAAAGACAATTTTTTGCTATCATCAGGTCAGCTGGTCATCTATAAGACCAGTATCACACGCTTAATAACACTTAAGACCATAATGGTGACTCGGCGAGAAAGCGCTACCATTTGTTAAGTTAAACACACACTAAAGCCATACATTCTCGTCTAGACATACAGCCATGATTGATATTTGAATAATAGCTTTCTATTTGCTCTTAACGCACAAAAGGAAAAAAAGTTGAAAACGATCTGTAATGTGGTTAGTAGGTTTACACAAAATGGTGCGAAGCGATATTGCGTGATATGACGACCATTATTCATAGAATTTCTAATGAAATATAGCTGATGAGGCACTGAAAAACTAAAATTGTGTTGCATTAAATTTATCATAGACACATTAATGATTACTGGTGACTGTTTCATTTTAGGGTTCCTTACCCTACGTGTATCCAACCGAATCATCAATTACGATGCCTCCGCTATCCCTCAGTCCGTCCGACTGTCTGTCAGCAGGCTATATCTCATGAACCGTAACAGTTGGATAATTGATATTTCCATAGACTTGTGTATTTCTTTGCCGCTATAACGGTTAAACAAAATTAAAGTCATATGAAACGTGATTTTTCCAGTGTATTGAACGGAACCGGAGTCAGACTCCTAGTCATAAAATCTACAGTAAACTGTACAGTTTTCCTTTACTCAAAGATAAATTTCGAAGAATCCTGGCCCTTGTAACTCGAGTAAGATCCTGCTTGTCACAATCCGAGTATTGTTCGGAATAATAATATTCTGAGATTTCCTTCAGCAAATGGAAAATTTATGTTTTTAGAGAACATAAACGTTTGGACTGGTAGACGACATTTAATTTGTTATTTATTCGTTATTGTTTTTTATTGTTGAGTACCTACTAGTAGATACTGCAGTGATCTTGTCGATGTGCACTCTGATTCACGTATTAAGTTTGGAAGTTTTAAATTTTAAAAGATGTAAAATCATTTTACGAGAGATTCCTGGTAATCTGTTTTGTTGTTAGTTATACTTGAACCACACAAACCGTCTTTGCTTCTACAAAGTTAAGACTCTGTCTATGCCAATTTTTTACCATGAGTATGAGTAAAAGACCCCTTCTGATCGAAGTTATGGAACATTCCAGGAAAAACATAGCCACAATCTGATTTATCAAATTCATTATTGATGCCCACAATGATATGATTATTGCCAAAAATAAACCGAACATTCTTCCCGAACAAGAAATGTTATACTTACTATGTAATAAAGACATTATTAATTACGTAACTGGATATATTCTTACCATTCACATAAAAATCACTGTTCCTATGCGGAATTACCTTCATTCGCACTGTGAAAATAGCGATGAAATGGGCTGTCTAGTGTCCATTATAATTAACTGAGCGTTAATTATAATGAACACTGAACGACTTTTACTAAGTTTCCTAAAGAATTTCTATAGCTATTTGAAATTCGATTTCTGCAAGAACTTGTTTTTTAAGGATGGGAAATCCTCAAATGTCTCCTCTCGCTCTGGGTGAAGCAGAAGGGAGTGTCAGACTGTTACTGACTAAAACCGATCCGTGTTTCTCCTAATGCCCTTTGTGTTCCAGGGCCGCGGTGACTCTTTCGAACAAAATTCCGCAACCCAGGTTCTGCAAGTACCTACAGGGAAATAACAATATTGTGACAAACTGGGCTACGTTAGACTTCGCCTATTCAATAGGTTGTGAATTAGATTTCCAGTTCAATTTTCAATGGATATAGCTCGAATAAATATTTAAATTCAACGAGGAATGTTTTATAGAAGAACATAAAACATAGGCGCCTACTAGGATATTGTTTTAAATAAAAACTGAAGAGGACTTTTCCATTTAGTAAGAACAAAAAGCAACACCTAGACATGATTTCTACGACACAATAACTAACTGGGTAGCACGATACCCCTTCGCAACACTGGTGTCAGTGTTCTTACTTCTGATAATTCGTATATCAAAGATCTTCAAATAATAGCCAGAAACCAACGGTTTTACCTGTTTTCTAAACAAAACAATCAGCGTCGCTTAACACGTACTCTTCTGTACGTCTACCATGAGTTTTATCAACCTATACTCCCTAGCAACTGTAGTTAAAAAAATGTATGAAAACTTTTAAAAAACAAATTTCTTATTTATTGGTTTAGTTGTTAACGGAAATTTTACTTGCAACTTGCTTGCTTGTTAGTTTACAACGAAAACAAATAAATTAAAACATTGTTTTTAAAATGTTTTCATACATTTTTAAACAGGTTTACAGTCACTAGCAAGTGCAGATTGATAAAACTCATGGTAGACGTACAGGTTCACTAACGTTGAAGAATGATGTGTAGCATTCATAAATAAAAATACAGTCGAAATAGTATACTCTTCCCCATTGAAGTTGATCGATTAAAACTTAGCATCTTTCTTTTTGTTTATGCTCAGTTACTAACTACAGTACCTTTGCTGCCTTGGAAAAAAGAACTTTCATCAACCTCCGATAGTAAATCTGTTTCCCTCAAATCTGTTGCGTTCTTAAACTCAATCCATGGAGGATATCGTTTTCCTTCACTTTTGTTTTGTTATAGCTGTCTTTTCGGTCAAGCATTCCTTTTTTACTTTTGTTTTTTTTTAACTTCCTTATTTTATATTCTTTCTTTGTTTATTGAGATTGGCATAATAATTTATTGTATTTTCTTTTTCTAACATATTTTTTCTTACTTCACCAGCGTGTCTCGTTTCAATGTCACTTGCAAATCATCTCTGCATATTCTATCCCTGTCGAGCCAAATTACATATTTTTTGCCTGATTAGATGTTTCTATAATTTTAGTCTTTCTGTGTCAGTCTCACCCAAGTTCGTAAAACCCTATAACAACTAAACAACCAACCAAAACAATTTTAGTTACAAATCGAGTTCAATATTGTGTTCTAATTTCTTAAACACCAATCATATTTACCTACATATTCCTGTAACAGGATGTATGCGGATCGTCTAGACAGTTGAAAAAATCGAACGTACGCGAGGTGTGCTCGGTCATTTGTGTCAGTCCCGATTAGTGCGGAACCCTGACCCTGTCTCGTTAAGACGGCAGTTTATGTGTCTGTTAGGTACAATGGAAATTGACTATTTGGCCCTTGATTGTGCGTTGATTTCAATAATCTTGCATGTATGAAGGATTCGGAACAGGGTGTAAAGTCCCGCAAGCCTACTTAGAAAAAGGAGAATCCTTCGACCGTACGGTTGTTGTATCCGGTGGGCAACTGCTCGGCAGTTGATATTCGGACTGCTGTACATATAGATATAGATAACGCGATGCAGGATTTCGCTCAGTATTTCGCTGCCGACGGGATAGTATAAATTTCTCTTCGTTAATGTCCGAAAAACCAGAAAATAGATGATGTTGGACACTTTCTAGACACGCTTCCTTTTTATCACTTTAAAGCGTTATCAACACAGTAGATAAAATCACTTTGAAAGGCGAGCTCTTTTACTGAATTTGGAACACAAGTTATGTAGATACTCGGCAGGCATATCAGTCGTAGTCTTTTTTCAGTACCATCAAGACAATTTACGGGAAATAACGTACTTAACTCATGATAAAATATCAAAAAAATTCGGTAATTTTTTTTTATAACCGTGGCTTCGGCAACACAGTTTGTTACTATTTTCTTTGTAAAATAGCCATTAGTCCTGCGCCGGCGTTCCTACCGATCAAGCTGTATTAGCAGTTCCCTACGAGAAAGAGTGAACAGAGGGTGCATCAATGTCGACATAATCATACACTTGGTATGCATAACCTACCGCGTCGATGGCTAGTCTCTGAAGAAATTGGTTGTTGTTGAATGTCGGACACCTATAAAACCAACGTTAATGTAAACAATTAGTATAACAAACAGGTTACCGTGAAGTTGGTCTGTTGACACACGCCGCGCCCGCAGAGCAGCTTGCGCGCCGAACGCTGGAAGTTCCTCGTCATCAGGCAGTACACGATCGGGTTAATTGCTGAGTTCGCGTGACCTGCCGACAAAATTAGGGGCTCTTAAAACTTAGACCTCGTTTAATTTATTTAAGGTGTCTTCTAGGAATTCCTTGTTGACATCAATATTGTTCAAGGGTCGCCGGTAATAAAAGACAACGGTGATCTGTGGACTGGCGAAGATTGATGACACTTTTGCTAATTTAGGTAGGAGTATACTGTCGAAATTATACTTTACAACTCAGAACAGAGTAAACAAAGTGATTTTATATCGACGATAATGAATGTCGAAATTGATCACGTGAGTTTTCGGTAGCCCAAATCGAAATGCCCAAAATGTTTGGGTCTGTCGTGGCCTTCCGAAAGGTCTCGTGGTCTATCTCATCTACATTTTAGGCTTCATAAATTTAACTAGCGAAACACAATTCAGTTCAATTTCACATCAATGGAAACCTACTTAACAACATGTAGGTGGACAATTTACTTCAATAGCATGCGACGTCACGTTTCTCAATTACACATTGAATGGGAGGCATACGTGACGAGAATGCTATCAATCAGATTGAAGAACCTGAACCACAAAGTATTTAATATTCAATGTGCCGTTGGATCACTTCCCCTTACAGATATTCGTAGTCTGTGCTTTTGTTAGCATAGCACACGGTGGTGTGTAACATTTACTGCGTAACATTTAAAACGCTTTGATTAAAAATACCTACTGAAGTTGTTTTAACTCTAATTTGCAAAGTAATTTTCTCTAGTATCTACTGTTTTAATTACTAAGAAAGTAGTTTTGTTCGATTAAAGTAAATATTTTGTACTTACTTTTGTAGTTACCTGTAAATAGTTTACTTGCTTTGTAGGTCATTCAAGGTCATTCAATTCGAGGTGATTTTGAATTAAAAATGGGCTCTCAATCAGTTTTGTTGGTAGGTATACTTTATCCAAGTGAGGCTGTGGACAGCTCACCAAACATATTATAAATTCAAAGTCGATACCAACTTGACAGTACGTAAAAAAGTTCTGTGTTTATTTTTCAGAATATTTTCTAGCTCGGCAAGAAAAACAAATTCAATCTTATTTGTTTTCATAACAATATCTCTATCAAAACATCAAAGTATTAAGAAAAATAAGTTTTCCCTCGAGAATCATATCTTGTATCAAAATGAGACGAATCAGTTGACTGAAACGGATAAAAGCATAATAGTTTGGAATCGTATAATATTTGTCTTTGAATATCAAAATGTGAGGCAAATTTCTAGAACAAAGTAACTTGAAACAAAAATCAAATAAATACAAAATCAAAGAAAGACATTTTTTGGCCTCATTTTGTATTCAATCTTATTTGTTAAAAAAACACGTAATTTGTAAATTATTCTCGTTCCCAGTTAGTTTTGATAATACAGAAAATTTCACTCCAGTCTTGCTAACAAGTGCCGTCTTACCCAGTTACTGGGTTATGAGGGTCAGAGGCAGTCGCTCCACGTAAAGTTCTGGTACTCATCTGAATCTGGTTTGACTGGATTTATTACCTACCCTCAAATATGTACAGTGTACAAATGGACTATGTAAAAAATTGGTAGCATTAATTGTTTCATGGAACGCATTAGTACTCTGTTTGGCATTAGTTTAATAGGAAAATTGTAACCCTAATAGAAAAATGTAGAAAGGGTGATGTCATAGGTGCATGGTACCTACTTATGACATCACCCTTTCTACATTTTTTAGGATCTCATTTATTAACCAAAATCTAACTAATGATAAATTTATACTGATTAGCAGATTTTTAATTACATATTTGTTTGTGAGGTAACCGTTGCCCATTTTTTTATACTTTTAATACTGTAAATTTTAGACTTTTTGGAGCCAGCAATAAAAGCTTATTTTATTTGCTCACCTAAATGTGGAATTCTGTAGTTTCTGCCTACCTCTATGGGAAAAAACATGAATTTTATCTGACTGCCCCAGAAGTAAGATAATGATTTTAGTATGCATGTACTCACCCATAAACAACGCGTAAGGTAGGATCATGCTGAGATCCTTAGCGTTGACCAAGTTGACGTCCAGCAGGAGCTGCATGATGTTGTAAGGCATCCAGCACATGGCAAACAGAACTGCCAGCAGGAGCAGGATCCACGCCACTCGCTTCCTCTCCTTCATCAGTCTTAGCCCCTGGAAAAAATGATCTTTTAGTGTACAATTTCAGAGCTTGATGTGAGTTGGATTTTTGTATCGTCAGATCCTGATTGCAGACTATTAGGGAACTAATAATATTAAATAAAAATATCTAATGTAATACCGCTACTTCTGCTGTCAAGAAAATATGTGTACTATCGTAATGGTACAATACTGTTTTTTTTTTTTGGTGGCGGTAAACACGATAGCTATAAGAAAATAGCGCCAATTATCGTCGCACGTGTCTCAAAAACAACTGGCGTTTCGGATTTACCAAAAAATATTACTCAAAATCTAGACATGTTAGCTAAATGGGGATACGAAATCTTGCATTTAAATGATTATTTATATCAGCTTTTTTAATAAAATTAAATGTGAAGTCCGAAAAATGGGCTTCATAAAACACTGTGCGATAGGAAATGTAACAACCCTGATCAAATGATTGAAGTCCCGATTTAAAACCACTGAGTTATGAAACAAGCCTTTGAAAGCACTTGAAAATGATAGAATACGAGTTATAACTACAAAAAAAAGAACAATAAAATAGTCTCACAAATATATTATTCTTTGTCTCCAATGGAGGCTTAATATCCGGCCAATTTAGCCTAGTTACTTACTCAAAGAAGATTGGTTGGGTATGATTTATTCAACCAGTGCTATTAAGGGAGAATTGTTAGCATACATTATTTTTTCTTTTGCATTATTTTCTGTTACTCTTCGAAGGATTGTCGTATTAAGTAAACTTGATTTTTGGACCATTTTATTTGCTTTCAAACAGGGGACTTAGAGAGGACTCCGAAACTAATATACTGCTACCAGATCCGCCGAATTCCAATAGCCGACCCATTGGAATTGAAATCACTTTAAGAAGGTGGCTCAACAATCATTTGAACATCTTCGTCAGTCGTTACAGGTAGTCAGGTAGACAGAAAATCTGTCACCAGTCGTGCCAAAGATTATGATCTTACCCAGTGAGTGGTAATGGAGGTCAGAGAGGCAGTCCCGCCATGTGATGCCACTCAGCTGCATGCGATCAGACTGGGAGTAGCCCCAACGTAGTAGGGTGAACACCGAGAGTAATAGACACAGTCATCATCATCTGCTTGTCCCAACTATATTGGGGTCGGCTTCCAGCCAAACCGGATTCAGCTGAATACCAGTATTTTACGTGGAGCAGCTGCGGTACTTCTTGACAGGACTGAAGTCAGATTTACTGGTTTCCGACAATCCGTAAAGACTGCCAAAGATCGACAAATGACAGCCGGGACCAACGGCTTAACGTGCTCTCCGAGGCACGGAGGCGGCTATTAAGATCCCATCCATAGACCAACCTTGGCAAGCGTTGCTTAATCTTGAAGATCGACCGTGCGGCTGTTATTATTTAGCCACGAGCTCCTCATAGTAATAAACACAGTATGAATTTAATTAAATTAATCTCCCTCAATGATTAACAGATTCGCTGTCCGCAAAGCAGACACAATTGTAAAACAGTCAGCGAACACCACATGTGGTTCATGGGACTGTGGACCGGTTAATTTTAAGTTAAGTGCTTATGAAAATAAACAACTTATAATCTGAAATATAAAAAAAACTGGCCAAGTGCGAGTCGGACTCGCGTGCAAAGGGTTCCGAACGAATTTAATTTTTTCAACATGTTATTTTAATACTACAGACTTCTAATAGGTTTTCCTGTAATAGGGTATTTTACTAAAAAAATCTAATTAGTCCGTCAGATAGATTTCCTCAAAATATTGGACACGTATTTTTACTTTTTTCACGTAAACAAAAAATGAAGGCGCGTTGAAGACACGCGTGACGTCATGTGGCTTGGTAAAATTGTACCATCATAGTGACGTCACGCGTGTTTTATCATCTCATCGTGGCACTGTATCATCTTCATCTTTTGTTTACGCGAAAAAAGAAAAAATACGTGTTTAATATTTTTTGAATATGTATCTGACGGACTAATTAGATTTTTTTAGTAAAATACCCTATTTTTAGGTAAAGATCTATTATCTCCATTTTTTTCAAAATTTTGGGCTCAGTAGTTTCGGAGATAAGGGGGGGAATGGTCATTTTCCGTCTAATTTCTTGAACACCTTCAAAATCATTTATTTTACGAAAAAAAATATAATTAAAACCCTCACAGTAAGTCCTTTCATTTTATATGTCACATGATATTGTTCAAAAAACTTTTTTTTTTAATTTTCTGGTTTGACCCCCAAAAGTGACCCCATACTAAAAATTTAATGATTTACGTAACGCGTCTATGTTTGGGTCATAGAAGTCCATGAGTGTACCAAATTTGTACAGAATCGGTGTAGTGGATCCGGAGTAAACTGGCTGTGACAGACGGACAGAGTGATCCTATAAGGGTACCGTTTTTTTTTTCAGAACCCTAAAAAAAATGCGTTTGCGGAGCATTTATACCTAAAAACTTGTTAAACAAACGGAAACAGATTTATATTTCGTTAATTCCACACTGAAAGTTGTTTTTATGAAAAGGTGTTGGTAGTTTGAATCCGAAATCGAGCGAGATGTACCAACAAGATTTGATAAACACAATTTATCAAAGGCAAACTTCGAGCAAGAAGTTCGTGGAAAATATATCATGGTAGCATGATTTATAATCCTAATCAGTTGACATAAACCCTAAGGTTATAGGCTCGTTCGTTACTTTAACCTTGGGCTGGCCTAACGCAGAACGGGGTTTCAATAGAGTTTGAGGCCAACTAATATTGGTTTCTTTACCACGTGTGGTTTGCTATGACATATTTTTTACACTCATTTCTGAGAAAAAGATATCAAACTTAAACTTCATCTATTTATAATATATATATTCTAACTAGCTTATTTAAATTACTATAGGTTTCCATAAAAAATAATAACTTACGCATATTTGTTTATTTTAATGTGAAACGTAGTAACAATGAATACATACATCCCTTGACCTTTTCAGATACATTCAACAAATACTTGTAAAATGTGCGCACATAATGAGGTCTATTTTATTTTTTACGAGTATACAGATTGAAGAAGTCGTTATTTTTTTACCTTTCTACGCTAAATAAAGAAAAATATGAATCCTTTTTTTGTGAAAAGTTGATCTTGCTTCAGTTTACAAGATCTGTATTTGATATGACACGTAAAACATTGGTTTTAAAACGCTCAACGTTCATTTTGAATTTTAGACGAATATACGAGTATCATGACTCAAGGGTTTGAGCGTTATTGTGTTACCCAATAACTGGGTTCTGGAAGTCAGATAAAAATTCTTGTATTCTGCCACATCTGCTAAGACTGGAAGCCCAACCCAACATTTCGGCCACAGGGCTAGATAAATGATGATGATTTCAGTACTCAAAGTGTAATTAATCTGTATACAGGAATATAGAACCTATCTATGGCATATAAAAAAGATAAATGTCGTTGGTATTTTCGTAACATCGTAATAAAAAAAAAATTGTCGGTTTGTCAAAACTAATACATTTTGATTTCGCTATCGGGAGAAAACACGGCGTCTGGACTTTTAGGGAAAATACAGATTAGTATGAGATTTGCACCTCATTCACACCACCAGGTGATCACTTGGAAGGGCTCCTCTTGAAAAGCCACCCCAAAACTTTTGTACAACGCCCGTAAGGGCACATCCCTACGAAAATTGAGAATGGGTCTCTCCTGAAGCTAAAGATCCATATTTTCGTGTCTCACATTGGTTAAAATACCTAAAAAATCAAGCAAGTTTGTTTATTTTCATCCTTTTCTTCGGGTTTATTCAACTGAGTTCAACGAAGGCTCAGAGATACATGAGACCCTGGTATAGTGTTACCTATAATGAGGAGAGGAACCGTAGAAGACTCGGCAGGATGTTAGTATGGAGACAAAAGAAAAATAACCTGTTTACTCTCTAGAAATTTCTGAACAAAGTAAGTAATTGGTTTATTATTTCCGATCAAAACTAAAAGGTTTGTGGAAGTTTGATTCAAGCTCTAGTACATTAAGTCAATTATTTATCTAAATATTTTCCCCAAGTGCTCCTAAAAATAAAAATAAAGTATCTAAAGAAAAGGGTTTCTGTAGATTCTAAAGCTTTATAAACTAAGTAATTGTTAGCCTTTTCAATAGGCTCACATTTTAGTGCTATTCAAGATATTGGTGGTGTAATGTTCGAGTTCACCTTTTTAATTTCAAAATTTACAGAGAACGAAATATTAAAAATACTCTCTTCGTAGAGCCGTTAATCATACTTTGAGCAAAAACCACTCTATTTGAATTCTAGATGGAAATTATAGTAAACAGTGTAGTACTCTGATACTCATTTTGATCCTCCTTACACCAAGTGTCAAAATGGGGATCAAGAATTCGACAAATATTTGTGTACATGTCATTAAAACTTCAAACGTCATTTTCTTCCAGAGATCTATAAAAACACTATCTGTCAACACTTATAATCAAGTCATCTAAACATCTCGTAAAAAGGCACTTCTGAAAGAGATTAAAAAATGGCGCCAAGCACATTAAACTAGAAAGTTCCTTCACGAAACGAACGGAAAACACGCCTGATGTTACAACAATATTATGTCACAAAAATATTTTACAGTTTCAGTGAAAAGTGGAAGAATGTTTCTCAGTTCGGTACCTATTAATGGTTAGATGTACTAAAGTGTTACTTTACTTGCGGGTTGGCGGGTAGAAATGATGTGGCCTAATGTGGGTTTTCAGACATTTCGACTTTCCACTGACAAAAATCTACAAATCTTAACGACATAATAAAATCTAGAGCTTCCGAGGCAAGGCCTCTAGTTATGTAATGCGTGCTCACATTACTCGTCCATTCACGAATCAACTTCGGCCAGCGTAAATTGGCATTCGATCGACATAATGTAAACACAGCCACAAGCTTTAAGTGTCCCTACGTATTTTATTTTGCCATTGTTTTAAATTTTGTGTTTTGTTTTACTTTTAAAAACATGCATTTCTATTGTAGACTTGTAGTACCCAACAACAGTATATTAACATCATCATAATTATTATTACACAAACCTGTTGCATGCTGACGTTGCCCTCGTCGATGTCGAAGGGAGGCCGCACTGAGCAGAGTGTGCGCCCCATGCACGCGTACGACATTATTGTTATTGAACCTGAAACAAAGCATTGCTTGTAACAAATGAAAACATAAACATGATGCATAATATTACAGTTGGGCAGAGGTTTATTATAGTACACCCACATTCCATCAGTGACGTTTATTTCTCATGTGCGTGCACGAGCCTATAGCCGACAACCGGTCACTAATCCAATCTCTGGAGTCAGGACTTCTTACTGAGAAAATCCTTGTGGAAAAATCTAAATAAAACTTTTTCCGATCACGATATTCAACCCAGAGATCTTATTCTACTCCTGTCAGGGTTACCGAATTGTTCGAAAGAGTTACCGCGGCCCTGGAACGCAAATGGCTTTTGGAAGAACATGGGTGAGTTTGAGTCAGAAAGAGTCTGCAGCAGAAGGGAGTCTTTCTGCTGCAGAGCGGAAGGAGTTATTTGATGGTTTCCAATCCAAAAAAAGAGATCCTATTCTGTAAAAATCTCACGGTGAATACTTAAATGAAGTGAATATGAAGTGAGCTGTCAATTCAAAAAATCAAGGTGCAATGACAGTTCACGTCATCTTACTCTATCTTAGTTTTCATGGAGAAATTTTTACAGAAAAGACTAGCAAGATGTCGCAACGCTCAGCTGTTTAATATCACGTGACAGTCGAGCTAAGTGTGAATATGTTACAAAACAGATTTATTTTATGCAACCTCAAAGTCTTTTCTTTGGTTTATCTTTTTTCGTCTGTGTCCTGACAGTTACAACCTGAGGGTCTTTCAAGTCAAGAGTGAATAAGTAACTTCTCAGCAAGTAAAAACCATGGTCAACTACATCACAGCGAAACCATGTCAAACACAAGCTTATCAATAATAAAAAATCGTATTGTAACCTAAAACAATTGTGGAAAATTCTCTGAAATACACAAATAGGGTGGCCCCTAACACAATTCACAAAGCGAAAATTTTTGAGCATTCTCGGAATCAACATCGGTCAGAGGTAGCTAGATATGAACGAACGTTTGACTTCATAAAATTGTTTCGTGGACAACGATGTATGATGTGGTTCTAGGAAACAATATTCAAAGACTATTGAGTAAATATCTTCCGAATCGTCTTCTTAATCAGAAGTTAGTTACTAGTTATTTTATTGCCTTTGTTTGTAACGTGTCCTATACTGGGACATAAGGTCGTCTACAACTGAAAAAATAAAATGCAAAATGTTACAGGTTTAAAATAAAAATAAAATACCAATTACATTGGTTTAAAATCTGAGTTTAGAATCTCGATATGGCAAGTAATTTCCATAAATAAGGCTGTAGGAACTAGTGGCTAAATAATAACCGCACGCGTAAGCCGCACGGGTCGGTCTTCAAGGTTAAGCAACGCTTGCCAAGGTCGGTCTGTGGATGGGTGACTATCTTTACATCTACTATCTAGTTCTGATAGGCAGCTGCTAGACGTAAAATACTGGTTTTTAGCTGAATTCGGTTTGACTGGAAGCTGACCCCAATATATTTGGGAAAAAACTAGGCAGATGATAAAGGCTGCAGAAGTACCTGCTGAACCAATATCAAAATTATTTTACGGATATGATAAACTATCGCTAAGCATCATGACGACTTCATATCTCGGAATTAGGCACCGTTCCTGTGAGTTAGACCTCGAGACCGAAACCGCGGGAAAAAGCTAGCAAGGAATAAAGAGGAAAACAAGCATGTAAGCTAGAATAACATCAAAATTTTTATAATTGATGGGTTCACATTTGACCACAATCTGACCTGATGGAAAACGATGATGTGGTCTACAATGGAGCAAACTTGCGTGTAAGTAGCCTATTCACCCTTTAATTAAAGACCCTCAGGTTTTAACTATCACGATACACAAACTCCGACATGGAACTTCACACCTAAGCTGTTTGTATAATGAAAGTATTTTAAAAACGTTTTGTGCTAAAAAAAAAAAACTCAATACAAACACCGTTCTCCTTTATCTCCAAGTCATCAACGAACTTACATTACCGAGTAAAGAGGAGTCACAAACTAATCGCCTGTCAGTCAGCAGTCGGGTCCTGACGCTACGCCGCGCAAGTAATTAATGCCTGCTAAAGGTCAATAACTTAATCAATAAAAAATGAAAAAAATGAAAAAATCTTTATTCAAAACAAAATGCTTCATAAACAATGAATTGTGTTTGGAGCCTCCTTTTAGACAAACAATGCCTGTGTTAGGAGACTCCGCTCTTCCATATCTTAGATAAATGTTACATAATAATATATTACAGCATGTTGCTACTATTAAATATAAACATCTGATCATTATGTATCATGTGGTAAGAAGCGTGGTGAAAATCTTTTATTTTTAAAATACATAACTTTTATAAGTGCTCGTTGTGCACGTTCCACGTCCATAAATCTAGTTTTAGCTGCGGCACCCCAAATGGGGATACAATACAGAAGGACGGACTGTGCTAGAGCAATATAAATTTCATTTAGCAGGTTTCTAGGTCGCTTATCACACCTCAACATCTTAGTAGGGGCCACGTGTCTTAGTGTTTTGAAGATCCAAGTAAGCTTTCTAACCCTGGCAGTCACCTGCTTAAGGTGTGAGTACCAGGTCAGAAACTGGTCAACCATCACGCCCAAGTACTTCGTCTTAGAGACTTTATTTAGGCATGCACAGTTACAGCTTATCCTGTTTATATCTCCGCATGTATGCACCCTTAAGTTGAGGTCTTCATATGGCTGTGTCCGGGAACTAACACTAAAACATAAGTAGTTGGTCTTGGTGGTGTTTAGTGTTAGTAAGTTTTTTTTCAGCCAGTTAGCTATGTGGGCAATCCCTACCTCTGCGCTCAGTTTAACATCTTGCCAAGAATTACCAGAAAATACAACAGCAGTATCGTCGGCGTATGCAAATACCCTGGCATTTGTTAATTTAATATTGCACAAATCATTAATGTATACCAAAAACAGGGTAGGACCCAAAACACTACCCTGCGGTACGCCGTATGTTATTTCTGCTTCATCACTCAGGTATTGTCCTATTTTCACTCTTTGCTTTCTGTTTGATAGGTAATCCCTGAGCAAGCTGAGTGCAGTACCTCTTATTCCGGCTTTTTCTAATTTGTTTACAAGGATAGGGACAGAAACGGTGTCAAAAGCTTTTTTGAGGTCTAGAAAAATAAATAGGCACTTGTTTCCCTTGTCAAGATGCTCGACAATATGACAAGTTAGTGCAGTTACAGCATCTTCGGTACTTACAGCCTGTCTGAAACCAAATTGTGAAGGAGATAGTAAGTTGAATTTGTTTAGGAATTTAGTGAGTCTGGAATTAATAATCTTTTCGAGAATTTTTGATATAGCTGGTAAGACCGAGATAGGTCTGTAATTATTGACATCGTCTCTGTCCCCTCTCTTGTGCACTGGGGTTATAATAGATTGCTTTAGGGGAGCCGGGAAGACGCCTTGCTGGAGACAGAGATTTGCAAGGTGAGTTATTACAGGAACGACTTCCTTTCTTACAAACTTTAAGAATTTTGTTGAGATGTTGTCCCAACCCGGGGCACTATCAGATTTTAAATTCGTTAATATACCGTTCACTTCAGTTTCGTCAGTGTCAATTAGTACGAGGGTGTTTAGTGGAGATATATCTGGGTGAACAGGGATATGGACATTATTTAAAGTTGGGTGAATTTGATCGGCTAGTTGTTTTCCGATGTTGGCGAAGTAATCTATACATATAATAAAATCGTAGACTAACCGTGTCTGTACATTGAATATTTTTCCATGAAAATTACACAGAAAACTCAGGAAAAAGGTATAAAACACAAAAATGCAATTTTTGAAATTTTTGTCTGTTTGTCTGTTTGTCTGTGCGTTTGTGGGAGCATCACGCATAAACCACAGATTGGATTGCAATTCTAAGTACTTAAAAATATTAAGTGATAACCCGAGTAACATTTAGCGTTTATTTTATCAAAATCGACCCACAAAATCAAGAGATATTGAATTTCTAAGTTTAGGAAGAAACTTCGTAATGTATTCTGATGAGTCAGAGCGCCATCTATTGAGAAAAAAAATAAAATGCACGAAAGCATTCAAAATTGTTGTGTTATTCGTGAAACTTTTAATACGTGGCAAAATAAAAGTGACCATTTTTATACCTTTTCGTTATTTATCGTTACAATCGATCCACAAAATCAAAATGTATTGAATTTTTAGTTTAGTAAGAAACTTCCTACTGTGTTCTGATCAGTCAGAGCGCCATCTGTTGAGGAACCAAAAAATGCATGAAAGCATGAATGTTACACCAAAACACATTCATTGAATTATTTGTGAAACTTTTAATACGTAGACGTAGCAAAATAAAAGTAAACATTTTAATACCTTATCGTTATTTATCGTTACATACGGGCTTCTTATTTAACGTCTTCTGCTGCCAAATATTTTGTCAGTTTACATGGTCGATACATGGCGTTGCACTGATGACGCGTTTTTCTGAATTGCGGTGTTAAGATTTTCCGCTGGAGAATGACCTCACACGATTATTAAACACTGTCGTAGTTCGTAGGAACTTCGGTTTGGTCTCTGAAAGGTCTTAAACGAATAGGAGCCAAAATTGCTTAAATCTCTGAGTTGTGCTGCTTTTGTTAAAAGTGCTTTTATCGTAGAGTCTTAAACTGATTTAGAACTCAGTAGTTTTGTGAAGTACTGGACGGTTCGACTTGCGGATCAGGCCTGTAGGGTTCCGTACCAAAGGTGCTGACAGGACCCTACTTCTAAGGCCTCCGCGATTGATTCCGTTTAGAGCGAAGCAACGAACGGTTCGATTAGCGAAACAAGGCCAATAATAATAAGGTACCGTACCAAAGGTGGTCACGGTGACGGGAGCGATCGATTTTGGTGGGGCTACTCTCTAAGTCCGAAGTCCGTAGTTTCGGGCTTAGTTGCGGACGTATTCTACTCCGTATCACCTACAGACTTACGATTAATCCCGAACCCGAACTAAGAATGAATGACAACACGATTTCACAGTAACTGTCAAATCGAGTTATCATTAGTTCTCTGTGGTTAGGTGATACGGAGTAGATTTTTTTTTTACTATAGATTGGCATACGTTTGACCACTATCTCACCTGATGGTAAGCGATGATGAGGTTGAAGATGGAGCACGTTTGCCTAGAAGCAACCTATTCACTTTTGTCTTAAAGACTCTCAGGTCGCAACTAAGTTTTTAATTCGTGCTAAGTATCAGACGGTTCGATTTGCGAGCCAAGGCAAATTATAGGGTTCCGTGCCAAAGTTGCTAATGGGACCCTTTTATTTAAGCCTTCGCGTACGATCTTGATTCGTGCGAACCAAGTCGATTTTTAGGGTTCCGTACCAAGGTTGCTAACGGAACCCTATTTATTAATAAGCCACCGCTCTCCGTCTTCCTTCAGTTTATTAACTGACTTCAAAAAAAGGAGGAGGTTATCAATTCGACTGTATTTTTTTTTTTTTTATATTTGTTACCTCATATTAACCGACTGGATGAACCGATTTTCATGATTCTTTTTTTATTTGAAAGCTGGTGCTTTCCGTGTGGTCCCCTTGCCACCACGTCAGGATCTGATGATGGAAACCCTGAGAAATCGAGGGCAACTCTCGAAAATTGTAGGCACGTTTTTGGTAAAAACTTGATATTCGTGTGTATATCGGGTGATACTGATACAAAAGAATGAAAGTTTGGATCAGACCTGATGATGGAGACGACAGAGAGTCAAGGGAACTCCACATCGGTATGTAGGAACTACCAAGTGTTTGAGCTTATTTCATTCGTATTGACGAGACCTTTACACCGAAAGCACTTAGTAGAAGTTTTTTGCGTTTTATTTCTGTCTCGCTGATATAAAAATGTCTTATAGAAAAAGGTCGAATCTTTCACAATATAGCAAAATTCTCAAAGTCGGGTTTGTTCGAACACTATTCTAACTAACTCGGGAACGACTCGACCGATTTTCATAGTTTTTGTGTTTTATTCGGGACGAAGACTAATTCCTTCGTCCGGAATAGCATAATAAGAATTAAAATACAAAAAAAAATGAGTATGTAGGTAGGGTAGGTAGGCAGGTAGGTAGGGTAGGTAGACAGGTAGGTAGGGAAGATAGGCAGGTAGGTAGGGTAGGTAGGCAGGTAGGTAGGGTAGGTAGGTAAGGTAGGTGACGTAGGGTAGCTATGGTAGGTTGGTATGGTAGGTAAGTAGGTAGGTAGGGTAGGTAGGTTAGGGTCGGTAGGTAGAGTAGCCAGTTGACGGGAGTGAAGCCGCGCGGGTCAGCTAGTCATTAATATAATTTATCGAGTCATGAGAGGTAGGTTTTATATTTAATAGTTCCAAGTTTTGACTTTTTATTTTATTTGAGTATGTGATATTTTTTATGTTTTTCCATAGTAGTTTATTTTTCGTTACAGATTTAGTAAGTAAGTCTCGTTCATGTTTCCTTTTTAATTTTTTTATTAGATTATTGCAGTAATTCCTGTATCTAGTGTAAGTTATTTTTAGTATTTCATTGTAGGGGTCATTGCGGGTCTGTTATTGTAGATGATTTCGGTTTTTTATACAGCGTAGGATACCCATAGTGATCCAAGGTTTGATGATCCGTTTACTGTTTGGAATTTTATTTGTGATCGTGTTGTCATTTATAATAGAAGTTAAAGTATTTATAAAGCTAATAATTAATAAATTTGGGTCATCACAAAAAAGTAGATCAGATAATTTCTTCTCCTGAAGATCTTTCAGAGCTTGCTCGTAATTTAGTGTAGTCGTAGTTTTATTTGCCGTAAAAGTATTTTTTAATTTTGCGAGAGCTAAGAATGTGGTGTGATGGTCAGATGTAGTCGAGTGTAAGATAGCAATAGAGGCAGAGAACTTCTTTTTATTTATGTTTAACATGAAGTGGTCAAGGCAGTTTTGTTCCCTGGTGGCAAGACAATCAATGACACTCAAAGTAATGGCAGATTACTGACTATTACTGTAATTACGAGACCTACTCGTAAATTACGGTGTTACGGCTCAAAGATTATATAGACTACGGCAGATAATAATAATCCTCCTGACCTATTTCAGCCACGCCGGCCGCTCTCAACGGAGGCTAGCCATCACCGCGGGAGAAATAATAATGCACTAGCGTGTGGGCCAACACAACTGCACTCCCTCTTCCATCACTCTTATAGTCCGATAAGGACTGCAATCCACCACGACCGGAGAGAGATCTGGCGCGGACCCAACGGCTTAATGTGCATTCCAAGGCACAGAAGTATCACACCACCAACTTCTAAGCTCCGGGCTGCCAGAGAGAAATTCTTAATGGAAAACCCCAATAACAGTTTTTGCCCGACCTGGCAATCGAACCTAGAGCCTCACTATCAGCAGTCGCGCAAGGCCCGCAGGTAGGCCAGTCGCGACAATGCGAAGACTACTCCTCATACAATACATTCCCCATACAAATATCCGTGCAACGAATTCTATTGAAAAATATCTTTGCTTCTTTGATAAATCCAAGAGAATCAAGATAAAGCTCCATAAACTACACACAGTAAACAGTTATGAACGCACATGCCAGAAACCAAATCTCGCCTATTCTCCAGTAACTTACGGTTGAAGAGTTCAGAACTTTCAAATTTCACCCGTAATGTTCATGTTCCTTGTATAGGGAGCAAGTCTATTGTCATAAATATTTGAAGAAACATTCACGAATCTGTATCCAAAGCTATTGAAATTAGTACGAAATCATGCTAGACAAGTAGATTTATGTCAATCACGGTTTTAGACGCTAAAGGAAATCTGAAAATTGGAACATGTAGAGAGAAAGATAGGAAATGTGTTTGACAACAACATGACATAAACAATTCTATACTAGAATACCTCACAACAGACATGATAATATTCTAAGAACAAACTGATGTATTTGCTACACAGCAAGTTGCTATCGAATAAGTATACAGCATTGAAGGTACGAGTATACCGAGACCGCGTACCAAGAAATATCTTTGTTTTCAGATTTGTTCATCAATTCGATATTTTCGTGTTTATATCATTGATATATAAAAAACTTAAGATGCACAGTCTCGAACAAATGCAACACTCGAAACTGTCGTCAAAAAATGACATGTATCATGTGTCATGTGTGAATTGAGTGTAGTTATACTATAAACAATTTTTTTTGCAAATTCAAGCTTACACGGATCGCTTAAAGTTGTTTTTACAAAGCAGTGCAGTATGGCGAGCGATGCGAGACTGTTTGAAACTTGCGCACAATTATACATTATGCGCTTGTTTTTTGCCGACGTTTTTGAGATGCTGAGTGTGTATCTTGGGTTTTTTATATATCAATGGTTTATATCAATGAACCTTTTGAATTATATTGGTTAATGACTAGTTCAATCTAAATCAGGCTTACTAAAATGAAAACACATACTTCTTAAAAGAATCCATAGTTTCTTTTAAAAAGTTTGTGTACTATATCAAAATCGTCAGTTATGAAAACAAAATTATTGAAAACTTTGAAAGCTTATAATGGATTCAATGAAATTCATTCTCCACAATCAAATAACAACGTAAGATAATCAAATTACAACTTATAGTAAGTACCATCGATGAAAATCTCTCTCGATTTAAAACACAAAAGAGTACAAATAGCAATATTTGCAGCAAAGTACTCATCGTTCATGACGAACAAAGTGATAGATTTGTACTACTGGAGAAACCTCTTTAGTTGTTTATGAGGACTGTTTATTGGCAATGGAGCGAAATGTTGGGAAGCAGTAATTTTGTTTCGGTATTAGGATATACGAGTTGATCCAGATGTATTACAGCTTGGCTTGATTGATTTGATGTTTGTTACAGGATTAGTTAGTGTGATGCGCAGTTTTTTGAAAAGATACACGATTTTATCGAGAACTTTCGCATTCATCTACTTAATATAATTACGAGTATTTACCTACTTAAGCAAGGCTGATGAGACTTGAGAATTGTGACCCATTGAGTAACTATGTATGTCTCTGTGTTGAAAAAGTTGAAAAGTCTAGTCTTTCAACGTTAAACCAAGATTTCAAAGTGAACCTGCATTATTTTTTAATTGGATGCTTCTGGTAATCACTTGTAGTTCAAATAACATACTACCACATCAATGGGAAACGAAATAAAAGGAAAATATATCACTAATATACAGTAATACCTGCTCACAAAAAGGCGATCTCATGAGCCTTGAGCTTACAACAATACTGTTTCACATTCCTTATAGATAACATAATAATAACATCATAGAAAACTATCCGATTGCCCAAAACAACAAAAACACCATTCCGATTCAAATGTTTTGGGGGCCATGTAAACAAACATTGAAAACCAATAAGGAAGCTGGTATACGAAAACGTACCGTTTCATATTGAAAATAGTCAGAATTTCGTTTGGCACAGTCATGGGGTATTTGCTTTTCAAGGGTTTGTGGACAAATAGTTTATTGGAACGCTTTAAATGGCGACCCGTTAACCATTTGCTTTTTTTTTCAGTCTATAACAGTGAAAACGTTTTTCTGTAAAGCCTGGGAAATAACACTACTGAACTGTAGCAATGACTCTGTTACAATTTTAGTGTAATGTATCCTAACTTAATATTATAAACGTGAAAGTTACTTTATTTGGTTTGTTTAATGCTTTCACACCTCCATGGTTGCGGAATTAGTCCCAAGGTTGCGAAATTTGTTCGAAATAGACACTGCGGGCCTGGAACGCAAAAGGCACTTTTGATTTTGATGAATTTTGATACTGAGATAGATGGGACTTTGGAAACGGTTATAGACTAATTTATTTGCAAAAGTAAAACTTGGACGCGAGACAAGCCGCCAGCAAAAGCTAGTTTAAGTATATTTAATCGATGTCCTGGTATTAGGTAGACTTTTCTACAGACAACGGCCTTAATTTGTGTAAGTCTTGATTGACATCCGGTGGATTGACAATGGTGTCGGACTTTGTTATTTTAGATCGATATAGGATTTTTATCACGAACACACTTCGTCGTTTTTCAGACTTAACTTGCTATGTACCTAAATAGTCTGTCTGATTGAATAAACGAAGGCTCATTATTTTTGTTCAAAAATAAATCACCAAAGGAAATCATTTTTAGACCCTTCTGCCGTTCAAGTCCCCTTGATATTAAAGAATTATTGGTGTATAATTCTTAAGTTCATCCTAGTGAGCATGAACTTACGAAATATTAATGACCATATCTCTTCAGAATCGAAGCTTAGGAATCATAGGATTTCGTTTTTCTTTTATCTCTTGTTTGCGTTTTCACTTGCCCAATTATTATTTTGTTTTCGAAGCCTATCATCATTATATCTCGAATACTAAGAAGTTGACATATAGGTACATCACCAATATCAAATCCTTTATCCATATCAAAACATTGCAAATACGTTCCAGCTTGATTCAGTTAGGCGTCATTTAAAAGCGTAGGTCCCAAATAGACTTGAAATTTTAATACCCTGACAACATCGAATTTCTGTAACACAAGTTACTCTTATACGTTTTGGACCATTTATTTGTATTGATCACATAATCGATAAAGATAAAATATGTTTAAAATTTTGCTTTAATCGTTATAACTTTAAAACAGCTGTGTCGCGAATGAGCATTTTTATCAAAATATCTTAAACTTCTCAAAAAAGGGAAATGTGTTTAATAAATATAATTATCTAATATACATTTCTGTCCTATCTAATTTCTTGGAAAACCTTTCAAGAAATTAGCAAATTCTCAGAAAGAAGGCATTGAATTTTTTTTTTATGTTAACGAAACTTTAACACTAAGTAAGAGAAATGAGTAAAACATTAACTAAAATAAACTTGTTGAGTGAATATTTATTGGTTTAATGGACGACAAAAATATTGAGTTACGATCAAAAGAAAATATAAGAAAACGGATTAGAAAAATATAACGAACGCTCACTTGATGTAAACCAAGTCTAAAGCGTCTATGCTTCACATTTACAGTGGTAGTACTAGTTTACATCAAAGACGTTACTCCGATGCGAGTGCTTGATGAGCTAAAGTTCAGAATAGAATTGCAACAGTTTCACTCTAGTCAAGCTTCCAGTTTGATTTGGCCTAAGTGAATATAAGTTAACCCTGTCTTAAATTATAATGGTGGTACGATTATGATACCGAGCCGTGTTTGGAGTTTACTTGCGTGTTCAAATGAGAAATGAAAAGATCCGCAAGGCAACCAAAATTCCCGACATCGCCCGAAGAATTTCTAAACATAAGGGACAGTGGGCAGGGCACATTGCTCGCAGAACGGATGGTCGATAGAGTTGCAACGTTCTGGAGTGGTGTGATACGAGATGCACGAGACCTGTCGATGTGATGATGCATCCGAGGGGCCTTATATCCATTCGTTTAAAAAAAATCTAGAGTCATCTATGCAATCTAGGCAAAAAGACAGCACTTTTTGAACATCAGTATTATATAAAGGCAGTCGCCCAACCATCACCAATTCCTTGTGTTCTAGGGCACGTCTTTGGCTAAAATAATGAAGGTTCATTCAACTATCATCACAAGGGAACTTACCAGGTATTGCATATACTAGTGTGAAGCTCAGCATGCCGAACTGCTTCTTCCTGTCGCCAGGCCACTCCTCGGTACAGAAGTGCACGTCTCTCGTTTCTATCTAGAATGAATGGTACGATTTAGTGATTTAGAATTACTTGACAACGTGTTTGAAGACAAAATCTGAAAAGGAGTCATATTACTCATCATTAAGAACATCTTTTACTATGGGCACAACCCGGAAATCGCGAAAAAAAATCAGTTGTTTTTGGAAGCCAAGAAATCTGAGATTGTGTCAAGTTGTGCACTACTTTCATTCGGTAAATTTATATTTTGGCGATTTCGGGGTTGGTCACAACCTAAAAGTTGTTAATGTTATTTTGTTCCACGTTACATATTATTTTGGAATCTTGGCTCGTGGAATAGCAAGGGAATATGGACATAAACCCAAGGAAAGAGGCATTATTAGATAGACATTTTGTGATTGCAGAGTAGCGAAACGAATGAGCAATCAGAGATTGTTCGTAAAGTTGTGCAGTGGCCTGAACATCAGTGGTAACTAAACCAGAATAGCAATTAAGCAAAAGGTTTTCGGTACCAGATAGTACTTTATGCTCATAATCAAAAACAAAATAGACGAGTATATAGAACATTACTTGCGGTCGGGCAAATAGTTTTCAAGCAAGCGTATTCCCGAGATTCATCCAAAATTTCAATAAAACACAACAAATGTAACTGAAAATATAAACGAACAGGAAATTGGATCAAAATGGAAATAAGTAAACTATTCACTATATATATCAATGTTTACAATCCCGAGACGATTTCTTTGATGTTTCCTTAGGGGAATGTTATTGTGGTATTACACATTTTCATTGACAACTACATATCCGGTAATATTTTTATCTGCATAAAGAACGTGCTTTTACGCATTACGAAACTTTAGGGTACCTACAATTCTTAATATATTTTGTGCAATATTATTCCAAACTAGTGGATGTCACGCGGTTTCACCCGCGTAGTTCCCGTTCCCGTGGGAGTAGGGAGACAAAATATAGCCTATGTTACTCCCTGATAATGTAGCTATCCAATGCTAAAAGAATTATTCAAATCAGTACAGTAGTTTCGGAGCCTATTCAATTCAAACAAACAAACAAACAAATCTTTCTTCTTTATAATATTAGTATAGATAAAATATATAATTTTATTTTACCCCTTTTATCATTTGGCTTAGTGTTTTCTATGTAAACAGCCATTTATCTAAATTTTTATACGTGAAATCCGTGAATCACAAAAATAAGCTTACGAAAAACATTATTATTTTGGTGCACATGCAACATGTTTCTCTGCGATACTAGGTTCAAATTAGTAAGCAAGTGGTATAAAATAAAGAGTATTCTATCTAAGTTATTTTGAATCAAGATAACTTGATTTTCCGGAATTCAATTCAATATTGTGACACAATAATGGATATCTAATCTGTCTTTATAATGAGCTCTTTATAATTTCCTATTCAAAAAACGTTTCCCGAATAATAAAGCTCATCAACACCAAGATATTATTCTGGGAAATTTAGTAAACCAGGAAAATTGATTGAAGCATTAATTTAATACGAGATATTACGGTAGGTATTATGTTCTCAGATACTTTAATAATGTACAATCAGTACGGATAGTTTGAAGTCAGAAATCTGACAGCAGTCTTTTCTAGGAGGATTACCAGTAACTGGGTTGTGAAGGTCCAACAGGCAGTCGCTTCATGTACCTACAGTACTGGTACCCTGCTGCATCCGATTAGACTGGAGGCCGACCCCAAGGTAGTTGGGAAAAGACTGGGTACATAGACAACGGTTAGTTACCAGAATTTTGTTATATTACTTATACAAACATGAGCATCAAAACATTTATAATTATCTAAACCCGTACTTGTAACATGTTTTGTGTTTTGTTAATTACTTGAAGGGGTGATTTGATTTTATTCGTAACTTTAACCCTTAACCTTTTCGTGCTTCGGAGTTTTGTTTCTCTATCTAATTTGCATATTATGCACTACAAAATGTACTGACTTATTTCAACTTTATCACAGCTTTCAACGTAGGTTGGTTGATTTAAATATTTATCTCTCTTAGAATTTTCTGGAAAACATACAACCTTTGTGCCTTTTCAAAACCTTATAATTTGAAACATTCGGTTAACGAAAAGTAGCAAAGAAAAAAAACCGTGCAAGTGCGAGTCGGACTTGCGTGCAAAGGGTTCCGAACGAATCTCATTTTAGTGAAACGTTACATTAAAACCATAGATCTCTTATAGGTTTTTCTGTAATTCATAGGTAAAAAACTATCATCAGATTTTTTTTCTCAAAATTTTTGCGGCGGGGTAAATAGTAATTTCTCATTAATTTTTTTTAAATGTAACCAAGAATGTTTTGAATACCTTCAAGACAATTTATTTTAAAATTATGACAAAAATACTTTTGAGATCTTTACGATGAGCCATTTTATTTGTCATCACATGGTTCCATTTGAAAAACTATAAAAAATACTGATTCTCAACAACAATGTCAACCACAACCGACACACCATAAACTTATACATCTCCTCCCCAAAAAACCTCAACCAATGAACGATACATACCGATATATTCTTCAGCGCCTTCGATATGATAGGTACAGGTTCTCTCCTGACAGTGGCCACCATCAGCAGTGGTATGAATATCAGCAAGGCAAGGCACCACAGTAACAACAGCAGGAGTAGCGCTTGCTTCCTCCCTGGCGGTCGGAGTCTTGGCTCTGGTGATATTGACAGCCATCTGTCTACGGACATGGCTGTTATTGTGAACACGCTGGCTGCTACTGCTACTCCTGAAACAAAGATGGAAGCTGTAGTATTCATGGGCTCAAAAGAGACAACTTGATCGGTGGAAGTTTCAACATCCCCGTTCGAACGTTAGCTCCTCAAAACACGATTGATATGTAAATTTATTTTCATTGAAACTCTCGCGTTTGACCACGATTTTATCTGTGGAAAGAGATTATGTGATAGACGATGGAGCACGCTTTCCTAGATACTTCTACCTTGACTTGAAGACGAATACGACTTGACTTAAAGATCCCTAGGTATCGAATTCTCGATAGCTACCCTTCCGACAAGGAACATGTACCAGTCTTTAGTTGTACGAAAAATTCACAAGACCAGAAAAGTTCAGAACAATAAAATCGGTAGAGCGAAAGACGGATGTCTGTCGGTTACAAAAAGGTAAACCACTCAAGAGGTCTCGGCTGATTTTTGTTCGATTAAAGTTCTAAAACGTTATAATATCCAGCAGTCAATGTTTTTAAAAACAATATTATCACGACAAGAACATAATACAAATATCTATGTCGATCTGACCAATTTGTGTACAACACGTTTCCCTGGGTTTACAAACTAAATAACAATAGATCATGCCGAAAGCGGATTGTAATTTGTCATCGCTATTCTCTCTGATGCGTATCTGTTGGTGAGAAAGTTTATCTTTGTGTTCAGTAAATTACGCTATCAACACTGTTTGAATTGAATTGGATATATTGATTTACTAGCTTTTGACTGCAACTTCGTCTGCGTTAAAGAAGCCTATAACCTACTCTAGAGTCCGATTTATCTATGTACCAAAATTCATCAACATCATTTCATCAATTAAGAAAAACGTTACAAACAAACTCTATTTTACATCACTACATATATTATAAAACAAAGTCCACCGCCGCGTCTGTCTGTCTATTTGCGATAAACTCAAGAACTACTGCACCGATTTTCATGCTGTTTTCACCAATGGATAGTGTGGTTATATAATCCAAAGGGAAAGAGATCCTAAAGAAAATGGCAGTGCGGACGAAGTCGCCGGCGAAGTGCTAGTTTACTATATTTGTACGATATTAATGTCGGTTTCTGGCCTGTCTATTATTTATCTTTCTGTACTTAAATGTAACCATCCAACCTAGATCGTAACTATCAGTTAAGATCGACTCATAAATCCATCTGACGTGAAACAGGCTCTTAAACAGAAGGAACATGTAGCTGTTATGAGAGGGTCACATCACTAGTCGATAAGCGGGCGGCCTGACAAGATGGCGTCCTAAGGATGGCTTATAAGAATATATTATACTCAATACTCAATTCTTTATTGCGTTCCATATGTATAACATAGATGGTATATACAAGTTTAGAGAACAATATGGACCCTGTCGGGCACAGCAAAAATTAGGAGAGAGGAAGACGGCTAAGTAGCATTTCAAGGTATTCAATATTTTCAAAAATTATTTTAAATGTAGAATTGTATGTATAAATATGGATATATTTATTAGGTCCGAGTTTGTATTATATGAAAAAAAAAAAATGTCTAAACGTAATCGGTAAATAAATGTCAAATTGTATGTATCATTATGTATATGTCGGAGCGTGGTCGCTGAAGCCTATACAGATGTAGAAATCTTAGTTTTAAGAATTACTTGTTTTTGTTAAGTGATGGTTGTTTCGGAGAAAATAACATCGTAAATCTTAACTTTGTGACCCAACAATCTGTTTCTAGTTCTAATCTTAATTACTGTAAAAAATAATGTAACGCAAGCATGGGTCGTGGCGCCCGTGCTCGTAAATTTAGAATGTTTATGGCCCTTTCTTGAAAACGATAGTTTTGTCAATTGGTTTGTAGGCCATTTAGGAGAAATGGCACTTATTGTTTGTAACGGAGGTACCTACATTTTTGTGTATCAAGCTCGTACGCGGGGTGAGGGGAGGATACTTGTCTAAAACCTATGGCCGATGTGGCATGGGCAGAGCATTGGGAACAGCTAAGCGAGTCGGTTGCTGATTGTGAATATTGTTTTGAGGTATCGGTGTGTCCCCAACAACCCCGCGAACTCGCTGCCGTTATAATCACTCCAAGTGCCTTTCTGTGTAGTTACCTTCTTAATTGTATTGTATTGACTCTAAAGTAATTATAACACCTTTCGCATCACTTGTGTGTATTCCTTCGCCTACTTACTGTATCCTGACACATAAGATGAACACGCCGGAGCAAGCAGCGTGGTAGCAAGTCTACCCCATTTACGATATTATTTTCTCCGAAACAACCATCACTTAACAAAAACAAGTAATTCTTAAAACTAAGATTTCTACATCTGTATAGGCTTCAGCGACCACGCTCCGACATGTAAATAAATTAGTTGAATGTAATAATTCTGTTTTTACCGGTCTTGGTTGTCTTCCTGGTGAGTGTCACATAAGTACAAATCATGAGGTCCAGCCAAAAGTTGATGCTCTGAGGAAGGTACCATTTGCATTACATCATAGACTACAACAAGAACTTGAGAAGACGGAAAAAATTGATATCATTACCAAGGTCACAGAGCCTACTCAATGGGTGAGTTCTTTAATTTTAATAGAAAAGAAAAATGGTCAATTAAGGGTATGTCTAGACCCCCGTAATTTAAATCAGGCAATTAAGAGGACTCATTATCCTATTCCATCAGTAGACATGGTCCGTGCCAAGGTGGCTGGTGCAAGATTTTACTCCACCTTGGATGCAAGTAGTGGATTTTGGATGTGTAAACTAAGTGAGAAGAGTTCTTACCTTACAACTTTTAATACACCTTTTGGCCGATACCGCTTTAAACGACTTCCATATGGAGTCAGCTGTGCTCCTGAGTACTTTCACAGAATTATGACTGAAATGTTTGGTGACATACCAGGGGTGGCAGTATACAGCGATGATATTTTAGTAAGCGGTCAGACACTACAAGAGCATAATGAGCGTCTTAGTATAGTATTTAAAAGAGCAAAGGAATATAATGTCAAGTTTTATGAAGAAAAATGTTTATTCACCAAGCAGAGTATTAAATATCTGGGTCATATTTTTTCAACAGATGGAATTACAGCTGATCCAGACAAAGTCAGAGCAATCAAAGAGATGCCCTCTCCTTCCTGTCTAAAGGATTTGCAAAGATTTCTAGGCATACTTAATTAATTAATTCCTTTTATTAAAAATATGGCTGGTGAAACAGAGATTCTACGCCAATTATTTAAAAAAATCTACTGATTGGCAGTGGACTGCCAATCATGAAACAACATTTTGCCGTCTGAAGCAATTAATATGTCAAGTTTCAGTGTTGGCACACTTTAATGTTCATGATCCTATTGTCCTACAAAGTGACGCTAGTAAGAGTGCTGTTGAAGCGGCGTTGTTACAAAATCAACATCCAGTATTTTATGCTTCAAAAACTTTAACAGATACTCAACAGAAAATGGCTCAGATAGAAAAGAACTCTATTCAATAGTTTTTGCCTGCATCAAGTTTCATCGATTTATATATGGACAAACTGTAACTGTAGAGACAGACCATGCTCCTTTAATAACATTGTTCAAAAAGTCTTTAATCGAGGTTCCAACACGTCTGCAAAGAATGATGTTGAAAATACAACCCTACAGTCTATATGTAGTTTACAAGAAAGGTAGTCACATGTACATTGCTGATGCCTTGTCAAGAGCAGCACTCTCTGAAACAAGTTCAGATGAATTAGACGATGATGTCATAGTTCATGTAAATTTACTGATTAATTCATTACTAGTCTCATCAGAACGTCTACAGTAGTTAATCAGGGGCACTAATGAAGATGAAAGTTTGCAGATTTTGAAAAAATACTGTAAAGAAGAATGGCCGTCAAGTAAAACTCAAATTCACCAAGATCTGCGTGAGTATTGGCAGTATAGATTTGATTTACATACAGAAAATGATTTAATTTTCAGAAGTAACAGTATAGTCATACCTAAAAAATTAAGGCCAGAAATTTTTAAAATAATACACAGTGGTCATCTGGGAATCGAAAGGTCAAAAGCGCTTGCAAGAGGACATGTATTTTGGCCATTTATGTCAACTGATATAAATAAAAATTGAGTTTAAAAAACTGTAACCCGACTACAGAAAAATAAAAGTGATCTGAAAAGTAAGAAACAAGAAAATATTTCAGAAAAATTTCAAGACAGGTACAAAAATGGTCAAAGTAAAGCCGTGGGCGCATGCCTTTATAGTTTTATAGGTGTGCCAGGCACCCACATGATATACAGGCATGCGACCACGGCTTTACTTTGACCATTTTTGTACCTGTCTTGAATTTTTTCTGAAATATTTTCTTGTTTCTTACTTTTCAGATCACTTTTATTTTTCTGTAGTCGGGTTACAGTTGTTTAAACTCAATTTTTATTTTATACTTTTCCGTTTAACAAATCGTTACTATTTATTTACATTCTGCACACTGTTCGGCCTCGAGCTTATCTGTATAATTCAACAAAACTTATATTTTTACGTGGGAATGATCAAAAGAAAATAAAATCTTTCCGAGTTGCATGTATTTTCGAGCTCACTTCGTTCGTTCTTTCGTTCGGGCCTTTTTCAGTTAATGAGCTTTCTTGCGTCAGTTCATGAATTTACTTCCATTTAAGTATGAATAATTATCATCATTATGTTCTGCAGATTCCCCCCCCCCTCCCGAGAAATGGCTTGCGACTGCCGTCACCAGTATAACGGGCAACCCATAATTATTTTGGAGTGCCCCAGGTGCCACCCATGCTAGCTACGCCACTGTTACTGAAGTCCGTCTGTGGATGGTTGATCGTCATAACTTATCATACCGAAACTCCTGCGCCCCTCGAAAAGTACTTCAACGTAAGGTTCAGTAGAAAACCAGCGTAAGGTAACTCCTAGTTGTCTGGCATTTTGCTAAACTGAACCTTTTTGGCGCAGCCGTGAGACACACAATGTTATTGTTTTATTTAAATGAAGTTTCACAACGTTTATACCTACATTGTGTTTACCTAGGTGTGCCAAATAAACAAGTTTTATTTCTTTCTTTACTTAAATTCGTTAGTCTGTTATTTGTAGATCTTTGACGGTCGTTGAAATTCAAAATCGTATGATGCCTAATGATATTCCCATCATCGTTAAAAAAGAAACTGTTAAAATAGAAAATTAAATCGGGCAATCAAATTTTGAATAAATGAATTTGATCTGATTTGACAACGGGTCTGCCGTCGGCGTCGTCGTGGGAATTTAAAATTATAATTATAGTGGAAGACTACTGCTTTAGTGTAAATAATAAAGTTCTACTTTAAATTACTAGTACAAATATATTACATAATAATTTCTAGAAAAATATCTAAACAAACTACTTATTATTCAACTGGTTAAAATGTGAAAAGCACGAACAACGGATTATTATGTTACCAGAATTATATATGTCGGTAAAATAAAAAGAAAACTAAAACAAGGGCGTGTACTTACGGATCTTGATCCCAGTTCTGAGATATAGGATACCTCAGAAAAACACAGTTAACCTTCAAAACTTATTTATTACTCTCAAAACTTATTACTATCTTCAAAACTTATTTCTTAAAATTAACCACCTCAGAACAACAATACTACGACCGCTCGCTGCCAACTCCCATCAAAAAGTGCCCCATTCGTGCCAAGTTACCGCAACTGTCGCCACCAGTGTGGCCGGTGCAAAGAATTCAATCTCCCGATTATATTCAGATACGTATTTCCGCCGTCAGTATGGCCAGTACAAAAATTGTAAACCGTAGATCGATTTAATTAGCAGATTTTAAACGTTGTAGTTTCAATTATTTTACTAAAACCTTACATAAGTTAAGGAAATATGTATTAGCAGACATGGGGGAAGGTCCTTTTTCCGCGAAGAACACCGCTATTTAGAAATTGTGATCAAATTAAGATTGCTATCCATCGACCTTGAAGTGGATCTGGCAACATTTCAATAAGGTTACCATATAACGATAAATCCCTAACAATACAATAATACAATGTTCACTTTTCCTTTGCTACTTATCAAAAGTTTCACAAATAACTCCACAGTATGAAACCTGGTGTTATTTCCATGAATTGGTAGTACTATTTTTGTTTAATAGATGGAGTTACGTGTATTTGCTTTACGTTACGTAAATTAATTTCTCCTTCAACACTTTAAATTCACATATCTTTTGATAGAGTGAACCGATTGGGATGAAACAATACTTTAATTGTACTTTGAGTTACAAAATTATAATAAATAAAAGTTATCAACATTTATTTTGACCTTTCCACGTGTTTTGTACAACTAAACAGACAAACGGTAGAAAATTCAATGCTGGAAATGGGTTCTGTTAGTAATCCTAGCTAATTTATTTAATTTTGACAATCACAGATGCCTGTGGGTCAGGTACACGCAGAGGGCCTACAACGCCCTCCGGGTTCAGTACAATAATGCTTTTCGGGTGTTGTTGGGGCTTCCGCGGTTCTGTAGTGCGTCGGGCATGTTTGCCGAGGCAGGCATCGATAGTTTTGAAGCTGTCATGCGCAAAAGAACGGCATCCCTAATGCATAGGATACGTGGAAGCTCCAATAGCATCCTGAAAGTTATTGTGGAGAAGCCAGACTGCCCTTTTCTGATGCACTGGTCCCGTAGACATAGCTGCGGGCCCGGTGCTCAGGAAAAATATTTAAATTAGATTTATAAAAAGAATTTGTTGTGATACTAACATAGTTTGTAAGTCCTAATACTAACACCATATGGATGATTTCCGAAATAAATTTTTATTATTATTATTATTAACATTGAACTTTGGCTCCCTTTTTCACATTTATGTTTTTGATGGGATTTTTATTTTACACCAAAAATTATTTCCAATCAGCATGAGTATATGTATGTGTTTATGTCGTTACGGGTAGTCAGAAGCTAATAAATCGGGTTATGGAGGTCAAATGGGCAGTCTCCTCATGTGAAATACTGGTATTTAGCTGTATTAGATTAGGCTGCAAGCCAACCCCAACGCACGTAGTTGGAAAAGTTTGAACTAATAAAAAAACTAACAAAACCAGGTGACTGCCGAGGATTTGTGAAGATACTACTCTGAGATAAAGGCACTGCGGCGCGCCTTGCGGTACACAACATGCATTTATACATACGTTGCGTTTGAGTTGCTATCACTTTTTGGGCAGGCGCACGCTCGACGAATTTTAGCATTTTTAGCTATGGTACACAGTGAGTGGCCTGTTTTTATAAGCCGAGAGGTTGCCAAGGGCAGGGTCGTGACCGCTCGCCACGTTCCATTACGGGGACGCAACGACATCGCAGACGAAAGCGTGTCGTGATTTGTTTCGATGCCAACACCATCTATCGGGCTTCGAAAAAATCCGAAATATGAATATTTCGTTTTTTGTATTTTTCTTCTAATGAGTGGCATAAAAAATTGTATTGATTTTAAAATTTTGATTATCTTTGCGTTGGTATCATTTTGATCATATTTTTCACTATTAATTGTACAGCCACGCCGTACAAGGTACAGGCTTTCTTTTACTTGTTTATTAGCAATTTAAATTTATACGTTTACTAAGACAATATGATATACATACATATTTGTAATGTGCTCGTCAAGACCTTTCTTTTGATACCAAACATGTCACAATTATCTGAAATTTATTTTTTTCTTCGTCAGAAATTTACGTGTCAAGGCCACCATAATTTATTTAGGAATAATTTATATAGCCTATGTCACCCGGAACGTTTTTAGAAATCTATTGATACCTCAATCATAAAAATCGGTTCAGTGTGTTAGGCACCAGAGTGGAACATAGAAATATACATACATACATACATACATACATAGACTGCTAAAATCATAACCCTTCCTTTTGGCGTTGCCGTAGTCGGGTAAAAACATTGTTCAGTCATTGTGGCAATGCTGCCAGTCTTCTGGGCACGTTTCCGGATGATAGCGATGCGGAGGAATTCTTCGACGCCTGAGTGTATTTGTTTTTGTATATTCATATGTATATAGTTAGGATTTATTGCTTATTTAATATTACTTTTTAGATCACTGAAATAAATTAATAAAAAACTGGCCAAGTGCGAGTCGGACTCGCGTGCAAAGGGTTCCGAACGAATTTAATTTTTTTAACATGTTATATTAACACTACAGACTTCTAATAGGTTTTCCTGTAATCTTTAGGTAAAGATCTATTATCTCCATTTTTTTCAAAATTTTAGGCTCAGTAGTTTCGGAGATAAGGGGGGGGGAATGGTCATTTTTCGTCTAATTTCTTGAATAACTTCTAAATCATTTATTTTAAAATTATGAAAAAAATATAATTAAAATCCTCACAGTAAGCCCTTTCATTTGATATGTCACACGATATTGTTCAAAAAACTTTTTTTTTAATTTTCTTGTTTGACCCCCAAATGTGACCCCCATACTAAAAATTTAATAATTTTCGTAACGCATCCGTGTTTGGGTCATAGAAGTCCATATGTGTACAAAATTTCAACAAAATCGGTCCAGTGGATCCGGAGAAAACTGGCTGTGACAGACGGACAGACAGACAGACAGACAGACAGACAGACAGACAGACAGACACCCGAGTGATCCTATAAGGGTTCCTTTTTTTTTTCGGAACCCTAAAAAAAACAAAAAATATTACATTACTTCCGTGGGAAAAAGTTGGTGTTGATTTTATGGATTATAAGTGATCAAACGAACTTACCTGTTGTGAAGTTCGATCATTATTATACGAAGGGCTTCGTTCGAAGATATAACATTTACAATGCAGCTTCCTGACGCCAGTCGACAACCAAACGCATATTTAGAGCTGAAAGCAAAAACTAAACACACGATTGTACTTATCCGGTTCTATATGTCATCTGTCATTATTTTAGAGTAAGAGAGAATCTCAATTTTCTGGGGTACCTAGGGTAGGGAGGGTTCCTTATATCTTCGAACGAAGCCCTTCGTATAATAATGATCGAACTTCACAACAGGTAAGTTCGTTTGATCACTTATTATACTTGTGCTTCGTTCTCGATATAACATTTACAATGCAGATGTTAAGAGTTTATTGAGAAAATTGAGATTCCAGAGATAAAATTATAAATGAATAGTATTTCAATACAAAATTAAGATCTTTGACATGATAAAATGGCTATAACAGAAAAACAGTGTCATTCTTCTTATATTTGACTTATTGTCCAATTTTTTAATTATTATTATTAATATATATATATACATATTTTTTTTTTTTTTTCAAATTTCAAGAATTGATTAACAATCTTATTATTAATTTTTATAGGACTTAATAAGAATAAGGACTTATTAGTAATATGGCAATTAATAGACATAGGTAACATTCCAAATAACTTGTTCAGCATTAAGCACAGCATGAGCAAATTCATTTGAATTATTGACAACTGGCCTATTATAAAATCTAGCGAAAGTTGAAATGCTATTTGTCCAGCCTGCTGTCTGCTTTATACCATCTAATGACACTCCCTTTGCATTAGCAGTGGATATTGAGGCATGGCTAGTACTATGTCCTGAAAAAATACTAATATCTATGCCGCAAGCACCTAGTATATTTTATCCATCTATTGATAGTAGAGGGAAAAACTGGTATGTGGGATTTGTTCAATGAAAGTATTAAGTGAGTATTACTTCCCCTAATGCTTTGAGTATAGTTAATCTAATCACGTAGTGTACTAGCTGGACAGATTTCGATCTTTTCAAAGAAACGTATAAAGAGGTTCGGTTGGCTGTGACCAGGACTAGATGTTTTAATAGTATCTGTAATATAAATGTGTACACCTGCATGAGTTACTGTGATGTTAGGTATTTTACTAAGGGACAAAGTCTGTGCTCTTTGGGCTGTGCTTGGTGCTAATAATATTACCAATTTTTTGGACAACTTTTCAAAATTTAAAGAACTATTTGGAGTCCAAGTTTTTAAAACATTCAGGACTTTATTTGGGTCCCAAGAAGTTTAAAACTTGGCCCCAGGTGGTTTGATTTTATGAAAACCTTTAAGTAGCCTCTTAATGTAGTCATCATCCCAATTCTTGAGCCTATTATGACAGCAAGGGCTGACTTGTGTGAGTTTAAAGACCCATTGAGGCCCCTAAGTTCAATAGTTCAGTTAAAAAATAACACAAAGATTGGTATAGACGGTGTAACTGGATTTATACTTTGTTTTTGACATAAGGCCCACCAGATTTAATTGGTGACATTGTATTTTTTCAAGGTATTAATTGAAAGTGAACTGAATATGATAATATCCCGACCATTAGTGTAAGGTGGAGATGTAGAGAGTGATTCTCTCTGAAAGAGGAATGCAATAATTGTTTATGGATTTAAATATTAACAGTTTTGAGAATAACATTGTTTGCATTGATGGATACCAGGCTTGTGAAGGCCAATATGGCATGTACATAAAGCCTCATGCATTAATCATTTTTAACTTTTTGTAAGCATCTTAATATTAGACTAAATGGTCCAAGGCAAAAGCATCTATATTCAGTGCATCAGGGTCTGGTTTCCAGGAAATGTAAGATTCACATTTTGCATTATTTCTTGAGGCAAAAAGATCAATATCAGGTTGGCCAAACTGAGACACCATACTGGAATATGCAGGTATTCAGTTCCCACTCTATGTCAGGATTGACCCTACGTGTTTCTTCATCTGCTTCTTTGTTATCTCTTGATTTTATGTAAGAAGCAAATAACCAAATGTGTCTATCTTGACACCATTGCCTTCTGGCTAAGTTATTTAAATGTGGATACTGAATACCTCCCATTCAGTTTATGTAAGCTATGGCAGTCTTATTATCCACACACAACAATATATGTAAATGTTGTTTATTTTTTAAAAAACAATTTTAAGGCTAAAAATATAGCAAGTAGTTCTAGATAATTTATGTGAAATAACTTTTCAGTCTCTTTCCAGACCCATGAACCCTATTATTATTACAAACGGCCCCCCACCCACTTCTTGAGGCATCTGTAAATATCTCCAAATCATATTTTGAATATGCTATACTTTTGTGTAAATTATTGATATTATCAGCCCACCACTGTAAGTCTAGTTTAATATCTGGGTGAATGATAATTTTTGTATCATAATAGCCTTTACTTTTAACTAATCCATGATATTTATGGTGTTCTAATAACTTTGTATAAAGCCAGCCATATGTACTTGCCGGGCATGCGGCAGTCAATGTTCCTATTAACTGAGCAAGGCCTCTTATACAACTCTGTTTATTCAATTATTTTTTAATAGATTTTTGAATAGATAATTTTTTGTCAATGGGTAATGATAGTGTCATTGTTTTTGTATCAAATACAAATAAAAAATTGACAGGACTGTGATGGTCTAATTATACTTTTTTCATAATTAATAACAAATCCAAGGCATTTTAAAATTGCAATTTTTTCATTAACATGTTTTATAATCAGAACCAATGCACAAAAGGCCATCTAAGTATTGTACGGATTTGTAACCACCACCCCCATAATCTTAGAGAACACATAATGTGCTGAACATAAGCCATATGGGAGCGCATTAAATTTATATAATTGATCATGTTGAAACTGCAAATATTTCCTGTGAGCTGGATTCACCAATTAATAGGATTCTTTTAAATCAATTTAAGCCATAAACTTTTATGGAGAAGTTAGTACTGCAGTTCTATGATCTTTCATTTTAAAATGGCATGTGTTGACAAATTTGCTAAGAGATTTAAGGTTTAGAATAAATCTTTTGCTACCATTTGGTTTTGGAATTAAAAACACTTCAGATATGAATTGATCTTTACATGGTGTACAAGGAGAAATTGCACCTAATGCCAATAAATTATTAATGGCTGTATGCATCAGGATCATTTAAAATGTCATTTTGTAATGACTGTTGAGATTGTGACTGATAAGGTGTGTCAGTAATAGGAATTGAATATCCATTGATGATTCAATATTGAAGCCATTGATATGATTCAAAATCATCACAGATCCTTTTTGCCAACAAGGTAAAAAATGAAGTAATCTTCCAGCATGACTAACCTCTAGTGTCGAGCACGAGTCTTGTCCTGTGGTGGTGGGGCTTTGGGCTTTCTTGCAGAGTGCTGTGGCTGGTACTGGTTGCTATGTTGTGCTGGTTGATATTTCCTTGCTTGATTTGAGGACTGGGGTTTTCATGTGTCCCGGCCTCAGATTTGTCCTCTGTTAGTTGTAACGAGGTGGACCACTCAAGTAACCCTGACGGGTTGAGGTAAAAGTAGTTGGCTTTTTATAGATTGGCCTGTTCTTTGGCAGGCTTGTAAGGCTTTAATCTTTTCAGATAGGTAACCACCAAGGTAATAGGATAGGATACCATAAAGGTAAACCATAAAGCATAAAGGTTACCATAAAGGTAATCATCCCTTTCTACTTCTTTGACAATATCTAAGAATTTTTTGTCCAAGACAGGGAAAATAAGGGTTTTTCGAGATTTTTGTTGGTGTGAAGTGTAAGTCTGTTAAAATCCTTCCAGCGTCATTGAGCTGAGAGATCAGCTTCAGTCTATGTATATTGTTGTTGTCGGTTAACATAGATAATGTATCACCTAAAATGGTGAGGTCAATTATTGTGTCATTTACTGAAGCAATAATTTCTGGACAGAGCATAGGGGCTTTAAGCAGACAAGTTTTCTGGTAGATTTTTCTCCAGTTTTAGCTTATTTTCCCTTGGGAGCCCATTCTTCAATATGGTATCCCAAATACGGGCTAAATCCTTGTTAAGTGCTGGTCCATGCTTGGACTTTTCTGTCATATCCCCTAATGCTTGCAGCACTTCAGGGGATAGAGTAGGCTCAGGGCCCAGCTCAGGTGCAGGGTCAGGCTCAGGTAGAGCATCAGTTACAGTTATGGCTGTATTTGTGATATCCGGCTTATTTGTAGAGGAACCGGTGGTTCGACACAATCATCTATTAGTTCGATGTCTTGTGGTTCATCATTTTTGCGGTCTGCAAAACATAGAATTGACCCTGTTTATGTACCATAATACCAATTCATACCTACGCGTAGCCTCTCGGACTACACCATTAGGTAAATGAAAAAAACTCGTGTGTTTATCTCGTAAACACCCCGAATTATTTGTTCGCGTCAATGCATCTCGTACATTACCCGCGAGGTACAGTAATTTATCTCGTAAACAACCCGAATTATTTGTTCGCGTCAATGCATCTCGTACATCACCCGCGAATTACATTAATAACGTATTTAAGCCAGTTTTACTGCTTATAACGTTTAAAACAATTGTTTTATCTGGTGAAGAAAACATGGACGATTCTGATGAATCGGTGTACAGTTCGCGTCACCGTTGTTTACCCCTCCGAAGTTAGGTTTAAGTCAAGACCGCGCAGGTGCAATCGCGTAAAAAAGTGTTACGTTCGTAGAATAATTTTATTTTATACGTATTTTAATATATGTGTTATATTTGCATTTTAATCATCATTTCGGAGGTAGTGTACATGGTGAGTTTTTTTTAACGTGGTTTCCCCGGTAGGCCTATTCCACGATCTTTCTCCTGTGGAGTTTAGATATCAAATAAAAAAACCAAAAACAACACACACTAAAATATATACCTATATATAAGTTTATAGTCATTCAGTCATTAAAGTCATTCACTGTCACTATCGCTTAAAATTTCCGAAACTCTTTCCAAAAAAAAATTGTGGGTCCTTAAAGGCGCTCGTGCTAGGTAATTCCATGTCAGATTCTATTCCATCCGAATCCATTCCATCACTTGTCTCATTCTCAGACTCGTCTTCAGATTCCGAACTGTTTCCGGTATATATAATTAAATTTTCAGTCATATCATCAACAACGTGGTCACTGGCTCTATATTGATCTTCAATTTTTTTGACTTTGTTGCATAAAGCCGCCCATTCTTCTTGCCCCATAAGGTTAACCTTTTCCTCGATTAACTCTTTTATGCGTGACATGTTAAAGTCCACGTTCTTGGCGGCTACATGATGATTGATAGCCGCCCATGCCATTTCTATGGGGTTTAGGTCCGGGTGATAGGGCCGTAGGCACAGAACGACATGGTTATGCTCAGCAATGATGATAATCAATCACATAATTCTTGTGGGCGCTTTTATTTTGGAATATTAATCTGTTCCGGCTTTAACATCGTGTTGTCAAACCTAATGCCTTTTTCAGTAAGCCACGACTCCATGACCCCTTTTCGAGAATTGGACGTAGGAGCGGGGTTACGCAATTTGTTGTGATACGGGGCATTGTCTATCACGATGACTGAATTAGGACTCAAATTTGGAATCAGTTGGGTCCTTATCCATTTTTCATATATAATGAAATTCATGTCGTCGTGATAGTCACCAGACTTTGTCCCAAATTTGAACATTAAAAGCCCGTTTGGGATAAATCCATTTTCGGACCCCGCGTGGACGATTTCTACTCTTTGTCCCTTTGAAATCGGAGCTTTTAACCCCTTATCAGATCCATCTGACCATGCCGTGTTTTTTGTATGGGACGAATGGACATACGACTCATCGGTATAAACAATTATTCTTCCTTCATCTCTATACTGTTTAATTTTTCTTAAATATAAAATTCTTTTTATTCGGATGTCGGTTTTCTCTATAAGAACCTTTCTATTATTTTCCGTTCTCCTCCATTTAAAACCTAAATTTTTAATTATTCTGCTAAGGCTACTTACAGATCCTTTAAAATTTATATCGGCTTGCAACTTAGCATGTAACCGACTTAAAGTTGGCATTTCTTTTTCTGTTACATGAAAATTATGGATACAGCGTCTAATGACCCCTTGGTCAAAATTAACAATTCCAGTAATAGGATTCTGGACTCGAATTTTCCCGGAGTACGAAAAACGGAAATCATGTCTGTTTTTTTGCCTTCAGCAATAATATTTCTTACAGTGCGTATCGACGTACCTGTTGCTTCAGCAGCTCGTCGTTGCACCTGTGCAACATTATGCACGCCTGTGTCCTTCTCCTTCTGCATATAATTCACCACATTGTGAATTAGTTTTCGCGCCTGACGGCGTAAAACGGTATTCCTTTTAGGCATATCACACAACAAAACTCACACACAAACCGAGAAACAATAAAACTGACACACAAACCAACCCACAAAAACAAGTAACAAACACAACCAGTAACAATATAAAGATCACAAAGTAACACAACAAACGCATACACCACAAAAACACAAAAAATAAATGAAATAGTAAGAAAAAAACAAAATAAGTAATTAAAAACAATAACAATGTGTAACACTTTTCGCATCGACAGTCGTATTGCATTGAGCAAGCGAGTCACACGTATGCATCGAACGTATATGAGCGAGTGAGATGCCATTACACCCGCCATCTTGCGCAAACACGCGCATGCGCTACCTACCCGCGCATGCGCTGTTCTATGTTTGTTGTCAAATTGACATTCTGCGCAATTGATTGCGACGTACTTCGCGGAGGTAAACTTGCGTGACGGGAACTGTACTTAGTACCGACGACTTTTCATCTTCTTTTTTAATCTTCGGATATTTTGAAGATAATAAACTTTTCCGTGTTTTTTCCGCTTCGGCATGATACCTAATGCTCACTTTAAACACAATCAATACTAGTTTTCAACTGTTTTCAACACTTTATTAATATTCCTAGGGAATGTAAGCGTAATGGTTGCCGCGCAAACGTAAAGAATGACAGATGACATATAGAACCGGATAAGTACAATCGTGTGTTTAGTTTTTGCTTTCAGCTCTAAATATGCGTTTGGTTGTCGACTGGCGTCAGGAAGCTGCATTGTAAATGTTATATCGAGAACGAAGCACAAGTATAATAGATCAAAAAAATACATAGTACTACAAGATTACTACTCAAATTATATTGAATGAATGGCAGTGGCAAGTACTAATGCCAAAACAGTAATTGCTTGTCTTAAAAGTATCTTTAGCAGACATGGTATTCCAGTTGAGTTATTCTCTGACAATGGGCCACCATTTAATTCGGCAGACTTTAAGAATTTTATTTGGGAATGGGGAATACATCATAATACGTCAAGTCCCTACATACCAAGGTCAAATGGGTTGGTAGAGTCGGCAGTAAAGATATGTAAACGTTTTCTTACCAAGTCAGAGGAGTCTGGGACAGATCCATATCTGGCTTTGCTTCAGTTCAGGAATACACCTAGAGGAAATCTACCATCTCTGGCACAATTATTAATGTCACGTTCACTTAGAACACAATTACCAACAGTCACAAAAAAATTAATACCAAGAACAGTAAAATTTCAAGAATATGTAAAAATTAAGGAAGAAAATAAAAATAAAATGAAGGATTACTATGACAGAAAGACTAAATCATTACCAGAAATACAAGAAGGAGATAAAGTCTATTTTAAGAAAATGCCAGATACTCCATGGATTACAGGCACAGTAAGGTCCAAATGTGATCAGCCTAGGTCTTATACTGTTGAAGGGTCAGATGGATTTATAGGAAGGAGAAACAGACAGCATATTTTGAAGCCTCCGCAGTCACCTCAAACGGTATCTCAAGAAAGTCCAAATATCAAGACATCTCCTAATTCTCATGCAGTAGCACCGTCTATTGAAGAGCGTACAACTCCAGTTGATAGGCGCACTAGGTGTGGAAGAGTCAAGACCACCAAGTCGGTTAGATTTATAAGAAGTTAATATTTTATTAACTAAGCTTGCTTGGTTTGCTATCTATCTATCTATTAAGCAAACATTTTAACAAAGACTGTGAAAGACTGTTTGATTTAGTTAAGTCTAGAATATATTATTGTTAAGAGTTAAATTGATTTTTGTAAACTATTGTCAAGCTGTAAAATTATAATCTTTTCTAATAAGGAGGATGTAATAATAATAAAGATTTATTTCAGATAAAATCCATAGCTTGTCACATCATTAGTCGATAAGCGGGCGGCCTGACAAGATGGCGTCCTAAGGATGGCTTATAAGAATATATTATGAACACCTAATAAAAACAAGTTTGATTTTACTCCAGCTCCAGTCTTATCATTTTGGTCTCAAACAGTAGCAAGAAGTGACGTTGATTGCTATAGTAAACCTTCACATATATCACATAGGAAATACCTACTAGTAATTTTCTTATATCACTAAAAGACTCCCACACACATGCAAAAATATCGAAGAATTACGAAGACATACTCGTAAATTCCTCCAAAAACTTCACGTACACATTTATACCTATGTTTGCGTGGCACATAAGACTACAGTTCCGAGTGGAGTATCGAGAGTACCTAATCCATGGTCCTACATAGCAACACGTAGTCACAATAAATAATTCATTGCCGCAGTTAAACTAGAAAGCCATTAGATCTGTTCTAATTGCTAGTCGTAAACCATTGAGTGCTAACACATGTTTCGTGGTGAGGCCCTAAGATGAGTGAAGGAAAAGTAAAGATGAATAAGGATCGGTTTGTACCTAATTTTTTTACTGGGTGAAAATTGGATTCTGACTGACTAGCAGAAAATGAGTATATGTTAATTTTTGAGAAAAACCAAGTCCAAGTGCACGCAGAGTGTTCCAAACAAATCACACTCTTTAAACAGCTTGATTTGAATTCATGGACTTCATATAGGATAGAAATTCTAAGGTATTATTTCACCTGCATCCTAGATTACTTAAACAACGCCATTTACGTTGTAATAAACGTGGTCACCTACTAGGCCCAAACAGTATAAAATCATGAACCGGCGCCGACACGATACGAAAAAGATTTCCAGAAGACTGATTAGCCATTATACAGTTTTCCTCACTACAGAAATTTTCGCTACGACGATCAAAAAGTTTTTTAAACGATACAATCTATCTGTCCAAGTTTGTATCTTTCTCATTTTTTGCCAAATGGACATACGTTTTCTCAGAAAAACATGTCAAAAGAATGTATATCAAGCTTCATGGACCTTTCTGTGGTTAATAAGTTACGATCTATCCGGATAAAATACAACCTTTTTCTTCTTTTGTGATAAAAACACACTTTGTACTCGAAGGATGAAACTGTTTTTGTGTCCATAAATAAGTGGAAAAATTTACTTTAGGTTTCTATAAACATTATTTTCAGTCGGGACTGTAACATTTTTACCCGACTACGGCAAAGCCAAAAGGAAGGGTTATGATTTTAGCAGTCTATGTAGGTATGTATGTATGTATGTATGTATGTATATTTCTATGTTCCACTCTGGTGCCTAACCCACTGAACCGATTTTTATGATTGAGGTATCAATAGATTTCTAAAAACGTTCCGGGTGACATAGGCTATATAAATTATTCCTAAATGTATTATGGTAGCCTTGACACGTAAATTTCAGACGGCGAAAAAAATAAATTTCAGATAATTGTAACATGTTTGGTATCAAATGAAAGGTCTTGACGAGCACATTACAAATATGTATGTATATCATATTGTCTTAGTAAACGTATAAATTTAAATTGCTAATAAACAAGTAAAAGAAAGCCTGTACCTTGTATGGCGTGGCTGTACAATTAATAGTGAAAAATGTGATCAAAATGACACCAACGCGAAGATAATCAAAATATTAAAATCAATACAATTTTTTATGCCACTCATTAGAAGAAAAATAAATAAAACGAAATATTCATATTTCGGATTTTTTCGAAGCCCGATAGATGGTGTTGGCGTCGCAACAAATCACGCCACGCTTTCGTCTGCGATGTCGTTGCGTCCCCGTAATGGAACGTGGCGAGCGGTCACGACCCTGCCCTTGGCAACCTCTCGGCTTATAAAAACAGGCCACTCACTGTGTACCATAGCTAAAAATGCTAAAATTCGTCGAGCGTGCGCCTGCCCAAAAAGTGATGGCAACACAAACGCAACGTATGTATAAATGCATGTTGTGTAGATACCGCACGGCGCGCCGCAGTGTCTTTATCTCAGAGTAGTATCTTCACAAAACCTCGGCAGTCACCTGGTTTCGTTAGTTTTTTTTATTAGTTCAAACTTTTCCAACTACGTGCGTTGGGGTTGGCTTGCAGTCTAATCTAATACAGCTAAATACCAGTATTTCACATGAGGTTACTGCCCATTTGACCTCCATAACCCGATTTATTAGCTTCTGACTACCCGTAACGACATAAACACATACATATACTCATGCTGACTGGAAATAAGTTTTGGTGTAAAATAAAAATCCCATAAAAAACATAAATGTGAAAAAGGGAGCCAAAGTTCAATGTTAATAATATCTGTGATTGTCAAAATTAAATAAATTAGCCAGGATTACTAACAGAACCCATTTCCAGCATTGAATTTTCTACCGTTTGTCTGTTTAGTTGTACAAAACACGTGGAAAGGTCAAAATAAATGTAGATAACTTTTATTTATTATACTTTTGTAACTCAAAGTACAATTAAAGTATTGTTTCATCCCAATCGGTTCACTCTATCAAAACATATGTGAATTTAAAGTGTTGAAGGAGAAATTAATTTACATTACGTAAAGCAAATACACGTAACTCCATCTATTGAACAAAAATAGTACTACCAATTCATGGAAATAACACCAGGTTACATACTGTGGAGTTATTTGTGAAACTTTTGATAAGTAGCAAAGGAAAAGTGAACATTGTATTATTTTATTGTTAGAGATTTATCGTTATATGGTAACCTTATTGAAATGTTGCCAGATCCACTTCAAGGTCGATGGATAGCAATCTTAATTTGAACACTATTTCTAAATAGCGGTGTTCTTCGCGGAAAAAGGACCTTCCCCATGTCTGCTAATACATATTACCTTAACTTATAATAAACAAAAGCTGTTAAAAGATGGACCCCGGGTTTTATGCGGAAACCTGGCAACATTGGGTCACTTGCAGGCTTAACGGTTTACTACCCGTGGTGAGGGGCAAAGCCCCGTGATTGGTTCGTCGCGACTATTAAGATAAGACATAAAGTGTTGAGTTTTGAGACAAGACATAAAGTGTTGTATCTATGCTCTAAATCTTGGTCATCTGCCGAATCTTTTCCCAAAAATATTGAAGTCGGAGTCCAGACAAACCGGATTCAGTCGAATACCAATATTTTACGCGGAGTGACAGATCTCCACATCACAATAACTGGGTGACCTGGTACTTTTTGGCCAGACTGGTGTCAGATTTTCTGGTTTCTGATAATCCGTAACGACTGTCAAAGATCTACAAATAACAGACTAACGAATTTAAGTAAAGAAATAAATAAAACTCGTTTATTTGGCACACCTAGGTAAACACAATGTAGGTATAAACGTTGTGAAACTTCATTTAATTAAAACAATGACATTGTGTGTCTCACGGCTGCGCCAAAAAGGTCCAGTTTAGCAAAATGCCAGACAACTAGGAGTTACCTTACGCTGGTTTTCTACTGAACCTTACGTTGAAGTACTTTTCGAGGGGCGCAGGAGTTTCGGTATGATAAGTTATGACGATCAACCATCCACAGACCGACTTCAGTAACAGTGGCGTAGCTAGCATGGGTGGCACCTGGGGCACTCCAAAATAATTATGGGTTGCCCGTTATACTGGTGACGGCAGTCGCAAGCCATTTCTCGGGAGGGGGGGGGGGGAATCTGCAGTACATAATGATGATAATTATTCATACTTAAATAGAAGTAAATTCATGAACTGATGCAAGAAAGCTCATTAACTGAAAAAGGCCCGAACGCAAGAACGAACGAAGTGAGCTCGAAAATACATGCAACTTGGAAAGATTTTATTTTCTTTTGATCATTCACACGTAAAAATATAAGTTTTGTTGAATTATACAGATAATCTCGAGGACAAACAGAGTGCAGAATGTAAGAGCGAGCGAAGCTTGAAATTTTTACGCCTTTTCAGAAGAGTTTTACAGTGTTTGGATTACTCATACATAAATATTATAGAAGTCTTTTGTTGATACATAGTGCAGAATGGAAAAGCGAGCGAACTGAGCTCAAAAATTTTTGCGTCCCACTTCCAACAGGTTTCATTGCGTCAAACGTTTAGGGATGAGACCCGACAGTGACAATAAACATTCGTATATAAAATAATGTCTTGGGTGTTTTTTTATTCATTCTTTTGTATCATCATCATCATCATATCAGCCGAAAGACGTCCACTGCTGAACATAGGCCTCCCCCAAGCGTCGCCACAACGACCGGTCCTTTTGCGTCTCGCATCCATCGGCTACCCGCGACCTTCCTTTTGTATAATTGGTTTATATTTAGTAGTAGATAAGAAATCAAGAATCATCATGATTCGAGGTACTAGGAGATACCAGGGCTGGTCGCCACTTTAAACGGAAGTGGTGATATAGTAAGCACCCTGCATAACCTTCTTTTTATTATTTATTTATTTTTAATTCGAGAGGGGTCAGGTTATTGAAATCTTATCTATGCCATAGTATCACATTATTTCACCATCATGCACTCGAACGGCTTTACTTTGACCATTGTTGTACCTGTCTTGAATTTTTTCTGAAATATTTTCTTGTTTCTTACTTTTCAGATCACTTTTATTTTTCTGTAGTCGGGTTACAGTTTTTTAAACTCAATTTTTATTAACATAAAAAAACATCAAGCCTGTCTTCCCGGAAAGGTTGGGTAAGGTTTTCATATTCTTTAAATGATAAGAATAATTTATTTTTATTCTTTTTTTTTTTAAGGGATGGCCCTTTGCTCTCTTCCATTTCTCCCGGCTTTGGACAAGTATGGCCCAATCCTGTCGATAGTCGTCAAGCTCGTACCGCGATCTTCGCCTGGCTCTCCCGTGTGTAACTATGCATCTCTTTGTCTCATATCTCTCTCTCTTTCTCTCTTAGGTTATAGGGATTTGCATGGCTACTTCTCGTTGCGAAATTAGTTCAAAACAGTCACACGGAAGGAAGGAAGGCCTCCCACAAGGTGGACCGATGACCTGGTGAAGGTCGCGGGTAGCCGATGGATGCGAGACGCACAGGACCGGTCGTTGTGGCGACGCGCGCGGGGAGGCCTTTGTCCAGCAGTGGACGTCTTTCGACTGATATGATGAGTCACACGGATGGGTTTTGGTCAGTAAGAGTTTGACTCTCTCTTCCACTTCGCCAAGAGCGAAAGGAGTTATTTGATGATTTCCCATACTTAAAAAAACGGCTATTCCTTATTTTATTAACTGGATTGGTGTAATTCAAAGTTAGCCAAGTCTATGTTAGAAGAGGGTCGTACCTTGAATATAGTTGACGATCTTGCAGACCGTCTCCCCGTAGAACCAGACGAGGGTGATGGCCTTGCTGAGCTGGATGGGCATGCAGATCCCCGTCACCAGCAGGTCTGCGGCCGACAAGTTCACAAGGAATATGTTCGTTACACTGTAACAACAACAAAACGTTTGTGAGAACTCCACCCGAACCTCAATCGAAATTAAATAAAAAAATATAAGCTTTTTTGAACCAGTCCTTATTATTAATTATCATATAATGCAATCCCAATTGTCAGGTCGATACAGGCAAAACTGTTATTTTGGCCAAAATCTATACATATAATAAAATCGTAGACTAACCGTGTCTGTACATTGAATATTTTTGCATGAAAATTACACAGAAAACTCAGGAAAAAGGTATAAAACATAAAAATGCAATTTTTGAAATTTTTGTCTGTTTGTCTGTGCGTTTGTGGGAGCATCACGCTTAAACCACAGATTAGATTGCAAATCTAAGTACTTAAAAATATTAAGTGATAACCCGAGTAACATTTAGCGTTTATTTCATCAAAATCGACCCACAAAATCAAAAGATATTGAATTTTTAAGTTTAGGAAGAAACTTCCTAATGTATTCTGATGAGTCAGAGCGCCATCTATTGAGAATAATAAAATGCACGAAAGCATTCAAAATTGTTGAGTTATTTGTGAAACTTTTAATACGTGGCAAAATAAGAGTGATCATTTTATACCTTTTCGTTATTGATCGATACAATCGATCCACAAAATCAAAATATATTGAATTTTTAGTTTAGTAAGAAACTTCCTTATATATTATGATTAGTCAGAGCGCCATCTCTTGAGGAACCAAAAAATGCATGAAAGCATGAATGTTACACCAAAACACATTGATTGAGTTATTTGTGAAACTTTTAATACGTAGACGTAGCAAAATAAAAGTAAACATTTTAATACCGTATCGTTATTTACCGTTACATACCGGCTTCTTATTTAACGTCTTCCGCTGCCAAATATTTTGTCAGTTTACATGGTCGATAGATGGCGTTGCACTGATGACGCGTTTTTCTGAATTGCGGTGTTAAGATTTTCCGCTGGAGAATGACCTCACACAATTTCTAAACACAGTCGTGTTTCCAAGGAGTTTCGGTTTGGTCTCTGATAGGTCTAAACTGTTAGGGACCATAATTGGTTAAATCTCTGGTGCTGGTTTCGTTTAAAGTGCATTTATCGTAGAGTCTTAAACTGATTTAGTTTTGCGAAGTTCTGGACGGTTCGACTTGCGGATCAGGCCTGTAGGGTTCCGTAATAAAGGTGCTGTGCTGACGGGACCCTACTGCTAAGCCTCCGCGATTGATTCCGTTTAAAACGTAGCAACGAACGGTTCGATTTCCGAAACAAGGCTATTAATCTATACATATAATAAAATCGTAGACTAACCGTGTCTGTACATTGAATATTTTTCCATGAAAATTACACAGAAAACTCAGGAAAAAGGTATAAAACACAAAAATGCAATTTTTGAAATTTTTGTCTGTTTGTCTGTTTGTCTGTGCGTTTGTGGGAGCATCACGCATAAGCCACAGATTGGATTGCAAATCTAAGTACTTAAAAATATTAAGTGATAACCCGAGTAACATTTAGCGTTTATTTCATCAAAATCGACCCACAAAATCAAAAATATTGAATTTTTAAGTTTAGGAAGAAACTTCCTAATGTATTCTGATTAATCAGAGCGCCATCTATTGAGAAAAAATAAAATGCACGAAAGCATTCAAAATTGTTGTATTTTTCGTGAAACTTTTAATACGTGGCAAAATAAAAGTGACCATTTTTATACCTTTTCGTTATTTATCCACAAAATCTAAATATATTGAATTTTTAGTTTAGTAAGAAACTTTCTACTGTGTTCTGATCAGTCAGAGCGCCATCTATTGACGAACCAAGAATTGCATGAAAGCATGAATTTTACACCAAAACACATTCATTGAGTTATTTGTGAAACTTTTAATACGTAGACGTAGCAAAATAAAAGTAAACATTTTAATACCTTATCGTTATTTATCGTTACATACGGGCTTCTTATTTAACGTCTTCTGCTGCCAAATATTTTGTCAGTTTACATGGTCGATAGATGGCGTTGCACTGATGACGCGTTTTTCTGATTTGCGGTGTTAAGATTTTCCGCTGGAGAATGACCTCACACGATTATTAAACACTGTCGTAGTTCGTAGGAATTTCGGTTTGGTCTCTGGAAGGTCTTAAACGAATAGGGGCCAAAATTGCTTAAATCTCTGAGTTGTGCTGGTTTCGTTTAAAGTGCTTTTACCTTAGAGTCTTAAACTGATTTAGAACTCAGTAGTTTTGTGAAGTACTGGACAGTTCGACTAGCGGATCAGGCCTGTAGGGTTCCGTACTAAAGGTGCTGACCCTACTTCTAAGCCTCCGCGATTGATTCCGTTTAGAGCGAAGCAACGAACGGTTCGATTTGCGAAACAAGGCTAATAATAATAAGGTACCGTACCAAAGGTGGTCACGGTGACAGGAGCGATCGATTTTGGTGGGGCTACATTCTAAGTCCGAAGTCCGTAGTTTCGGGCTTAATCGCGGACGTATTCTACTCCGTATCACCTACAGACTTACGATTAATCCCGAACCCGAACTAAGAATGAATGACAACACGATTTCACAGTAACTGTCAAATCGAGTTATCATTAGTTCTCTGTGGTTAGGTTAGGTTAGATACGGAGTAGATTTTTTTTTTTACTATAGATAGGCACACGTTTGACCACTATCTCACCTGATGGTAAGCGATGATGAGGTTGAAGATGGAGCACGTTTGCCTAGAAGCAACCTATTCACTTTTGTCTTAAAGACTCCCAGGTTGCCCTCAACTAAGTTTTTAATTCGTGCTAAGTATCAGACGGTTCGATTTGCGAGCCAAGGCAAATTATAGGGTTACGTGCCAAAGTTGCTAATGGTAGCCTATTATTTAAGCCTTCGCGTACGATATTGATTCGTGCGAACCAAGTCGATTTTTAGGGTTTCGTACCAAGGTTGCTAACGGAACTCTATTTGTTAATAAGCCACCGCTGTCCGTTTTCCTATATTAACCGACTTCAAAAAAAGGAGGAGGTTATCAATTCGAATGTAATTTTTTTTATGTTTGTTACCTCATATTAACAGACTGGATGAACCGATTTTCATGATTCTTTTTTTATTTGAAAGCTGGTGCTTCCCGTGTGGTCCCATTGCCACCACGTCAGGATCTGATGATGGAAACCCTGAGAAATCGAGGGCAACTCTCGAAAATTGTAGGCACGTATTTGGTAAAAACTTGATATTCGTGTGTATATCGGGTGATACTACAAAAGAATGAAAGTTTGGATCAGATCTGATGATGGAGACGACAGAGAGTCAAGGGAACTCCACATGGCTATGTAGGAACTACCAAGTGTTTGGGCTTATTTCATTCGTATTGATGAGACCTTTACACCGAAAGCACTTAGTAAGTTTTATTTTCATAACATAACATAACGCCGGTACGCTGTGAATAGGTACCCAGGTACCACTAAAAAGTGAAAAATAAAAAACTTTTTTACAAAAAATGTAACCGACTTCCAAAACAAAACACTACAAAGTATAAAATAACTTTAATTTCGGAAGTCGGTGTCAAAAAGCGAAAAAGCTAATAACACCGACTTCCGAAATTAAAGTTATTTTATACTTTGCAGTGTTTTGTTTTGGAAGTCGGTTACATTTTTTGTAAAAAAGTTTTTTTCGTTTTATTTCTGTCTCGCTGATGTAAAAATGTCTTCTAGAAAAAGGTCGAATCTTTCACAATATAGCAAAATTCTCAAAGTCGGGTTTGTTCGAACACTATTCTAACTAACTCGAGAACGGCTCGACCGATTTTCATAGTTTTTGTGTTTTATTCGGGACGAAGACTAATTCCTTCGTCCGGAATAGCATAATAAGAATTAAAATACAAAAAAAAATGAGTATGTAGGCAGGGTAGGTAGGCAGGTAGGTAGGGTAGGTAGGCAGGTTGGTAGGGTAGGTAGGTAAGGTAGGTGAGGTAGGGTAGCTATGGTAGGTAGGTATGGTAGGTAAGTAGGTAGGTAGGGTAGGTAGGTTAGGGTCGGTAGGTAGAGTAGCCAGTTGACGTGAGCGAAGCCGCGCGGGTCAGCTAGTAATAAATAAAAATCTTATATTTCAGACAGAGTCCATTTTTTGGTTAGTAGTTAGGTTTAGGTTTAGTTTAGGTTAGTAGTTTGGTTTTTTATAATAAGGTATCGTACCAAAGGTGGTCACGGTGACGGGAGCGATCGATTTTGGGAGGCTACTCTCTAAGTCCGAAGTCCGTAGTTTCGGGCTTAGTTACGGACGTATTCTACTCCGTATCACCTACAGACTTACGATTAGTCCCGAACCCGAACTACGAATGAATGACAACACGATTTCACAGTAACTGTCAAATCGTGTTATCATTAGTTCTCATTGGTTAGGTGATATGGAGTGGAATATTTTTTTATTTTACAATAGATAGGCATACGATTGACCACTATCTCACCTGATGGTAAGCGATGATGCGGTCGAAGATGGAGCACGTTTGCCTAGAAGCAACCTATTCACTTTTGTCTTAAAGACTCCCAGGTTGCCCGCAACTAAGTTTTTAATTCGTGCTAAGTATCAAACGGTTCGATTTGCGAGCCAAGGCAAATTATAGGGTTCCGTGCCAAAGTTGCTAATGGGACCCTATTATTTAAGCCTTCGCGTACGATTTTGATTCGTGCGAACCCAGTCGATTTTTAGGGTTCCGTACCAAGTTTTCTAACGGAACCCTTTTTTTTAATAAGCCACCACTGTCCGTCTTCCTTCAGTTTATGCGTTTTATTTCTGTCTCGCTAATATAAAAAATGTCTTCTAGAAAAAGGTCGAATCTTTCACAATATAGCAAAATTCTTAATCTTCTTAATATATTTAAAACAAAGTCGGGTTTGTTCGAACACTTTTCTAACTCGAGAACGGCTCGACCGATTTTCATAGTTTTTGTATTAGTCTTCGTCCGGAATAGCATAATAAGAATTAAAATACAAAAAAAAAGAGTAGGTAGGTAGGATAGGTAGGTAGGATAGGTAGGTAGGATAGGTAGGTAGGATAGGTAGGTAGGATAGGTAGGTAGGATAGGTAGGTAGGATAGGTAGGTAGGATAGGTAGGTAGGATAGGTAGGTAGGATAGGTAGGTAGGATAGGTAGGTAGGATAGGTAGGTAGGTAGGATAGGTAGGTAGGATAGGTAGGTAGGATAGGTAGGTAGGATAGGTAGGTAGGATAGGTAGGTAGGATAGGTAGGTAGGATAGGTAGGTAGGATAGGTAGGTAGGATAGGTAGGTAGGATAGGTAGGTAGGATAGGTAGGTAGGATAGGTAGGTAGGATAGGTAGGTAGGATAGGTAGGTAGGATAGGTAGGTAGGATAGGTAGGTAGGATAGGTAGGTAGGATAGGTAGGTAGGATAGGTAGGTAGGATAGGTAGGTAGGATAGGTAGGTAGGATAGGTAGGTAGGATAGGTAGGTAGGATAGGTAGGTAGGATAGGTAGGTAGGATAGGTAGGTAGGATAGGTAGGTAGGATAGGTAGGTAGGATAGGTAGGTAGGATAGGTAGGTAGGATAGGTAGGTAGGATAGGTAGGTAGGATAGGTAGGTAGGATAGGTAGGTAGGATAGGTAGGTAGGATAGGTAGGTAGGATAGGTAGGTAGGATAGGTAGGTAGGATAGGTAGGTAGGATAGGTAGGTAGGATAGGTAGGTAGGATAGGTAGGTAGGATAGGTAGGTAGGATAGGTAGGTAGGATAGGTAGGTAGGATAGGTAGGTAGGGTAGGTAGGGTAAGTAGGGTAGGTACGATAGGTAGGTAGGTAGGTAGGTAGGGTAGGTAGGTAGGGTAGGTAAGGTAGGGTAGCTATGGTAGGTAGGATAGGTAAGTAGGTGGAGTAGGTAGGTAGGGTAGGTAAGGTAGGGTAGCTATGGTAGGTAGGATAGGTAAGTAGGTGGAGTAGGTAGGTAGGGTAGGTAGGTTAGGGTCGGTAGGTAGAATAGCCAGTTGACGGGAGCGAAGCCGCGCGGGTCAGCTAGTAATTAATAATTATAATCTAATATTTTCCTAAAAACTTGAGATGTAAAAAAACTTGTAATTGAGATTACAATGGTAAGTTTATTATATTGAATGCACTTTAGTACGCAATATATCGCACCCCCGGTGAAACACTGTCACTTTTACAAAAACGCGCTTTTTCAGGAGAAGTATTTAAAGATTTTGTGTCGCCTTTGATGCTCTACGAAACCGTAACGACACTAACTCCCTCACGTTGAAACTATAAGAATTGTTCGGTCACATTATTGCACCAAGTGCAGAAATAATTCAGGTCACTGTCATTTTTACAAAAACTGTAAAGTGACAATGTTGCACCGGAGCAATGGGTGCGATATTTTATGTAATTTCTATGTTCACAATAGTAGTACCTACTTGGTTAACAACGATTAGAGTCATATGTGTTCATCCAAGTGCATTTTGCGTTCCAGTGCCGCAGGACTCTTTCGAACAAAATCCGTAACCGGGTTAAGAGTCTTGGTAGATGACAAAGAAGATCGTACCTAAACGCTTTTAAAACGTGACAATTGAAACGTGTTTGTTATTAACAAAAGACCAATTTTGAAAATGTAACTCAATATTATCTGGTCATAAAACTGAGAGCTGATGATGTCATCATATCTATGAAATATCGTCACTTCAAAACTATCGAACAGCAAGCCTAAAAATTGGTCAAGCAATTTGGGTAAACACAAATGGGCAAAACCACCTAATAACATTAATCGCCATCAAAATACGTGTTTACTGGATCGCGAATGGCGTCGTCCTAATACTAAGCGATAATCTCGTGATTACAGTATCGTCGCATATACTTCCTGTAAGAACAGTGACTGCCATGTTAACATTTCCGCCTATCTCCACGTCCCAAATTACCCACAAGCTATTTTGATAACTCTACACGCGTGTCTCTAATAGCACCTTACAAAAAAAATCAAGGAAATCTCGTCACCCGTAGTTAACAGTTAATTATCACGGACAATATAGGGCCTGATGATATTCTCTTCCTCAATGAAGATCCTCGCCAATGAATCAAGTGATTAGGTACAGGCTTGTAATCATGGGAAATTCAGAAGCACTGGATTAAAATGGATAAGGTTTTCACAAACAGGCGCGACGTGTCAAAGTGACAATGATGTGACTACGCGATTTCAAGAAATTCTTAAATTGTTCCGCATATGTAAGAAAACATTGTCGCGTTGTGGCTATCTGTGGGAGTCTTAAGTCAAAAAATCAGCTTCTATTTCGGCAATAGAAAATCAGAATCCATTATAGTAAATTTAATTGTACAATGAAATTAGAATTATTCATACATAAAATAAAATAAAAGTGAAAAGTTTTGATTGCATTGCAATAAATCAGGAACATGCTAAATATTTTTGTGTTTCTCTTGATAGATTACCATCCAATTTATTTTGGAGGCATGTGGCCGTGAAATTTGAACGTGAAAGCACAATAGATATCTTCAAACTGTCATTGTTTTCTATTAACCATCTTCGATGTCCTTATGAGACAATTGCATCTGCACTTGTAGGTGTATTTAACTATCTTACTTAGGCTACGTTATTTTACTTGTAGTTTCTCGAAAATATGGGTGTATTGACCTATAAACCTTCCATAGTTTCTGATGATCCTAACAATAATACTTATATTACAATAACTTTTTAAACCCCACCCCATCATATTTACCGCATATTTATGAAACTGTGTGAGGACGATTTAGCAATCTTAAAACTTTCATCGCGTTCTAACCATAAAGTTAAAAAACATAATTTGTCCGAAAATGTGTTTTTACAAGCATGATTTAAAACTCGCACAAACATTAATATTCTCACAAAGTGTCTATTTTCTTTTTTAATGATTTACGTTGATACCCATCAACGTATATCATGAAAAAAAGAAATAGTAAAAGTAGTTGTTTCAGCTGCTGATTTTTTGCAAAACTTTAGATACAACCGTGATTTTTTTATAAACATTTTTATTTCCAGCAGCTCAAAATTATTAAACAGGAGAAACAAATTGGGTATTTCGTGATTAAAGAAAAACATACTTTTCAACATCATGTGTAAAGATACAGGCGATGAAACGGATAAAACACAACGTAATAGAAAACAAATTAGCGTCTACGTTTCACAATTCACATCCACTTTCACACATCACACAAACCAGAGTTTTGTTTTCATATTTAAACGCGTGGTTTTATTAACAGAGGCTCGCCTATTCGTGCTCAATAAGGGGTATTTACTTTGTTTCAGTTTTGTGATTGAATTATATTTCTTGGAAAGAAAAATAACCTACTTAGGACCTGTTTCCTGAATTTCTGTAAACATTTTTGGCATATTAAATCATTAATGTTGGTTCCGTTTTATAGGGTTCTGTATCCAAAGGAAACCTACGGAACACTATTACTAAAACTCTGCTTCATCCGTCCGGCTCCCTCGGAACCTCAGAACCGTAATAGGGAAACAGTTGAAGTTTTCAGTGTGTATTTCTATTACCGCATGAAAGAAACGTGTTTTTTTTTTTCGGTGTATGGTACGGAACCCTTCGTCAAGAGTACGACTCACACGTGGCCGGTTCTTTTTTCGATGCTATGCCATTTTACTGTCTAGTTCATGTTTTTGCACTCGTATTTTTACATAGCTATTGACTTGCAGAGTTCAATACACCAGACAAAAAAATATGAAAATTTTATACCCAGTTTATTTCCATTTTCGATGCATATTTGGTTTATATGATGGAACAAAATAAAGTTTTGTTCCATCATATAAACCAACTGTCATACTGGTACTGACTTTGTCACCTGTTTGCAAGGTCTCTTTTTTTTGTTTTTTGTAAGTAACTCGAAAACGATGGCCCATAGCAAAAAATTATCTTATTTATTAGTTATACACATAAAATTTTCTACAAACAAAAAAGATAATGTACATTTTTTCAATAGGATAATATCTAATAGTCCAGTCATTTAAACTTAAATTAGGTAAGAATCTCGGAATTCGAGATACCCAGCTGTAAGTCTGTAAATACTTGTATATTGATACCCTAAAAGTTGTCTCAAAACCTACATATGGTAGGGTGTACGCAACTATTAAATTTCTAGGTCAAAGGTCACAAAAATCAGTTTTTTGCGCTTTTTTTGGAAATATCTCATTTTTATCAATATTGTAGAATACAAATTCTCTACAAATTTTGTTCAAAAAATTTTTTATACGGTGAACCGTTTTCGAGATAGAGGGCGGAGAGCGCGCGGTCACAGCATCACTTCAAGTCAACCGGTGCCTCCGGTGGAAAACGCGCCATATATAGCTGATGAGCTATCGATAAATCAATGATTATAAATATTTGACAATTTTTATTAACTATTATAATATATTAGATTATTATAGATTATTAGAGAGTGGAGCTCAAACCTTATTGGCAGTCTACAATGCTCCGAAATCTGTGAAAAGTCTCGATCATCTTCGTTATATGCATTACGTCAAGTCTACAAAACTTAAGAAACCTGTGCAGCTTTCAAATATTCCACCAACAAGTGCAGCTGCTTATCAACATTTCAAACGCGTATATTATCAAGTTCAAACTTGGTTAGGGCATGATTTGGATCCCCAGGTATGGGGTTGGGCAATGCGAAACGATTTTCTGGAGCCTATCATGACAATTTTACCACCTGCTCCAGAAGATTTGCTAAATACAATTTTCTGCAACTGCAAGAGTAGTTGTGGTACGCGATGCGGATGCAAGAAAGCGGGCTTGCAATGCTCTTTAGCTTGTGGCCAATGTAAAGGGCAAGCTTGTCTCAGCTCTACCATATCAGAGCGACATTAACGAAGATGGAACCTTTGACCCCGAAATCATGGAAGAACTTGAGACAAATGTCGTTCAAGACGATAATGAAGACCAGTTTGAAATTTACCAGCAGCCGGAAGACGACGATGAAGAGGAAGAAGGTGATTAAAATTATAAATTGTAGTTTTTGTACCCTTTATTCCATTTTTTACTTTTAATAAAAATAAATGTATTGAATGATATTTTTAATAAAAATTAATTCATAATTTATTTGTTTTTTTTTTCATCATGTAAGAAGTTATTAATATTAATTAGGTTAAAATTCCTATATTTTCATTAACAATTCTGCAATTACATGGCCAGGTAAGTGTTGTTAAATAAAGAAATACTGAATAAAAAGTGGATAGTTTAGGAAAAAAATGATAAAATATAATAGTTAATAAAAATTGACAAATATTTATAATCATTGATTTATCGATAGTTCATCAACTATATATGGCGCGTTTTCGACCGGAGGCACCGGTTGACCTGAAGTGATGCTGTGACCGTGCGCTCTCCGCCCTCTATCTCGAAAACGGTTCACCGTATAAAAAAAAAATTAAACAAAATTTGTAGAGAATTTTTTTTTGCTACAATATTGATTATAATACAAATAGCAAAAAACCCATAGGAAATGAGATATTTACAAAAAAAGCGCAAAAAACCTATTTTTGTGACCTTTGACCTAGAAATTTAATAGTTGCGTACACTCTACCATATGTAGGTTTTGAGACAACTTTTAGGGTGTCAATATACAAGTATTTACAGACTTACAGCTGGGTATTTCGAATTCCGAGGTGAACTTACTATAATGACTGAACTATAATGAAATATGTAGGGAAGAAGATGGACAAAAACAAAAAAAAACTTTTCTTTAAGAATGGCACGTATAATCGATATAATCCTCAAAATAAAATTCCTTATTCGGAAAATTTGAACTTATATAGACAAGAAATACATACATGATGAGAAATACATGATGAAAAAAAAACGGGCCAAGTGCGAGTCGGGCTCGCGTACAAATTTCGTTTTTGTTACATGTTATTTTAACACAAGGTACAAACTACTTACTTCTATACTCCAATATATCCGAGCATTATTCCAAGTCTGATCCCTCGTACAACATCTGATGCTATCCGTTTATATTTTCCCAACAAATCTGCATATAGATACGATACGAATGGGAGACTGACAGCGGTCTCGGTAATCGCTCTGAATAACGGACCATAAGCGCTTCGCTTGCGAGGTTAACGAGTTGCTCTTTGTTAGCGTGAATCGATCAAAGTGTTAGATTCGGGTAGACGGTGATTGGCTGTGGGTTTTCAAATTGGTGAAAGTCTGTGAATCTAATTAGGAATTTATTGGAATTTTGTGGCGCATCCGTCCTTGGGTCCTAAACGTTCATTGTGTATCAAATTACTACTGAATAGGTTTAGAAGATTCGGAGCATATTGGATGCGACAGACGGAGAGACACACGGATCCACAAGTAATCTTACATGTTTGGTTTTTCAATCTGTTACCAACTCACTAACTACGAGTTGCTATGAACTTACATAGAGCTGAAAAATAAAGAAAAAAATCTCATTTACTTTCTGTAAACTTCTTCGTGTAAACTCATGAGGTTACACGTCATTGTTCAACAATTTTCAACAACAGTGTTACGTAATCTAATGTCATTGTATTGTTGTGATGAAAACGTGAATAATAAAGAGGTGTCAAATATTTGACACAATGCCCTTGATTATACATATAATCACAAATTCAAAGAGTGGCGACCGCGTACCGGCAGACGAAGTTGCGGTGCAGAAGGCAATGACTGCGGAAATTTGCTGGATGCGGACGCACAGGATCGGTCGATGGTGGGGACTTTTGGGGAGCCCTATATCCAGCATAGGACATCTTTCAGATGATGATGATGATTTGATATCATTTTATTTGCATGACTCATGAAATAATTATATTTTTGCAATCCTTTCTACTGAAATCAAAACATAGGTCTGGACTGCAAGAAGGTGATAGTCATCTCCCCCGGCAAGATGGGCAGACGGCATTTTTGTCATCACGGGTAGAACCTGGATGAAGTAAGCACAAATATGTAGAATCAGTACAGGAAAACTGAGGATTTGGAGTCGAGCTTCGAACGATGACGAGTTAACGAAGACAAAAAGAGTATTATTTAATCGCTCTAATTTTTACTTTTTAGCAACACAACGATTTCAAATTAATTGGCTCGCGGATCCGCAGGGATAACAAAAACCTACTTAGTAAATTATTCAGAAACTGTTTTCGGCACTCACTCATTGCGAAACAACAGGTGTTGAACGCGTCCAGAGTCTTTTATAGCAAAACAATTGTTAGCTATTGTTAGATATGCCAAAGTTTACTAAACGTGAAATTACTTTAACATTAATGTCTTGTTTAGGCATTGACACAATTCGGAGGTGTTGTTCTTGTGAGGATACCTCTTGACCTACGAAATAAATTACATGAGTGCAAAATTATACAGTTTAGGCTTTGAATAGGTATATAAAAAGATGTTCAAGAGTAAAATTTATAAATTTTACTATGCCTTACTTTGAATCTACGTTGGTGTCCTTAAGTTGCAGTTAATTTTGTTTGCTAACTTTATTATACTTTTACTTTTTGATTTCCATAGCTTGCTGAAATATTACAAGTTTTAACAAGCAAGTTGGATATAGCCTGAATTTAACGCAGAATCAGGATTCCATATCGTGTTTCCATGAGTGTACCTCTCGTTTTTCAGTCCTCCTGGTTCTAATTAATCAGTTTGGAATGTTTGTTGAGCAGATGCGTTGCAGTTACTTTGTAAGTAGGGTCTGGCCTATTGTCCTCATTATTGTCTACGTCTGCGTCTGTTTGTTGTGATTAGGGTTGTAACGGAAACTCCCTGCATGTCAAGTATTTTTTTCTTCTCAACTTAATAAAATTACCTATTGTATTTTGGAATTTATTGATATATCAATGTTATTTAAAGCGGAGCAAGTCTCATAAAGAAGAACTAAAAATATAGAGCCCTTGTCTCAGCCTCCACAAATCTAGAACTTTCACAAAAAAAAAAAATCTCCGCATTCTCATACACCTCTACAAATTAACGAAGTTGTGCTTGTCGCTGAGATCTTATGAAGGAAAGTGGCTCCAACTGTTCGAAGATCCTGTCGTGAAGTTGGGATTAACTTAAAGTTTCAAGTTCCAGCTCTAATGTCACTGCCGCTGCACAGTTTTTTTCTGAATACTAAAATTCAGAAAAAAACTGTTTGGTAGTCAATGTTTTTCTGAAGAACCATTTCAAAATCACCTAATGGACCATTAATTCAAAGTTAAAAAAAATTCAGCAGCTTTGGCGCCTTTTTATTTGACACAGTGTAGTTTAACCCTCTATCATATTAATTCCCGATATCGATAGTTGTCTTTGGAAAAGTGATTTTTTTTTTCTCTTTATACTCCGTTACATCCCTAATTGCGATTAAAGTTTGCATAATTTATATTTGCAATATTCTCATATTGTGTTATGAAATCGTTAGATTTTAAATTAAAATGTAGCTGTTTTGTTAGTTGAGTGAAGATGTTCTTGTTCTCGACGTTTTATTTGTTATTCTTGCATGTTTGATGAGTTCTTTTTTAGAAGCTACAGTAAGTCTTTCTGAATTAACGTTTCTTCCAACAATGTGCGGTTTACAAGGGCAGGACGACAGTGATGTTCTTTCTGACCTCGTCTCATGTCACTCGAGGTCAGCGCAACACGTTTTCTTCTTCCATTGTCTTCTGTCAACCTTCACGCTATCATTCACTTTTTTTCTTTCAAGTCATTCGTTACACTATGCATCCGATTTTCCGCGGCTTTCTTATCCTTTTCATCCATGTATTCAATATTTTTCTCTTTTCATCGGTTTGATGTTTTTTTTTTTTCTTAGCCTGTGCTATCCCACTGCTGGGCAAAGGCATCCCCCATATTTTTCCAGACAACTTTATTTGGTGCCTTCTCCGACCAATCCGTCAGAAATGAGTCCAAATCATCACGCCAGCGTTTTTTAGGCCTGCCTCGGTTGCGACGTCAGTCTTCGGGCACCCACTGCGTGGCGATCTTGGCCCATCTGTCGTCGTGCATCAAATCAAATGTTGCCCGCCCAATTCCACTTTAGCCGGTTTGATTTATCTTACTTAATTCCTGTTGTCAAGTGATACCTACATGATTATTTTATCGTTATAAGGTCTGCAAAAACTCGCTATATTTATTGAACCACCACCAGTCATTTCCATCAACATCCCAGACATGAATTCGACTCAACGAATCTTCATAAAAGCAGTCTTCATACATTTTTAATTATATTTTATTTCCCAGTAATTAAGTTCAGTTACTGGAATCCTGATAGGTAGCGGAACTAATTAAATTTGCTGGGCTGGCTACCATCGAACATTATTAACGACTGTTGATAACGTTAGTAAGCTTATTTGATTATCCTATCGTATGCATTCCTTTTGTTTTCTAGTTTATTGGTTTAACTATAAGTCGATGAAAACATTCTCGTGAACCTGATTCGGGAATCAATTTTCTGATTTACTTCGGAATAAAGCTTCTATGACTCTTTGAAATCGACAGCTAACAACCGCATCACTTGGCTTTCGTTTAATCTATGATATATTTTATTTCTAAGAGCTTACAGATGAGGGTTGGCGATACGTTATAAACGAAATTATTTTGAACTGTTTTTAATTAACATTGTTGTTAGCCGCTTTTGTAATTCATCATGGTGTTTTGTGGAAACTATTCCAAAATCACTATCACGCTCTATTATTCTTTACCAATTTTAAAAATAGTGTTATCGTATTTAATTCATTGAATAATTATAAATCATAAAAATTAGACGATGAAATATTCTTATTATACGATAGTCTGAAAGGTGTCTAATAATTTAAGTAAAGAATAGCTTTCACGTTGAACAATAAAATCCGTAAACTCTCTTTATTGTTTTAACGAGCCCCGAGGTGCCTAGTCGTTACGGTGTACATTTTACATTATATTAGTGTTTAGTTAGTTTGGCAGATTACGTGTATTTTTTTTCAGACTGCTACCGCGCGTGTTCCGCTACTGCCAAACTTAAGTTCCCGGATTCGTTTTCCGGGTCGACCTTTTGGTGGTTATTGTGTTATTTTCTATCTAGAATGTCTCACCCTTTTTTTAAGGATGGGAAATCATCAAATGACTCCTCGCGCTCTGGGTGAAGCAGAACGGAGTGTCAGACTCTTACTGACTAAAACCCATCCGTGTTCCTCCTAGTGCCCTTTGCGTTCCAGGGCCGCGGTGACTCTTTCGAATAAATCCCGCAACCCCGGCAGGCATTGGCCCTAGCGGGCCCCGTCATTTATGCTGACAGCTCTTTGAGGCGCGCGTGGAACCCGGGCCTATTTCTGATCAGACGGCGAGTCACCCAATGCTCGCCTCACCGAGCCCAAGCAGGGCAGACCTCCAACGTATGCTCCACCGTGTCCTCCGGGCGATCCTCGCAGTGTTGACATCCGGGCGTAATGTCTCACCCTGGCCTGATGTTTTATGTTTGCTCTTTTTTACCTTGACTTGTCATAACTACAATACGGGTAACAGCAGAATGTCAATTCAGCAATTTTTTAAAAAACGTAATATTTCCGCAATCTGTCAAAAATGTATGGAAATTGACGCTTTTTTGCCAGATTGCGACCGAGATGCAAATGCGAACGTGGTTTGAAAATTAGTAGAATTAAGCCTCAGCTCATCGGTTCATATTATTTTTATCTGCTGGAATTGAAAAGGTTTGTTTGGAGATTCGTTCTTTGAATTAAATATTAATGTTTATAAAGGTCGTTTATAATTAGATGTCGTCCTCGTCACAAATTGGTGTGGTACAAACCATGTGGTATTGTCGGATGAAAGGGCTTAGAAAGGAACAATGCTTTGGAATAATAACGATTGTCTTTTAAATCTTATTCAGGCAAGACTGTGTACGTAAGGAGTTAGTGTTTGATAAATAAGTAGTTAGATTGATGTTCTCAACTTTTTACCCATGTCCCACGTTACATGGGGCAGGCTCAACACGTTTTTGTCTTCCTATTTCCTTTTATCAACTGTCAGGCTATAATTTTACCCATAGATGTATGAGTCTTTTCATTTCCGAGTTATGAACGTAGAGAATAACAAATGTACGTGACTCAGATCACCGATCAACAAGATTCACGTCAGAACGCCTGTAAGGATCTTTATGAAATTTGGCACAGAGGTAGATTATAGTCTGGAATAACACATAGACTATCCTGGGAGTATGTTCCCTAGGGATCACGCAGGCGAAGCCGATGACAGAAGCTAGTCAACTCATAAAGCTTAACCCAATCAATTTAACACGCCAATAAAAACTGTGTCCATAACAATATACACCTGTCCATCGTTTATGACGTGGTACACAAGATGGCCGCTGCGCTGTTGCCCAACCGTTTGATTGAAGACATGCCAAAGGAAGTCGTTCCAGAGAGTTATGACGACGGTGAGATGAACTGGATGGATTGTTTTGAGATTCTTGTCTTTAGTTGATTGTAACGTTTTGTTTATGTTTTGGAACTTTTTTATGTGTGAGCTATTGTTTTGATGGTGGTACGGTATCTTTCTTTTATCTTAGACTGTGTACCAACGTAGCAACTAACACCTAAAAGCTCTTTATCTTCAGAGTGCGTGCCTATCAATAGTAAAAAAAAGAGACTAAAGACGTTATTAGGTTCCAGTATGTAACATTTGTGGATGTAGAATTTGCGTTTAGTACAAGACTTAGCTGTTTTATGCTCTTTCTTGCTTTTTTCTGATGTTACTTCACACATTTTCGTTTCCCATTCTCTTCTGTCAACCATCATGCTGCAATTCCCTCCCATTTGTTTACTATCATTCCAAACACAATCCTTGAATGTTTTCTTTGGCCTTCCTTCTCCATTTACGCATTTATGGCCGCCAGACGCATGACGCGGAATTAACAAGTTCCTTCAGTTTCTATGAGGAGAAACCTTTAATCATCACTGAAAGGATTAGATTAGATGAAGTGTTGACAATAAAATATCAAGGTTTAAGAATATATAGGAAAATAAGAATACCATTGCTAGAAATGACTTGTGTAAATCATAAGAAAAACATAAGTTCAAGATTGCATTATTGGTTACCAAACAATATCCACAAATTGCTAGCAACATCTTGTGTAAACATTTATGAAAACTTCCGAAATCCCACCTTTTTTTTCTTCGCCAAACTTGAGACGATTAAGCTCATTACGAATTTTTCCTCGTACTACAACTTTCTCCTTTTCCAAAGTCAGTCAAATGTATATGACAATATTTTCTACGTAAAATCCTCTCCTTTAGACGTGCATGTAATCTTGTCACAAGTGTCAGGATGTTTATGGAAACTGCATTGTATTGTTGTATAAAGATGAACGGCTTTGCATTAAGTGTATCGCAGCCCATCATGGCGTTAGATCGCGTTATCTCACTACCGCACTACTACTATAAATACGAAAGTTTGGATGTATGTTTGGTACTCATTCACAAAAGAACTTTGTGGCATAGCCATCCGCCGCCGTATTGATGTTTTTCAAAGTTGCGGCGCACGATCTAACATGAACATTTGGATAGACTTCAACAAACAAAAAACGTTAAGAACATGTTGCCCTAAAGTGTAAAAAAAATAACTGGCTTCAAAAAAGAGGAGTTAACGCCTCCATTTTTGAGTCACTAACGGAAGAATTTTATGTATATTGATAAATTCATGAATGAAACGTTTCTATTTTATTTCAGAAACTGAACGATACAGTCCTTTTTTTAATGAGATATACAAAAATGTCACAAACGAATTTACCGACCCGTGTTTTACGGTATAATCCGTCATAATTAGCCACAATTCATCTCTTGATGCCACGTCATAATATCAAGCGGAAAATACCGACGCGTGGGAATATATATTTATGTTACCGAAACAATAATATAATCGACCACACGTTGTAGTTGTGGTGAAACTTGCATCGCCACTGACGAACTACAAATCAGAACTCACTTCACGAATATTCTGCATTGCGTAGGCAGAGTGATCCGCGTGACTATGAGATTTAAACAGTCAGACAACAATCATCAGGCAGTAACTGGTCTGGGAATCCTTCCTTTTCAATGGATGAACCTGCTTGGGATTGCTTCTCATACAGAGTTGCAACAGAATATGCGGCCAGCTTGTGCTACTGTACTAAACATCTGCCTGATTATTTTATTCTTCATTATACATAAAATTAATTCATTCTTGTGTGAGTGTGTCAAAAATAAATAAAATAAATTGTAGTACAGGTTGGTTCTAGTACTGAAACAGTAGTCATGAGTGGTTCGATATTGATAGTGATTTCGGTAATTTCAATCGAATAATACCGAGTCATGCCTACCGTATAATACCAATACACTAAACGGGCTGCTAAAATTTGACGAAAGGTTCGCTTCCTTGTCTTATTCGCTGTTGATGACGCATCTCGTTGTCCATCGTTTCTTTGGCTATCTTTTCCATCTCAATCCTCGATCACATCAGTAGAGGTCTACATTTGAGCTTGTTTATTTACGAAAGTTTAAGCTGTCACCTTCCGACTTGCGATCTCTTTAAATATTATGTAACTATTACAAGCATGATAGTATTAACTATCAGATAAAGTACAGAATAATGACGCAAACGACGTTACAGCAACAACGCAATGAACTATACCGAACGAACTGCACAATAAAATTGAGATATATTGCCGTATCTTAGTGGAACTGTTCTGTAGACGTGTTACAATGTATTGTTTAATATAACTCTCGTGTAATTCACGATGTGGTGCCGAACGAGGATACTTTTCATTTATTTTGTTTTGTTGTTAAAATACATGTTCTATTGGTCTAGTCATTGTGAGCACGTTTTGTGCTATTTGAAGGTCGAGGTTAGTGTTTTCCATACTAATATTATAAACTAGCTGACCCGCGCGGCTTCGCTCCCGTCAACTGGCTATTCTACCTACCGACCCTAACCTACCTACCTACTCTACCTACTTACCTATCCTACCTACCATAGCTACCCTACCTTACCTACCCTATCTACCTACCCTACCTACCTACCCTACTTACCCTACCTACCCTACCTACCTATCCTACCTACCTACCCTATCTACCTACTCTTTTTTTGTTTTTTAATTCTTATTATGCTATTCCGGACGAAGACTAATCCAAAAACACAAAAACTATGAAAATCGGTCGAGCCGTTCTCGAGTTAGAAAAGTGTTCGAACAAAACCGACTTTGTTTTAAATATATTAAGAAGATTAAGAATTTTGCTATATTGTGAAAGATTTGACCTTTTTCTAGAAGACATTTTTATATTAGCGAGACAGAAATAAAACGCATTAACTGAAGGAAGACGGACAGTGGTGGCTTATTAAAAAAAGGATTCCGTTTGCAAACTTGGTACGGAACCCTAAAAATCGACTGGGTTCGCACGAATCAAAATCGTACGCGAAGGCTTAAATAATAGGGTCCCATTAGCAACTTTGGCACGGAACCCTATAATTTGCCTTGGCTTGCAAATCGAACCGTTTGATACTTAGCACGAATTAAAAACTTAGCTGCGAGTCTTTAAGACAAAAGTGAATAGGTTGCTTCTAGGCAAACGTGCTCCATCTTCGACCGCATCATCGCTTACCATCAGGTGAGATAGTGGTCAAACGTATGCCTATCTATTGTAAAAAAAAAAATATTCCACTCCGTATCATCTAACCAATGAGAACTAATGATAACACGATTTGACAGTTAGTGTGAAATCGTGTTGTCATTCATTCTTAGTTCGGGTTCGGGACTAATCGTAAGTCTGTAGGTGATACGGAGTAGAATACGTCCGCAACTAAGCCCGAAACTACGGACTTCGGACTTAGAGAGTAGCTTCCCAAAATCGATCGCTCTCGTCACCGTGACCACCTTTGGTACGATACCTTATTATAAAAAACCAAACTACTAACCTAAACTAAACCTAAACCTAACTACTAACCAAAAAATAGACTCTGTCTGAAATATAAGATTTTTATTTATATTATTAGCCTTGTTTCGCAAATCGAACCGTTCGTTGCTTCGCTCTAAACGGAATCAATCGCGGAGGCCTAGCAGTAGGGTCCCGTCAGCACAGCACCTTTGGTACGGGACCCTACAGGCCTGATCCGCAAGTCGAACCGTCCAGAATTTCGCAAAACTAAATCAGTTTAAGACTCTACGATAAATGCACTTTAAACGAAACCAGCACCAGAGATTTAACCAATTATGGTCCCTAACAGTTTAAGACCTTTCAGAGACCAAACCGAAATTTCTTCGAAACACGCCTGTGTTTACAAATTGTGTGAGGTCATTCTCCAGCGAAAAATCTTAACACGGCAATTCAGAAAAACGCGTCATCAGTGCAACGCCATTTATCGACCATGTAAACTGACAAAGTATTTGGCAGCGCAGGACGTTAAATAAGAAGCCCGTATGTAACGGTAAATAACGATAAGGTATTAAAATGTTTACTTTTATTTTGCTACGTCTACGTACTAAAAGTTTCACAAATAACTCAATCAATGTGTTTTGGTGTAACATTCATGCTTTCATGCATTTTTTGGTTCCTCAATAGATGGCGCTCTGACTAATCAGAATATATAAGGAAGTTTCTTACTAAACTAAAAATTCAATATATGTATTTTGATTTTGTGGATCGATTGTATCGATCAATAACGAAAAGGTATAAACTGATCACTCTTATTTTGCCACGTGTTAAAAGTTTCACAAATAACTCAACAATTTTGAATGCTTTCGTGCATTTTATTATGCTCAATAGATGGCGCTCTGGCTCATCAGAATACATTAGGAAGTTTCTTCCTAAATTTAAAAATTCAATATCTTTTGATTTTGTGGGTCGATTTTGATGAAATAAACGCTAAATGTTACTCGGGTTATCACTTAATATTTTTAAGTACTAAGATTTGCAATCTAATCTGTGGTTTAAGCATGATGCTCCCACAAACGCACATACAAACAGACAAACAGACAAAAACAAAAATTGCATTTTTGTGTTTTATACCTTTTTCCTGAGTTTTCTGTGTAATTTTCATGCAAAAATATTCAATGTAGAGACACGGTTAGTCTACGATTTTATTATATGTATAGAAGACTACGTCTACGTATTAAAAGTTTCACAAATAACTCAATCAATGTGTTTTGGTGTAACATTCATGCTTTCATGCATTTTTTGGTTCCTCAATAGATGGCGCTCTGACTAATCAGAATATATAAGGAAGTTTCTTACTAAACTAAAAATTCAATATATTTTGATTTTGTGGATCGATTGTATCGATCAATAACGAAAAGGTATAAAATGATCACTCTTATTTTGCCACGTATTAAAAGTTTCACAAATAACTCAACAATTTTGAATGCTTTGGTGCATTTTATTTTTCTCAATAGATGGCGCTCTGACTCATCAGAATACATTAGGAAGTTTCTTCTTAAACTTAAAAATTCAATATCTTTTGATTTTGTGGGTCGATTTTGATGAAATAAACGCTAAATGTTACTCGGGTTATCACTTAATATTTTTAAGTATTTCGATTTGCAATCTAATCTGTGGTTTAAGCGTGATGCTCCCACAAACGCACAGACAAACAGACAAACAGACAAAAATTTCAAAAATTGAATTTTTGTGTTTTATACCTTTTTCCTGAGTTTTCTGTGTAATTTTCATGGAAAAATATTCAATGTACAGACACGGTTAGTCTACGATTTTATTATATGTATAGATAAAAAAGTCGCTCTGTCTGTCTTAGATAATATTTATTTATTAAAACTTTATGCACAAGTAAAAAAGCACTGTACAAAGGCGGACTTAACCATTACCATACCATGCCTTTACCATTTCACGTCTAAGCCGCTAAACGACTTATATGTAACTTGGCGTACGGGTAGACCATTTCTAGGAACAATGGGTTCCAGTCACGAAAAACCATAGTCTGCGGCTGTTTTTGACGGCATTTTTGATAATAGTTATGAGTTTTCAGAGACCCGAAATTTTAAGAACCAGTATCATCAGGAAGGAGTCGTACCGGACAGCTTTGACGGATTGACTAACTTACCGCTACCAGGCTACTCTGTCGTCGCTTCTTCTTTCAGAGCAATGGTTACAGTGAACCCCGTTATAACCATGATGTAGTTGGACCAGTGAGCGTTTGTGCGGCATAGTCTTAGATCCGAGTTACCTAAATAAGTAGTCGCTTCATTTATAGTAGAAATTGATAATTAAACGCATCTGAAATAAGTACTTAAGAATATATATTTTTTTAAAGTTTAAGCTCACACTCCGCAAACTAAGCACATAATAAAGTAAGCCCTCAACTTACTTTAAACTGTAGAAAATGTTAAATTATATCTCTCAATTTCAATTAATGAAAGTAATGACTTACGAAAATACTGTTGTGTTGTTTTATTAGTTCATTCAACTAACTATGTTTAAAGCTGTAGAGCCAGACAGGCGTACATTTCAATTTAATATTGAATGAAGAAAATCGTTTATTTTAGTACTAAAGTGGTTAGTAACTAAATGGCTTGCCAATAGACGCATGTACAAGTCAATATGGAGCTGCAAAATTATTCATGGAAGAGGTCATGAACCTTTCTTAAAACGTACAACCACATCGTATTTGCACGTTAAAAATGTCTTGAATTTATAAGACTTGATTTAAGATATTTGAAACGGTTTCGATTCCAAGAACATAACCAACCTTGGAGAAATAGAATGTAAGTTTGACAGGCTCAACAGTGTGTGCAAGTTAGTAGTCACTGACAAATATTTTCAACAAGGCATGAATATTGAAGCTTAATTCATGCAGCTTATTGATAAAATGACAAAACCATCCAACAACAATCTCTACAGAGTATAAAAAATTGTCTTTTTCTCCGCTTATTTCTTCAAAGCCACGGTACACATTTTGATACGGTTTTCACCAATAAAAATAACAATAAAAGAGCAAGGTATAGTTACAATTCGCACCCATCCAAAGCCGGTGCGGGTCGCCAGTAAAAATATACTCGTAAAGCTAATAAATCTGATTAATGATTATCCCTTATTGTAATTAGTTTAACTGACACTTAACATGTCTATAATCCTACCCATAAAATTGATAAATGATATTTATTTTGCAAATAGGTTACAAGTAACTCTTTTACACGTTTTTGACATATTAATCTAGATAAGGCCGGTATTTCCTAGCTGACTACCCTGAGAAGAAACACCGAAACAATCTCAGAGGTCATAGTCTCTTTTGAAGTCCATACAATCGCCAATAACATATGAAAAACCATGTTGGTTAACGTCTGAGGTGGCCTTTTGAGGAAAGCACCACGCAGGTTTGAGTGGGCTTGTCCAGACAATGAGCCGCCTACTTCAGTTGACTATCCCAATATAATTGACGCCAAAAGCTCTACAATTTTTACGACTCTCGATGCCCTAAAAGTATTTGGTGTTAAGTAATTTACTTGGATTCGTTGATGCTAATGTTCTAAATGGATTTTGTTTAGTCATTCTTCTAAAAATAATGCCAAGTAATGACACTTAGTTATGTTCTATTTTCGTGGAGTGATGCCAATGTTAGGACGGGGAAAATAAATCATAAAATAGAAAAAGTCGGTTTCTGTGTAGAAATGAATTTCAAGATAATCCACTTAGATGGTTATTCCAGTATATAACTTGTATCGGTATTGGAGTGTATTCCTTCAAATGAGATATTCTAGTGCTACATTTTTTGCAACGACTGTGATCCGTTAACTAGGGATTAAAGTTGGGTTATTTTTGAATAGGTAATCGAACTAAGTATTTACGTTTTTTTGGAAAATTATCTACCTCACGATCAAAAACTGTAAATCGTGAGAAATCTACTTCACTGTAAATGATATACTGATACTTTTCTGGTAGATCATGAACGAGTAAATCCCTCAAACAACAATTATATAAAAATCATTACTCTGGAAGTTAAGCTTCGTAAACTATAAAACACACTGAATAAAATGTAATAAAATATTGGAAAAATGCTGACTTGCAACAAAAATTCATTTAGCGGATGTAAGATAAAAAATAAATATTTCAGCACATGATTATCAAATGAGTACACAGTAATATCAGAGGAAAGCGATTTCAAAGCCCTCAGGCCCTCTATAATATTGACTCCGTTCCTATCCGTACATGATTCGCACTAACTGATTGAAATGAAATCGCAGAGTTGCTCAAATGGTTTGTAGAGAAGGAATACTAATAAAAAAATAGTTTAAAAAACTGTAACCCGACTACAGAAAAATAAAAGTGATCTCAAAAGTACACGGCTTTACTTTCACCATTTTTGTACCTCTCTTGATTTGTTTCTGAAATATTTTCTTGTTTCATAATTCAGGAATGATGAAAGCCACGCGAGTCGATCTTATCTACAACGCATGCTAAGACTCCTCCGTGCCTCGGAAAGCAAGTTAAGCCGTTGGTCCCGCCTGTTATTAGTAGATTTTTGGCAGACGTTACGGATGGTCAGAAGCCAGAATATCTGACACCAGGTCTGCCAAGAAGTACCGCGTTACCCTGTTTCTGGGTTGTGGAGATCTGCCGCATCACGTAAATTACTGGTATTCAGCTGCGGAACGCTGGGAAAAGGCTGAATAGATATTATATAAACTTATCTATCGGCTGTTCCCTGCGACTTTCCAGTTTTAAGGCCTGGTGTTATTTCCATGAACTGTTAGTACGATTTTTGTTCAATAGATGGCGTTACGTGTATGTATTTGCTATACGTAATGAAAATTAATGTTAAATTCACATATATTTTGATAGAGCAAACCGATTCGGATGAAACAAAACCTTAATTTTGTACTTTGAGTTATAAAATTACAATTGATAAAAGTTATCTGCATTCGTTTTATACTTTGCACGTGTTTTGAACAACAACAGACAAACGGTCAAAAAATTAAATACTGGAAACGATTTCTGTTAGTACCTATTCCTGGCTACTTTATTTTATTTTAATGTACAACAACAACTCTTCTACAGACTCTACATAGATTACTTATTCAGTAATGCTCACTGTCGCTTGTTTGTTAACAATTTATACATATTTATTTACTTAGACAATACAATATTTGTACATATTTATAAAGTGCTCGTTAAGACCTTTCCTTTGATACCAAGCATGTTATGATTATCTCAATTTAATTTTTTTTAGAGTCAGAAATTTACGTGTATTTTCTCGCATTTTAAATAAAGTGAAAATGTGTACCTAGCCTATGTCACTCGCAAAGTTCTTACAAATCTATTGATACCTTATTCATCACAATCAGTTCAGTGGATTAGTTAGGCGCTAGAGTGGAACATACATATATACATACATACATAGACAGCTAAAATCATAACCCTTCCTTTTGGATTTGCCGTAGTCGGGTAAAAAACAAACCTATTGACTGCCGACTTGGTGTCGTGAAAATGCGACAGTGAGATAACGGCGCTGCAGCGCGCCTGTAGTATACAATTAGCATTTATACATATTGCGTATAAGTTGCTATCACTTTTTGGGCAGGCGCTCACTCGACGAATTTAAGCATTTTTAGCTATGAAACAGTGAGAGGCCCGTTTTACGGGTCGAGGGGTTGCCAAGGGCAGGGTCGTGACCGCTCACCACGTCCCATTACAGGGACGAAGCGACATCAGAGACGAAAGCATGGCGTGATTTATTTCGATGCTAACACCATCTATCGAGCTTCGAAAAAATCCGAAACATAAATATTTCGCTTTATGTATTTTTCTTCTAACGAGTGGCATTACAAATCGTAAAGATTTCAAAGATTTGACTAACTTCACTTTGATCATGTTTTTCACTAAATTGTACACCTACGTCCCACGAAGTGCAGGCTCCCTTTTACTTGTTTGTTAGCAATTTAAACATATACATTTACTTAGACAATATGATATACATACATATTTGTAATGTGCTCATCAAGACCTTACGTTTGATACCAAACATGTCACAAATATCTGAAATTATTTCGTTTCGTGGACAGAAATTTACGTGTCAACTCCATCACAATACATTTAGGAATAATTTATATAGCCTATGTCACCCGGAACGTTTTTATGAATCTATTGATACCTCAATCATAAAAATCGGCTCAGTGGTTTAAGCGTAAGAGTGGAACATAGTTATATACATACATACATACATACATACATACATACATACATACATACATACATAGACTGCTAAAATCATTACCCTTCCTTTTGGCTTTGCCGTAGTCGGGTAAAAAGCTCTTGGAATATTTTGGCTTCATTATTAATTTTATTTATTTATTTAAAATTAAGAAAATAACACCTAAATAGCTATATCGCCAATACGATACTACTACAACAACCAAAATATACAAATACAGTTAAAGTCGAAAACAAAACAATGAAAACAAAATTAAAAATACAATAAAAACAACAATTAAAAATTCAATTCAATAAAATAAAGTTAATAACAGTTAGAATAAATTGAAAAAAAATACAGTTAAACTTCAATTACGAATCCAAATTTAATAAAAATATATTTTTAAAAACAATAAAATAAAAAATCAATTAAAGTACGACCAAAATTCAACAAAAAATACGATGGAACAGGTATGCTATTTCCGTTTAAATTCATGGTTGATATTGTGAGTGACCATGCAGTTCCTGATCAGAAAGACATTACCTAGTAAATCAAATTATTTTGGAACCAGCTTCCAGTATAGCCACATACAGCTTAATACTAGTTTAGTTTATCATCATCATCATCATCATATCAGCCGAAAGACGTCCACTGCTGGACATAGGCCTCCCCCAAGCGTCGCCACAACGACCGGTCCTGTGCGTCTCGCATCCATCGTCTACCCGCGACCTTCAGCAGGTCATTGGTCCACCTTGTGGGAGGCCTTCCAACGTTTCGTCTTCCGGTACGCGGTCGCCACTCCAGAACTTTTCGGCCCCATCGACCATCTGTTCTGCGAGCAATGTGCCCTGCCCACTGCCACTTCAGTTTGGCGATCCTTCGGGATATGTTGGTAACCTTGGTGTTGACATACGGAACTGAAACGTGGTCGCTTACAATGGGCCTCATCAGAAGGCTCAAAGTCACTCAAAGTGCAATGGAGAGGGCAATGCTTGGAGTTTCCTTGCGTGATCGAATCAGGAATGTTTAGTTTATGAAGCACTATTATTCAATCTATTGTATGGATGGTACTTGGGCTCTAAATAAAGAAGCATTTCATCAACTGTTGTCGAAAGTTGATGAAGATTGATCATGTCATATTTCGATAGCTTTTGTCAAACTCTTTACATTTTGACAGTCGCAAATTGTTCGAAAGTCTTACCGCTGCAAAGGACATTTTGGGTTTTACTCAGAAAGAGTATGACACATCCTTCCACTCCGCCCAGAGCGAAAGGTGTAATTTATTGATTTCTATTGAAAAAAGAAAGCGCTCGTTGAATGTCACTTTAAGCTTAAAAAACTATTAAATATCGTGTTACTAATAAAGTACCTTTTGTTAAGAGATCAATTAATGTTCTACCATTATTTCTATTTATTTCCAAATGTTCTCAAAAACGTTGCATTGCTCTTTTTATCAAATAATCCAAGTTCTACATAGCGCCATCACAGTGCCCGTTAAATCTAAAAGCGAGTAAACCGGGACAGCAGTCGTTTAGATCTCATTTACTCTTTGAATATGAACAGTTAACGACTCAAGTCAAAGCTTACTGTCGAGATGCTGTATAATTCTTCGTCTTTAATTAATATTTTAGGTGCATACGTATGGCTGGGAAATTTGTTACAGTCATTGTATGCCCTTGAGCATTTGATGGTTGTGAATAAATGAATAGATGCATAGATCTTTAGGTGCATGATCCGGCTCTTATGTTTCTACTGCTGGGACACAGGCCTCTTTGAGGGAGGAAGTGGGCCTCAATCCACCATGTCGGCAAGTCAATAAATCTGCCTGGTGTTTGGTTGCAGCTGAATACCAGTATTTTGCATTGCATCCACAACCCAGAAACTGCGTAAGAGGGGTATTATTAGCAGAAGATGATAAATTAAAACAAGCATATACGTATTATAATAGCAATAAAATTACAGCAAGCATTTTATCTTCCTCTAGTTGCTGCGGCGCTTTCGCGGTTAATATGAGGTTGTAGGGGATCTACTGCACCGATTTTGAAAATTCATTTACCAATGGAAAGCCACGTTATGTTGTGAGTGTCATAGGCTATAAAATATATTAACCCGAAAAATACCGCCCAACGAAGTGGGCACGGGCACTTGTATATTCGTGGAGTGTATCATTGAGTGCAGGGTTTGGTCGATTCAACGCATTGGTGACTTGCCGCGCACTCTGTTACCTTCACCTAGGAACACAATTGTTCAAAATATAAATCGACCAATCAAAAACAGAGCAGCTGACGTGAGACTGCGGTGGACACGTCTACCGCCCGTCAAAACGGTCGTTTTCGGTTCATAGGCTGACTTATCTACAGTGACATTGCCGCAAACAAAGGCAAAGATGCAAGAGGAGCTCCATGCGTACAGGCAGGACAGCTAGTCTATTCTGTAAATAACTAATTCGATATCGAGCTTCACCTGATTGACAAAGCTCACAAAGTGAGCTATATTGCATACAAAATAAAGATCTTATGTTTAAATGAATTTGATAATCACCTCGGATTCCGCTGTCAAGACACGAAAATATTGTTTCAGAATATTACTACTGGCCCCATTTATTTAAAAAAGAAGATTGGAAAAGGGAAGAGGAAGCCTTCTACTAAGACATAACGAGCTTAAAATAAAAATAAATGCTTAAAATGGGGTTAGAGCGTACGAGCAAACTGTTATATTGAGTTATTGGCCTTTGAGTTTTTGATTAGCTAATCAAAAACTCAAAGGTCAAAAACTCTTGGAAAAATGAAGATTTAGAATTATTTTCATCGTTTTCAGTACAATAATTTAAATTTAGCAAACAGGAACACCGAATTTCCAAACCAAATTGAAGCAAATATCCGTTAAAGTGGATTTTAGCACTCCGGACCTACGACAGAGCATTAAAATTCAAAAAGGATTAACAGACGATCAAGTTAAGCTGTTCTCTTTATTAACAGGGCACTGTTAAATTATGTTAAATAACGGTCAGGGAAAACTCTTTTAACCAAAAAATTGAAACAACAGATAAGTAGGGTAATTCTTGTAAATAAAAGCGTATACATTAAAATAGCAATTCGAGAGATACTAGGGAAGTTCGAGGACAGTTTGCGACTGGGTAGAATATATTTTATTCATACAACAAAATTGTAAAGGCTATGTTGGGCACCACTAGTGTATTTTTACTAACGCGCTTCATTACATGTTAAGTGCGAGTGTGGGTTTTATTAACTGGGCAACAACATTCAAATTCCTCGGTAAAATGCAACCGCCACTGTGCGCCCGCTGGATTTTTATTATATAGCAGTGCCATGAAAACTGCAACGCATATGAATGCCACCGCGTATTATTATTATTTTTATGTCTATTTATTTAAGGAATTTTTATACATAGAGTACATGTCAATTCCATCGTAACCTAACTTAAACTAAACTACATCTACTTACAAGTTATGGCTACAAACAAAGACAAAGGAGAGGACAACATCTACCGGTTATTATTGAACACGTCGTGTGAATTTCTAGACGGAGTAACCCGCTCAAACCAAGACGGCTACTCCTCAGAAAAAAAACCTGAGAATTATTAGTTCTATTTTTTACTTAATTTTCGTACCCAATTTTTCAGTAACTTTTTATGAATTTCGTAAATTTGGTTTTTTATCTAATTATGATTTATTAGATAGGCGTGAAAATTAAATCATTATTCCATTTTTGTACAAAGAAGTATTTCATGCCTTTTATAAGGAATATTAATTAATGTCGGAACGAAATTGAGGGTTTTAGAAACGACTTTAGTAGGTACCCTTATTATAGCGGTATTAGAACAAAGATGTATTATTAAGATGCTTTTTGCCCAAAGCTATTCGAGGGAGTCTGGCGGCGCTGCGCGAGGAAACAATATCCACCACTGGGATTATTTCTTTTCCTAGCCTGGCTTAGCGCAACTCTGGGAAAATAAGGGCTATGTATTTGAATATATAAAGACCGATTTGTGGTGGACGGTTGCCAGGGATACTCACAACCGTTCACTACACCACACTGAACCTCGACCGCGCATAGCTGAACATACCCCACTACGCATACATGCACCACTCAGCTGCACACTGTTTCAGAGTTAAGCTTCCCGTCCATGCACCGCACAAGCTCCTCGCACAGCTTCGATGGAAACCATCACACATTTTCACTGCACCACTAGACCTCGTCGCTTAAATTAACTACATCTCACATCTCCTGTGAAAAAAATATTCATAAAGTGCTGTCCAAAGTAATCTCTTCTATAATGATATCTTGACTGATGTAAATTGTAGTTCATTTAGTTATAGTGTTTTCAATCCATTTTTCACTTACTAGACAATAATAAGCTGCTTAAAAATTTTAATTAGTGTTAAGGTATTTTTTTTTTGTTTCAAATATATATTATATACGAGAGAGAAGATTGGACCTGATAATTGAAACTTGGAAGTGGAAAATATATTTTTCAAAAGAACAAGCACGGAAAAATAATATTTTACCGTTGAGAAACCAAATTCAAATAGTGCAACAAAAATTACTATAGTTCACTTGGTATCAGTGTAAACTGAAATTGAAGTGAAGGTTATACTTATTCTTCTTCTTTTTATCCATTTAGCCAGTATTTGGCTACACGGTCCGCTCCATTATTGGCACGTTTAGACCCTGGAAGGTTCTGATGGCTGTACATCAGGAGCTCCTGCTCCTGCTCTTGATGTCCAGCTATCAGCACCTGCAAATGGGCGGGGTACCTACATCTTTGCATCTATACTTATTAATCACTTAAAGTTTTTTTAACACAAGAAACCTCAAGATTCGGACACAATTCCATATTTTTAATCTAAGATACCATAAGGACACAATGCTCCAACTCTTTTGTATCTCAGATAATATAAACCTTGACCGAATGAAAGTCTGCCTTCAAACCATAGAGCACTCAATTGGATTGAATTGTTACTAAAATGACAATATTATACTGATTACTTTAGGTTCTTTTAGCAGCGAGAATTACTATAACTACCGAATCTAATGCTTTCCTAAGTAAATACGCCTATCAAAAGATATCAAAAATACGTTATTTAAAAATTGTATACCTACATCCGATTCGGCCACCCTGTAGTTTTCAAAAGAAAAGTAGATAACATTTTAACAAAATAACAAGTTCTTTAGAGAAAATAATTATGTTAATTTGTGAAAGTTGTAACTAAATAAAAGTTTTTCGTTGTTGACATAATGCCAGCAACTTCGTCGCAAGCACTGTGCAACCTTTTAAAACTTTAATATAACATAACACTGTGGTATATTTTTAAACTGAAAACTTTAATGCAACATCGTGAGTGGTGTTACTGAAAAAGGATTATGAATCTTTTTTCAGACGCTTGTCAAAGGCCAAAATAGTTGAATTACCTTAGTGTCTGAAATAGTTTTCAGTGTAATGTTTGTTTAAAGACTTTAGTTTTGTTATAACTGGGGGTCTAAAAAGGCCACTTTAGCAGAATCAGAAAGCAAATCACGCTACCCGTTACTGTCAAATTTTCCCAATCAACCTTGAACCTAACCTGCGTTAGCGATAAAGATGAAAATGAAATTTGACAGATTGTTGTGTAGTTAATACTATGGTTTTAAACACAGATTTTAAATATGACTACAACAGTGGCTTCTTTAGACCCGCTGGTCATTGTCATTGGGTCATCAGAATCTGTCTGCCCTTCTCCCATGTTTTTTTCTTGAGGCTCGGTGCAGTACATTTTATCTTCTATTCTTCTCTGTCACGCTACCATTCACTCTCTTTCTTTCACATAATTCCTCAAACAATCAATCCTTCTTTGTCTTAGTTGGCTCACATTCGAAATTTGAAATGACCGTTATTCGATTTATCTTTTGTTTTTGTTTAGTGCGCTTATCGATTGTTCGAAATTCAGTTAATTGTATTCAATTGAGTTTCAAACTAGTTAAAATGAACACGTTGATATTAATTAATTTAGACTAGTTAAAAGTGCATTTAGCATATGCAAAAATATAGAAATATATTTTGTATGCTGGGTTCATTATGTTAACTGTAGAAAGACGTCCGCTGAGAAGGTATTCAAATATTTTAGTTTAAGGAAAATCAATAGAATTTTAACCAATGCATCATCATCACCATTATCATTATTTCAGCCGGAAGCAGTCCACTGCTGGACATAGACCTCCTCCAAGTATCGCGACATCGACCGGTCCTGTGCGTCTCGCATCCAACGGATTGCCACGGCCTTCCAACTTTTATCATATTAAATGAAAAGTTTGAGGCAATTTTATGAAACTTGACTATAAGTTTGTTTAGCATGGCTATTGCCCAACAGTGATCATTTACCCTCCCCTAATTTAAGTTCCTAGGAAACAAAATTATAAACTGGTATTAATTCTCAATTTTTTTCCTTTCCAAAAAATTCCTTGCAGTGGATTAACAATAGGTTTTGAATTACTGTTAGATGCAATTTCCTTTGCCTTTGTACTGCTTGCTCGTGGGATTTGTGCGATACTTGGAATAGATTCTCTGATAACATTTTAAGAAGAGAAGTAGCACAGATTGAAATTACAAATCATATTATAATACGGTTTTCAATTTTTTCAGTAGATAGAAAAAGAAAACGTATTGCGTAAAAAAGAAACGTGTTGCGCCGACCCGACGCCAAGTAACATGGGATAAGTACAGGAAGATGATGATGAACTAGAAAGAAGAAGAAAAGTAAGTAAACATTGCGCGAATATTTTTTTTCAGTATCTAATTGTTTTTCCTAATCGTGTGATCTTTCCAATTTTACTTGCAAGTCCATCATAGCAAACAAATCCGAACTTGCAGTTTCTGGTTAGCTGAATTTGACGAACTTAACAAATTCTCAATAGCGTAAACTGATTTTTTGACCCTACCGCAGTAGTACCGCGCACTGGCCTATTCAAAAGCATCATCTTCACTTTAGTTGAAATATGTCCACTGCTGGACATGTGCCTCCCCAAGTGTCACTGCATTGACCAGCTGTGAGTCTCGCACCCAGCAGAATCCCGTAGCCCTCACCAGGTCATCGGTCCACCTAGGCCTTCCAGCGCTGTGTCTTCCAATCAGTTAGTCACAAAATATAGCTATCATGTATAAAAGGATAAATGACTAAAGAAAATAAAAGGCGCTTATCTTTAATTTTTAAGAGAGTCCCTTTAATGTTCTTAGATTACAGTTAAATCATTTTATGGTCCAAATAAATATTTATTGAGTAGCGAGTAAATCCTCAATATTATCGTCTCTAATCTTGGTAAAAGGATTTATGACTTAGTAATCTTCTATTTCACTTAACAAACAGGTACAGACATAACATAGTTTTCTAACCTTTTATTAATATTTATCGCCTACTGAAACTGAATAGCTTTATAAGTCTGTGTAGGTGTATAATAGATGGATATAGTTGAAAACGTTCAATATTTCGATATGATATTTATTTCACACTAGCTTCTGCCAGGGGTTTTGTCCGCGTGAAAGTCAAAATTTAACTTAAGATAATAATATATTATGTGCTACTCCGTCTGCGCTCACATCGGAATTATGATGACATTGCACGTCATAAGAAAAAGGACGTATCGACACTAAACGAAATAACCGTTTTTCTACCCTAAAGTATTTACTTAACGTTGGAAATCGGTTACTTCGTTTTATATAGATACGTCCTTTTTAGGGCTCCGTACCAAAATGGAAAAAGGAACCCTTATGGTTAGGGTTCCGTACCAAGTTTGCTAACGGAACCCTTTTTTTTAATAAGCCACCGCTGTCCGTCTTCCTTCAGTTTATGCGTTTTATTTCTGTCTCGCTAATATCAAAAATGTCTTCTAGAAAAAGGTCGAATCTTTCACAATATAGCAAAATTCTTAATCTTCTTAATTTATTTAAAACAAAGTCGGGTTTGTTCAAACACTATTCTAACTCGAAAATGGCTCGACCGATTTTCATAGTTTTTGTGTTTTTGGATTAGTCTTCGTCCGGAATAGCATAATAAGAATTAAAATACAAAAAAAAGAGTAGGTAGGTAGGGTAGGTAGGTAGGATAGGTAAGTAGGTAGAGTACAATGACCCCTTTAGAAGTATAGCATTTATTCATTTACACATTGTATAGGGCTCAGCAGGATTTCTTAGTCAAGGAAAGGTCAAATAGAGATTTCTGCAATTAAAACGATATATCATGTTGGTCCCAGTAAATTCTCATAAAATAAATAATCCATCAGCTATAGCAAAATTTCAATAAACCAATACCAACCTCAAATTTCTGGATTTGCAGGAATTTAGTTCACGACTACAATGAATTATCTCTCGTGCCTCTCCGACTTGCTAATAACACTGCGCTATACATACATTTTACGATTCCAATTTGTTGAAATTTCTCCCAGATTCTTTTTATAGCCATAACCTACGAAATTCATTTCATTTCATACTCCTAACAAATATCAATATAATTACGAGTTGTTCTGCTAAATATTTATTTCTTCCTACAGAGTTCGAGTTCTCAAGCACAAAAGAAATTATTTGCTCAGTACAGACAAAGGCTTTTCTCAAATAGGTACTTGTAGTAACAAGTACCTATTCTATTGTTTGCGAAATTAAGATTATCTCCGTGTTTACGTTACATGCATGCACAAGTTCCATTTTATCACTCGAAAAACTGTGGAGTTTCTTGTCCGTCCCTCTCTACATGCCCCAAAGCGAATGGACAACTGAAATTTTATATCATTATTTTTATTGTGAATCATGACATTAAATAGTGCCTTTTAATGAATGATGGAAATAATTGATTTGACTTTGACTTTATTTTTCATAGGATATGGAAAAAGCTGAATGACTAGGAATTTTTGTTGGTAACAAGTCGTGGCATCGAGCTAAAATTTTCTGAAGAGTTGAATAGGTACGTTCATACACTCTCAGGTGAAGTGTGGGCACTCCTGCCAGTCGATTTTGTAAACATGTCGAAGTGAAGGCTTGGGTGAAGTGATCACGAGGTAAGCTGACATTCCATATTGATTTCTTGGATTGACAGCTCACTTCATGATAACTTCACCCGAGCCTTCACTTCGACATGTTTAGAGAATCGACCGGCTGTTTGTAGCACATACAACTTATTTTGAACTAGCTGACCCGCGCGGCTTCGCTCCCGCACCCTACCTACCTACTTACCTACCATACCTACCTACCATAGCTACCCTACCTCACCTACCTTACCTACCTACCCTACCTACCTGCCTACCTACCCTACCTATCTGCCTACCTACCCTACCTACCTGTCTACCTACCCTACCTACCTGCCTACCTACCCTACCTACATACTCATTTTTTTTTTGTATTTTAATTCTTATTATGCTATTCCGGACGAAGGAATTAGTCTTCGTCCCGAATAAAACACAAAAACTATGAAAATCGGTCGAGCCGTTCTCGAGTTAGTTATAATAGTGTTCGAACAAACCCGACTTTGTGAATTTTGCTATATTGTGAAAGATTCGACCTTTTTCTAGAAGACATTTTTACATCAGCGAGACAGAAATAAAACGAAAAATTTTTTTTTACAAAAAATGTAACCGACTTCCAAAACAAAACACTACAAAGTATAAAATAACTTTAATTTCGGAAGTCGGTGTTTTTAGTTTTTTCGCTTTTTGACACCGACTTCCGAAATTAAAGTTTTAGTGGTACCTGCATACCCATTCACAGCGTACCGGCGTGATATTATGTTATGAAAATAAAACTTACTAAGTGCTTTCGGTGTAAAGGTCTCGTCAATATGAATGAAATAAGCCCAAACACTTGGTAGTTCCTACATACCGATGTGGAGTTCCCTTGACTGTCTGTCGTCTCCATCATCAGGTCTGATCCAAACTTTCATTCTTTTGTAGTATCATCCGATATATACACGAATATCAAGTTTTTACCAAATACGTGCCTACAATTTTCGAGAGTTGCCCTCGATTTCTCAGGGTTTTCATTATCAGATCCTGACGTGGTGGCAATGGGACCACACGGGAAGCACCAGCTTTCAAATAAAAAAAGAATCATGAAAATTGGTTCATCCAGTCGGTTAATATACAGTCGAATTGATAACCTCCTCCTTTTTTTGAAGTCGGTTAATAAACTGAAGGAAGACGGACAGCGGTGGCTTATTAATAAATAGGGTTCCGTAAGCAACCTTGGTACGGAACCCTAAAAATCGACTTGGTTCGCACGAATGAAGATCGTACGCGAAGGCTTAAATAATAGGGTCCCATTAGCAACTTGGGCACGGAACCCTATAATTTGCCTTGGCTCGCAAATCGAACTGTCTGATACTTAGCACGAATTAAAAACTTAGTTGCGGGCAACCTGGGAGTCTTTAAGACAAAAGTGAATAGGTTGCTTCTAGGTAAACGTGCTCCATCTTCAACCTCATCATCGCTTACCATCAGGTGAGATAGTGGTCAAACGTATGCCTATCTATAGTAAAAAAAAAATCTACTCCGTATCACCTAACCACAGAGAACTAATGATAACACGATTTGACAGTTACTGTGAAATCGTGTTGTCATTCATTCTTAGTTCGGGTTCGGGATTAATCGTAAGTCTGTAGGTGATACGGAGTAGAATACGTCCGCAACTAAGCCCGAAACTACGGACTTCGGACTTAGAGAGTAGCCCCACCAAAATCGATCGCTCCCGTCACCGTGACCACCTTTGGTACGGTACCTTATTATTATTAGCCTTGTTTCGCAAATCGAACCGTTCGTTGCTTCGCTCTAAACGGAATCAATCGCGGAGGCCTTAGAAGTAGGGTCCTGTCAGCACCTTTGGTACGGAACCCTATAGGCCTGATCCGCAAGTCGAACCGTCCAGTACTTCACAAAACTACTGAGTTCTAAATCAGTTTAAGACTCTACGATAAAAGCACTTTAAACGAAACCAACACACCTCAGAGATTTAAGCAATTTTGGCCCCTATTCGTTTAAGACCTTCCAGAGACCAAACCGAAATTCCTACGAACTACGACAGTATTTAATAATCGTGTGAGGTCATTCTCCAGCGGAAAATGTTAACACCGCAATTCAGAAAAACGCGTCATCAGTGCAACGCCATCTATCGACCATGTAAACTGACAAAATATTTGGCAGCAGAAGACGTTAAATAAGAAGCCCGTATATGACGATAAATAATGATAAGGTATTAAAATGTTTACTTTTATTTCGCTACGTCTACGTATTAAAAGTTTCACAAATAACTCAATGAATGTGTTTTGGTGTAACATTCATGCTTTCATGCGTTTTTTGGTTCCTCAATAGATGGAACTCTGACTGATCAGAACACAGTAGGAAGTTTCTTACTAAACTAAAAATTCAATATATTTTGATTTTGTGGATCGATTGTAACGATAAATAATGAAAAGGTATAAAAATGGTCACTTTTATTTTGCCACGTATTAAAAGTTTCACGAATAACACAACAATTTTGAATGCTTTCGTGCATTTTATTTTTTCTCAATAGATGGCGCTCTGACTCATCAGAATACATTAGGAAGTTTCTTTCTAAACTTAAAAATTCAATATCTTTTGATTTTGTGGGTCGATTTTAATGAAATAAACGCTAAATGTTACTCGGGTTATCACTTAATATTTTTAAGTACTTAGATTTGCAATCCAATCTGTGGTTTATGCGTGATGCTCCCACAAACGCACAGACAAACAGACAAAAATTTCAAAAATTGTATTTTTGTGTTTTATACCTTTTTCCTGAGTTTTCTGTGTAATTTTCATGGAAAAATATTCAATGTACAGACACGGTTAGTCTACGATTTTATTATATATATAGATTATTAGCCTTGTTTCGCAAATCGAACCGTTCTTTGCTTTGCTCTAAACGGAATCAATCGCGGAGGCCTAGCAGTAGGGTCCCGTCAGCACAGCACCTTTGGTACGGAACCCTACAGGCCTGATCCGCAAGTCGAACCGTCCAGAACTTCGCAAAACTAAATCAGTTTAAGACTCTACGATAAATGCACTTCAAACGAAACCAGCACCAGAGATTTAACCAATTATGGTCCCTAACAGTTTAAGACCTTTCAGAGACCAAACCGAAATTCCTTCGAAACGCGACTGTGTTTAGAAATTGTGTGAGGTCATTCTCCAGCGGAAAATCTTAACACCGCAATTCAGAAAAACGCGTCATCAGTGCAACGCCATCTATCGACCATGTAAACTGACAAAATATTTGGCAGCGGAAGACGTTAAATAAGAAGCCCGTATGTTACGGTAAATAACGATAGGGTATTAAAATGTTTACTTTTATTTTGCTACGTCTACGTATTAAAAGTTTCACAAATAACTCAATCAATGTGTTTTGGTGTAACATTAATGCTTTCATGCATTTTTTGGATCCTCAATAGATGGCGCTCTGACTAATCAGAATATATAAGGAAGTTTCTTACTAAACTAAAAATTCAATATATTTTCATTTTGTGGATCGATTGTATCGATCAATAACGAAAAGGTATAAAATGATCACTCTTATTTTGCCACGTATTAAAAGTTTCACAAATAACTCAACAATTTTGAATGCTTTCGTGCATTTTATTTTTCTCAATAGATGGCGCTCTGACTCATCAGAATACATTAGGAAGTTTCTTCCTAAACTTAAAAATTCAATATCTTTTGATTTGGTGGGTCGATTTTGATGAAATAAACGCTAAATGTTACTCGGGTTATCACTTAATATTTTTAAGTACTTAGATTTCCAATCTAATCTGTGGTTTAAGCGTGATGCTCCCACAAACGCACAGACAAACAGACAAACAGACAAAAATTTCAAAAATTGCATTTTTGTGTTTTATACCTTTTTCCTGAGTTTTCTGTGTAATTTTCATGCAAAAATATTCAATGTACAGACACGGTTAGTCTACGATTTTATTATATGTATAGATATAGATTAGACCAAATAAGAACATTTACATTATAAGTTCTCGCAATAAAAAAATATTAACTAAGATTTTAGGTAAGCGTAATATATTAAAGAAATATCAAATGTAATCGTCAAACTTGGACGTAGGCAGTTCCCAAATTGATATTGGCATCATATTAATATAGTTAAAAATGTTTGAGACTTAATATTTGGATTTCCCTAAAACAGAATCTGTTACTATCTTGTAACTAAACAACCCATTCTCTATCGTGCAGAAGGAATGACCTTTGATCACCTAAAATATACGTTAGCATGACAGTCCCTAAAAGAACATAAAAACACAGACCAGACTTGTTGTTGTTGACTTGTATTTGACACAGAACAGGATGTACATAAGTATGTACATCCTGTTCTGTGCCAAATACAAGTCGAAATCGGATTCATTTTTAGCTTCTCAAGTGCAGATCTAAAAATGAATCCGATTTCAGTACTTATTAGGTACAAAAATATATTATTACAAGGCTTACGTAGGACAAAATAATGATGAATATCATGTTGGTTTTACAAATAAGAATCCTTTCAACGTAAACAATGGTCGCGCAGAATAAATTTGCCTACACCGCTGGCGATAGTACGAAAGCAAATTACGAGAGCAAATATCAGCTAGAACAAATACCCTAGTCAATATTAATATTTGTCTTGATCAGATTTACACGTAGCTAATTTTCTTTGGAGGATAGCGGGGCTATAAAGCCTGGCCACTAGGACATTATTTTGACACGTGGGTTAGCTCGAGACTAGCTCAAAAATACTCAAGATACGCCTGATACTGATAGGAATCAGTTTGAATCTACGTATCTGTAGTAACTAGTAACTGTAAAGTAATATGAATATCATACGAACATTATCTAGATTATTAAGTAAAACTGATTGTACAATGTTATCTTTGAAAGTATTAATCCAAATCCAGAAAGTTCAACTACCGCTGAGCATCTTAAATATGCAAGGTTCCTGTGGAATAGGCTACAGAAGCGAAGTCGTGGTTAAATGTAGTAGTAGCTCTACGTAGGTGCGCTATTATAGTTTAGATCAACCAAAAGCTATGTCGAATATCAAACCAAAAATAAAATTTGGTGAAGAGGAGCAATGCATCATTTTTCCTTTATTTTCGGAATATTTATTTCCATGATGGCAAAGAAATATATACTGAATTTTAATACTGTTTACTGAAACTAATACGCAACCTCGCACATAGTTTAATAATTATCAATTAGTCGCCTCACCCACAAAATGACAGACACGCTATTTTTAACCCGAAACCGCAAGAAAAATACTATGACAAGCTTTTTACTAATCACCCAACTCAAATACCCACACGTTGACATTTATTATGTTATGGATGTGGTGGATCATTTAATAATTCGAATTTCAGAATATACACGTTGACATTTATTATGTTATGGATGTGGTGGATCATTTAATAATTCGAATTTCAGAAATAATGTACTTATTATTTACACAGAACTTAATAGTCAATATTACATTAAGATAGAAGAGCACTAAGGTACTGCTTATTTCAACAGAGATTTCTTATATATTTCACAGACGGTGAAAAACTATTCATAGTATACGTAGGTATTATGTAGTTTAGATACCCACAAAAAGATTGATATATGTAGAAAAGGCACTGACCGCTATTGATACTCTAGCTACAGTTTTGGAAAAAAAACGTATAATTGAAATTTTCCTTTTTAACTTGCTCTAAAATTGTTTAGTATTTTTTTGTAAACAAAACAATCCGATTTCAGACCTAAGTTGACGACTTAACTGAAATACTCTGCCTCAAAAAGATACAAGGAACAGATTATGTAAATATTTCCAAAAGAAAAAACTGTGAAAGCTGAAAGCAAACATGTGTTCTGCGTAAGTTAAGCCTCCTCCATTTAATCCTGGTCGGTAACCGAGTGATTAAGTCGAGTATAAATAGATCCGTAGATCCGTTTTGTCCAGTCCGTTGTTGTCAGTCTGTAGCAAAAAATATGGAAGTGAGCGAGAGATGGGTTAATATTTTTTGCTTGAGAGTCATGTTTCAATTTGTATCAAAAAGCGTTAATAAGGTTTTGTTACTAGTGAATATTCTTCTTGATTGTACTAGTTACGATACCTAATTCTTAACGAACCTGAACGCTAATTTAATTAACTGTGGTGACAAATATTTTTTTCACAATAATGTAAGCTATTCAAGAATAGAAAACATTTATTTGACACAAAACAGTAAAAAACACAAAGTAAAATAAATACTAGAAAAGAATCATACAATTGCAATAAGCGTGCCCATATCGAAAGGGATCTCAGCATTTGCTGGGCGACGGACACCCATCCCTGGTTTTCAGTTGGTACCCAGCAGTGACACATGGACGAGGGTAAATAAAATACATACTCAAATGTTGTTATTGTATATGTACATACCTCTATATTAAATACTAGTGGACGTCACGCGGTTTCACCCGCGTAGTTCCCGTTCCCGTGGGAGAACGGGGATAAAATATAGTCTATGTTACTCTCGCTCGATAATGTCGCTATCCATTGCTGAAAGAATTATTCAAATCGGTCCAGTAGTTTCGGAGCCTATTCATTTCAAACAAACAAACAAATCTTTCCTCTTTATAATATTAGTGTAGATTATTACCTCCTAGGCTTGCTCTAATTTAACTTTTTTTATAAGAGAGCAACAACAGCATTTTGATAATTAAGGTTGCATGTCTGAATAAGTTCAACTTTTTGCTAAATCATCTGATACAGATTATCTGCAGGAAACATTCAAATTCTCTGTTTCACATGTCAAAGGTTTTCGTGTTCGCTCCCCAAACAAAGAAAAGGGTCTCTCTTTCATCCGTTATTTCAAAGTACTCACTATCTCAGTGATTGTGAAAGATTACCAGTGATAACTTTTAATAGTTTGTGTGTCTGTGGCATGAATTTTGCCAATTACCATAGAGATTAAAATTTTCAGCACGCTAACATTGCCAAATGAAACATGAAGGCTTTGCAAAAATAACCAATTTAAACAAAAAAGGTCAAGTTACCATACAATAAAGAAAACTTAACCCCAAAATTAAACGAAAGTACAGCTTGTAAAAATATAAAGACACATTTAACAAACATCAGCAAAGAGGAAAACGAGAAAATTTTCCGGAAGCATTCACTTCTCATGTAAGTTTAAACTTAAGACGGCTTTATGGTTCTTCCTAGAGTAAACACCAGATAAACATGTAATAAAGTACATTGACCTTTCCTTTCCTTTCGGATACTCGAACAATAAATTATAAATCGTTTTTCTTTACTAGAAAACGTAAAGGACCACGATAGAAGTCGATTCAGGACAGCTTTATTTCTGTTTTTGAAATAAATAAGGCAATAAATGTATGAGGGTCAATGACCGTTATTGCACAGGTATCTGACGTCCACCATAGCTAGTTAACATTCAGAACTAGTTTTCCGTCTGAATACCAAGTGGGTCTAAGTTTCATCACTGAAATTTTATCTAGTTGGCACGTGTAAGAAAATCTAGATCAGTGGGAATTTTGAAGACTTAATTTTTTTAGACCTTGAAATTGTAGTCAAATGTCTAGAAAGTTAATAAGTAATATGAGATAGATTCAAAATGTGATAAGTTTTGACGTTTTGGCATTGATAGTAGTTTTGCTAACACTGTCTTGATTATTGAAATGAACACGAGAAACTAAAACTTGTGAAAAAAACGCTTGAAAAGAAAATTGACTAATGAAACGTGCCGAGGGAAACGTCGCATTTACAAATAGCTGCTGATTGTACGTACTTGAAAACCAATGCTGCGATGCATTAATTGCTCAAATTAAGGTTAACTTAGTTAATTCAATGATGCACAGCGAACGGCCTAAACCATTGGTTTGAGAAGAATTAAGTTTTGCTTCAAAGCGTGCTGAAGGGAAATGTTTGTTGTTGTTGTTGTTGAAAAATTGTATACCTTATCGTTTTTAAAACACTCTTCCTCTGAGGCTTCTGACAAAAGCCGATTTGAAATTCCAGCCTACAATTTGCGGTTAAATAAATTGCTTAACTTTTAACAGTAGTTCAAGAGGGAGCATTTCCTTAAACCTTAAAAGCCTGTGATAAATTTTAATCGCCAAACACTTAACACGATTACCAAGTCAAGAAAATCTTAGATCAACTCTCAAGAGACGCACAGAATGTTCCCTTTAACTGCTGTTCAACTGTCCCACAAACTTTGAACTTTTTGTCTTAGTCGACGATTAGCCTCGCAGTTTCAATAATTGTCAATGGTTAGTTTAGTTTTGAGGATAATCTAGAGACCTTTGGGTAAAGAGAAAGTTCACGTGATAGTAATATTATGAGAAAAGTTACTGTATTTAATACATTTTTTTTTTTTTTTACTATTTATAGGCATACGTTTGACCACAATCTCACCTGATGGTAAGCGATGATGCGGTCGAAGATGGAGCATTATACATACATTGGGACCTGATTCTGAAAGATTTAGGTGAGTAAGAGAGTAGTGGCAAAATAATGTTTCTCATTATTGTTATTGTATGTAATTATAGTCTGAGTAGGTTGGATGCCACAAACAGCTTCGTACTTATACAATGTGTAAACAATTAAATGTTAAACCGAAAAAGGGTCAATGTACCAACTCATCATCAACTATTAATTACTTTCACTACGGGGATAAGATTGATTTCGCAAAAAATACAGTTATTCAATTCATTTTGTCAAGTTATGCAAATATAAATGTATTGGGCAGTTCCGGCGGGTTGAGGGATGTCACAATAAAGTTGTTCCGTTGGTTTTTGGTACATGTGCCAGTTTCGTCACTACTTTTTGATGGATAACTAATAATCATTTATTTATCAAAGTATAGTTTCAGGAGAAGTGTCACATTTTAATTAAATGAATGAGCAGAAAATTTCAAATTTAAACTATAGTTTTCTAATTTTCTAGGTTAAGATAGTCACAAACAAAGTTAAATTTTATTTAAATTGAAATTTCGGCGCTCGAACTCAATATTAACTTTAAATAAATAGCTATTTAATTATGATTCAAAATAACTTAGCTTAGTTACTTAATAATTATAATTTGATTTAACTTTACCCGAAATTTGACTGAGAAATTCCATCCCAATGTTTTATAATATTCATCCACCATTCCGACGAAGAGTGTAATTCATCAATACGAGGCATGCCTTTTAAGTTTTGTCGTTTGAAGAAAAAAACACAACTAGAACCTTATAGTACTTTTTATTGTTTTTCAAAGTATTCACCACGTAGCTTAATACACTTTTCCATTCGCTTAAACCAGTTATTATAACATTTATTCCACTCTAAAGTAGGGGTGTTCAAAATGGCTGACTTGAAAGCGTCGACTGCTTCTTCACCGGACTGGAACCTTTGACCACGAAGACTTTTCTTAATTTTAGGGAATGTAAAGAAATCGTTAGGGCTTAGGTCAGGACTGCATGGAGGATGGTCAAGAATTTCTACTTTTTGCTGCTTCAAATACTCAATCGTTTGACGAGCGCTGTGTGAGCTTGCGTTGTCGTGGTGCAGAATGATGCGTCGCTTTGAGATAGATTTTTGAAGTTGGGCGATGACTTGTGCTTAACAAACTGGGGTATACCACTCTGCGTTAACCGTTCTACGATCTTCAAGTGTAATAGTCGCAACATGGCCGGTTTTTCCAACGAACGTGGCCACCATCTTCTTTGAAGTGCTTCGAGAAGAACAACTTTAGTCGGCTTTGGCTCGTCTTGAAATACCCAGGTTGTAGATTGTTGTTTGAAATCAGGATCGTAGGCATAGATCCAAGATTCGTCACCACTGATGATGTCGTAAACGTGATTTGACTCTCGTCGGTTGAACCTTTGCAGAGTTTTCTTACACCATCTGACGCGGGCCGCCTTGTGATCGTCGGAAAGCAGATGCGGTATCCAACGGAAAACTAGCTTTCTCACACCAAGCGCTTCATGCAAGATCTTCTGAATGGTTGTCTCTGAGATGCCTAATAGAGCCTCTATCTGTCGATACGTCACATGACAATCTTCGAGAATTAGTTGTCTCACAGCAATGATGTTATCTTCAGTGAAGGCGGATTTTGGGCGTCCTTCGCGAGATTTGTCACTAACACTAGTATGTCTACGCTAGAATTCTAAATACCAGCGTTCACAGATGTTACACAGATGTTAGCTCTTCAAAACACTGAAGCCGTTTCAGGCCTCTTCTAAAGTTGTAAAAAATTACTGCACGAACATTTTCCTTAGAAAGATTCATTTTCATACGTAACCTGACGGATTCCAATCGATGCTGTGACTAAACAATAGCATTAATTCTAATATTTTCAACTGTTTTGAGAGAAATACATTCGAATATGGAACAGTTCCAAATTCAAAATTGCCGGGAAATATGGAAACGACAGAACTTATGGGCATGCCTATTACTAGAAACAGTTATCACTATGCTACATAGTCACTATGTACATAGTGACTCCTATATTTGATGTTAAGAAATGCAATGTTATGGTAAGCATAATCTTGTCACTCTGTTACATCGTGTCAATGGCATCATGTTTTTGTTGTGAAGAGAGATGGAGCTATACAGGACGAATAGCACAATCCCTTTTTCACAACGGATTCACGATGGCTTGAGACGTCATAGTAGGGGGTAAATTTGTAACAATACCTATAGAATTACTACTATACTAATACTTATCTATATCGTTTTTTAATGAAAGCATGACATATTTAAAAATCTCTGGTGTAATCCTAGACAAACCCTCAATAAGCAGTGGCTTTATCATTAAACCCAGGGAAAAAGTAGTTTCACCGCTGATCAAGTTGTGTTAATTTGTGTTCTAGTCTTTAATAAAGTACCTATACCTACGTATACTTTAACTGCCAAATCAGTCAATTGGTGTATTAAATCACCATATTCCTTAAACTGTGGAAGACAAACATAATGTTCAGGGTGTTTGAATGCAACACTATTAATTAAACAGTAAATCGTCATCGGTGCTCTGAAAAAACACTTACAAAACAACCAATAAAACAGGTTAAAAGTAATTAAAAATATCACTTGCCTCTTCGTATAATTACACTTTACTGCGACCACTATCAGCAGAATATTTGCCACCATCGACAGCAAAATAATTGGCACATACAACGTAATCAGCACATTTTCAGGTTGAAAAAAGATGTCCAACTCCGAACCGAACTGAAAACTCCCGTTCAAAGCACTACTTATGTTCAGACCGTGTAGAGCCCCAAAGTCGTGTAATGTCAAATTGGAATACATTCTGGAAACTATCGAATTTTCAACACTTCACAACTTATTTTCCTACTTTTTGGAAACATTCTCACTGTACTTCACTAAACAAACTTTTCACTGAAAAAAATCACTTAAAAAATAATGTTACTTATCACTATCGAATGCTAAACTGTAATTTTTAAAATAATTCGAATGCAAACTTTCGTAACTTCAACGTTTCACGTAATTTTCAGGAGCTTTCAGCACCGACGTGTTTCATACGGAAGGCTCCAAAGCTCACTGAATGGCAAGCCGTGCGAGTGAAACAGATAGCGTGCGAGGGAGACAACTCATTGATAAAAATGTTTGAAAAGTGCTAGAGAACTAGTTTCAGAGATGTTGCCCATTGAGTACTAGAAATGAATTTCACTAGCATTGCTGAAACGTTTACAGAGACCGATCTATTGGTTTTCAATGGTGTTTATTGTGAAACTACCGTACTAAAGTTGTTACAATAAAAGCCCCGTTTTGACAGCAGGATACAACATTGCTTTACTAGTAAGTATGAAAGAGACATAAAATAAATCTCTTTTGCACTAATCGAGTACCTATTCCGTGAAAATTTCAACAGTCTACCTATTACGGTTCGTGAGATAGAGCCCGCTGACAGACAGACGGATGGACGGAACGATGGACAGCGGAGGCTTAGTAATAGGGTACCGTTGGTTACCTTTTGGGTACGGAACCCTATTAAATTCGTTTTGGGCACATTATCAAGTCTTCACTCAGTCTCAGAGACATAGCAAGTTAGCAAACTAGGTTTATTTGAATCTAAATGCTGTGTATATTTTTACAAAACATAACTATAATCTAGAATATTTCATATATAGCCGTACGGTGTCGGCCGGTGCTGTATGGGGCCGTAAAAGAATAATACCATCCCATCACTTCCCGTGGGTGTCGTAAGAGGCGACTAAGGGACTCATTAGAGAATGGGCAGCAGCGTTCTCTGTAAAACGCAACACCATACACTGGGTTCGCCAACTCGCCTGCCTAGCGTGGCGATTATGGCAAACCCTCCCTTTGGGGGACGTCTATGTCCAGCAGTGGACGTCTTTATGATGATGAAGATGATATTTCTGGGGTAATCCAATATAACATTAGGTAACTTCATTTTTGTCTCACGTAGCAGGAGGCGAATTCTATATATTGTGTTGCTTAGGTTTCGCTCGACGAACCAACGCTAGTTTTATTAATTTAAACCAATACCTATTAGTTTGGAAACGATTAGGTTCTGCTATATTAACAGGGTGTCCCAGAACTCAACGTTAAGCCGAAACGGGGTGACAGGATTGACCATAACCATCACGAGAAAAATCTGAAAAAAATCTATCGCATGCAGTTTGAAAATTATGGGCATTTCAGTAATATTCCAAGGCTTCCGTATTCTAAAATGACTATTTAAAATTAATTGCATTTTTATTAATGTTCAAGAATAAAATGATATCATACCAATACTAAAGCTGTTCATCAATTACTTTCAATTCTCATTTCTCATCAATTTTTACCCTTGTTTAACCGTGTTTTTATTCGGGATAAAAATTGACATTCAGCGAGCTTTCTTTAAAATTGAATTAGTAGTTTCAGAGATAATAACCTCCTATATTCAAACTCACAAAGTGTACCTGTAGTTTGTGAAGATTTACCAATAGATATGACTTTATTCAGTCTTCCCAATTCAACTTTTATCTCATGGCTTCTCATCACTATACCCGGCACGTTCCACATCTCGCTTAGCGTCGGCTTCCGCTCGACTCCCAGGAGACTTCTTTCTGCACTGCATGACAGACTCGACCGTCCATTCTCTGACTACAAAGGAATGACGCCATATTGATAGGTACAGTAGGTGAGTGGCTGAAGAAGCCGATTGATCGTCAGAGGCTTGTTGGCTTGTTGTTGATTGATACGAAGAGCCTCTAATCTACGAGTACCTGTACAGCTGGAAACTGCTACGCTACCATCGTATTTTTTTTTTCAATAATAAACAGAAACATAAGGCGTCGTGCTAACGACTCCCAGGAGACTTCTATCCGCACTACATGACAGATTCGACCGTCCATTCTCTGACTACAAAGGAATGACGCCTATATTGATAGGTATAGTAGGTGAGTGGCTGAGTGGAGGTCTGCCCTGCTTGGGTGGAGCACCGTCGTGTCCTCGTCGAGGCGATCGGCGGCGGCGACCTCTCGCGTCCGGCCCTGGTCCAATCCATGCTCCGGAGCGAGGAGGCATGGGAAGCGGTCACCTCCTTCTGCAAAGCAGTAATGCTAGCAAAGGAGGAGGCCGAACGCGTGAGAGAGAGGGAAACCTCAAGCCCCAGCCGCCGCAACAGAAGAAGACGCCCCGGGCGTCGGGAGTCGCAGGGCGATTCTCGGCCACCGTAGGCACGGGTCTGTGGACGGCGAGCATTGGGTGGTTCGCCGTCCGATCAGAACCAGTCCTGGGTCGACGGCGCGCTGTGTTCCACGCGCGCTTCAAAGAGCTGTCAGCATAGAAGATGGGGCCCGCTAGGGCCAGTGCCTGCCGGGGTTGCGGAAACTGTTTGAAAGAGACACCGCGGCCCTGGAACGCAAAGGGCATTGGGAGGAACACGGATGGGTTTTAGTCAGTAAGAGTCTGACACTCCCTCCTGCTTCACCCAGAGCGGGAGGAGTCATTTGATGATTTCCCACCCTTAAAAAAAAAAAAAAAAAAAAAGGTGAGTGGCTGAGGAAGCTGATTGATCGTCAGATGCTTGTTGGCTTGCTGTTGATCGGTACAGAGAGCTCTAATCTACGAGTACCTGTACGGCTGGAAGTTGCTAAGCTAGAATCGTATTTTTTAATTAATAATAAACAGAAACATAAGGCGTCGTGCTAATATTAAGCGACGGTAAACCCGACTGACTGAGGGTGCCTTCAGGTTTACGCCAGCTAAAGAGTTTACCCCTACTTAGATAGACATTTTTGTCAGAATATCCACGTCGTTTTTATTTAGTCTTTATCTTCCTAAGTCTCTAGTTATTATTGTCAGTGATATGACGTAAATATTTTCGCTTGGCAGTCCTGAAGGTTTGTATTTACTTTATGGTGAAAATGATAGCCAGCTAGCGAAGTCACTGACTTTCTTATTTCAATTCACTGCGTTTCTCCTTTTTAAATAATAAGACTTTTCCAGAAACTTTTTCATAACATTGTAAATGCATTTTCAATGAGATTTTTTCAGTAACGTTTTCATTACATTCTAATGCATTTAGTTAACATCTCACATACTCGCTTTAAAAACGTGTGCACTAAATAAATGTTGCGCAATACTATTTCAATGAAGCACATACTTCGCAGACAACAGAAGGGGTTAAAATAAAATTCAATAAGTCCGAGCTATGGACGGGAATATAAATGCAATAAACGATTTAAGTTGGTACAATCGCGAGCAAAGATATTTGATATAAAAAGTATTGGTGGAAATTTTATGGTACACAAACACGGTATTTTCAAAAGCAAACTTTTATGAAATATCTCTTAAGACGAAATTGTTTATATGGTTTTTATTTATCTCCAACGGCGACTGTATACAATGATTCAGTACCAAGCGAGACTGTCGATGGTTTTTATATCTTTACAGACGCGACATACCATCGATACACCTATGAATATCTGTTGATACGGCGATGCAGCATCAAGACGAGTACAGTCACGGTTTTTGCATTGGTACTGGTACGCGTTGTAAATGCGACAAATGGCCAAAATACATAGCAATACACACTACTGAATCGATGCAAAGTCATCTTTTTGCATCGATTCAGTAGCGCGTAATACCTCTCGAGGAGTATTTACACACATATAATTTATACATTTCTAAAGTATTTATGTGAAGACTGTACCCATATAATTACTTCAGTTGACAGCTTTACGCGTCTTTTTTGTTTACCATACTCTGAATACTTTGCTTTAAAGTTTCTCAATAGGTTGGTTTGAATAATAATGAATTGCAAAATTAAGTGTAACATTCTGATTATGTTTAGAGCAGTTTAATCATTTACATTTTCAGTCGATATAGATGATTTTAGCTTTAATTTTACACTCTCACCTAAAGGAAAGCGATAATGCGGTCGACGTTCGAGCATGCTTTCCGAGTAACCTATTCACTTTTCAATAACTCCAGGTTTTAGCTATCGGGAAACACAAACCCCGGTACAAAATTACCCAAAAGTTAATCATAGCTGTACGTGCAATGAAAGTACTTCCAAAACATGTTGGAAATTGGTAAGATGCCAACTATTTATCGGTGGCTCATAATTGGTGAGTATAGTTATTATAACTTAGTTACGTATTATGGAAAATACTTATGTAAGTACCTTATTTCTATCAAACAGATCGTTGTTGGTATTCTATCTATCCTGAGCAACGGTCGGAATGTCGTGGTAACGGTTGAAATACGTCTAATCACGTGTACCGCCGCTATAACAGAGTTATGTCACGCGCCAAGAACTTTACAAAACCTTTTTTACCCGACTACGGCAAAGCCAAAAGGAAGGGTTATGATTTTAGCAGTCTATGTATGTATGTATGTATGTATGTATATTTCTATGTTCCACTCTGGTGCCTAACCAACTGAACTGATTTTTATGATTGAGGTATCAATAGATTTCTAAAAACGTTCCGGGTGACATAGGCTATATAAATTATTCCTAAATGTATTATGGTGGCCTTGACACGTAAATTTCTGACGACGAAAAAAATAAATTTCAGATAATTGTGACATGTTTGGTATCAAAAGAAAGGTCTTGACGAGCACATTACAAATATGTATGTATATCATATTGTCTTAGTAAACGTATAAATTTAAATTGCTAATAAACAAGTAAAAGAAAGCCTGTACCTTGTACGGCGTGGCTGTACAATTAATAGTGAAAAATATGATCAAAATGATACCAACGCGAATATAATCAAAATTTTAAAATCAATAAAAATTTTTATGCCACTTATTAGAAGAAAAATACATAAAACGAAATATTCATATTTCGGATTTTTTCGAAGCCCGATAGATGGTGATGGCGTCGAAACAAATCACGACACGCTTTCGTCTGTGATGTCGTTGCGTCCCCGTAATGGAACGTAGCGAGCGGTCACGACCCTGCCCTTGGCAACCTCTCGGCTTATATAAACAGGCCACTCACTGTGTACCATAGCTAAAAATGCTAAAATTCGTCGAGCGTGCGCCTGCCCACAAAGTGATAGCAACTCAAACGCAACGTATGTATAAATGCATGTTGTGTACCGCAATGCGCGCCGCAGTGCCTTTATCTCAGAGTAGTATCTTCACAAAACCTCGGCAGTCACCTGGTTTCGTTAGTTTTTTTATTAGTTCAAACTTTTCCAACTACGTGCGTTGGGGTTGGCTTGCAGTCTAATCTAATACAGCTAAATACCAGTATTTCACATGAGGAGACTGCCCATTTGACCTCCATAACCCGATTTATTAGCTTCTGACTACCCGTAACGACATAAACACATACATATACTCATGCTGATTGGAAATAATTTTTGGTGTAAAATAAAAATCCCATCAAAAACATAAATGTGAAAAAGGGAGCCAAAGTTCAATGTTAATAATATCTGTGATTGTCAAAATTAAATAAATTAGCTAGGATTACTAACAGAACCCATTTCCAGCATTGAATTTTACCGTTACCGTTTGTCTGTTTAGTTGTACAAAACACGTGTAAAGGTCAAAATAAATGTAGATAACTTTTATTTATTATAATTTTGTAACTCAAAGTACAATTTAAGTATTGTTTCATCCCAATCGGTTCACTCTATCAAAAGATATGTGAATTTAAAGTGTTGAAGGAGAAATTAATTTACATTACGTAAAGCAAATACACGTAACTCCATCTATTGAACAAAAATAGTACTACCAATTCATGGAAATAACACCAGGTTTCATACTGTGGAGTTATTTGTGAAACTTTTGATAAGTAGCAAAGGAAAAGTGAACATTGTATTATTTTATTGTTAGGGATTTATCGTTATATGGTAACCTTATTGAAATGTTGCCAGATCCACTTCAAGGTCGATGGATAGCAATCTTAATTTGATCACAATTTCTAAATAGCGGTGTTCTTCGCGGAAAAAGGACCTTCCCCCATGTCTGATAATACATATTTCCTTAACTTATAATAAACTAAAGCTGTTAAAAGATGGACCCCCGGTTTTATGCGGAAACCTGGCAACATTGGGTCACTTGCAGGCTTAATGGTTTACTACCCGTGGTGAGGGGCAAAGCCCCGTGATTGGTTCGTCGCGACTATTAAGATAAGACATAAAGTGTTGAGTTTTGAGACAAGACATAAAGTGTTGTATCTATGCTCTAAATCTTGGTCATCTGCCCAATCTTTTCCCAAAAATATTGAAGTCGGAGACCAGACAAACCGGATTCAGTCGAATACCAATATTTTACGCGGAGTGACAGATCTCCACATCCCAATAACTGGGTGGCCTGGTACTTTTTGGTCAGACTGGTGTCAGATTTTCTGGTTTCTGATAATCCGTAACGACCGTCAAAGATCTACAAATAACAGACTAACGAATTTAAGTAAAGAAAGAAATAAAACTTGTTTATTTGGCACACCTAGGTAAACACAATGTAGGTATAAACGTTGTGAAACTTCATTTAAATAAAACAATAACATTGTGTGTCTCACGGCTGCGCCAAAAAGGTCCAGTTTAGCAAAATGCCAGACAACTAGGAGTTACCTTACGCTGGTTTTCTACTGAACCTTACGTTGAAGTACTTTTCGAGGGGCGCAGGAGTTTCGGTATGATAAGTTATGACGATCAACCATTCACAGACGGACTTCAGTAACAGTGGCGTAGCTAGCATGGGTGGCACCTGGGGCACTCCAAAATAATTATGGGTTGCCCGTTATACTGGTGACGGCAGTCGCAAGCCATTTCTCGGGAGGGGGGGGGGGAATCTGCAGCACATAATGATGATATTTATTCATACTTAAATGGAAGTAAATTCATGAACTGATGCAAGAAAGCTCATTAACTGAAAAAGGCCCGAACGCAGGAACGAACTGTTATGGTTTCCCAATGCTAGGAAAAACCCTTAATTAACAATAATTATTGATTACATAGATTTCTCTAAATTGCATTGTCATCAGTTTAAAGCCAGCACCGCGTCCCGCTCCCGTGGCGCTTCAGTCTCATTCCATTCGCTGAACCGGTATCATCTCTGTATCCATATCGTTGTGTCTGCCAGTTCCGAATTAGTTAAGCCCGAATTGTATCGAGGTCAAACCCCTAATTAAAACTATTTCTGTAGTGTAATCAAAAGTGTTTTTTTTAAAACCTGGTTTTCGGGGTCCCGTATAACATTGGTGGCAGCTTAAGGGATTTTAAAAAATAAATCCTCGGAACGCCTCAATTCAGTGAACCTACTTGTGCTGTGATTGTGACAGTGAAAAGTGCCGAAACCCAATCTCATCTCTGTGTCGCTGTGTATTTCCGTTCAACGTCGCTGTATCCTGCTGGTCTTATCAGACCCTCACGTGCCCTGTTGGGCATTCTCCGAAGTTCTACCACTCACCTTGGGTGATCTCGCCTGGCAACGAAATGATTCGTGTTGCCGTCGCAGTTGCAGTGTTCCTGTAAGTACATCAGTTCTACATCGAAACTATCCGTGTTACGAAAAGGTGAAAATAGTGCCAGTGATTCAAAATTCAAGTTCATCATAGTTCCAATTCAGTTCAAATTCCAAAGTGCTTCTTAGTAATATTCAGTTGATAAAATTGTTCCCGTGTATTAGCTCTTATCATTCAGTCCCGAGAATAGTGCAACATTCCATTCCACCCCCGCACATTGCGCGTTATCTTTGTTTAGTCTGACTAGCCATGCCTAAAGACGAGCCTACTGTTATGCCTAAAGAAACAAAAGAATTAGATATGAATTTCATTAGCAAGTTTATAAATAAATTCGATGGTAGCCGCGAAAAACTAAATGCATTTTTAAATAATTGCAGAAATGCAATTAGCCTTGCGTCACCATTTCAACAAGATATTGTGTTAAAATACATCCTGAGCCAACTTGAAGGCCGTGCCGAAAGTGCGTGCTCCATTAAAGAATTTGATAATTGGCAACAATTAGAAGAATTTCTGAAAAACCAATTTGGCGAAAAGAAACATTACGCTGCACTACTCTCGGACCTCCAAGACTGTTGTCAAACAAATAGCGAAACCGTCAACCAGTTCGCATTACGCGTAGAGACATGCCTAGCTAAACTGTTAACTGAAATTAATATATCTATACCCACGAAAAAGAAAGGCGAACTGACTGGCCGTGTCGCTGCAATGCAAGACTTAGCATTATATACATTTATTAGCGGCTTAAATTCTCGATTGTCTACTGTAGTCAGATGCCGTGACCCTGAAACTTTAAACGAAGCCATTGGTTTCGCTGTATCCGAAGAAAAAATATTGCAGACAATTTCTAAACGTAATCCATCAACAACTAATACCAATTCACTTAATCAAGGACGTTGGTCTCAGCGTCGAATCCAACAGAACCGAAACTTTACCCAGCAAGTTTATCCAAATGAGCCCAATTATCAAAAACCATCGACTTCAGGTCCTCCAGTGTGCCGCTATTGTAAAAACACAGGCCACACCATTGAGGAATGTAGAAAACGAGAGTTCAATAATAATCGCTTTAGAGACCAAAATAATCAAAGACCATTTCCAAGGCGTTTTCAAAACAACCAAGCTCAAATTCACGCGATAAATAATAATGAAAGTCATGACTACACGAATGAAACTCAGGATAAATCAAATGATGATTTAAACGAATAAAGGGCTCACGGTGGTGTCTCGTGAGGCCCAAACCTCAAGTTCCAAAACGTTGCTATATCAAAGGCACCAATGCTATATCCTCTGTATCCTCTGTATCCCCTAATGATAGGGACTTGCGAACAAATCGCACCACTGTATCCTCTGTATCCCCTCATGATAGGGACTTGCGAACAAATCGCACCACTGTATCCTCTGTATCCCCTCATAATAGGGACTCGCGTAAAAACCGCAACACTACATCTCCTACATCCGCTGTATCCTCTACATCCGTTGTACCCTCTACACCCGCTGTATCCTCTGCTTCCGCTGTATCACTTAGCAATACCAACCCACAAACTAGTCGCACCGCTGTGTCCTCTGTATCCACTGACTCTACCATAAACTCAACTGCTCCTCGTCCAATTCCTGAAACAAAAATTTATGAAATTAATATTGGTCCATTTAAGAAACGCTTACCTCATATCCTCATCCATTCTTCAGTGTCGGATACCACCTTATCTCTCCTTGTAGATTCTGGTGCAACTGTAAGCGTACTGAAAAAATCCTCTATCGAAATACCAGTTGATATTTCAACAGAAATAATCTTTTTGAAGGGTATTGACCCCATTGATCAACCTTCACCAACCATGGGCCATTTTCCGCTTAAATTAAAAATTAATGAAAAAAATAGTATCACACATAGATTCCATATAATACCCCGAATTCACTTACCCTATGATGGTATACTTGGCACTGATATGTTAATCGCTTTCGGCTGCACAATTGACTACACCCGCGAAATCCTGAAAATAGGTGAAAACGAAATAAAACTACATTTCAATGAACCCACTTATGTAATTCCTCCCAGGTCTGAAACTGTCATAGAATACTCTGTCTCCAACCCTGAGGTGAAAGAAGGACTCGTACTAGACCAATGTTATCATGAAGATTTACTGATCGCTAATTGCCTCGTCTCAGTCAAGGAAAACAAAAGAATAAATTTATCAATAATCAATACGTCGGAAACTCCCATAACCCTCAAGTCGAACCTTGATATCACACTCATCCCTATAAGTTCTTTAATGAAAACTTTTGATCCAACAAACACTCATACAGTTTCTCATTTCAAAAGCACTGACTCTTACCTCCGAACACAAGAAGTATTAAACCTTCTCAGAATCTCTCACCTTAATTCTGAAGAAGCGAATGCTCTTCACGACGTTTGCTCCGATTACTCAGATGTATTCTTTATCCCTGGTGACAAACTGTCTCACACAAATGCTCTTAAACATAACATAAAGACGAGTGATCAAAATCCAATAAATGTAAAATCTTATCGGTTCCCAGAGGTACACAAACAAGAAGTCAACAAACAAATTGACCAAATGCTCGAACAAGGAATCATTAAACACTCAGAGTCCCCATGGTCTTCACCAATTTGGATTGTTCCAAAAAAAATCGATGCATCCGGACAGCAAAAATGGCGCATAGTTATCGATTACCGAAAACTAAATGACATCACTGTTGGTGACAGCTACCCTATTCCGCAGATATCCGAAATTTTAGACCAGCTGGGTCAAAGTAAATACTTCTCAACCCTTGACCTTGCATCAGGTTTCCATCAAATATTAATTAATGAGGAGGACGCCCCTAAAACGGCGTTTAGTGTACCCCAAGGACATTATCAATTTACAAGAATGCCATTTGGCTTAAAGAACGCACCCGCTACTTTCCAACGGTTAATGAATACCGCTCTTACAGGCCTCCAAGGCATACGTTGTTTCGTTTACTTGGATGATATAGTTATCTATAGTCACGACTTGAATTCTCACATTGAAAATCTTTCGTCAGTATTCCAAAGGCTTCGAGATTATAATCTAAAACTTCAACCTGACAAGTGTGAGTTCCTTCGACGTGAAGTCGCATATCTTGGCCATCAAATAACCAAAGATGGTGTAAAACCTAACCCTGAAAAGATAAAAGCAGTAACTCAATTTCCAACTCCTAAATCTCCTAAGGACATTAAGTCCTTCCTCGGTCTTGTATCCCATTATCGCCGTTTCATTCCTAATCTCGCGAAAATTGCAAAACCATTAACTCAACTTTTAAAAAAGGATGTCACCTTCCTATGGGAAAATCAACAACAAGTCGCCTTTGATGAACTTAAGCACAAACTTACCTCTGCTCCTGTCCTCATTTATCCAGATTTTTCTGCGCCTTTCATCTTAACGTGTGATGCCTCTAATTATGCCATCGGTGCTGTACTCAGTCAAGGTCCAGTTGGTAAAGATAGGCCAATAGCCTATGCCTCTCGAACCCTCAACAAAAGTGAATCTAACTACAATACCACTGAAAAGGAACTCCTTGCTATTTTGTTTGGTTGCAAAATCTTTCGCCCTTATCTCTATGGACGAAAATTCCTGATCATTACTGATCATAGGCCATTAAAGTGGTTATTTAATCATAAAGATCCTAGTAGCAAATTACAGAGATGGCGCTTGAAACTACTCGAATACGAGTATGAAATCGACTACCATAAAAATTGAGTTTAAAAAACTATAACCCGACTACAGAAAAATAAAAGAGATCTGAAAAGTAAGAAACAAGAAAATATTTCAGAAAAAATTCAAGACAGGTACAAAAATGGTCAAAGTAAAGCCGTGGTCGCATGCTTGTATATCATGTGGGTGCCTGGCACACCTATAAAACTATAAAGGCATGCGACCACGGCTTTACTTTGACCATTTTTGTACCTGTCTTGAATTTTTTCTGAAATATTTTCTTGTTTCTTACTTTTCAGATCTCTTTTATTTTTCTGTAGTCGGGTTATAGTTTTTTAAACTCAATTTTTATTTTATACTTTTCCGTTTAACAAATCGTTACTATTTATTTACATTCTGCACTCTGTTCGGCCTCGAGCTTATCTGTATAATTCAACAAAACTTATATTTTTACGTGTGAATGATCAAAAGAAAATAAAATCTTTCCGAGTTGCATGTATTTTCGAGCTCACTTCGTTCTGTTATACGGGACCCCGAAAACCAGGTTTTAAAAAAAACACTTTTGATTACACTACAGAAATAGTTTTAATTAGGGGTTTGACCTCGATACAATT